>CM028138.1:376665000-377345000 GCA_016271365.2 Neoceratodus forsteri
CCCTCCCTCCCTCCCTGGCCTCCTTTAGTCTCCCAGCCCTGCCCTTCTCTTATAGCTCTCCTTCATTGGGTCACTGGCTCTGTTTCTCCTACCTACATCTCTTCTAATGTGCTGGCAGGCTGGGTTACTGCTGGACTAAGGTACTTGATTAATTGATTTTGTGGGCCACTCTCCAATCTTCCTAATCATGCCCCACCCTGCCTTTGCACCTACACCACACTTCTCACGCAGTTCATCTTTGGTGGCTAGTGAGTAGCTGAATCAGTAGCTCTGCCCTCTCTACCAGCTTTTCTCCCTGGTAGTCTGTTTTTTCCTCAAGCTTCCTGTCGATATTACCTGGGTACTGACACATAGTATCTATTTACCTCAGTCCCATCTCTATTTCCCACAGTCTCTGTCTTTTCTCCCAGGAGTATAACATTTTTTCAGGCATACCACCTCATCATTCCTGCAGACTAAAATGACTCAGTGCCTGATGCTTTGTTTCCTCTATCCCATTACTCCACCTGTTGCTGTTAAATATACCCCCAGCTACTCCGGTAATCCCTCCCTTCCCCTCCCTTCCCATGATTTCTATTTCTCTAACCTTTTAGTGGTGCCAAATACACACTGTGAATCCATTTCCTTTCTACTACGTAGGGCTTGGTTCAACATTGTCTTGCAGGTCTTCAAAAATTACCACCTTTGCTTACAGACCCTATACCCTTTCCTGCGCCTCAAACTTTGGTATTTGCTCCTTATGGCAATTCTGCTCTCTGGTGATGTTCAGCTAAACCCAGGGCCAGTTAACCTCGCACCTAACCCTGTTAGCAATACAAAAGGCCTAAAAATTGCTCACCATAACATCTGGAGCCTTGAGCACAATTTCTGTGAACTAGAAGCTTGGGCCTTCCTCTACAAGCCTGACATCATTTGCCTAACTGAAACCTGGCTCAAACCTCCACCCCTGACACTAGTTGCTCCCTCCCATCCTATAATCTTCTAAGACAGGACCAACCTGCAGCCAAAAGGGGTGGTGGCACAGCTATTTATTTTAAAAATCACTTTCAGCTCCCTGCACTGTGAAGTGCTTCGTGCCAGTTTCACTCTTGAGACCAAGCTACTTCACATCATCTGCATTTACAATCCCTCTAAACGTGGTCAAAGAGGCCTGGATGAACTATTGGCTCAAACCTCACTCTTATCCAGAAGAAATTAAGTTCTCATACTCAGAGACCTAAACATAAACTGGCCGGGAAGCTCCCAAGCCCTATCCCTATCCAAATTACAAAGTTCAAACGTGCTCCAGCTGATCTCTGAACCTGCAAGGACCGTCACCCACTCCAACACCAGAACACTACTGGACTGGATACTGACTAATCACCCGGAACACATAGTCTACTCAGGAGTGCTAGCTGACGCCATCACTGACCACTCCACCACTTTCTGTATCTGGGGTAAAGGGAGGACAGAACCTACTCAGCCCAGGTACATCTCCTTTCGCAACTATGCCCATTTTGACTCTCAAGCATTCTTACAGGATGTCACTAGCTTTGATTGATCCTCTCTGTATGAGTCTAGGGAACCCAATCTGCTCTTGGTCTCTTTCTGACCCACTTCCTGGCACTACAGGACAAGCACTGTCACATAGCAACGTGTCGGGTGAAAAACAGGCAAACCTGATGACTAAAATCTGATCTACTCAGTAAACTTCACCTAAGATATAAAAGCTGACTGTTTCAGACACACTGGCCTAGCTACTGACCTTATCACTTACAGGACTATGCGTAATGCCTGCAAATAGGAAATCAAACAGACCAAAAGCTCCTACTGCAAGGACCTCTTAATGAACTCCTATGGTGACTCCAGAAAATTCTGGTCCCACATTAAGGTCTTCCTTGGCTCAAACTTATCCTCCACTCCTAATAAAATGGTACTAAATGGAGCTCATTGTACCAAATTACGTGCTATTGCCAACTTTTTCAATGACAAATTCACTGACCTAACTAACTATACCTCCCCTTTCCCCTCCAACCTGACCGTAACATATCCAACAAATGCTACTGGCCCAAATTTTTTCTTTAAATCTGTCTCCAGATTTGATGTACTGAAATAGCTTAATAATATCTCTGAGAATACATACATATGATAATATAAAACTGCATGAGAGGAAGGTTTTGAGAAGTTAGGAGGGAGAGTGGCATTTTAGGAGGGAGAATGCGTAAACGCACCGAGTTGGCTATTAAATTATGAAAAAATATATCATGTGTATTGTGTCTGTGTGTGTGTGTGTGTATATGTATGTGTATATATCTATATATATATATATATATATATATATATATATATATATATATATATATGTGTGTGTGTGTGTGAATATATGTATGTGTATGTGTGTGTATATAGAAACATAGAATTTGACAGCAGATAAGGACCGCTTGGCCCACCTAGTCTGCCCATTTTCCTACCTAACAGATAAGCTGCAGATCCTAGTTAACCAACAGCTTAATTCCTCCTACCCCCCACTAGGACTGCCTTATGCCTGTCCCATGCATTCTTGAAGTCCCCCACTGTTCTTGACCCCACGACCTCTTCAGGGAGGCTGTTCCATGCATCCACAACCCTCTCAGTGAAAAAATACTTCCTCATATTACCTCTGAGTCATCCCCTTCTATCTTCAAATTACTTACCTTGTTCTTGCACATCTCTTTTCTGGAAGATGCTACCCTCTTGGACTTTGTTAATTCCTTGAGGTACTTGAAAGTTTCTATCATGTCCCTCTCCCTTCTTTCCTCAAGGGTATACATATTAAGCTCCTTTAGTCTTTCTTCATATGTCTTCTGGTGCAGACCCTGCACCATTTGAGTTCCCCTCCTCTGGACAGCCTCCACTCTGTCTATGTCTTTGCGGAGATGGGGTCTCCAGAACTGCACACAGTACTCCAGATGGGGTCTCACCAACTGTCTGTACAGAGGGATAACAACTTCCTGTTTTCTACTATTGATGCCTCTTCCTATACATCCCAGTATCCCCCCAGCCTTCCTTACTGCCTTCTCACATTGCTTGCCCACCTTTAGGTCATCTGATATAATTACCCCCAGGTCCCTTTCTATTTTTACTGTTGTCATTATCTCACCCCCATTGTGTACGCTTCCCCAGGGTTTTTGTTCCCCATGTGCATTACCTTGCACTTCTTTGCATTGAATCTGAGCTGCCATACATGTGACCATTCCTCCAACCTTGCCAAGTCCCTTCTCATCCTTTCCACTCCATCTTGTGTATCAACCCTGTTGCAGATCTTTGTGTCATCTGCAAAGAGACATACTTTTCCTTCCAGTTTCTCTGCAATGTCACTTATAAAGACATTAAAAAGGACCGGTCCCAGTACTGAACCCTGCGGTACCCCGCTAGTAACCCTCCTTTCGTCACTGTGTACTCCATTTACTACTACCCTTTTGAGTCCTGTTGTCTAGACAATTTTTATCCAGGCTACCACCTTGGGACCCATTCCAAGGCTGGCTATCTTGTGTATTAATCTTTATGCGGACTGTATCAAATGCCTTGCTAAAATCTAGGTAGGCCATGTCCACAGCCCTCCTGGTCTACTACTTGGTAACCGTCAAGAAATCTATTAGAGTCGTCTGACGACCTTCCCATCATGAATCCATGCTGCCTTGGGTCCTGTGCTTACTGGCCTCTAGGTACTCAACAATTCTTTCCTTCAGTGATTCCATCATTTTCCCTACCACTGAGGTCAAACTAACTGGTCTGTAGTTTCCTGCCTCTGTCTTGCTCCACTTTTGTGAAGAGGAATCACATCTGCCCTCCTCAGTCCTCAGGTACCACCCATCCTCCCATGATTTGTTAAACAGAGTAGTCAGCGTTGTCACTAGTTCTACCCTTAGTTCTTTTAGAATTCTTGAGTGAACCCCATCAGGCCCCATTGCTTTGTCCACCTTCAATTTTATTAGTTCTTTCAGAACCCTTTCTTCTGTAAATGGACTGTTATCGAGCCCGTCTTCAGAGTGTTTCTCTTGTTTGGTTAGGTAACTCCCCTCCTCTTCCTTTGGAATACTGAGCAGAAATATTCGTTCAGTATCCTGCTTTTCACTGTCACCTCTACCCACATTCCCTCCCTTTATTAAGCTTCAGTATCCCTCCTTTGGTCTTTCTTGGCTCCCTAATGTACCTATAAAGGTCTTATCCCCTTCTTAACAGAATTGGCTATCCTTTCCTTGGTTTGGGCCTTTGCTATTCTGACTGCCTTCCAGCCTCTTTCTGCTTTAACTGATAAAGTTCTCTGTCCTGCTCCTTCTGTGTTTCCTTATATTTCCTGAATGCTGTCCTTTTCTCCTTAACCTTCCTGCCACCTCTTTGAGAACCGTAGCGTTTTTTTCCTTGTTGTGTTTTATTGATTTGTTTTACACAAAGGCTTGTTGCTTCTGTGGTGGCTGTTTGATCATCCCATTGTTCCTCCACCCCTCCTTCTTGCCTGTTTGCTAGTGCTTTCTGAGGCACTCTCTCATTTTCCCAAAGTCAGCCCTCCTAAAGTCCAGTACTCTTGCTTTTGTATGGCTTGATTGTATAGCTTTGTTTATCGTAAGAACCACACTGTTTGGTGGTAGCTTGTTCCCAGATGACTACCCACTTCTAAATCTGAGATTCTTTCTCCATCCCCATTTGAGTACCAGGTCTAAGATTGCTCCCTCCTGAGTGGGTTCCAATACTAGCTGTCTGAGGCATGCCCCTGTAGGGCATCAAGAATGACCCTGCTCTTGGATAGTGCCTGCAGCAAAGGTGATCCAGTTAACATCTGGCATATTCAGGTCCCCATCAACAATATCTCCCTTTTCTGCCATTAAGAAAGCCTTCTATCATTTCCTTGTCCATTCCTCCTGAGATGGGGGTCTGTATACAACCCCATGCGGATTGTGGTGCCATTTCCTGTCTCCAGGGTGACCCAAGTGCCTCATCTGCTCCCTGTCTACTCTTTAGTTCTGTTGCTTTGATCCTTCCTTTACATGAGAGCTACTCCTCCTCCTCTTTTACCCTCCCTGTCCCTCCTGTAGATTGTGTATCCTGGTATGTTGACATCCCAGTCATGGTTCTCTGTGTACCATGTTTCTGTAACTGCCACAATATCCACGCAACCCTCTTCCATCAAGGCCACTAGTTCAGGGAGTTTGTTACACAGACTATGGGCATTGGTACTCATCACCCTCCACTTTTTGATAGCCTTACCCCTTTTAGCCCCATTTCTGTCCTTAATGCCTTTGCCTTTTTTTACATTTAAATCTGTAATACTATGTGTATAATGTATACTATATGTATATATGCATGTGTATATGTATACACACACACACACACATATACATATACATAATGTTTCTCCCACTGATACAGAGTTGCAGTTGCACAAACAAAACCTGTTTCTCATCAACACAGCCTGTGGAAATACCAACATCCCCAGTCCACTCTCCTTAAAGTCTGTTTCCAAAAATAAAATAAAAGCCTAAGCTTACAGCTAATCTGGTCACTATATATATATATATATATATATATATATATACACAGTGAGTGTGTATATATATATATATATATATATATATATATATAGCTATTATAGCCTGAACTACGACACAACTGTACACCGGAGGCATGAGTGTGAGTTAAGACATGCCCATACATGAGTGCAGTTGCCAATTGCCGTGTTGGCAGTTTCGGTTTAACAAATAGTGGTCATGGCAAGTGTACCAGGAGAACAGAATACCTGCTCAAATTTTTTAAACAAACCTGAGTTGCTCAACACTAGTTCCATCTCGTAGAGCTTGCAGTACACTGTAGGATTGAAAGTGAAGCAGCGCAGAACTGCATGTAGTGGCTGTGTGTCTCATAGATTCACTGATGTCGCTCGGTTCTTTGGTCAAAAGATGGCATTCAGATATTTAATCTCGCAAAAGGAATGTGTCCCCCGGTCACTACTTAGCAAACAGAGAACATACCTGTACAGTGATTCTTCAGTTGCCAGCCAACCCGAAATTAACTGATTGTTTCAGTCGGGAGATTTACTTTCCTGGGGGGGGGGGGAGTTTAGTTAAAATAACGGAACTCTCCCGGGCAAAACGGGAGATATCACATGTATGAGAATACGGCTGCCAGTTCTGACAATCTTGAACCCAGACTTCTTAAGCTAGCTGTGCCGTTCATAGCTGCTCTCTTAGCCAAAATCTTTACTCTCTCCTTATGCCAGGGACATGTCCCAGATATCTGGAAGATGGCAAGGATTACCACTGTTTTTAAAAAAGCGACCCAAATGACCCCTCAAACTACAGGCCAGTTGCTATCCTGTCTGTTCTCTGTAAAATCCTTGAAAACTTGTAGCTAACCAAACTAATGAGTTCCTCCAGAAAAATGACATATTAAACTCTGCCCAGCGGGGCTTCCGTAAGGGCTATAGTACTACCACTGCTCTGCTCAAATTCACATCCGATGCCCTGAAGGCCATGGACTCGGCTTATCTCACAGGGGCCATTTTCATTGATATGACCAAGGCCTTTGACCTAGTTGACCGCCCCATCCTCACTGTCACACTTCGATCACTAGGTTTTTCACCCAGTGTTATGAACTGGTTCAAAAGCTACCTGACTGACAGAACACAATTTGTGAAGTACAACTCCACCTTCTCTGACAAGGCCACGACAAACATTGGAGTACCCCAGGGGTCCATACTTGGCCCTTTGCTTTTTTCTATCTTTATAAACAGCATCACCTCAAACCTCATGAAAACTAGCTCCCTGTTGTATGCAGATAACATAGTGCCGTACTCTAGCGCCAAATGCATTGAGGACATAAATCTGAAGCTCTCCCACGACTTCCAACTACTCCAGCAGTGGCTGGTTAGACACAGACTTGTCCTAAACGAAACAAAGACCCAAGCTATGCTCTTCGGATCCAGTTTTAAACTTAAACACTCCCAGCACAAGTTTAAAGTTTCCTCGATCAGTGGCTCCTCAGTAGAAGTTGTTAACTCTTAAGTATCTAGGGGTCACACTGGATCCACTACTAAACTATGATCTCCATATTCAGAGGACCTGCAAATCTATAAACTCTAAACTTGGAGTTGCCTATCGAACCAGCTACGCCCTTACCCCATCTGCCAGGCTTGCTGCAGCCCATGGAATACTACTACCATCACTTAACTATGGGGCAGCTACCTATATTTCTGCAAGCAAATCAAGTCTTCACAAATGGGATGTTACCTACAATAATATATGTCGCTATGCATCCTCCTTTCATCGGCTGAAACACCACTGCCTTCTCTGCTCTAACCTTGGTTGGCTTCCTCCTCAGGCATCGAGGCTTTATTCTTTTGGCTCCCTCATTGACAATATAATTAGGACTCCGATACCTAAATCCCTAGCGGTACTCTTCCAAAGGCAGGCCTCCTGCTATTACCTTTGCTCTGCTGACAATTCCCCTGTCTGTATCCCTAAATATGCTACCACTAAGGGCTCTACTGCTTTTGCCTGTCAGGCCCCCCAGTACTGGAACTCCTTCCCTCCCTCTAACCATTCGTCAAGCCTTTTCCCACTACTGCTTTAAGAAAGAACTGTGCCACCATCTCATATCTTCCTGTATTTGCTCCTGTTTCAAACCTCCATAGGCACAAGATTTTTTCTGACTCTCCTCACCTCCCTTTTAACTTTGACCACATTCCTGCCTCAGCACTTTCTCTCAGTCTGCCAGGGTTACTTATATACCCTGCTGTTATTGCACTTCTTAATCCTATTCCCTTCTCACCCACCACCTATATTTTCCCTCCACTACAACTTGCTACTATTTACTTCCCTAACATTCTTCTTTCTCTCAGACCTGCTCTGGTCGTCGAAAGATTACTTTCTCCATTCCTTCCTCTCTAATCTACCCAGTTATTGTCTACTTAAAGTGACACTGCATTTTTTGTAATTTATTTCCTCCTAATGTTAGTATAAGCCCTAATTTTTCTTGCAGTTGTCTGTGGTGTTCACACTCACCTGTGACACTGTATTACCTATGTTGCAACTACTGTATGTTGTTACCTATGTTGCAACCTGCTTCTATGTACCCTTTACTTTGACTGTTTCTAAGAATGTACCGTTACTGTTGGTTTCCAGAAGTTTGTTTTGTATTCTCCAGGTTCGTGCCTGAAAGTAGTCATTGTTATGGCTAGCGCACCTACCCGGTAAACAAAAACTAAATAAATAAATAAGGCCCTTTAAGTACTGATGTGTGTTCTCTGGGCAAATGTTTACATTGTTGCTAAATTGTAGTAAATGGGTTTCTGCTACTGACCTAATATGGTACAGAGAATCACTATTGATTCCACTGGCATTTCTTAAGTGAGAAAAAAACTGAAGCATTTTTTTCTGTTTTTACATGCCTTGCAGAGGTCAGAAAATTGAGTTTTCTGAGTCCCATATGCGAGTTCTTCATATCTTTTTTTTTTTTTTTTTTTTTTTAGTCTTTGGTAACCGGGTAAGAATGTGTCTGCTGTATTATCTTGTATTTCTTTCATATCTTGTTTAGTTTTCCAAATTTGGTCAAACAAATTTACTTTAGAAATATACACCCTTGTTTGTAAATGTAGTAACTGTTGACGTTAGTTTCAAATATTTGAAAAAGTAGGTTTTGAATTTTATCCTTCCCTGTTTCTTAAGCCAGTCCATAACCTCATTTTCATGTCTTTCTGCCAGACCCTAGGTCCTCATACAGCACTAAAACTGATAGCCATATCTTTAACAAATATTTTAGATACTTAAGTACAGTTGCATCTTGTAAAACTGAGTTCAGTTTCCATCTAGTAGCTCTTTGTATTTTAGTGGGGTTAACAGACAGTTTGATTTGCACCCAATAAATGATCAGACAATTCTGTTGGGATCGCTTTTGTTCCCTGGCTACATATTTGTGAAGAGAAAAAAAATAGTTAATTTGTGTGATTAAACTCCCCTTTTGAAACGAAAAGTCTGGACCTACAAAGTTAGGAAAAAAAGCAGTTAATTCTGCTGTAGAAATGCATTTCCGTAAGGCAAATTCATCACAGTAGATCTGTTCCTCCCAGCCCTTTTTTCTGATCTAGCTTTAAGCTACAATTAGTCACCTCCAAAAAGTACTATTCTAGCTGTGGCTAGATAAGGTTGAATAGATTCTAAAGTGTTCACCCTTTCAGCTTTAGACTGTAAATGATAACTAGTGATGAGACAAATGGGACTTGTGTCCCACATCCCATCCAGAATCAAAACTTATCCTGGGACTAAATCAACCAGCCAGTAAAGTTGGAACCTGGTACCAGTGAGCAAAATACCCACCCCATCCACCATCCCCTTGCCATATGACCAGAAAGACGGAACCCAAATCCAATCTTTTTGACATTGTTTTATTTCCCCTGTGGATTTAATCCAGGTTTCCTGCACAAAGATAATGTCTAGGGTAAGAGATTTAAAAAGATGGAACAAAGCTTTCCTTTTTGGTTCATTTCTTATACTGTGCACATTCAAAGTAGCCAGAGTCCAGGTATCCATATTTCCAAGTCAGTAGAGTTGGGTTATTTGTTCCTACATTTCTTTTCCTTTGTTCCAGGTCCTTTAGTTTCCATTTTAGGTGCATCTGGCTTAGTAGATGATGTATCAGATTCAAGTTCTTCAGATTCTAAATCACTCCAGTTCTGCGGGGCAAGTGATTCAAAGGGGTTGTCCAGCTCTAGTTTAGCATCCACTTTATCTGCTGATAATCTAGAAGACCTCCTGCATAGTTGTCCAGTTTGTAGGAGGAGGCTATGCGAAGGGCCCTCTAATGCAGTGTCATCAGAGTATTGAACAGGGCATAAAAGCGGATTAAGCTCCTTTGATTCTTCAGTGGTGGGGCAAATATGGGTGTCCTTGCTACCGGCATTCTGGGATGACAGAGCTTTGTCATTGTCCAGCTCCTGTTCCTGTGATTTCAGTTGTAGTGAACTCGGGGAGTAGGGGGCTGTACTTTCTTGTAACTCAGCTGATTGCTGTGCCTTTTGTATGAGGATGTCCTGATTCAGTTTAGTTGCTTTATTATGGCAGCCCATGGGCAATGCTGGAAAGTATGGTCAGTTTCTTCACAAAGATTACACTTTGGTTGGTTGGTGCAGTGAAGGCTAATGTGCCCAAACTCTCCACAGATGTTGCACTTAGGCTTGTCACAAATATTAGCCAGGTAAACCCTCGAGCCACATTTGTAACAGTCCCTGTGCTGCCCCAGAGCAGAAACAGACCCCTCTGTCCTTGCCCAAAAAGATGCTTTTAGACATATGTTGCATTCCATCCCGACTCTGATAAAGTTTAACTTTAAAATGTCATTCCCCCTGTCCAGAATGGTTCTGGGTCTAGCATGGCCTCAGGGGAACTCAGTACTTCACAACACTGTGATAACCACTATAGAATGTCTTCCACATGTACCCCCTTGTTCCTGAACACTATAGTAAACACTTTTACCAAAGGTTTAGTCAGAGGGATTGCGAGGAAGGGGGTCCACAAAGGGGAAAACGTTACTGCATTATAATTCCACCAGAATCTTTGCAGGAGATGGGGGCGCGAAAGCTAAGAAAAAAATTACTTACCATAATAATCTTGTTTCTTCCAAGGGAATCTTACTGTATTCTGACTAATGCAGTATGGTGTCACCATAGGACTGCCCCAGAGCTGAAACAGTTAATAGAACCTATGCAAATAATGGAATGCTAGACTCGAGCTCGGTTTTCAGACCACTGTCCCTAGTTGTACTTCCTGCGATCGTCAGATTCTTACAAAGCATGCATATACCACTACACTAACAATATATTAGTAAAAACTAATCCCCCTTCCTAAAAAACAATTCCCCATATAAACAGGGCATCCCTAAGACTCAAGTCACAGATGCCCAAGGAAAGAACACTATACCAACAGGTTTGCAAGTATATATTATAGTGGCATGATAGTGCCACTATAGTTAAGGTTTAGTACCCCATTTAAGGTTAAAGTGTGAAACTTTTGCCACCGTATGACGGATTTGCCTGAAATTTGGCAGACATGGAGCAGTACCATAGTTCTCTGGAACTACCAAGTTTCGTAATGGTCAGATATACGGTTGCAGAGCTATAAAGCTCAATAGAAAGTCACATTTATGCTTTTTTGCGTATTCTTTGCTCGTGCCTGCAGGTCGCACGGTTTGCTCAACTGGCCCAAAACCTTCAGGGAACATGCAGCTGGGGACCCCGATGTGCCTTTTGAAGATTTCATGAAAAAATATTAAATGGTTCAAAAGTTATTCAAAAACAAGTTTCCCATTATAGTCAATGGGAAAAGTTAACAAAATATTCAACAGTGTCGCAAATGACCCATGCAGTGTCGTGAGTCAGCCATTTTTTATTTCAGTTACTGGTCACAGAAATGCTTGGCATTTAAATGTTGGACCCTCTAGGGACACACTTCTTTTTGTGTTCACCTAGTTGAGCCTTGAGGATGCTAGTCATGTCTTTTTTTGGCGGGGGGGGGGGGTGAAACACCCCAGAAATATATTTTTGAAATTTTTGTAAACTGTAGTGTTGCTTCTGCGACACTTTTGTGATTTTTTGTGTGAAAGTGTTGTGATTTGCGACACTACTTTGCGACACTATGCCCAAAATAACAGGAATTCTTTGCCACCCTGCTGCAAAAGTACAGTTTGGTCTTTTGGGCTGAAATTTTGAGGGAAGAAAGCCAACATCCCACAGATGTGCCTTTTTGTGGTTTGGTGACAAAATATAACAGGTATGCAAAGTTACAGTACTCTGAAGTTGCCGATTTTTCCCATAGACTAACATTACGATGTCCACCGCGTCTTTCGGGGCCCGTATCCCGGAAACGCTTCAAGATACGGACTTTGTCAGAAAAACGCTTAGACTCCTAATAGGGGGCCAAGTGCAAAACTAGCCAGGAAAGTCATAAATTATATGAAATTTTAATTTTTTTTCTATGTCATTCATTTCCTGAGATATAAGCAATTTAGTATTACAAGTGCTCATTTTCTGCTCCGAGGCCCATTATTATGCATACATTTTTTGTATTTACTGTGTTTCTCTATGCAGCTGTTGGGGGAAAAAAGGGTGTGCGCTTTCGTTACTGTTACAGTTAGCGTTTCCACTTGCGTTTCTGTAACCATTTGCGTTAGCGTTCCCACCTACGCCACCGTGTGTGTCACCCTTTGCGTTTTCATTTGTGCTTGCTTTTGCATTACTGTTACCATTGTCATTTCCATTACGGTTTCTGTTTGCATTTCATTTTGCGTCACTGTGTGCATTATGATTTGCGTTTGCATATGCGATTCAGTTTTCATTTGCGTTTGTGTTTCCTTTGGCGTCATTGTTGCTGTTACCATTGGCATTTACATTTCCAATTGCGGTACCATGACCATGTGCGTTACCATTTGAGTTTCTGTATGCGCTTGCGTTTGCATTACTGTTCACTTTGGTGTCATCGTTGCTGTTACTATAACTGTTTGCATTTCCAATTGCATTACCGTTACAGTTTGCAACTTCGTCACCATTTGCATTTCTATTGCCCTTAGCGTTTGCGTTTATGGTTGCGTTTCCATTGTCGATTGTGTTACTTTTTCCTTCTGTGGCACTGTTGCCTTAACCGTTTGCATTTCTGTTTATGTTTGTGTTACCATTTGCATTTTTCTTACCGTTTGCGTTTCCCTTGGCATTACTGTTTACGTTAACATTTGCTTTTCTGTTGCCGTTAGCATTTGTGTTACCATTTCTGGTTTTCATTAACGTTTGCACTTGCGTTTCTCTTACCGTTTGCATTACCATTTACGTTTGCGTCACCATATGCATTACCGTTTGTGCTTGCGTTTGCATTACCATTAGCGTTACTGTGTGACAACAAATCATTCCAGTCACTATTTATAGTGCTCATTCTCAAAAAAAAGGGAAATTCATGAAGTTTAATGTATCAGTTAGGGTTGTTCCACAGCGACAATAGTGAGGAAATTCAGTGTTAGGGTTGCCACCCGTTGCACCCCAAGCGCACCCCGTCCACACCAACAGGCATCGGGGTGTGCGTTGGGGTCATCGGTCCTAACAGTCCTTTTTGCCATGAATATATATATATATATATATATATATATATATATATAGCTGGAGTGCAGTGCCCCTCAGGTTCCAGCAGGAGGAGGAAGCTCAGAATACAGTAAGATTCTCTTGGAAGAAACAAGATTACTATGGCAAGTAATTATTTCTTCAAACCCCAGGAAATCTTACTGTATTCTGATTAATGCAGACTATGCAAGCAGTACCTTTGGAGGTGGGTACATAACCTATTTGGGAAACAGCCTCTGCTGTACTGCTGTGCCAGACCTGGCATCCCTCCTGGCCTGGACATCCAAACAGTAATGCTCAGTAAATGTGTGGACAGTTTTCCAGGTAGCTGCCTGGCAGGTTTCCATCAGAGGAATATCTCTGGCAGCTGCTAGGGAAGCAGCTGTACCCCTGGTTGAATGGGCCCTGAGGCCTGCAGGTGGCTGTTTACCCACCTTGTTGTAGCAGAACTGAATACAAGCAACAATCCAGCATGCAGTAGACCTTTTTGTGGCTGGTTTGCCTTTCCCCACTTCTTCATAGGTGAGGAAAAGCTGAGTACAGTCCTGCCTGTGACCCTTTGTGTGATCTAGGTAGTAGCCGATAGCCCTCTTAACATCTATGCTGTGCAGCCTACTTTCCCCTGAGTGGAATGGTCAGTGAAAAAGACAGGCAACATAATGGACTGATTGAGGTGGGAAGTCAGACACCACCTTGGGAAGGAACTTCCTAACTCAGGACAACATTGTCCCTATGAAATGCAATGTAGTCAGGCTCTGTGGACAGGGCCTGGAGGTCACGAATCCTCCTGGCAGAGGTAATTGCCACTAGGGACACTGTTTTCCGGGTTACATACTTGAGCTCTGCTGAGGACATGGACTCAAATGTGGGCTGCATAAGCTGGGCAATGCATATATTGAGGTCCCACACTGGCATAGGCTCCCTATGTGGGGGATGCAAATGCAGCAAACTCTTGAAAACTTTCTAAACACTGGGTTTGAAGCTAGGGATAAACCCTTGCCTGCTGACAGGTAAGCTGAAACAGCTGCCAGGAGCACCTTCAGGGTAGATGGCCATAGGCCCAGAGAGTGAAGATGGGTTAAGTAATCCAGGACAACTAACAAGCTAGCCTGACTGATCTATGTCCCTTCCTTTGCACCAGATGGAAAACCCTCCATTTGGACGTGCAAGTCTTCTTAGTAGAAGGCTTCCTAGAAACCCTGAGTATCTTCCATTATCCCTTCCGAGAGGTGCACATTTGCACACTCTAAGTCTTCAAGAGCCAGTCATTGCGCCTGAGTGACTGGAGACTGGAGTACAGGATCCTGCCCTGCGAGGATGTCAGTAGGTTGTGCCTCCTGGTGAGTCTGATTGGCTTGGCTACTGACATGGACAGAATCAGGGAATACCGGGGCTGCCTGGCCCAGTCTGGAGCAATGAGGATCAGCATTGCTGGCTGAACTCTGAGCTTGTTCAGCACCCTTAGTAGCAGTGAAAATGGAGGGAAGGCATACAGGAACTTCCCTGTCCAATCCAGCAGTAGTGCATCCAGTGGGACTGTACCCTTTACAGGAGGCCTGCAACAGAAATGTGGCAACTGGTGGTTGTCTGGGGGCTGCAAAGAGATCTACCTCTGTGGTGCCCCGTCTTTTGAAAACCACCTGCAATACCTGCCTGTTGAGTGACCACTCATGGTGACTGGTTGATTCTGCTGCGGGCATCTGCCAGAACATTGTCCTTCCCTGGACGGTGGACTGTTGAGAGAGAGCTGTCTAGGATATATGCCGGGCTCCAAATTTTCATGGCCTCTGTGCTCAGCGAGGTTGATCTTGTGCCTTCTTGCTTGTTTATGTATTACATGGTGGTTGTGTTGTCTGTTCTGATCTGCACCACCTTGCTCTGTAGCAGCTTTGGCAAAGGACTGGATACCCAGGAAAACTGTTCTGAGTTCCAACAGGTTGATGTGCAGCAGTGATTCTTGTTTTATCCATGTGCTGTGTGCCCCCCCCCAGATGTGCTGCCCATCCCAGGAATGATACATCTGTGGTCAGCACCAATGAAGGAGTTTGCTGCAGGAATGGCACACCCTGTCTGAGGTTGACCTTTTCCTGCTACCACTGAAGTGCTTGGAGGAAAGTTCTTGTGACTGACACCAGTTTTTTGGTTTTTAAAATTTAAGTTTTTACTGATCCAAGATTTTTTACACAAGGTGCATGTACAATAAAAGAAAAAGACAACATCGTTGTCACACACAGTCAAATACATTAATGTTCAGGTCATTCACCTGTCATCTATTAACTCATGATACATTTAATAGTTAAAATAAATTCCTATATCCTTTTTGAGGAATGTCTTTGAAAGAGCTGGTAGGGTTTGGCCGTGAGAGTGTAACTGTTCAAAGCCATTCCTAGGTGGGTGAAATCCAGAAATAAATCACTGAAACCAAATTGGGGGGTGAGGGTGGTGGCTCACGGAAGACCCATTAATTCAAAGCAATACCAAGCTTAAGTTGGGTACTTTGAACTAGTCTAAGGTGTCCGGGACCAGGATGCCTTTTTTTTATTAATCATTTAACATTTTTTTGTCTTCCCCCCACCCGGACAGCCCCCATCTGACCAACCCCCCTCCCCCAGCCCCATCACCCAGAATTACCGGGGCTTACCTTACGCCTGGCCCGGGAGCGAAGCCTACAGGGAGTTGGTCACCATTCTGCTGCCGGCTTTTTCCTCCATTTTTACTCCAGGGGCCCCAGGAGTGAGTAAGCATGCCTGTGGAGGCACGCATTAGTCCCACGGCCTGGTAACGGCCCCTTTCCTCCCACCCCTGGCCTAGCGCCAGGCTCCTCCTGGCCCGTGCTGCCCCCAGCCTCCAACAGGTGGCAGCCATCAGCCGGAGGAAGCCCTTTGCACCTCCCCAGAGAAGAGTGTGTGCCTGTCAGCAGCTCCATCCAGCCCCCGCTGACCTCTGACGGCCCGGGCTCATTCCTGAACCCAGGTCACCGGCGTGCTGCGAGGTAAGGTGTCCAGCACCTCAGCCCTCAGTGCCACTGGGCCAGCAGGATGCCCTTTTAATTCTTTGATTTCTCCCAATTGATTTACTTATGGTACAGATTCTGGTCTGTGTTCTGCTATATAGAGTAGCCAGGTAGTCCATCTGTCCAAGAGGGAGAGAGTTCTTTTAGTTTTGCTGTCATGCTTTCCATTTTGTAAATGCTATATATTATATCTTCCCATTGGTCAATAGTGGGAGGCTCAGGCTTAAGTCATTTCCAGGTTATAGTTTTTTTAGCTGCCGTGGGGAAGATACTAATTAAGTAGGTATGTTGTTTAGATCTGAACTGTTTTGGATAATATAGTAATAGGGCCAATTCTGGGGTAAGGGTTCCTAAACTTGGAAATAAGTCTAGGATGACTTTTGTGACTTAAGCCGTAATTGAATTTTAATTGTTGAAATGATTTAAGCGTGCCGTCTTTATAAAATTGGTGAGCATAAGATAAACCCATAAGACGATAGCAATGGAACCCATGGTCCAGGTGGGCTGGGAGAAATAACAGGTCCAAAGAAGGTATACTCAGCCATTGAGCCCCTCGGGCATTGGCTGGTTTTTTAAGGTTCACCTTCCAAGCCAGTAATATATTGGTGGTGTAATAGGAATTCTCCTGTGGTCGGAGCTGTTGAAAGGATTGAAAAAATTGTGTGGAGGGACAATGAGAAGGAAAATCTCTCCACCATGAGCCAAGAGGGTGTGTGTGTGTGTGCTGGATGACGAGACCAGTATGTGAGATGAGTTAACATATTTGCCAAGGTGTAATTCTGTATGTTAGGGAGGGCCAGGCATCCCCTCTTCTTTGCCAATGTTAATTTGGAAAAGATGATTCTAGGAAATTTTCCCTGCCAGAGAAAGGGAGAAATCATTTTCTTCCACCTATTTCCGCCCTAAGTACCATATAGGGGATATTTTGCATGAGATATAAAATCCTGGGGAGGATGTTCATCTGGATAGTTTGGGTGCAGTTTATCAGTGACAATGGAAGATGCGTCCAGCGTTTAAGGTCGTCCCTCACTCTTAGAAATAAGGGATCATAGTTTAGGGAGAAAACTGGAGAGGGATCTGCCACAATGTGAATCCCTAAATAACAGAGGGAGGATTTCCCCCATTCAAATTGATATGTATGTTTAATGTGCTGTGAAGGAGTACCCTGTATAAAGAGGACCTCCATTTTGTTTGTGTTTAACTTATAACCCTCATCTCAACCACGCAGTGTGACTGCCTCTCCTAAATAATGGTCTTCACCTCCTACTGGTGTCATTGGTGTTCTGTACTCCAGCTGCTTTGCCCCTCTTTTCCATCATCTGCCCCCACCACCCTTTACCCAATCCTCCTCTCAGCTGACACTAGGCCTCCGAGCCATCCACATCAATCTCTTGCTATCCACCTCTACCATCTGACAATGGCCCAACAGAACAATGGCCCTTGCCTGCTGACTCCGCTCTGACTCCCTACGCTCCATATGCAGTTCACCTTTAAAACCGACTCATGCTGATTCTCTCCATAACTTACTGTATATGCCTTCTTTAAGTCAACTTTGAGTGTAAAGAATGTCTCTATCGTTTTCCTTGGTATGTATGTTACCCTGTATCCTTTGATGCAAAACCTTTGTAAATGAGCAGTTCCTGCTCAAAGGTACTTGTAATCCTAGAGTTTAATAAATAAATAAAATAGCCAGACACTTCCTCAATCTCAAGCAAGCTCTGAGTTAAGGCTGGGTGCGAGGAGTCTTGTTTAAGTATCTGAGATCCAGAATGGGTCACCACTCCCCTGTTTTCTTTATTGTGAGGAAGTACCTTGAATACAGGTCCTTTCCTATCTGGTTGGAAGGGACTGGTTCCACTGCCTTTTGTAGCAGAAGGCCTGAAACTTCCTTTTCCAGCAAGGCTGTTTCTGATGGGGAAGAGGGTTTGAAAACTCTTGACCTCAGCTTTGGCATAGCTTTGAAGCTGAGGACAAGTCCCTGGCCCACTACCTCCAGGACCCAATTATCTGTGGTGATATTTTTCCACTCCTGGAAGTAGTGGGCCAGTTTGCCCCCTACTGGAATTGGGGAGGTGAGCCAAACAGGCACCTCAGGGTGTCTGTTTGGATTCTGCTGCTGGCTGAATATTGGGACCAGTGCGGCCACTGCTCCTTCTGCCCCTGCCTCTGCAGTATCTCCTGGGCTGATACTGAGGAAAAACCTGAGGCTGGAAGAAAGGCCTGTAAGTAGGCCTGCCTCTGCCACCCCTTGCATGATGCCTCTGGGTGGTAGCAGCTCTTTCTTTGGCTGCTGCACTTTTGTATGCAGCCTTGTATTCATCCATTTTCTTCATATATGCCTCTGTTTGCTCCCCAAACAGAGACACAGGGTCACATGGAAAATCCATGGCCTTCATCTGGGTATCTTGTGTCAAGTTAGTGGTTCTAAGCCAGGCAAACCTTCTGAGGGACACAGCAGGTGCCATCTCCCCATCCTGAACTGCGTCGTAGCAGCTTATTACCATTTTGCAGCCTGCTGCAGGTCAGCAGCGGGGCTGCCCTAGCAATCTGCAATACTGTGATCCACATATTTTTCTGATATCTGGCTGTATAGGCCATGTAAGATGCCTGCCTAACAGCCAAAGAAGATCCCAAGTACACTTTTTGAGGTGTGGAGTCCACCCTCCTAGAATCCTTGTCTGGAGGGTGGGAGGCCAGAGGGATGCCAGCTTTGTCACAAGCTGCAGCCTGTACCACACCTTCATGGCTGGGGTACCCAAAGAGGAATTCAGCCCCAGACTTAGCCACTCAGTATTTCTCATCCACCTTCCTGTCTGTGGGTGGGATAGAAGTGGGGATTTGCAGAACTTTCATAGTTTGCTTTCTTAGAGACTTATGGAGAGGGAGGAGTAGCCTCTTTGTTGGGACCACATCCATCATCTCCTTATAATCCTCTTCCTCCTCATCCTCCGCAGATTCCTAGGATGGGAGGTCGAGAGATTGACTCATTTCCTTCATAAAAGCAAAATAGAAGGTAAAATCCTCTGTTCCCTTGTCAGGGGAATCTGGTCTGTGAGGATCAGAGGCAATGTCTGGATCAATAGGGTCCCCAAAATCTTTATCATCTTCATCATCATCAGGCTCATTCCCAAAGTCATTGTCCCCATAAGGATCCCCACCGTGGTCTGTTAAACCGGGGATAACATTTGAACCGGGAGTTTGTGGAAATGGTTGTTTGTCTACTGGAACCAGGAACTGTAATGACTGAATAATCCTGATCGCAATAGCGATCTCCTCAGCAGAAGGAACCATGGGTTGTTTCAATTGAGGTTCCTGGTGCTTTTCCTCCTTTTTCTTGACTGCAACGGCCGGTTCAGCAACCTTATCTTCGGTTCGTTTTTTTCAAAATAGAGCTATCGCCCCTTTCGGAGGGCAGCTCTCCTGGTTCATCCGGTTGGTCTGCGGCTGGGTTAGCAGCTTTATCAGCCATTTTTCTGACAGTCTTTTAAACCGTCTATCCAAGGTGGACTGCGGAAAGTTAGCACAAATCTCACAATTTGTCTGTAAGTGGTCAGACCACAGACAGAATAAACAAATTAAGTGTGGATCTGCTTTAGCAAAAAGTTCCCCGCACTCAGTACAGTGCTGGAAACCTGTGGGTCCTGTTCTCTTTTTAGTTTTCTGTGACATAACCCATATCACCACACCAAAGTAAAATCTTTTTTATTTGTTTTTTGTTTTCGGTTACGCGAATCGACGTAAAAACCAGAAGTTACCCCGGAATGAAAATAGAATACCAGGAGTTACCCCAGTTGAATTCAAATACAAATGAAACCAGGAGTTACCCTGGTTAAAACACAAATAATTGAAAAAAACAACTATACCGAGTCGGAACAGAAAATTTTACCTTAATTAAATCAGTAAAATAAATAGGAAGGCTGTCGGTTTCCCCTTGGTTGAAGAACCGGGAGGAAAGCGACTACCTACCCCTACGTGACTAAAATCTAAACAATTACAACCTGAAAACCAAGGACAGTGAAAAGAATACCAATAAAATAAGTTCTGCTAGTGAATAAACTGAGAAAATAAAGTTTCTTCAAGTGATGAAGGAGAGCTCTCTGGAGAAGTCTTACTGAAGTAAGTGGAATAAAGAATTTGATGGTTTAGAACTGTTTACCAGGGACAGTGATTTGAAAACCAAGCTCGAGCTTAGCATTCAATTATTTGCATAGGTTCTATTAACCATTTCTGCTCTGGGGCAGTCTTATGGTGAGACCATACTGCAAAAGTCAGAATACAGTAAGATTTCCTGGGGTTTGAAGAAATATATTTTCTGGAGTCCTTATCCGAGGTGTAAGGAGGAAAAGAAGACCCCAGCTTTCTCGCAAGCTGCCTGATGCACTATACTCACATGGCTGGGATGTACAGACAGGCACTCAGTATTGTTAAACAATGGATATATTTATGCATTTATTTATTAACACTTCTAGACCGCTTGTAAACTGCTGCCACAGAAGTGGGGGTTTGAAGCAGTTTTGTGGTATTGTATTTATGTTTTCATTATAGACAGGGCTTTTTAGGAGGTGGAATCTTTCATCCCCCTATAATCTTTTCTTTTCTTACCCTTATCCTCACCTTGGAAGGACTCCTGAGAACGGAGATCCAGGGTGCCAATATGTTTCGGGTAGACGAAGGCATGGAGGGGGAACCTCCTTGGATACGTAGGGTGCTAGACCCTCCACGTCATAAAAATTCTCATGTGATCTGAATCACCCTCACAGTCTCAGGGGCAAGAACTGTGGAAGAGTGATAGCAGCCCCTGTAAGCAGGGGCAGAATAAATTATTTACCATTCACTGTATCATCCTCACAGTCTCTGGGGCGAGGAGTGTTAGCAGCCTCTGTAGGTAGGGGCATCATAAAATTATTTATCATCAATTGTATCACCCTCTCTGTCTATGGGGAGGAGAACTGTGGAAGAGTGTTTGCCAGCCCCAGTAAAGAAAGGACCCATTTTCTTTTTGTAGTGTCTGAAACAATTGCCATGCTTTTTCCATATTTTGCACAGCTGGAGTACTGCACAGTTTTTCTGTATGCTTTAAGCTGCCTGTTGTCTCACTATTGGCTTTCCCAGGAGCAACGAGAGCATTTATATCTAGACAGTTTCTTTTAGTCACTTCATCAGCGGCTTGATCAAGCTTCCTTCCTTTGTCACTTCTATTATTTTTTAAATTGTGAGGAACTTCGTAATTTGGAAGCTATAATTTTTGGCTGGGATCTGGAGGGTTCCTCAGCACCTCCTTACATTTTAGTACTTTTGAATGGCCCCTAGTCGGAAGCCTTTGATATGCCCTCAGCCATAATAATCAAAGGCTTGTCTGCTATGTTTTGCCTAATTTAAGCAAAGCAAATCAGTCCTGGATCTTACGAACTGAGTGCAGGCTTCTGTGAAATGCCACTGGCCAGTCCTGCCCCAGTTAATTAGCTCAGTCTGTTGCCAGTGCCTTTTTTTTGTGGTTGTAGTACTGGGATCTATACCAGTGCCAATCTTAATAGAAAACCTAGCAGTGATTGTCAGCTGCCGTAGGTGGCTGCTGGACCCTTACGGACAAGTCCTGTGACAGATGATACCAAGGTTCAGTTCCTTTATGTATAAACATAATGTATAGAAGGGTTTCTCTTAATTTGCCAATCCTGAGAGAAACCCCCAGGCACTATTAATATCTGAATTCCAGTGGGGTGCCTCACAATAAAACCTGCGAGGTCTGAGGTAAAAAAACAAGGCAACTGTCCCTAATTTAATGGTTCCCACAAGAATTTGGTAAGAAAAGAGAGGAACCATTGAAGTGAAGCACCTATGATAAATTTAACATTCAAAATTAACAGTCGCGGCAGAAATAAAATCCAAATAGGGCGGTTGTGCTAAAATTAAAAAATTTGCGCAGCACTAACGGTTTTTAATAATTTCACTCAGCACACTATTAAAACAAAAATATGACGAAAATTTTACCCAGATAAGTACTAGGAGGCTGTCAACAAGGAAAGCTGAGAGACACCTCAGGGCAATGTTGCTCAGTCACTGGAGAAAAAATTCTGAAGCATTTAGCAGCTCTCACACAGCTCACTACCCTTCCTGTTTTCTGATTGGCTATGGCCCTAAGCTCATTTAAATTTCTCTTAAAGGCACACCTCCGGGGCAGTTGCACCTATCCAGCTAACTGCTAAAGTTACTGATGCTAAAGGACTCCTGGGGTAAGAATTAATATTTTTACTGGATCTCGTGAAAAGCCCATCTCCTACGCTGCAGTGCCAATACTTCAAGGCCTCCTTCCACTCTAACTTTAATCACCCAGCAAAGTTTTAGAAGTCAATTAAATCTCTTTTCTCCCCTCCGGCCCAATCCCCCACACCTAACCTCAACATAGCAGGTAACATTGTCACTGCTCCAAGCACTGTGGCCACTGAGCTTAACTCCTTTTTCACAAACTACGCATCGTCTCTCTTATCCTCGTTTCTGTCCCACCGCATACAGCCACCCCTATCTATCCCACCCACCCACTCCTCTGTCCTCCCACCTCTCCTTTTGCCTAATTACCCCTACAGAGGTATTAAAAGCCCTTGAGTTACTCGATCCCTCCAAAGGTAAATGCCCCTCGGGACTTGACTCCAGAATGCTCCACCTATCTGCCTCAGCCATTGCCAGCCCACTGGCCACTCTCTTTAACCACTCCTTCACGTATGGATCAACCCCTTCTAAATGGAAACATGCCACAGTCATCTCCCTCCATAAAGGTGGTGATCCCTACTACCCGGGCAACTACTGCCATATCTCACTTCTCCCCATCCTAGCCAAAATCCAGGAACGCCTCATGCTCTCTCAGCACTCCTCCTTTCTCGACTCCACCTTCTTCACTCCGTACCAGGCTGGTTTTTGGAAGTCGCACTCCACCATCACCTCTCTACTAAGACTCATCGACTCCATCCTCATGGGAATAGATAATGGGGCATCACCTCTACTATTTTCGTTGACCTTGCAAAGGCCTTCAACATGGTCTCTCATGCCCTGCTTCTGACCAGGCTCTCCCTTGCTGGGCTATCAGGTTCCGCCACCAGTTGGTTCCATTCATACCTAGCAGGAAAGTCCCAATCTGTCCGAATTGGCTCTTCCACTTCCACTTCCCTCCCAGTCACTACAGGGGTCCCCCAAGGCTCGGTCCTTGGCCTAATGCTGTTTTCCATCTTCCTAAATGATCTGCCTTCTGCCTGCCCACATATTTCCATTCACATGTATGTAGACGATACAATACTGTGTGCCTCTGGTCCATCCTCCTCTGAAGTATCAACCAGACTCCAGCAGGACTTCATCAATGTCCAATTCTGGTTTCATTCTAATCAACTCTTTCTAAATCCTAAGAAAACTGCCTCATTCACATTCGGCATGAGGGCAAAACTCTCCCGAGTCCCGACTTCATACCACCCCTATCTGCCGCACCCTTGATGGCTCCTCTCTGGAGGAGTGTACATCATTCCGTTACCTTGGGGTCTGGGTAGATCAGCATCTTGACTTTTCTGCGCATATTGATGAAACTGTACCCCATGCTGGGTGCTTTTTACCACAACAGAAGTTGCACCCCCCCCGCCAACGTGCACTGCAGTCATACAAAAAAATGATTCTCCCTATACTGGACTATGGGGACGTAGTCTACAGTGCAGCTCCCAAGTCCTCCCTTGCCAGACTTGATCCTCTCTTCCACTCACTCTGTCATTTCGCCCTGGCTTGCCCCTCCACAACCCATTACTGTGATCTGTATTGGTCCTTAGACCTCCCTTCTCTCCAAGATTGGAGAAGGATCCACTGTGCCAGGACCACAGCTAAATTCTGGGCACAGTCCCTCCCCTCTTACCTTGCGGCCACCCTAGCAGCTCTTCTCCCGCCAGCTTATTTGCTCAGGAACATGGATTCCCGGCTTCTCCTCATCCCTCTCATGTCCACCGCTACTGGCCAGGCTGCCTTTAAATACCACATGCCAAAATTAAGGAACTCTTTGCGGGTAGACATTAGGCATACCACCAGCACACAAATGCTCAACTCTCTCCTCAAGATACACTTCGCCACTACATGCTTTTGCAGCTTGCACGGCTGAGGGCCTAGAATCGTGCCCATCACCAACTTCTGCCCAGCTTGCTGAGTCCCTCTGCTTCACACTTGTATTTCCACAGACCCCTACCTATGCCATACCACAGTGTACTCTGTTCTACAACCTAGCACTGCGGATACTACTATGCATTATAGGCCCCTCAGCTAGTAGCTAGTCGTCCAGCACAACTGTACCACTGCGTTCATAGATACATGTGCATTATTGCCTTTTTTCATTACAGCACATCTAAGCTGTACATACTGTACATTTACTCCATAATATTTTCTACTGTTGCCTACCTGTATATTCGGTTGTATTTCTATTTGTATTTCTACTGTATTTTTTCCCACTCCCACCTCCAGGGCGCATCTGGAATCGAGCGGTACCCTGCTCAATATGCCTGCCTGGTAATACTCTTAAATAAATAAATCTACCTCTGCCCACTCATCTATAGTGCCTGTTCTGCCAGCTCAGCACCCCCCATATCTAAATTGGAGATTCCTTATCCTGAGAGTGTGCCCTCTATCTAATGAGCCACACTCCCCAAACTTATCATAGGCCTCTGCGCCCCCCCAGCCATCGCACATCGGGGGAATTTGTTATGTTAGACTTGTGTTTCCTGATAGGTGGTCAATCCCACCATCCCAGGTCAGAGCCAGAGTGCCCGCCCCAAAGGAGTATAGAGAGAGCCAGACCTGCCCCTCAATAGGTCCCCTGACCCACCCCAGAGCCCAGAGGGGAGAAAGGACCCCCACAACAACCATAGGGACTGCGTTCCTCTCAGAATGTCTGGGAGAAGGAGTTTCTAATCATCTAGGAGTCCAGAGCTGTGAGCTGAGCACGTAGGTTCTTCACAGAAGCCATGGTCTGGTGTTGTGCTTGAGAAGGAGTTCTCTGATGGTCTGCGAGCTGCAGGAGTCTGTGATAGAGCCAAATGTGCAGGTTATGGAGAGGCCTCATTTTTTAAGATCTGCAAACACTGTTGCCACAAGGGGAATTGTATGATCAATCTTGATGGGTAAGGTGTTCTAAATTTCAGCTTGTTCTGGCGTAGAATAGGAAAAAAGGGGAATATACTCCCTACGGTGCTGCATAGTGGTTCAAGCATAGTCATTGTCCAGGAATACTGTAGTAGCGCCGAAAAACACCTGACCCTGAGAGCAGGCTTTCCTTAAAATAGTTTTCTTGGTTTAGTAATGGAGGAAGTGGGCAATTATGGACCGTGGCTTTGGCATTTGGGTCGGCTGGCTTGGGCCCAGCGCACAGTATACCCTCTCAAGCTTTAGCAGGAAGTCCTCTTCCAGGGCCACGGACATGCACAGCAGTGATTCAACAAATTCCATGATGTTTGTGCCCTCGCTGTTTTTTGGTGCTGAGTAAATTCTAATATTTGGTATATGCTGGCAGTTCTAAGTGTCCTCCTGTCGATTGATGATGAGCTGGCAGACCCCTGAGAGCAGATTCACCAAGGCTTGCAGTTTTTCCAGTTTGTTCTCCTGGTCTGCTCGAGCTGTGTCCAAGGTATCCACCCTTCCCTCCAGTGCAGTAAAGTCCAGGCGAAAGGCAGAGAGAGTGCCCTGAAATGACTGAAATTCTGCTTTAAAGCCGGTCAGCTCTGCCAGTATTTTATCTAATTTGGCAGCTGTAGATTTAGGTTTTCCAGAGCCAGACTGCCAAGAGTCATGATGGGTGGAGCCCTTGGAGCATGTGGAGGAGCGAGAGGTTTCCGAGGCCTCCAAGTTGGAACAAACATCGTCAGGTAACTCTTATTGTTGGAATATCTGGAATCTGTTGCTACCTCCTTTGTCCTTGTTTTTTGCCATTTCTCAGCCGATGTCTAAAGCTGATAAAACTGGGTTATTTTATCAGAATCCAAGGAAAATAGCCTTGCTGGGTGCAGAGCTGCAAAATCAGGCAGCCATTAGCAGGATGACGTCACCGGAAGTCCTGGCACCAGCTTTGACAGTGAATCTCTTTTCTGCTGCCAGTGAGCCCTGAGGTGAAACTGAATGTCTCATCTGAAACTTGGCACTGTTGCTATTGATGCTACCATATGGCCCAGAAGCTGCATGCCTTGCCGGCCTTGGAATGTGCAGTTTGAAAGAACTGGCTATATGTACCAATAGTCCACTACCCCCTGTGGAAGGAAAGCCTTCCCTTACAGGGTGTCCAATTCAGTTCCACTGAACTTCAGGAGTGGAACTGGTTCCAGCACTGACTTTTTCAGGTTCACCAGGAACCCCAAGGATTGCAAGATATCCTGTGTGAAGACCAGTGCTTCGCTGACTTGGTGACGTGACTGACCTACAATTAACCAGTCACCCAGATAGGGGAGTACCACCACTCCCAGCCTCCTTAGGTGTGCCATGACCACAGCTAGGTGCTTTGTGAACACCCTTGGAGTGGTGGTCAGTCCAGAGGGCATTGTTCTGAACTGATAATGGCCTGATGGCAATCTGAACCTGAGATACTTTCTGTGAGACTGCCTGATCAGGATGTAAAAATATGCATCATTTAGGTCCAGGGATGCCAACCAATTTCCCTGCCTTAGTGTTAGGAGTATGGTTGCCAAAGTCTCCATCTTGAATATTGGTTTTCACAAATGTCTTTTTGGATGTCTGAGATCCAGTATGGGTCACCACTCCCCTGTCTTCTTTGTTGTGAGGAAGCATCTTGAATACAGGTCCTTTCCCCTGTGTGCCAAGGGGACTGGCTCAACTGTCTTTAGTGACAGGATGTTGGCTACTTCCTCTTCCAACAGAGCTGTTTCTGACAGGGAAGAAGGTCTGAAAACCCTTGCCCTCAGCTTTGGCATGAACTTGAAGATGAGGACAAGACCCTGGCCCACCACCTCCTCTAGGACCCACCTGTCGGTGATGTTTTGCCACTCTTGGAGGTAGTCAGCCAGCCTGCCCCCTACTGGGGTTGGGGAGGTGACCTGGACAGACACCTCAGGGTGTCTGCTTGGCCTGAGCTGCTGGCTGTGTGCTGGGACTAGTGCGGCCACTGCCCCTTCTGCCCCTGCCTCTGAAGTATCCCCTCTGTTGCCGATACTGGGGGAAAGCTTGGGGCTGAAAATCAGCCTATACTGGGCCCTGCCCACTCTAGTCTGGTGTTTTTGGGATGTGGATGCCCTTTCTTTTGCCATAGCGCTCCTGTAGGCTGTCTTGTACTCATCCATCTTCTTCATGTAAGCCTCTGTTTGTTCCCCAAACAGAGATGTAGGCTCACAAGGAAAATCTAAAGCCTTGGCCTGGGTATCCTCGGTCAGATTGGTGTTTCTGAGCTAGACAAACCTTCTAAGGGACACAGACGTTGCCATTTGCCTAGCTGCAGTGTCACTGGCATCAACTGCCATCCTGAACTGTGTCATGGAAGCGTCTATGCCCCTCTGTCATGGAAGCATCTATGCCCCTCTTTGCAGCTTCCTCTAAATCAAAATCAGAAAATCAGAAAAATTACATAGTGGAAATAGAACCATCATTGACAGAATAGAAGTCCTGGTAGCCTTTAATATCACTTTACTACTGCTGGGCTAGCATTCGACTCCTCTCCAGCCAACCTACTGAGATTGCAACTAGGGATTAAGAACTCTGATGCAAGAGTGACTGACTCCACTTTCTCCTTCACACCAACCACACTGAAGCAAGTTGAAGAACTAATCTTACAGTTCGATACAAAAAAAAGTGCAGGTGCTGACTCCCTTGACCCCTACTTCATAAAAATTGCCATTCATGTTTTAGCAGTACCAGTGACACATCTGTTCAACCTCTCACTACAGTCAGGAGATATCCGTCAATCTGGAAAACCGCTCAAGTTATTCCACTACTAAGCTGGGGATCCCACAGACCTCAATAACTACAGACCAATTTCCATTCTTCGGTATTGTCCAAATTACTTGAAAAATTGTGAGCACCCAGTTAAGGGAATACCTAGAAGCTAACAATCTTCTAAACCCAGCGCAATCTGGTTTCAGAGCAAAACACAGTACCATTACAGCTCTTGCAAAAGTCACCAATGACTGGCAACTTGAATTGGACAAAAAAAATTGTGTTTGTGCTGTTTTCTTAGATCTAAGTAAGGCCTTTGATACGGTTGACCATGACCTGCTTCTCTCATCACTGAGGTCAGTTGGACTTGACACCAAATCCATTAGATGGTTTAATAATTATCTTTCAGGAAGAACTCAGAGGTAAAGGCCGAAGGAGATATATCCCCACTCAGACCACTTCAAAGAGGAGTACCACAAGGATCTATCCTTGGCCCTATCCTATTTGCAATATATATCAATAACATTGACTTAAATCTTACCAAAGCCACTGTACACTTGTTTGCTGATGATACAGTACTGTATGTCAGTCACTCTTCACCTATAACAGCCTGCAAAAGAATTACAAGCAGAATTCGACCTGCTGCAACATCAACTGCTGGGAAAGAAACTACTATTGAATGCCAAAAAACCAAGGCAATGTTTTCTCCCTCAGGTGCAGACAGGATACACTATCCTTTCGACCTTCCTAAATTATCCACTGCTCTTGGTGAAAACCTAGATTATGTCACAAAATTCAAATATCTGGGGGTATGGCTAGATAATAGGTTAGACTACCTAGAGCACTTGGAAGAACTGCTAAAAAACTCAGACAAAGACTTGGACTTTACTACAGAATAAAGCACTTCCTTACAAGTGATTCAAAAAAGAAGATGGTCCAGGCCACTTTCCTCTCAGTACTAGATTATGCTGACTTCTTATATAGTCGCTGCCCTACTGTATGTCTGAACAAAATAGATACACTATATCACAGAGCCTTGAGGTTCATCACAGACCTACCTTACAGCACTCACCACTGTCTGCTATACTCTGCAGTGGGATGGACTTCACTTCAATTTAGAAGAGATAGAAATGCAATACTATGGACCTACAGAGCAATGTCGCAGCAGCTTCCAAAATATATCTCTGACTGTTTTCTACAAGCCACATCAAGTAGTTATGCATTAAGAAGTCTGAACCTCATTACCCTCAAGGTTCCTAAATTCCACTCCCGACATGGCAGATATGCAGTTAACTATGTGTTATCCACTCTATGGAACACAATGCAGAAGACATTGAAAGTGAAGAAGATTATATCTATTATAGCCTTCAAATATCTATATAATAGAATTTTCAAAGAAAAATGTAACTGCTTCCATCAACACTAGATTAACCTTCCATTTATAGATAGACAGGACAAGCTTACCAGCACCCTTTGTGAAGTTACCCTATAGTTCACAAACCAGTGCCTTAATCATTTCCCTATGCCCTTAATATTTTAATCTCCTTAACACTCTCAGCTCCTACCTCTCCAGCCTAACCCTCTCCTCTTCCTCCCATACCTACTCTAGATCCTCTTATTGCACCAACTCTTATGATTCCCCCCCCACCCTGTTCCCTACCCCCTACATTACTGTAGGTATTCATCCTGCCAACTACGTCAGCCATGAACCCTCCCTTGGAGTCATATCCTTCAGCTATCAATACATCCTGTCATCTTAGCTTAATAATTTTTCTAAGGAATTCTCTGATACTTTCAACCCTTCATCAAAATGTGACAGTATTAAAGTGTCCCCCATTACCTATTTTAGCAAGCTGGCTACCTCATGAATCGTGTATATATATATATATATATATATATATATATATATATATATATATATATATATATATATATATATATATATATTATATCCTTGTTTTTTCTAACATATCAATGTATGTGTTCTAGATTTGATATATTGTTTCATTTCTGTCTTCTCAAAATTGTGTATATTCCGATTGTCATATTTCTAGAATTTGTTGTATTACTTTTACTTCTGTCTTCTCAAAATTGTACATACTCTGAATGCTATATTTCATGTAAATTGAACCTTGACCTTACCAGGTCCATCTTGCAAATGAGCCTTGCTCAACGATGTTCGCCTGGATAAATAAAGATTTGATTGATTGATTGAAATCAGCTGCCATAGGAGCTGGGACAGCTTTTGCAATCTTCAGGACAGTACTCCAGAGTATTTTTGGATACCTGGAGACGTAAGCCATATAAGAGGCCTGCTTAATGGCAAGAGGATCCCAAGTACACCTTCTTTGCCATGGAATCCACCTTCCTGGAGTCCTTATCAGGAGGGTGAGATGCCAGGGGGGTGCCAGCTTTGTCACAAGCTGCAGCCCGTACCAGCCCCTCATAACTAGGGTGCTCAAAAAGGAATTCTGCTCTTCCCTTGGCTACACAATACTTTTTATCCAGCTTTTTATCCACTGGAGGTACTGAAGTGGGTGTCTGTCAAATTTTTGTGACCTACTTTTTTAGAGATTTATGGATGGGCAACAGTAGTGTCTTTGATACTGGGACATCCATCACCACCATGTAGTCTCGCCCTTCCTCTTCCTCCTCAGTGGACTCCTAGGTGAGGAGATCGAGAGTCTGAGCAACCTGCTTCATAAAGGAGAAATAGAGTGTAAAATCCTCAGTTCCCTTATCAGGGGAATCAGGACGGTGAGGATCTGGGGAGATCTCAGGCTCAGTGGGCTCCCCATAATCCTCATCCTCTTTCTCCTCCTCCTCGTCTTCATAAACTTTGCCACATTATTATAAAGAACTGGGGTTGAACTGGTGTCTGTGGCAGCTGCTGCTTTTCAACCAGAACCGGGGTTCTGGGTCGTAAAGACTGAATAATTCTGATCACATTCGCAATCTCAGCAGTTGGAACCACAGATTTCCTCGGTTGCGGTTCTTGCACTGTTTGTTTTTCTTTCTTTTTTCTCTTGACTGCAGTAGCCAGTTCAGCGACTGTTTCAGTGGTTAGTTTTTTCCCTGAGGAACTTTTGCTCCTTTCAGAGGGCTGTTCCTCTGGTTGTTTGGGGAGAGGAACTGGTTTATCCGAGGCCAGGTCAGCAGCCTTCTCTGACATGTTATCCTGCAGTCTTTTAAGTCGCCTCTCAAGCATCGACTGCGTAAAGTTTTTGCAGATTTCACAGTCTGCCTTAAGGTGGTCAAAGCCAAGGCAGAAAACATAAATTAAATGAGGGTCAGCTTTGGAAAACAGTCCCCCGCACTCTGTACAATGCTGGAAACTTGTAGATCGCATTCTTTTCTTGGTTTTCTGCGACATCTAACCAGAAAAGAAAAAACCCTCTCTTGATGTTTACTTTTTTTTCGGTTCAAATCCAACCATGAAGAACCGAGAGTTACCCCGGTTAAACAGTAACCAGTTACCAACTGATTTATCAAAAGATCCAGAAAGATTTAAAATTCCACTGAATTTTTGCTTCAGTTGGATCCATCCCAGTTACAAGGAACCGAAAACGTATCAAATAAATGCTAAATCTAACTAAATCTACCTATATACTAAATTTACCTATACACCAAGGACAGTGGTTTAAAAATCAAAACAAATATTCGGAAGAAAACTGACAGAAATAAAAATCTTCAATCAAGTGAAGAAGAGCTCTCTGGAGATGTCTTACTGAGACAAGCGGAATAAAGAATAGTACACTTATGTAAGACCTTACCATAACAGTAGATCTTTGAGAGAAGCTCTTGCAGCAGGTAACACAGTTAGGACTGTAGCCAGCAGGCGACAGGACCCCACAGCAAACTTCTAGCCAGCAGTCTGTGGTGGAGACCACCCCCAGACGTTGGCCCGCTCCCGACGTCACGCATAGCATAAAGGGTGGGCAGTCCCTGACACGCCCCAGTTTTTCCGCCATCCATATGTAAAGTGATCTGAACCAGGGAACCAAGGTCAATACGTCTCAGAGCAATAAATGCATTGGTCGACATAGGTCGTATGAAGCAGAAAACCTCTTAGGGGGAAGGAGGGTGGGATATATACCTGCTGCAAGAGCTTCTGTCAAAGATCTACTGTTACAGTAAGTTCTTACATAACTGTACTATCTTACTTGGAGAGTCAGCTCTTGCAGCAGCTAACACAGTTAGGAATGATTCCCAAGCAGTACAGAAACCTACTACACCCGGAAGGTAGGTAACAGGAGAGTGAAAGGGGAAGTTCTCTTAAGAGAGGAGACCCTGCAAAACTGTGAGGCCGAAGCCAGTTCTGTATCGATAGGCGATGTCCAGAGTATAGTATTTTATGAAGGTATGGACTGTGTGCCACGTAGCAGCTGCACAAATGTCAGATGCAAATATGTGAAGTGCAGCAAATGAGGCCACTACAGCCCTCGTGGAGTGGCCCCTCACCGAGCCTGGCAAGAGCTTGTTGTGCTTCTGATAACAAAGGGAAATACAGTGGACTAGCCACTTTGACAGGATCTGTTTGGTCACAGGGGTCCCTTGAGTCCTGGGGGCAAAAGAAACAACTGGTCAGAATGTCTACTGTCCTTGATTCTGGACAAGTAAAACTGCAAAATGCGGTGAACACCTAAAGTATGGAGAAGAACCTCTCCCCTCTTGGAACGATTAGGGTAGTATACCAGAAGCTGGATGTCCTGATTTAAAGTAATCTCGGACATCACCTTGGGGTAGGAACTTAGGATTGGTTCTCAAGGCCACCTGGTTCTTGTGGAATACCAAATAAGACTCCTTGCACAGCAGGGCCTGAAACTCAGAAATCCGTTGAGCAGAGGTAACAGCAACTAAAAATAACACTTTCCAAGAGAGGAAGCGAAGCTCACAATCCGCGGCTGGTTCAAAAGGGGGTAAGCTCCACTTTTCCAGAACAAGTTTATGTGAAGAATACCTTGAAGAAAGATATGGGTAACCACCATCTGTGCCACAGCTCTGCCCTGGACAGGAATATGGTAGGCAGAAATGACTGCTAAGTGCACTTTGATGGAGAAGTAGCCCAAGCCCCTAGTCCGAAAGAGACAACAGGTACTCGAGGAGAGTATTCACCAGACAGGCCAAAGAGTTTAGGTGACAAGCCATAGCCCAGAGACAGAAGTGTTTCCACTTCATGGCATATGTCGCTGTGGTGGAAGATTTCCTGGCAGCCACTAGGATGTCAGCTACTTTGTCCAAGACTCTGAAGTGGAGTTTGGCTAAGTCCTCAGGAGCCACGCATGTAGGTCTAGATAACATAGGTTAGGGCGAACCAGGGTTCAGTTGTCCTAGGAGAGCCGGTAAGTGCTCACTGCAAGATAATCTGAGGTTCCACAGCCAGCTGCTGCAGCACTGGGAACCAGATCTGTCGACGCCAAAGTGGCACCAACGGGATCACTGTTGCCCCCTCTGCTTGTACCTTGAGAAGACCCTTCTGCAGAAGTGGAAATGGGGGAAAGGTGTAGAGGAATCTCCCCTTCCAGGAAAGGGACATCACAACTTGACAGAAAACTCCAGGCCCTGGACCTAGTGAGCAGAAACTGGGCAGTTTTGCGTTAGTAGGGAAGGCAAAGAGATCCAGTTCTGGTTTTCCCCATCTGTCAAAAACTTCGCCAATGACAGACTGGTGAAGAGTCCATTCATGAGCTCTTGGCCGAGTTCAGCTGAGAGCGTCGGACAGAGTATTCTGGACCCTAGGGACGTGGACAGCTGAGACCCCTAGATGATTGGATATAGCCCAATTCCATACCCTCATTGCTTCCCTGCAGTGGGGGGAGGAGTGTGTACCTGCTTGTTTGTTGAGATAAAAAAAACACTGACATGTTGTCTGTTTACACAAGGAGGTGTCCTGGGTGGAGCACAGTGCTCAAGGCCTGCAAGGTGTAGAGAACGGCTCTCATCTCTAAGATATTTATGTGGCGAGATTCTTCATTCACAGACCAGGAGCCCAGAGTCCTGTGAATGCCTAGATGCGTTCCCCATCCTGAACCTGAGGCATCGGACGTTAGGACTTGGTCTGACACTTCCCTTTGAAATGGCATCCCTTTGTGCAATGGAGGGGATGACATCCACCATTGGAGTTCCTGACGGACCGGCTTTGTGATGGAGACTGGTTGATCCAAGTCGTCCCATCTTTGGTCATATTGGACCCGGAGAGTTCACTGGATTGTCCTCATGTGGAGTCGTGCAAAGGAGACTGTAATGATGGACGCTGCCATGTAACATAACAGCCGTAATTGAGTCCTGGCTGGTATTTCCGAGGCAGAAAAGACGTGGTGAGATAAGGCCTAAAGCCAGACAGTTCTGTTCTGTGGCAGATAGGCCCTCCCTCGAGCAGTATCAAGGTGTGCCCCAATGAAGTTCAGGTTCTGGGATGGGATTAGGAAGGATTTCAGGATGCTGATCATGATATCTAGTTACTTGAAGGGAGAACAGGTATCCCGAATGGTTCGTTGCGGTTGTTTTTTTGGACAGTGCTGTTAGTAGCCAGTTGTCCAAGTATGGGAATACATAATGACCCATCCTTCAAAATGCCACTGCTACCCCATCCTTCAAAATGCCACTGCAACCACTGTGAGGCACTTTGTGAAGACCCTCAGTGCCGATGAAAGGCCGAAGGGTAGCACCCTGAACTGAAAATACCTTCCCTGGAAGGTGAACCTGAGGAACCTCCTGTGAGGCTTTGCCACTAGGATGTGTAGGTAAGCATCCTGCATGGCCAGTGAAGCCAGCCAGTCCCTGTGATGGATCATGGGGAGTAGGCCCTGATGGGTGACCATCCAAAACCTCTTGTACTCTACGAATTGGTTGAGTTCGCTAAGGTCCAGAATGGGTCTCAGGTCGCCTGTCTTTTTCAGAACAAGGAAGAAGTGTGAGTAGAATCCTGTTCCTCTCTGGGCTGGGGGAGCAAGTTCTATGGCCTACTTGGATAGCAGGGCTTGAACCTCTGTGTGAATCAGACATGCATATTCTGTTCAGTAACGGGATGGGGGGATCCTGTCCGGTGGGATTTGGACAAACTCTATGGAGAGTCCATTGTCTAGGAGTTGGTGAACCCACTGATCAGAGGTCACCTTCTGCCAGGTTTCTGTGTAGTGTGAAAAGCGACCTCCGACCGCCTCCCCTGCTGGAGTCACAGGAGGGTGTAGGTCCTGCTGGGAGTCGGGCAATAGTTGGAGGGGGGAAGAGGCTTGGGTTGGTTTGGCCGAGCAAGAGGCGGGTCCTGCAGAGCTTCTATGGGCACCTCTCCGGCTGTAGCCTCCCTGCTGTGGCTGTTGGGTTTGAAAGTGGGGTTGTTGTGGCTGTTGTCCCCCTCGGCCACGAAAACGGGACCTTCGAAATTGTCTCTGCTTCAGGCGGTACATGGACTGTACAGTCGGAACTGCCTTATCAGAATCTTGTAGCTTTGTGATAATTTTCTCTGTGTCCTCGCCATAGAGGACTGAACCTTGGAAGGGTGCATCCAGGAGGTTAGATCGTACGTCCTGTGTAAACCCTGAAACCTAAAGCCATTAATGATGGCGTAGACATACTCCTGTAACTGCCGTATCTGCAGAATCGTAGGCTGAGCAGAGGACATGGGTGCCGACGTCTGATTCGGTCTGCAAAAGCTTGAGAGTTCCGCTTTCTGCGGACAGTCTGGGATTTTTTGGACAATGTCCATCTCCTGTTCCCAAAGGGTGTTCTGGATCTGAACCATGTGTGTTAAAAAGTTCAAGCTCCTGATACTGCAAGTGGTGGAGGAATATACTTTGCATCCTATGGAGTCCAGTTGCTTGGACTCTTTGTCCGGGGATTGTGTGCTGAGGTGTTTTAGCCTCTGAGACCGGTCATGGGCTGCAGAAATCACCACCGAATCCACTAACGGGTGCTCTGCCAAAAAAGGTTGCTCTGTGGGTGTCATATAGAGGCGATCTGCCTTCTTTGGGACTGCAGTGGAGGTATGTGGGCGCTTCCACACCGCCTGTGTGACATCCACATAGGTGCCCAACAGGGGTGGGATAACCACTGGCTTCGGGTCTTTCTGACAGATATATTTCACCAAGTGCATTCTCTCCGGATCTAGGTCCTCGGTGTCCATTTCCATATTAGACTGAATGTGCCTCATGACCTCCATGAAAGAGGGGTCATCAGGAGGGGATTTGGGTGTATCTTCTGGGTCCAGAGGGGAAAGATCCCCAACAGATGAGCCAGAGTAGGAAGAGTCCGAGAACTGTTACGAGTCAAAGCAGGAAGAGGAGTGGGATCTGCGTCACTTCTTCCTACATCCATGCCAGTCAGGAGAGCTTGAGTGGGTCGGGCTGCTTGACCTAGACCTGTGATGTCTTTTGTGGGTAGCCTTCCCCTTGGGTTTGTCGTGGTGAGTAGGCTCTTTGCCATGGCCCTTATCTGAAGGGGGTGAAGGCGCCTTGTTTATGTCTGGTGTTGGGGTCGGAACCCTTGCAGGGGCCCCATTATCCTGAGCTTTAGCCATGTCTGGTGCTTGGGACACATCTGGTTGTGGTTTTGGAGGGAGTATGTCTGAACGGATCGACTCCCACCAATGGCTGAAGAGGTCTTTGACCTGTGAAAGGTTCACTTTTGTGTCTGAACCTGATGGTGGGGCTGACGTCAGTCCAGCTCCTGTGTTCTGACCAGTGCTGGCATCTGGCACCATATGTCGGTCCGGCGTTGGTGGACATACTAGGTGCAATGGCGTGGTGGCATTAGCCGTACCATCATCGGTGGTCCATTTGTCTTGGTGGACCAATAGCTGTTCATGCTCCATAAGGCTGTTGTTGGGTCCATCGTCAACCGGTTGTTGGGGGATCAGAGATGACAGAGCTCCTTCCAGCATATGGGTAACCTTTGGAGCAACGTCGGAGGTACGATGTCGGTGGCCTGATGAATGCTTCGAAAGTGGGCGTTTGTCCGACTGACATTTATCTGACAGCAGTTTGGAGGGTTTTTCCGCCTGCTTCTTAGAATGCCTAGTTGGGTGAGAGGAAGATTTCTCAGAAGAGTGACCCGAGGCCTTAGACATAGACATAGACATAGAAGTTGACGGCAGATAAGGACCTCAAGGCCCATCCAGTCTGCCCATTTCTTTTTCTACCTTATAAATGTGCCTTCGGCCTTTGCTCTGTCAGTGACCTATCTATTCATAGTCATTTGTATTGCTCCCTTATGCCTATCCCATGCCTGTTTGAAGCCCTGCACTGTATTCATAGCCACCACTTCTTGTGGTAAGCCATTCCATGCATCCACCACCCTTTCTGTGAAAAGAATTTCCTCACATTCCCCTTAATCGGCCTCCCTCTAATCTCATGCTGTGTCCTCTTGTCCTGCTATTTTCTTATATTTAAACATGTTAGACTCTTTCACCTTGTTTATGCCCTTAAGGTGTTTGAATGCCTCGATCATATCACCTCTCTCCCTCCTTTGCTCAAGGGTATACATATTGAGCTCCGTTAATCTGTCCTCATATGTCTTCTGATGCAGTCTCTGCACCATTTTGGTTGCCCTTCTCTGGACTGCCTCAATTTGGTTAATGTCCTTGTGAAGGTGTGGCCTCCAATACTCGCCAGTACTCCAGATGGGGCCTAACCAGTGTCTTGTACAGAGGGATTATTACCTCCCTCTTACGACTTGTGATACCCCTACTAATACACCCTAACACCCCCCTAGCCTTACCTACTGCTTTAGAGGTCTGCTTGGATGATTTTAGGTCATCAGTGATGATGATGCCCAAGTCTCTTTCTTCCTTTGTGACTGCTAGCAACTCCCCTCCCAGCCTATAGGTGGCTTCAGGGTTTCTCTTCCCTATGTGCATGATTTTGCACTTCTTTGCATTAAATCCCAGTTGCCACTCTTCTGACCATTCTGCTAGTTTATCCAGATCTCTTCTCATTCTGCCCACCCCATCTGGATCATCTACTCTGTTGCAGATCTTGGTGTCATCTGCAAACAGACAAGCCTTACCCTCTAGTCCATCTGCAAGGTCACTAATGAAGATGTTGAAGAGGACTGGCCCCAGGACTGATCCCTGAGGTACCCACTTGTGACTTGCATCTCTTCTGACTGTATACCATTTACCACCACTCTCTGTTTTCTGCCCGTCCAACCAGTTTGCCACCCAGTTGACCAACTTCTGACCACCCTGAGCCTACCCAGCTTATTTATCAATCTTCTATGTGGAACAGTGTCAAAAGCTTTGCTGAAGTCAAGGTAAGCGACATCAACTGCTCCCCTTGGTCCACCACTCTAGTTACCCAGTCAAAGAAATCTATGAGATTAGTTTGACAGGACCTTCCTTTTGTAAACCCATGCTGTCTTGGATCCTGTGCCCTATGGATTCCAGGTGTTGCACTATCCTTTCCTTAAGGAGTGCCTCCATAATCTTGCCCACTACTGAGGTAAGACTGACCCGTCTATAGTTCCCCCTCCTCCCTGCTACCACTCTTGTGGAGGCGGGATCACATAAGCCCTTCTCCAGTCTTCTGGGACCTCTCCTGTGCTCAGAGACTCACTAAACAATTCTGCTAATGGCTCTGCTAGTTCCTCCTTTAGCTCCTAAGTACCCTGGGATGTATGCCATCAGGTCCCATTGCCTTATCCACCCTGAGCTTAGCAGAGCTCTTGTAGGACCCTTTCTTTTGTGAAGGGAGTAGTGCTCACCTCCCTCCCCCTGTGTCCATGATGCTGAGCTGTGGGCCCTGTCCTACCTTCTCTTCAGTAAATACTGAGCAAAAGTATCTATTTAGGATAGATGCCTTTACAGGGTCCTCCTCCTCACATGCTCCCTTTTCTCCATTAAGCTTAGCAATACCCCCTCTGGACTTTCTCCTTTCACTAATGTATCTATAGAAAGTCTTGTCACCTTCTTTTACTGTTAGTGCTAGTGTTTCCTCAGTTTGGGACTTTGCCTGCCTTACTGCCTTACCTGCTTCCCTTAGGGCAGTTTGGTATGCCTCCCTATCTTCATCCCGCTGTTCCCTTATATTTCCTGAAGGCCAGCCTTTTGGCTCTGACCTTTTCTGCTACTGTATTTGAGACCCAAAGTGGTTTCCTTCTTCTTTTGCACTTCCTTTTCTGTCTAACACAATGGGATGTTGCTTCAAGTATTGCATCCTTAATGCTTGCCCACTTTGCCTGTACCCCCTCACCTGTGTTTCTTTTTGCCAGGGCTAGCTTAACTCTGTTGGCCATCTTATCAAAGTCAGCTCCTCTGAAGTCCCATATTTTTGCCTTGGAATGGGATGATTTAGATGTAGTAGCCAAACTGAACCATACCATGTGATGGTCACTGGCCCCAGGTGACCTTCTACCTGGAGATCTGTGATCCCTTCTTTGTTAGTCAGTACTAGATCTAGGATAGCCCTGTCTTCTTGTGGGTTGCTGTACCAGTTGTTTGAGGCCTCCCCTGCAGGGAATCCACTATGAGTCTAGTTCTGGCAGATGTTCCTGCTGGTATTGACCAATCCGTATCTGGCATTGAAGTCTCCCATTATCAGAACCTCCCTTTAGCTGTCATGTTTTGTATATCTTCTAACAGTAATGTGTCTATGTCCTCCCTCTGGTCTGGGGGCCTGTAGACAACCCCAGTTCTTATGGCTGTCCCATTTCCTGTTTCCAGGGTGACCCACAGTTCTTCTGGCTCCTTATGTGTATTCTGAATTTCTGTAGCTTTGATATTTCCATTAACATACAGGGCCACTCCTCCCCCCCTTTTTGCACCTCGGTCTCTTCTGAACAATACATAGCCAGGTACTGAAGTCTCCCAAGTGTGGTTACTGGTAAACCACGTCTCACTAATTGCTACTATGCCCAGTTTAGCCTCTGACATTATTGCCTGCAGGTCTGGGATCTTATTTCCCAGGCTGTGAGCATTTGTGTACATGATTTTCCATTGGCCAGATTTTGGTGTGTTAGTTGTTGGGTGAAGTTTGGCATTACCCCTGTGCATCGTATGGGGAGACAAACCTTTTTTCTTACCTGGTGATGCAAATGAACGGCAAACATGCTGAATTCCTGTTTGACCACTAGCTGAGGGGGGAGGGGTGTTCTTCCCATTCGACGTATGGGGTGCTGCACCCCTCTCCCCATTTGCTAGTTTAAATATTCTGCAAAGACGTCAAACTTCTGCCTCAATGCACTGACTCCCTCTTTAGTCAGATGCAGTCCATCAAATTTAAAGAACTTTCGCTCCCAGAACTGTTACCAGTTCCTACAAATCTGTGTCCTTTTCCTGGCACCAGTCCTTGAGCCACGTGTTTAGCTCCCTATCTCCCTTCTCTGACCTTCCGTCCATCTGCTCCCCTCTCCCAGACTGGCAGGATCTCAGAGAAGGAGATGCCGAACGAAATAGATGATAGTTTGTCACCAGCCTAGTCAGGTGTTCCTTGGTCTCCACAACTGACCGGCTGGCGAGATCATTAGTCCTATGTGTACTAGAACATCAATGTTTTCTCCTGCCTTGTGAACAATTTTAGCAATGCGGTCAGTGTCTCTCCATGCTGATGTACCTGGGAGACATCTGACCATCACCCCTGGCTGGAGATGGGTATCAACTCCCCGAATCATGGAGTCTCCTATGATCAGAAGTTTTTTGGATTTCCTTTGTGCTTGTTTAGTTTTGGGTCCTGATTTGGGTGAGTTTTGTTGTGCTAGCTCCTGTGCTGCAGTGTCCTGCTCTGCAGTGTCTTCTGCCTCTTTATTTGATTTCAGAGATAGAGGCAGATACCTGTTTGTAGTGTTTATATGGTTTTTGGAGGTAATGTGTTGGAGAGCAGAGAGTGATGGGGCACCTGATTTGCTCCTCCTAACCACCTGCCAACCTCCTGGACCAACTACCCTCTGCGTCGAGGTTTTTCTGTTGGATGCTGGGGAAATGGTGGGTGGTTCTTAGAATGTATTTCTCTTCAATATGAAATTTGAGGCGTGCAATCTCTGCCCATGCTGCCCAGAGCTGAGCCCTAAGATCTCCAAAGGCCCAGCATGTAGGACAGTGTCCTAAATCCTGTGCAAGACTGTCCTTCTGAAAATTGTTCCACAGTACCTGCAGTTAATGAAATCCATTCCAAATAAGTTGCTGGGTTTGTAACCTAGTCAGAGTAATTAGAAGGAAAAAAGGAAAAAAATGCAAGTAATGGTTTAATTGTGCTTTGTTTAACTTGTTATAACAAGTTAAATTACTAATGCCCTGTAAATGAGATCACCTTGTGGAGGCCCCACTGATCCAGCCTTCCTGCTCTGCCACAGGATATGTCACAAGTGTGGTACCCTATAAAAGGAGTGTAGCGTGGGGTGGTTGGGGATGGGGTTGGGTGGCTGGGCCCTTCTCCTGCCTGTCCCAGGAGTCGGCACCATATACAGAGGCAAACCAGGGAGGAACTGACTGCTACCCCCTACCTGCATCCATAGAGTGGCCTGTCAGTGTTACTGGCGGCCTGATTTTTATGGGTTGGAGAGAGGTGCCCAAACACCCAGCTCCTCTGTCCTTGTTGCTGGTTGCCTGGACCGTGGCTGGGGGCTTGACCACGATGAGCCTGGATTCATGGGAAGAGGAGTCTGAACTGCCCCTGGAGGCAGAGTGAGAGCCAGAGGATCTCAATTGCGAAGGGGACTCCTCTCTCCTCTTGTGTTTCTCCGAAGACTTTTTTTGGAAATGGTGGGAAGATTCCCCTCTCAGAAGAAGATTCCCGTTGCATGGCGTACAACCTTTGCTCTGTGAGAAAGGCCTGCAGGGTCTTCTGGTGACAGATGTGCATCCGGTTGTTGAATTTCAGACAGTGTTGGAAGTTCTGAGTGTCGTGGTCTGGGCTCAGACACAACAAACAGGCCGAGTGGCCGTCTTTAGCCAGGATCTGCTTCCCATAGGTGCACTTGTTAGTGTGCCTAGAAGAGGGCATTGAGGAAGATGACATGCAGAAGAAATAAATGCTAAAAGCAAGTATTTTCGATGAAAATAAGAAACTGTTAAGTTTTGAGAAAATGGCAGTCGGACTAGCGAGAGGCAAGCTGTGGAGCCGATGAACATGAGTCGACAGCAGGAAAAGAACTGGGGCACGTCGGGGACCACCCACCCTTTGTACCATATGTGACGTTGGGGATGGGCCAACGTTGGGGGGGGGCAGTACCCACCATAGACTGTTGGCTAGGAGTTTGCCATGGGGTCCTGTCGCCTGCCAGCTGCAGTTCTAACTGTGTTACCTGCCGCAAGAGTTGACTCCCGAAGTAAGATCTGACGGTTGCAGGAAGTACAGCCAGGGACAGTGGTTTGAAAACGGAGCTTGAGCTTAGCATTCCACTATTTGCATAGGTTCTATTAACCATTTCAGCTCCGGGGCAGTCCTATGGTGAGACAGTACTGCATTAGTCAGAATACAGTAAGATTTCCAGTGGTTTGAATATTGTAGTTAGCCTCCCCATATATGTGGATGAAAGCAAAGACACCCGCTGGGAAAACCCCAAAGATTCCTTAATTCATTTTTCCCCACATAGTTCTATCGGGCTGTACTTCCACCCCCAATACCATAATATCACTGCATTTTGTTGAGTACTGGTTCAGAGTTAACAAAAGGTCTGCAAATCTTGGCCTTCCGGGGGTGGTGAAGTTCTTGTTATCAGATCTCAAAAGTTCTGCTATGGGCATTTGCAGGTTTTCTGTATTTGCTTCCTCCTGTGGACCCTCTCGTGGGTGTTTTGTTTTTTCAAAATTCGGTGCAGTGTTCCCCATGTCAGGAATTTCACCAGTCTCAACTGCTGAAACCACATTAGCGGTATTCATGGTATCAGAAACCTGCCCCACAGTCACTTTTTTCCGAACTCCAGTCAACTTGTCAGTCAATACAATTCTTTCATGACTACTAGCATTTGAAAAATAGGAAGTAAATTGATGTACGTGAGCTGTGGTGGTAACTTGGCGCCCTACTGTGAATAGCTCTGATGTCCAAGCCTGCAGTTCCCACTCTGGATCTACAATCCACTTGCCATTTGTAAATTTCCACCCTGCGCCATGCAGCACTTTCTCCGGAGTCCAGTCGCTAGAGTCGGGTATTGCGAGGAATTTCAGATCTTCAGAAACTTTGCCGCTAACAGATGCCAGCTTATTCTCCTGTAACAGCTGTTAGTCACAATCTTCCAATCTTACCATCATCACTTCAAACGAGCCGCTGCAATGATTAGCTGTCCAGTCTGCGGTAAAGCGCTGTTTAGAAACTGCTTTATCTCTGTCCAGTTTTTGGCACATTTCAGCTTCTTTTCATCTGGATAGTTAATCTGCTGCCACCAGTGGTTTAAAAGGCACCAGATTCTTTTCCACACCAATAGAATCCACTCGCTGTTCAACCTGAATAATCTCCATTTCACTATCAACTATTTCTTCCTCCTTCACAATATTCTCCATATTTTCAGATATCATCCTCAAATCTTCATCCTCCTGGCTCCTTCCAGCTGAGATGGAGGAACTATCCCCAACCAACTGCAATGCTCCCTGCACAGCAGCCAGCTGGTCCACCATCTTGGACAGCAGCTCCCCCGACCAGCGAGTATGGGAATTTCCCCAGTGTCTTGGCCAAATTCCCTCCATTCACTAAAATGCCACCAACAGCTTAATCTGGTTCTGTAAGTCAGTCTACATCTGTACACATATTACCCTTCCCTTGCCTCCAGGTCGCACCTGGAAACAAGCTGCGACTTAGTGTGCCTCTCCCAGTCACAAACTTTCAAATAAATAAAAATAAGGAAGAAGATGCAGTTTTAAGATTGAACACTAATAAAACAAATAGTTTGGTGTGTATATATATATATATATATATATATATATATCAAATACATAATGGGTTGCAGTGGAATAACACATTTAGCTGTACCAGTGAGAGTGAGTGGCAAGACACATATCTCCTTAGTAGCAAAAATATGATAACCTCCTGTGCAGGGAAGACCTTGCTGAAGTAAAAGTAGGCAACATCCACAGCTCACCCCAATCCACCTCCTCCTGTCATCCAGTCAAAAAAGTCTGAAGTAAAAGGCAATAGAAACATAGACTTTGACAACTGTTAAGGACCGCTTGGTTCACCCAGTCTGCCCATTGCCCTACCTATTGGATAAGCTGCAGATCCTAGTTAACAAACAGCCTACTTCCTCCTATCCCCTACTATAGTTGCCTTATGTCTGTCCCATGCATTGCTGAATTCCCCACATTTTTGAACCCATGACCTCCTCAGGAAGGCTGTACCATGTGTCCACCACCCTCTCTGTGAAAAAATACTTCCTCACATTGCTTCCATCTTCAAACTGTGCCCCCTTGTTCTTGCATATCTCTTTTTCTGAAAGATGATACCCTCTTGGACTTTGTTGATTCCCTTGAGGTACTTGAAAGTTTCTATCATGCCCCCCCCCCACTCTTTTCCTCAAGGGTATACATATTAAGCTTCTTTAGTCTCTTTTTGTATGGTTTCTGGTGCAGACCCTGCACCATTTTAGTTGCCTTCCTCTGGACTGCCTCCATCCTGTCTATGTCCTTGTGGAGATGGGGTCTCCAGAACTGTACACAGTACTCCAGATGGGTTCTCACCAACTGTCTGTACAGAGGGATGACAAGAAAGGAAAAATTACTCACCTTAGTAATGTTGTTTCTTCTAATGGAGTCTTGCTATATTATAGACATTAGCAGTTTGATCCAGCTCTAGAACTGCCCCGGAGTGAAATGGTTAAAACCATTCCAAAATAGAATTTTGGCACGAGAGCAGCTCTATCTGTGTCATTTCAAACTTGAACTGTCAGATCTTTACGAGCCAAACTCACTAAGGTCTGTGTGGAGCTGTAACCTACACTAGCCAAATGGCTACCTAAATAATAACAACCATTGATGGTCCCAACATCCAAGACTCAAGTCAGGGGACCAGAAATACTAACACCATTCTAATAATGTGAAAATGGAACATAAGTATAATAAAACACACACACGCGTACACATACACACCCCCAAAGTCCCAAAGGGGACAAAATGATAACAGGACATAAGTAGTGCCCACACTAAGTTGCCCGCACCCCACCAAGTAGAGGTTCTGAGAGGGGCAGGTTGGGGGGGAGGTCTATAATATAGCAAGACTCCATTAGAAGAAACAACATTACTAAGGTGAGTAATTTTTCTTCAAACAACATGAAGTCTTGCTATATTATAGACATTAGCAGAATACACAGCAGTACCTCCATGGAGGAGGGGCAGAACCTACTTAGGAATAGGCTCTGAAGAACAGCTGTGCCACAACCGAGCATCTCTCCTGGCCTGGACATCCAGGGGTAATGCTTGGTAAAGTGTACCGTTTTCCAAGTAGCAGCCTGGCAAATCTCTAATAAAGGAATATCTCTGGCAGCAGCTAGAGGCGCAGCTGTACCCTGGTAGAATGAGCCCTCAAACCGGGGGCTTTGCCCACTTTCTGATAACAAAATTGGATACAAGAGACAATCCACCTGGCTATTGATCTCTTAGTGGCAGGTTTGCCTTTCCCAACTTCACCATAGGTAAGGAAAAGTTGGAGGGATTCGAACCTGTGACCTTTGGTACACTCTATATAATAACTAAGAGCTCTCTTAACATCCAGGCTGTGCAACCTCCTCTCACCCGAAGAGGAGTGATCAGTGAAATATACTGGAAGGGAGATAGATTGATTAAGATGGAAATCTGAAACCACCTTAGGCAAAAACTTCCTATTAGTCCTAAGGACTACCTTATCTCTGTGGAAAGAAATAAAGTCAGTCTCCACTGACAAGGCTTGCAGTTCACTTATGCGTCTGGCAGAAGTGATAGCCACTAGAAAAACAGTTTTCCAAGTTAGGTACTTAAGCTCTGCAGAAGACAGAGGTTCAAAAGGGGGTTGCATTAACTGGGCAATGCAAACATTAAGGTCCCAAGCAGGGGCGGTTCCCGATAAGGAGGATTAGTAGTAATCCTTAAAAAACTTGGAAAAACAGGATGAGAGGAAAGAGGGGATGACTTTCCTGTTGACACAAAAGCAGACACAGCTGCCAAATGAACTCTCAGGTAGCTGGTCTGAGACCCAAGGAATTAAGATGTACCATGTAATCTAACAAAATGGGCAGTTCAGCAGATTCTGGGGAAATATTTTTCCCAGCACACCAAATGGAAAACCTTTTCCATTTAGAACTATAAGTAGCCCTAGTGGAAGGCTCTCTGGAAGCCTTTAGGATCTCAAGAACACCCTGAGAGAGGTGTAAATCAGCAAATTCTAACTCCTCAAGAGCCAGGCCTTGAGGTTGAGGGATTTGAGGTCCGGATACCAAACCCTTCCCTGGGCACAAGTCAACAGATTGTGATTCCTGGGGAGGCACAGGGGAAGATGGACTGTCAGAGACAGAAGGAGTGGGTACCAGGGCTGCCTGGCCCAATCCGGGGCAATCAGAATCACCCTGCAAGGCTGAGATCTGATTTTGACTAGTACTTTGAATAGGAGAGGAAAGGGGGGGAAAGCATAGAGGAACTTCCCCTCCCAATCCAGAAGAAGGGCATCCAGGGGAACTGAGCCCAGCACTGGAGGCCTGCAACAGAACAGAGGAAGTTTGTGATTGTCTGGGGCTGCAAAAAGATCTATCTGAGGGATGCCCCACCTGGCAAAAACTATCCCCAGCACTTGAGGATCCAGGGACCATCGTGATGGCCCTGGAAATCCTACTGAGGCATCCATAGGACATTGTCCTTCTCTGGAAGATGAACTGCTATGAGGGAAGTGTTCAGGGAATAGGCCAGAGACCACCCTTCATTGCCTCGGTGCACAAGGCCGAACCGAGTGCCCACCCTGTTGTTGATGTACCACATTGTTGTGGTGTTGTCTGTTCTAACCTGTATCACCTGCGTGGACAGATGCAGAAAAAGCTTGAAGAGCTAAAAGACAGCTCTGAGTTCCAGCAAATTGATGTGGAGCAGAGATTCCTGGGGACCAAACTCCTGAGTGGAAAGGTCGCCCATGTGGGCTCCCAACCCAGAAGGAAGCATCTGTAGTGAGAGTCAAGTCGTGAGAAGGAGAAATGAGGGGACCCCACTCTTAAATTGCTCTGATTCTGCCACCACTGGAGAGCTAGGATCAAGGTTCGAGTCACTGGGACCAACTTGGAAGGGGTCTCTTCTCTGAGACCAAAGGTTCTCAAGTGAAACTGAATGTCTCTCATCTGAAATCTGGCTCCCTGCACAACAGCTGTGGATGCAGCCATGTGCCCCAGGAGCTGCAGAAAGTGTCTTGCTGGTGAGAGACCTGCAGAGTGAAGGAAAGAGGCCAGAGCCACTAAATTCCTTACCCTTTCTGGGGAAGAAAGGCTCTGGCTAGTTTGTGTCCAATTCTGCCCTATAAAGGTGAGTACCTGGACTGGTTCCAGAACTGACTTTGGTAGGTTTAGCAGAAAACCAGGGAGGTGAGAAGCTGCTGGGTGACCTGCAGGTGAGATTTACCTGTTCTGGGACTGGCCTACAATGAGCCAGTCGTCTAGATAGGAAAAACAGCAATCCTCTGCCTCCTTAAGTGGGCCACTGCCACTGCTAGACACTTTGTGAATACCCTTGGAGCAGAGTAAGGCCAAGGGCATTGCTCTGAACTGGTAATGACCTGAGGGCAGTTCGAATCTGAGGTACTTTCGATGGGTTCTTCTGATTAGGACATGGAAATAGGCATCCTTGAGGTCCAGGGAGGCTAGCCAGTCCCCTGGCCTTAGGGAAGGTAATATCATTGCCAGAGTTACCATTTTGAACTTTGGTTTCAAAAGATGCTTGTTCAGATATCTGAGATCTAAAATGGGCCGCCACTCTCCTGTCTTTTTTGGGGTAAGGAAGTATCTGGAATACAGACCCTGCCCTGATGGAGGGAGGAACCCTTCTACTGCTCTGAGCTAACAGGGATGAGACCTCTGTTTCCAGAGCGAGGGTCTCTGAAGCACTTGCAGGTAGAAAAGTCTGCTTCTCAACTTGGGAAACTTTTGAAACTGAGAACCAGACCCTGGCTACTACTTCCAGAACCCACTTGTCTGAGGTTAAAGAAGCCCAATTCTGACTGAAGTAAGCCAGCCTGCCCCCACTGGTACAGGAGATCGGCCCTGGGCACCCCATCAGGGTGCCTGTTTCATGAGCTTTTAGGCGGGGGGTGGGAGCAGGTCTGCCACCCTAGTCTGCCCTGCCTCTGAGAAGCCCCTCTGAGCATAGGCAGGAGGCCTGAGTCTGGTAGAAGGCCTGTGAAAGGCCTACCCCTACCCCTGGGGGCATGCCTTTGAGGAGTGGCTTGCCGCTCCTTAGCCTGGGCACTCTTGTAAGTAGTCCTATATTCATCCATCTTCTTCATGTAGTTCTCTGTCTGCTCTCCAAACAGAGAATTTCCCACCACAGGAAAATCCATAGCCTTAGTCTGGGTATCCTGTGACAAACTAGTACACCTGAGCCAGGCCAACCTACGAAAAGCTACAGATGTGGCCATGACCCTAGAGGAAACATCATTAACATCCACAGCAGCATGAAAACTGAACCTTAGAGGCTTCAATGCCATCAGCAGCCACCTGTTCTAGTTCACTAGCCAGCTGGCCATGGGCCTGCTTGGCAATTGCATAACAGTATCCCATCTAGATTTCTGATACCTAGCTACATAATCCATATAATTTGCTTGCCTGAGTCCCAGAGGCTGCCATATACTGTTTTTGCCATGGCATCAATCTTCCTGGAATCCTTGTCAGGAGGATGTGAGCCAAGGGAATATTAGCTTTATCACAGGCAGCAACCTGAACTACCCCAACATGACTGCATTGCTGAGAAAGGAATTCTGTATCAGGGCCTGACAATGTATACCTTCTGTCCATCTTTTATCTACAGGAGGCACAGAATTAGGAGCTTTTAAAATTTTAATTGTTTGTTTCCTAAAAGACTTATGTAAAGGAATAGACAATCTCCCTAGACTCTGGAATATCCATCATTTCTACAAAATCAGGCTCCTCTTGCTCATCCACAGCCTCTTCTAAAGGAAGCTGGAGGGTTTCAGCAACTTTTTATAAAACATAAAATGAGATGGGGACTCAGACGGCATAGGGAGATTCTAAAGGTCTGTCTGGGGAGATGTCGGTTCAATGGGCACACCAGACCTTCCCAGCCACATTCATACTGTTCATAATCCTCCTCCCCTCCTCTGGTTCATAAAATTCCTCAATATCATAATCCTGAACCACTGGGACCGGACGAACTGACCTTTTACCAGATAGTGGTGGTTGGGACGGACCCTGAGACAATGACTGGACAATTTGTATGGCTTTCGCTATCTCTGCAGCAGTTGGAGAAGATTTTGGACTCCAGACCTGCTGATTTTCTTGTTTTCTTTACTGGAATTGGTTCCTCAGAACCAGCTTTTCTTTGGCCCGAGGAAGTCTGGCCCTGGTCAGAGGGCACTCCCTCTGGTTCAGTAGCCACCGAACCGGGCTGGCCATCCGGGTCAGCGGACTTTTTGGCCTCTCGTTCCCTGAGCCTGCCCAATCTTTTTTCCAGGGTGGCTGCAGAGAAATTCTTACATACCTGGCAGTCTGACTGGAGGTGGTCAAACCCCAGACAATAAACACATGTGGTGTGTGGGTCAGCCTTGGCAAGACTTCCCCACAAACATCACAGTGTTGAAACCCAATGGGCCGGTTTTCTTTTGGGTTTCTCCAGACATAATGCCAGCCTAACCAAAACTTGCCCTTTTAACGGCAGTGCCAGGCAAGACCACCCTTATCGGTTCCTAACCGTGTCATGGGTATTGGAAAAACGTAATAAATCCGCTTTTTAGAACCGATAAGAACTGAACCGCGACTCTAAAATAGTAACTTTTAGTTTTAAATGAGTTTTAAACCCACTGATCGGTTCAAAACCGAACCGATAACTTACAAGTTCCACACAGACAAAACCTTCATTTACTTACGGTTACCACAGATAGAGCTTGAACCGAACAGTTTTATGTTAAAATAAAACTATTCTCTGTTAAATCCAACCGAGAAAACACTTTTAAACTGAGAAATGAACCGAGCAGAAGGAGAAATCTCCGGGCGACTGTTCACTGAGGCGAAGTAAAGAATCCGACAGTTCAAGTTTGAAATGACACAGATAGAGCTGCTCTCGTGCCAAAATTCTATTTTGGAATGGTTTTAACCATTTCACTCCGGGGCAGTTCTAGAGCTGGATCAAACTGCTAATGTCTATAATATAGCAAGACTTCATGTTGTTTGAACCGGGGGAACTGACCGAACCGAGACCCTGACAGATGGTGCTGGTTCGGCCGGAACAGAAGTTAGCGACTGAACTATCCTTATTGCTTTGGCTATTTCATCAGCGGTCGGAGAAAGAACTTGTGGATCCGAACCGGATTTTTCCCTTCTCTTTCTTTTAACCGGAACCGACTCCTCAGAATTGGCTGTCCTTTTGCCCGAGGAAGTTTTGCCTTGGTCAGAGGGCACTCCTTCTGGTTCAGTCGGAACCGAACCGGGCTGGCCATCTGGGTCAGCGGACTTCTCGGCCTCCCTTTCCCTCAGTCTACCTACTCTCTTATCCAGGGTAGCTTTGGGAAAACTTTTACAAATTTGGCAGTCTGAATCGAGGTGGTCAAACCCTAGACAATAAACACAGGTGGTGTGGGGATCAGCCTTAGCAAAGGCTTCTCCACACACACTACAGTGTTGAAACCCAGTGGGCTCGGTTTTTTTCTTGGGTTTCTCAGATGTGGCCAATCCTATCCAAAACGTACCCTTTTTTCGGCAATCCGTCAGGCAAGACACCCCTATCGGTTCCTGACTGTGTTACGGGTCTTGGAAAAAAACATAATTAAATCCGTTTTTTTTAGAACCGATACGGACCGGTTACCACACTCTAATAAATTCAAAAGTTTTTTTAAAACCTATCTGATCGTTTCAAACCAAACCGATCCAATATTTACAAGTTCCACACAGAAACTAAATGCAAAACCTATCTAGTACTCACGGTACTACAGACAGAGACTTAAACCGACAGGTTCAGTAGCAGAAATTCGGTAGAAACCGAGAAAAACGAAACTTTAACCGACTTTTTTGAACCGAGCAAAGGAGAAATCTCCGGAGTGACTGTTCAGTGAGGCGGGGTAAAGAATCTGACGGTTGGAGTTTAAACAACAGCAGACAGAGGCTTCAACCGAGCTCGTGCTGAATGTTCCATGCTGGCCATGGAAAGTTAACTCTTTGTTCTCCGGGGCAGTTGAAAGGCAGGACCTAACTGCAATAGTCAGAATACAGCAAGACTTCATGTTGTTTGAATAAGCCTATCGGAATGATGAAGGCTGACCTCTCCCTAGTTCTGTCTGTCAGCTCTACCTGCCAATACCCCATGATCAGGTCAGTCGTCGTTAAGGTAGGTCGCTCCCAACTTGTCCAGGAGTTCGTCCGTCCGGGGCATTGAGTGGGCGTCTGACTTCGGGACTGCATTCAGTCCATGATAGTCCAAACAGAAACGAGTAGAGCCATCTGGATTGAGCACAAGGACTACGGGTGAGGCCCAGGGGCTGTGGGATCTCTGGATTATCCCTAAATCCAGCATCTCCTCCGCTTCCCTCCTAATGTCCTTTTGGACAGCTTCTGACACCCGATATGCTGTCCGCCGTATGGGCGTCTGTGTCCTTGTCTCCACATTGTGCATCGCTAAGGGGGTTAGTCCAGGCTTGGTGCTAAACAATGGGGCAAAGTCTGCTAAAACCTCCCTTACTTTCTGGATCTGGTCCAGGGCCAGCTGGGGAGACAATTTTACTGCCTCCACAGAGGACTCCTGCTTACTTTCTTCCAGCAAGTCCAGAAGGGGGTCTCCCTCATCCATGCCCTCCCCAGGACTACACACTGCAAACACCATATCAGCCCTATTTGCATATGGCTTCATCATGTTGACATGGTACATCCTTTCTGTCTGTCTTCTGTCAGGTAATTCCACAATATAGTTCACGTCATTTACCTTCCTAACCACTTTGTACGGTCCTGCCCACTCGGCCTGCAGCTTGTCTTTCCGGACCGGAATAAGGACCATGACTTCCTGACCCACCATGTACGAGTGAGCTCTGGCTCTGCAGTTGTACCACACTTTTTGTTTCTGTTGGGCAGCTGCCAGGTTGCTCTGGGCTGTCCCCATAAGCTCCTTCAGCCTTTCCCTAAACCTAAGGACGTAATCCACAATGGGAGTTCCCTGGGTGGCGTGCTTGCCTTCCCAGTCCTCCCGGATCAAATCTCGGGGCCCAGGTACCCGGTGTCCATATAAGAGTTCAAAGGGGGAAAATCCTGTTGACTCTTGGGGCACCTCTCTGTATGCAAACAACAGGTGGGGAAGGTATTTCTCCCAGTCCCTCCCATGCTGTTCAGTAAACGCCCAGAGCATTGACTTCAGGGTACCATTGAATCTTTCCACAAGCCCATTGGCTTGTGGGTGATACGGTGTCGTGCATCTCTGCACCACCCCACACTTCTCCCATAAACATTTCATCAGGTCCGACATGAACGAACCCCCTCGATCGGTGATAACCTCCTGTGGAAACCCAACACGGGAGAAAATCCCAAGTAAGGCATCTGCCACTTTCTGTGTCCTCAGTGAGGATAGGGCAACTGCCTCTGGGTAACGGGTGGCATAATCCGCCACAGTCAGGATGAATCTCTTCCGTGAGGAGCTGGGGGTATTTAAAGGTCCCACAATATCCATTCCCACCCTCTGGAATGGCTCCTCCACTATGGGCAATGGAATCAGGGCGGCTTGGGTTTTCTTGCCCACCTTCCCTATTTCTTGGCACTGGTGACAAGACTTGCAGTACTCCTTTACCTGCTGGGTGAAGTTAGGCCAGTAGAAATTCTGGGCCAACCACTGCGTCATGCGCGCGATTCCCAGATGACCAGACAATGGAATATCATGGGCAATCTTGAGCAACTGCTCACGATACCCCTGGGGAATGACAAGCTACCTGCCTAGCACCCCTCCGTCTGCACAGCCTGAGTATACATAAGTCCATTTTCCCAATAAACCTTATATCTGCCGTCACCTCGCTGTGTGCCGTCCGAGTCTGCACAAGCCCTCAGCTTCTCTAAACTAGGGTCACTTCTCTGAGCAGCTGCAAACCCCTCACACATTCCCAAGGCATGGGACAGGTCCCCTTCAGTCGCTAAACTAGGGTCCCTAGCACTAGCATCAGGGCATTCAGGATCACTGTCAATCCCACCCCTCCCTCCTCAGAGTAACCCTCTGTAGCTGTGTGGTTACTTGCTACTGGGGAAATGTCTACCCCCTTTTCATTGGTCTCCCCATCTGGAGACACAGGCTGGGGAACCAGCCTTTCAGTGGTTTCCACAATGGCTTCTGCGGGGTTCAGGGAACTACAATTTTCCCTTGCCGCTTGGCTACGGGTAACTGCACATACCATCCTGTTTTAGAGTGTTGCCCAGGATCACATCCACTGCTAAGGTTTTGACAACAGCCACCTGTTGCACCCAAGTCGAGGAGAACACTAGCGAGGGGCAATGTTTTCACCTCACCAGTAAAGTCCTGTACAGTGACATATTTATTGGGTATAAGCTGACCAGGCTATACCAGATTCCCCTTTACAAGGTCAAGGATGCCCTTTTGTTCCTTAACCATTGCCTCTGTAAACGATTCACTATTCACCATGACTGGGTGCATGTGTTCCCTCATGTTCACCGAATGCTCCCAGGGACACACAAACCACCCACTTCTTTTCTGTTTTTTTTTTACTTTTATTTCTTTATCCACCTTCCTGCTCTCGGGGCCCTCTCCTTCCTTCCTTTCAACCTCCGATTCCACCTCGGGGGGATCTGCCCCTAGAGTGCCTCCTTCTCCCCCTGCACAGTGGGGTCTGTCCCTCTTCTGGTGGTCCTGGATGGTACCGAGAGGCTATCATCTAGGGCTTACCGAGAGGTGATTTCCTTTTTTTTCCCTGGTTTCCCCTACCCTCTGGGGACGCTTGGCCTAGGGCCGTCGTCCGGTGGTGGCGATGCTGGCATGCGCCAGACCACTCATCGCCGGCAATGTCCCCTCCCGACTCCGTTGAATGGAGCCGCCTCCATCCCTTCAATTGTCGGTGCTTCCACGGCTACGAGGTGATGTAGAAGCGGATGCGTTCTTGGTTCCCACCCTGAGGAGAGAGAGCATCCATTGGGGACGCTCGATCCTCCCTCCCCTGCCGACCCCCAGCCACCCGAGTCCGTTCCTCGAACCCGGGGTCACGGGAGAAGCGCGAGGTGGCGGCAGCAGCCAGCTCTCAGTGCCACCGGCCGCTCACCCACTTCTTTTCTAGTACCATTCTGCGATATTGCTCATTCTTTTGGGACACTGTCTGGCAATATGCCCAGTTTCTTTACATAACAAACATTCACTTCTCTTTTCAGAGAAATCTTTTCTCTGAAACCTGCGGCTAACTGGTTTCAGTGGAGGCAATGAGGGTTTTAGCTGCCTTGAAGGTGTGCTTTTCCCTTTCTGCACTGCCACACCCGCCCCATTTGCTCTCAGAGCAGGTCTGCTCTTGGCATAGCGGTCCGAGAGTGCAGCAGCCTGTTGCACTGTTTTGGGATCTTGGTCCTCCAGCCAGGTTTTTAGCTCTGCTGGGCATGCCCAATAAAACTGTTCTAACAAAATCACATTTTCAATTTTATCAACAGTTTGCCTCAATTCCTTCCCACCGTTTTAAAAACTGACGTTGTTTCATGGCTAGCTCCTCGTAGCTCATATCAGGGCTTCTCCTGAGCTTATGGACTTTAGCTCTGTATGATTCAGCAGTTAATTCAAATTTCTTTAACAGTGCAGCTTTAAGTTTGCTGTAATCACCACTGTCCTCGTTGTCCATTTGACCCCAGGCATCCCGAGCTTTCCCGGTAAGTAGTGGGGATAGCTGGAAGCTCCAGTACTCTCTAGGAATTTTAGTCTGAATGCAAACTTTTTCAAAAGAATTTAAAAAGGCATCCATATCCTCCCCCCTCTTTAAATCTGGCTATTAATTTGGAATTCAATTTGTAACCCAGTCCTGTAGTCCCAGTTAAACCCAAACCACTTACCTGCTCTGGTGCCACTGGTTGGAGTCGTAGCTTCTCCATTCGTGTTGCCTCTGGTACTCCTGCTCCTCACGATCTGCGTCTCAGTGTTCTTGCTCTCTCTTCTTCTCTGCATCTCGCTGCCACTCACGGTCTGCCTCCTGCTGTTCCCACTCTGCCTCTCGTCTCTCTCGTTCTCTCTTCTCCTGGAACTACGGCTCCATTCTGTGCAACTCGGTTTGCAGCCTGAGTACTTCTGGATCCAGGATACTGGTGACCTTCCCCCTGCTGCTGTGGCTCTTCACTAACAGTGGCCCTGTTGCCATCCTCATCAGATCTGGACACTGCACTGGCCGCTAGCCGTGCCACACTCGGGGTTTGGTCCTTTTCTGTCATGGTCTGTGACTCACTGCTCTGGGTATCTGCTACCATCAGGGCATCTATGAGGTTCTGCTTGCTGGCTTTCACTTCGAACGGGACTCCTCTGTCCCCACAAAACTGCCTTAAGAAGTCTACAGTGTGCCTGCTGTAGTTGGAAGCCATCTTCCCTAACTACTTCTACTCTGACTTGCATTTTAGGAAAAAAAAATAAAATAAAATGGGTAGGAACGTGACTGTACACCAAGTGATATGGTTCTGTCTCCTTTTAAAATAAAACTCTGCCTTTTTCTTTCTTTGCAAGTGAGCTGACTGTCTCAAGCTAACACACTGAACAATAAAAGCTTGTAATACCTGAGTTCCAGGAGATTGATAGGAAGGAGAGACTCTTGTGGAGACCAAACACCCTAATCCATGAGGGCTTCCCAGCCTAGGAGAGAAATACCTGTGGTTAGGACGACTGAGGAGTCGGCCTGGTGGCACTGTGGGTGGAGGCGCTGGATGCCACACCTCGCACCACGCTGGCAGCCCGGGTACGGGAGCGAGCCTAGGTCGCCGGGGGTTGGCGGGGGGAAGAAGGATTGAGCGTCCAGAGGACAGCTGTCCTTCCTCGGGGATCAGGGATTCTTCACGCGGCACCGGAGACCTCTGGTGGAGACCGGAGGTACTACAACGCTCAGGGCCAGAAATAGAGGGTTGCGGAGTTACAGCAAGACGTTCCCTGGCATCATTGCATGCCGGACTCCTTCAGGGAGAGGGAGGGAATAATGAGGGAGGGGGTGGGGACAAAAGCAAAAAATACCCAGACAAGTGGATAGGCGACGGCACCTGTATCCACCAGGACCACACTTCACCTCCAGGGGCACTCCTTACTCGGGCCGAGCCCAGCCCGAATTTGCAGATAGAGCACCCTGGGTGGATAGGACGGCCCTACCTCGGGAGGATAGCCGGGCTGGTACCAGGTTTCAGGAGGCCTCTCGGTCACGGAGGTAGAGTCAGGGGATACTACAGGATGCCTGAGAGTTCCACTGGCTGGAGGAAAAAACAGAATTAAAAAAAAAAGGACTACTGAGGGAGCTTGACTGAGATTGTCCTGATCCAGCCACCGCTGGAGAGCTTAGACCAGAGTCTGAGTCACTGGAAGCAGTTTGGTGAGAGAGTTTTTTTTTTTCTGAGACCAAAAGGACCTTAGGTGGAACTGAATGTCCCTCATCTGAAATCTAGCTCCTTGTACCACTGAAGTGGAAGCTGCCATGTGGCCTAGGAGTTGAAGAAAGTGTCTTGCTGAACGAGAGACCAGAGGTCGAAATGAGGAAGCGAGATCTGTAAGAGCTTTTACCCTTGCCAGTGGGAGGAAGACCTTTGCCTGAACAGTATCTGAGGGTGGCCCTACAGGAGGACCTGGAGGCTCTGGAAAGGTGGTCTAGAAAGCAGAAGCTGAGGTTCAATGCAGGAAAATGCAAGGTACTGCACCTGGGAACCACAAACCCAGGTCAAGTGTACACCCGGGGGGGGGGATGCTACAAGTCTTAATAGCAGAAAGGGACCTGGGGGTGGTGGTGGATGTCAAGATGAACAACTCAGAGACTTGTCGGAGGGCAGCGGCAAAGGCCAACAGGATGCTTGGATGCATCGCTAGGGGGCTCACCTCCAGAAGGAGGGAAGTGATACTCCCACTGTATAACTGCTTGGTGAGGCCGCACCTCGAGTACTGTGTGCAGTTTTGGAGGCCACATTTAAAGAGGGACATTGAACTCCTGGAGAGGGTCCAGAGGAGGGCAACAAAAATGATTTGGGGCTTGGGGGATAAGACCTATGGGGAGAGGCTCAAAGAGCTAAATATGTACACACTGGAAGAGAGAAGGGACGGGGGACATGATAGAGGTCTTCAGGTACATGAAGGGGATAAATAGAAGAGGAGCAGTCAGGGTGCTCTGAAGGAGGGGGGCAACTAGAGGGCATGGGTGGAAGCTGGGGGACTAGGGGAGAAAGGAGGAGGTGCTACTTCACTGAGAGGGTGGTGGAGCCATGGAATGCGCTGCCGGGGGTGGAGGCAGAAGCGGTGGAGGGGTTCAATAGGGGTGGGACAGGTACAGGGGAAGGGTTCTGGAAGCAAAAACCAGTGCAGCGAGAATATCCGGGACTGGGAAGGGAGAAGCCAGAGAGGGAGAGGGGGGCAGCAAGTTCAGCTCCCAGGGTGGGGGCTGACCAAACGAGCAGACACGAAAGACCGTTAGGCCTATTCTGCTGGCATTTTAGTATGTTAGGAATAAATAGATACTATTAAAGTTAGGAGTTGTACTAGTTCGAGAACTGACTTTGTAAGACTGAGGCGAAACCCCAGAGAACTGAGCAACTACTGAGTGACTTGTAGAGCTGACTTGACCTGGTTAGAGGACTGACCTACAGTGAGCCAGTCATTCAGGTAGGGGAAGACAGATGTGCCCTGCCTTCTGGGGAAGGCAACTACCACTGTAAACACCCCTGGAGCTGATGTTAGGCCGAAGGGCATAGCCCTGAACTGATAATGGCCTGAAGGCAACTCGAATCTGAAGTACTTCCTATGGGAGCACCTGATAGGAATATGGAAATAGGCATCCTTGAGGTCCAGGGATGCTAGCCAACTCCCTGGCCTTAGAGAGGGAAGAATTATTCCCAGAGTCACCATTTTGAATTTTCTAATGTGCTTGTTTAAATACCTTAAGTCTAGGATGGGTCGCCACTCCCCTGTATTTTTCGCGGTAAGGAAATATCTGGAGTACGGACCTTTGACCCGTGCCGAGTAGGAACTTTCTCTACAGCTCTGAGAGCCAGTAGAGAAGACACCTTTGCTTCCAGAGTGATGGTTACAGGTGGAAAGGACCCGATTCTCATTTTTGGGAACCTTTTGAAACTGAGGGCCAGTCCCTGGCTTACTACCTGCAGGACCCACTTGTCTGAGTAACAGCCTTCCAGGCCTGGAAGTAGTAAGCCAGCCTGCCTCCTACTAGAATAGGGGAGTCGCCCCGGGCCAACACATCAGGATGTTTGTCAGGAGCCTTGGACTGGGAAGAGGATGCAGCCCTGCTCATCCCCCTCCTACCTCTCCCTCGAAAGAGCCCCCTCTGTGGGAAAGAGGAGGAAACCTGGGCTTGGTGGAAAGGCCTGCCCCTAGACTGCTGCTTCTGAGGAGTGGCTTGCCTTTCTTTGGCCTGTGCACTCCTGTAGGTGGTCCTATACGCATCCATTTTCTTTATGTAAGCCTCTGTCTGCTCCCCAGAGAGTTACCCACCACCGGGAAATCCACGGCCTTAGCCTGGGTGTCCTGGGAAAGGCTAGTGCAGCTGAGCCAACAAATCTCCCGAGACATAGATGTAGCCATAACTCTTGATGCCACATCATTGAAGTCTACAGCAGCGTGGAATTGTACTTTGGATGCCTAAATTCAATCAGCAGCCACCTCCTCCAGCTCTTTGGCTAGCTGGGGGGAGGCCTGTTTAGCTGGACTTCTGGTACCTGGCTGTGTAGGTCATATAGTTAGCCTGCCTGCATCCCAAAGAGGATGCCAAATATTGTTTTTTGGCTATGGCATCCACTTTCCTGGAGTCTTTGTCTGGGTGTGTGTGAAGCCAAAGGAATATTAGCCCTGTCACAGGATGCAGCCTGCACTACCCCAACATGGCTACAATGACTATATAAAAACTCCGTACCGGAGCCTGATAACATATGCCTCCTGTCCATTCTCTTATCTACAGGAGGTAAGGAGTTAGGTGTTTGCAATATCTTTTTTAGACTGTTTCCCCAAAGATTTATGAAGCGGGATAGACAATCTTTTGGACTCCGGGATGTCCATCTCAACAAAAATCAGGCTCTTCCTCCTCAGCAGCTTCTGCAGCTTGGCAGAAGACACCAGGAGAAAGGACTGCTGTGTGACTGAACTTCTCTGCTGGGACTATATTGCCCTCCTTCCCTCCCACCCAAAGCTAGTTCTATTTTTATAGGCACAGATTTGACTGACAACAGGAACTTCCTGTTTAGGGGCAGAAAGTGAGTGATCACAGAACCACCAAGGACCCACCATCCTAGAAGGGCAAGAGTAGCTCTCCGGCCCCTCTGGCTGCTGGAGGTCTGCCTCTGAGCAAGTAAGTGGTCTACTGCGAAATATAGGATATTCTTGTCTCAGAACAGGACAATCAGGAGCTTAAAGGCACACAGGCAGAAAGTAAGAGAGAGAGAAAAAAAAACAGAGGAAAGAGTAAGGATTGCAAACAGTTAAGGGCCAGAAATAAGACATGATTGGAGTGGTGCAGTGCAGTGGCTGTGGAGCAGCAGTCTTCGAGAGATGTTCTGGAGGATGTGGTGTTGTCCATCTGCAGGCACCTCTCTGGGCTGAGGGAGGTGGCTCATCTCCAGGCTGAGTTGACCAGGATTTGTGGGACCTCCTCTTCCATCCAGGGACCACCAGTGCCACTGCCGTTGCCTCAGAGGTTGCCAAGAAGAGGGTGGTTGGACCACAGTGGGCTCAGGGAGGGTGAGGGTGGTGGAACAGAGGCACATCCCTCCATTGTACCTCTCACAATTCCTATGCCATTCTGGCAAAGTGTGGTTCCTCTATGGAGGCACCCACAGTGGAGACCAAGGAGGATGCTGGGAACCTCCACAAAGGAGACCCACAGGAGGGTGGCAGGGGACCCTGCAGGGAAGAAACAACTCCTGGTGGGGACTCCATTGTTAGGAAGGTAGAACTGGGGAGGAAGGGAGAGGAGGTAAGGTGCCTGCCTGGTGCCATGGCTTGGAGGGACAGGGAGCGAATCCTCAGGATTGCCAGAGCAGCTGCACAGGGAGCTGGATGTCATTGTCCACCTAGGGACAAATGACCTGGCTAAGAAAGGGATTACAGAAGTGCAGGAAGAGTTTGTGGAATTGGGGAGGGCCTTAGTCAAGTAGCACGCACGGTAACCTTCTCGGAGGTGCTACCCATCTATGGCATAGGACAGGCTAGGGTGTTCTGCACCATGGGATTCAATCAGTGGTTGAAAAACTGGTGTGGAGCTCAGGGATTTGGCTTCATTGGGGACTGGGAGTCCACCTGGAGTGATGCAAGCCTATACTGGCATGATGGGCTGCATCTGTCCGGGAAGGGAACCAGGATCCTAGGTGATAGGTTTAAATGCTTCATTGGCAAGCTTTTAAACTAGCCAAGGGGGGAGGCACTGGAAAGGAGCAGGAAAATCCTAGCCCCCCCCCAAATAATCACGGTAGTAAGTGCGGCAAACACCAACATAGAGGGCTGGGGTAAATGGAGAAAGTGACAAAGGCAAGAAGGACAGTGATGGGGCAAAAGGGAGTAAGGCCATCAGGAAATGGAGGGTAATGAGTACCAATGCCCATAGTCTGGGCAACAAGCTCCCTGAGCTGATGGCCTTAATGGAAGAGGATGCCTGGATATCAGTAGCAGTCATAGAAACATGGTACACAGAGAACCATGACTGGGATGTTAACATACCAGGTGCATAACCTACAGGAGAGACAGGCAGGGGAGAAGAGGGGAGGAGTAGCTCTCTATGTAAAGGAAGGATAAAAGCAACTGAACAAAAGAGTAAACAGGGAGGAGAGGAGGCACTGTGGGTCACCTTGGAGACTAGAAAGGCACCACAATCGCACAGGGGTTGGTACAGACCCCATGTCGGGAAGGAATGGACAAGGATATGATGGAAGGCATTCTTAGAATGGCAGAGAAAGGGAGATACTGTTGATGGGAGACCTGAATATGCAGATGTTAACTGGAGCATTTGCTGCAGCCACATCCAAAAACAGGGCCATTCTTGATGCCCTACAGGTGGCAGGCATTAGACAGCTAGTTTGGAACCCACCGTGAGGGGAGCAATCTTAGACCTCGTGCTCTCAAGCGGGGGCAGTGAGAGGATCTCAGATCTAGAAGTGGGTTGCCAACTGGGGACAAGTGACCATCAAACAGTGTGGTTCACGTTAAACTCAGCTACAGTCAAGCCCATACAAAAGTGAGGGTACTGGACTTTAGGAGGCTGACTTTGTAAGATGGGAGAGTGCCTCAGAAAAGCACTAGCAAACAGGCTAGAAGGAGGTGTGGAGCAACAATGGGGAATTATCAAAACTGCCATCACAGAGGCAACAAGCCTTTGTGTGAAGCAAATAAATCAAAGCGAAAGAAAAAGCCACTATGGTTCTCAAAGAGGTGGCTGTGAAAGTCAGGAAGAAAAGATAGCATTCCGGAGTATAGGAAACACAGAAGGAGCAGGACAGAAAGCTATACCAGTTAAGGCAGAAGGAAGCAGGGAGGAAGTCAGAATAGCAAGGCTCAAACTGAGGAAAAGATAGCCAACTCAGTTAAGAAGGGATAAAACCTTTTATGGTACATCAGCGGCGTAGAAAAGACTAAGGGAGGGATAGTGAGGCTGAATAGAATGAACGATAGAGTGGGCGAGAGGGGACAGTGAAAAAGCAGGAATACTGAACGATATTTCTGCTCAGTATTCACAAAGAGAGGGAAGTGCCTAATCCAATTAACAGAAGCATTAGTGATAGGAGGTCGATCCCAGTCCTTTCACAGAAGAAAGGTTCTGCAAGAACTCCTAAAACTGAAGGTGGACAAAGCAATGGGTCTGATGGAATTCACCCCAGAATTCTAAAAGAATTAAGGGAGGAAAGTGAAACCACTGGCTACTCTTTTAATAAATCATGGGAGGATGGTGTGGTACCGAGGGACTGGAGGAAGGCAGATGTGATTCCCTTCACAAAAGTGGGTCCAAGACAGAGGCAGGAAACTACAGACCTGTCAGTCTGACCTCTGTGGTAGGGAAAGTGATGGAGTCACTTCTGAGGAAAGAATAGTCGAGTACCTAGAGGCCAGTGGAGCACAGGACCCAAGGCAGCATGGGTTCACAGCGGAAGGTCATGTCAGACAAATCTAATAGATTTCTTTGACTGGGTAATCAAAGTAGTAGACCAGGGAGGGGCTGTGGACATGGCCTACCTAGACTTTAGCAAGGCATTTGACACAGTCCACACAAAGATTAATAGTCAAATTAACCAGCCTGGAGTGGGACCCAGGGTGGTAGCCTGGGTAAAACATTGGCTGGACAACAGGACACAGAAGGTAATTGTAAATGGAGTCCACTCTGAAGAAAGGGGGTTACTAGTGGGGTACCGCATGAGGTTCAGTATTGGGTCCAGTCCTTTTAATGTCTTCATCAGTGACATTGCAGAGGGACTGGAAGGAAAAGTATGCCTTTTGCAGATGACACAAAGATCTGCAACAGGGTTGATACACAAGGAGGCGTGGAAAGGATGAAAAGGGACTTGCAGGGTTGGAGGAATGGTCAGAAGTATGGCAGCTAGGATTCAATGCAAAGAAGTGCAAAATAATGCACCTGGGAAACAAGAACCAGGGAAGAATACACAATGGATGGGGAGGTAGTAACAACAACAAAAAAGGAAAGGGACCTGGGGGTAATCATATCAGATGACCTTAAGGTTAGCAAGCAATGTGAGAAGGCAGTAGGGAGGGCTGGGGGTATACTGGGATGTATAGGGAGAGGCATCATCAGCAGAAAACAGGAAGTTGTTATCCCTCTGTACAGACAGTTGGTGAGACCCCATCTGGAGTACTGTGTCCAGTTCTGGAGACCCCATCTCCACAAGGACATAGACAGGATAGAGGCAGTCCAGAAGAGGGCAACTAAAATGGTGCAGGGTCTGCAAGAGAAGTCGTATGAGGAGAGACTAAAGGGAGCTTAATATGTATACCCTTGAGGAAAGAAGGAGGGGGACATGATAGAAACTTTTAAGTACCTCAGTGGAATCAACAAAGTCCAAGAGGTAGCATCTTTCAGAAAAAGAGACTTGCAAGAACAAGGGACACAATTTAAAGATAGAAGGAGGGCGGTTCAGGGGCAATGTGAGAAGTATTATTTCACAGAGAGAGTGGATGCATGGAACAGCCTTCCTGAGGAGGATTGTGGGGTCTAAAACTGTAGGAGAATTCAAGAATGCATGGGACAGACATAAGGCAATTCTTGTGGGGGGTAGGAAGAAATAGGTTGTTGGTTAACTAGGATCTGCAGCCTATCCTGTAGGTAGGGAAATGGGCAGACTAGATGGGCCTAGCGGTCCTTATCTGCCGTCAAAGTCTATGCTTCTATGTTACCATTGGGAGCTGGAGGGTTTCAGACACCTTCTTGTAGAACAAGAAGTGGGAAGGGGTCTCAGAAAGCCTGGGGGGGGGGGAAGAGAGACAGTGGAAGGCCTGTCTGGGGAGATGTCCGATTCAATAGGCACATCCAGGCCTTCAGAATTATCATTGGGATACTTGTCTCCCTCCCACTCTACATCATAATAAGCATCCGGATCGTAATTTGATGGAGTCAGATCTGACCGCCTAACTGGCGGTGCCGGTTCGGATGGAACTGGTCGAAGCGACTGAACTCTACTGATCGCTTTGGTTATTTCGTCAGTGGTTGGAGTATGTGGTGCTGGATCCGAACTGGTTGACATCTTTTCCCTTTTTCCTGGGAACTGACCGCTCTGAGTCGGATCTCCTTTTGCCCAAAGAGGTATCGCCCAGGTCAGTGGGCACCTCCTCAGGTTCAGCCGCAACCGAACCAGGCTGGCCATCTAGATCAGTGGACTTCTCAGCCTCCCTTTCCTTCAGCTTACTCATACTTTTTTCCAGAGTGGCTTTAGGAAATTTCCTGCAGATTTGGCAGCCTGTTTTGAGGTGGTCAAACCCCAGACAACAAACACAAATGAGGTGGGGGTCAACCTTGGCAAAGGCCTCCCCCACACTCAATACAGTGCTGAAACCCAGTGGGACTGTTTTTTTTCTTGGGTTTGTCAGACATGGCCACACTAACAAATTACCCTTTACAGTTTCAAGCTAGGTAAAACTCCCCTATCGGTTACCAACCGTGTCACAGGCTGTGGGAGGAAAAAAAAGTCTTTTTTTTTTTTTTTTTAAACCGATAGGAACCGGAACACCTCTATTAATCCCAGAAAATTCAAACACAACCAAAAAGGTCTGTTACCAACCAGACTCCGAAGAAAAAACAATTTCAAAAGAAAATAAATCACTACCTTTACCATAAACAGAGACTTGACAACAAAAAATAATAAATCGGTTGAACAACTGAACACTTTTTAAAACTTTACCGAACAGAGGAGAAATCTCCGCAGCGATTTCACTGTTAGGCAGAGTAAAGAATCTGACAGTTACACTGAGAAGTACCAGCGACAGAGGTTTGAAAACGAAGCTCAAGCTCAACGTTCTGTGCTGCTGCATAGAGTTAACCCTTTCTTCTCCAGGGCAGTTAAAGTGCTGGGGCTAACTGCATATTGTCAGAATACAGCAAGACTTCATGTTGTTTGAAGCATTTATTGTCAACACCAGAGAGGGTGCCCGAGGGAGAAAAGGAACCCCTATTCTGAGGTTGTCCATCATCTGCCACCACTGAAGAGCTAACAGAAGGGTGGGACACACTGGAATCAGTTTGGACAAAGTCCTTTTTCTGGGACCAGAAGGATCTCAGATGGAACTGAATATCCTTCCTTTGGAACCTGGCCCCTTGGACCACAGCTGTGGTGGAGGCCATGTGATCTAGGAGTTGTAGAAAATACCTTGTTGGTTAAGGGACTCGAAGGTGGAAGGATTTTGCCAGATCGAAAAGACCCTGTGCCCTTGCAGGGGGCAATAAGGCTCTTGCCCTGAATAGTATCCAGCTCTGCCCCTATGAAGTATAACACCTGTACGGGGGTCAAGACAGACTTTTTTTTAGATTCACCAGGAACCCTAGAGACTGGAGTGCCCCGAGTGAGATTTTAGTGCTTCTGTGACCTGTTGAGGGGATTGACCCACCAGCAACCAGTCGTCTAGATAGGGGTAAACTAAAACCCCTTGTCTTCTGAGGAATGCCACTACCACACATTTTGTAAATACTCTTAGGGCAGAGGTCAGCCCGAAATGCATGGCACTGAACTGGTAGTGGCCAGAAGGCAGTCGAAACCTGAGATATCTTCTGTGAGACTGTCTGATGGGGATGTGGAAATAGGCATCCTTGAGATCCAGGGATGCCAGACAGTCCCCTGGCTTGAGAGTAAGTAGGACGGTAGCCAGAGTTGTCATTTTGAACTTTGCTTTGTAAGATGCTTGTTGAGGAAACTGTGATCCAGAATGGGCCGCCACTCCCCATTTTTCTTTGGTGCTAGGAAGTACCTTGAGTACAACCCTTTGCCCTTGTGCTGGGGATGCACAGGCTCCACTGCTTGTGAGAGTAGAAATCTCTGCCTCCAACAGGACTGTTTCTGTAGGTCTGAAAGCTCTTGTGTTTTGGGAGCAGCTTGAAACTGAGAGCAAGACCCTGACCTACCATCTCCAGGACCCATTTGTCTAAAGTAATGGATTACCAGGCATGGAGATAGATCAGCCTGCCTCCTACAGGGGTAGGGAAGGAGGCTCGGATAGACTCCTCAGTGTGTCTGTTTAGATGGTGTTGCAGACTGGGGGGTGGAGGTGGCCCTGCCAGCACCCCGCCTGCCTCTCCCTCTAAAGAACCCCCTAGGTTGATGGTAAGAGGGAAAGCTTGGGCCTGATGGAAATGTAAGGTCTACCCGTGTCCTGCTCCTTCTGAGGAATGGCAGCTTTCTCTTTTGCTGAAGCACTCCTGTATGCCACTCTGTACTCATTCATTTTCTTTATATACACCTCGGTCTGTTCCCCAAACAGAGAATTCTGGACAAGGGGAAAGTCCATGGCATTATTCTGCGTATCCTGGGACAGGGTGGTATATCTGAGTCAGGTGAAACGCCTGAGAGATACAGCAGATGCCATAGTCCTAGAAGCTGCATCATTAGAGTCCACAGCCATGTGGAACTGGGACTTTGATGCTGGTACCCCCTTATTGACCAACTTCTGAAGATCAGCAGAGAGCTCAGGAGGGGCCTTTTTGGCTAGTTGTTCCACAGCTTCCCAAATGGACTTTTGATACCTGGAGGCATAAGCCATATAGGAGGCTTGCCTAATACCTAGAGAAGATGCCAGGTATGTTTTCTTGGCAAGGTAATCCACTTTTCTGGAATCTTTGTCAGGGGGATGAGAAGCCAGGGGAATGCTAGCCTTCTCACAGGCTGCAGTTTGTACTACCCCCATATGGCTACAATGGGTAGATAAAAAGTCAGTGCCATTGCCAGCCAAAAAATGTTTCCTGTCCATCTTTTTATCCACAGGAGGAACAGAAATAGGGGTTTGGAGGATTTTCAAAGTCTGCTCTCTTGGGGACTTGTGGATGGGAATCGAAAGTCCCTGGGATACAGGAAGATCCATCATCTCCCTGTAATCCTCTTCCTGCCTGGCTTCTTGTACAGAGAGCTGCAGGGTCTCAACCACCTGTCTCATAAAGGCAAAATGGGAGGGCTAACTGCATATTGTCAGAATTATCTACAGGAGACAGGCCTAGGAGCGGACTTATATTGGGGATGGTCAGGGGAAACCTTTGGGTCTGTGGGCTCCCCTTCATCCCCCTCCTCCTCAACGTATTCACATTCAGAAAAATAATACTCCTCAGGATCAGTGGGTGCTGAAGGAGTTGAACCGATATTCGGAAGCATTGGCTGCCCAGATGTTACCCGAGACGGTTCCCCAAACCCAGGTTGCAAAGACTGCACAATACAGTATGTATGGCTTTTGTAATTTCCTCGGTGGCTGGAACTGGGACCAAATGCTTGCGCAGTTCCGAACTGGAGTGTTTAGCGTTGACGGTGTGGGTTCAGAAAGACTCCAAACGTCTTTTACCCATCAACGGTTCATCCTGGCCTGAGGGTTCGGCTGTCGGATCTGAAGGTTTGATTGAATCGGAACCGCACTCAATGATCTTTTCCATTCTTTCCCTCAGTTTACTAAGCCGACTGTCGATAGCAGACTGAGGAAACTTTTTACAAATATTGCAGTCTGCTTGCAAGTGGTCAGAACCCAGGCAGTACAGAAAGACCAAATGTGGGTCAGAATTGCTCCCCGTACTCGGTACAGCGCTGAAACCCAGTGGGACCGGTTTTTCCTCTTGGGTTTCTGTGACATAGCCCTAAAATTTAGTGCTTAACCCTGTGGCTTAGTTAAGCAAAATTCCCAATTTCTGCTTTATCCAAAGTGGCTTAGATAGGCCCAGATAAAGAAAGTAAACTTAAGAAAAAAATTTACCCCTGAGGGCTTAGTTAGGTCGGGTAAAGAGAGACAAAGTCCTGAACCGGCTAATGGTTCAGCACTAGCCAAAAAGGAACTGAGAAAAACTCTGTTCTGGTCAGGGCTTTGAAATAAATCAGACATATGACATCTTAACCAACAATGCTTTAGGGGAGAGGTGGTAACAGCCTTACATAGAGTTTAACTCCTTGTTCTCTGGGGCAGTTGAACCGGTCAGTTTAACTGCATTTGTCAGAAAACAGCAAGACTTCCATGTTGTTTGAAAGACAGTTTTCCATGTCAGATACTTGAGCTCTGCTGAAGACATGGGTTCAAAAGGGGGCTGCATCAACTGTGCTATGCAGATGTTCAGGTCCCAAGAATGGGTAGGTTTCCTATGGGGGTGCGGGTGTATATATATATATATATATATATATATATATATATATATACACACACACACACACACATACACATACATATACACATATATACACACACACATATATACATATATACACACACACACACACATTTATATACATATATATAGCAAAACCTTAAAAAAAAAAAGTCTTGAAGATAGCATTAGAAGCCAGGGAAGGGCCATTCCCTGCTGAGAGATAGGTAGAATCAGCTGCTAAATGCACCTTGAGAGCGGAAGGCTGGAGGCCTAGAGAGTGAAGGTGTGCCAAATAGTCTACAGGACAGCAAAGCCGGCTTCCTGAGGGTCTGTACCCCTTTGTGAACACCATATAGAGAACTTCCATTCAGAGATGCAAGGTTTCCTGGTAGAGGGCTTCTTAGAGACCCTGAGGATGTCTATCAACTCTTCAGGGAGATGCAATCCTGCATACTCTAGGTCCTCAAGAGCCAGGCCTTGAGCCTAAGGCTGGGGTATAGGATCTTCCCTTTGGAGGTCAGAAGGTTGTGCCTCCTAGGGAGGCAAATTGGACTGGTGACAGAGTCAGCAACATTGAGTACCACAGCTGTCTGACCCAGTCTGGGTCAATGTCGCTGGCTGACATCCAAGTTTGGTTAGAACTCTGAATATCAGAGGGAATGCATACAAGAATGTGTCTGTCCAATCCAGAAGCTGTGCATCCAGAGGTACAGAACCCAGAACTGGTGGCCTGCAGGAGAACTGGGGTAACAGATTATTGTCTGGGGTTGCAAAGAGGTCCATCTCTGGAGTGCCCCATCTTCTGAACACTGTTAACAGGATTTGCCTGTTCAGAGTCCATTCGTGGTGGCTCGGAGTTATCCTGCTGAGTGCATCTGCCAAGACATTGTCCTTCCCTGGTAGGTGGACTGCTGACAGGGAGGCCTTGAGGGAGTAGACCAGATTCCAAACCTCCTGAGTTCCAGCACATTTATGTGCATCCTAGACTCCTGTTTGGTCCATGTGCAGTGTGGTCTCACCACCCTAGAAGGGAAGCATCCGTGGTCAGCACCACGGTAGAAGACTGATGCAGGAAAGGGACCCTACCCTGAGGCTGTCCTTGTCCTGCCACCATTGCAGGGCTTGCATCAGTGTGGAGGTCACTGGTACCACTTTGGACAGGGAATTCCTTCTCTGGGACCAAAAAGACCCGAGGTGGAACTGAATGTCCCTCATCTGAAACCTGGCTCCTTGGGACTACAGCTGTGGCAGCAGCCATGACCCTAGGAGCTGAAGAAAATGCCTTACTGGTCAGGGGATATACAGTTTGAAGGAAGCTGCTAGCTGAACTATGCTGTCCACCCTTGCCTGAATTGTGTCCAGTTCTACCCCCTATAAACTCCAGGAGGTAGACTGACTTTAGAATGGACTTTGAGATTTACCAGGATATCTAGAGTGTGTAAGGTATTATGTGTGATGATCATAGATTCCTCTACTTGCTGGGGGTGAACGCCCCATGACTAGCCAGTCGTCCAGGTAAAGGAAGAAAAAATTACTCACCTTAGTAATGTTGTTTCTTCTAATGGAGTCTTGCTATATTATGACAATTGCAGTTTGTCCCACCATTAGAACTGCTCCGGAGGTGAAATAGTTAACTCCATTCCATGAATGGAACTTTGAGCACGAGCTCTAAAATAGAAGCTCTGTCTGTGGAGATTCAAACCTGAACTGTCAGATCTTTACGAGCAAAACTCACAAAGGTCTGTGTGGAAGCTGTAACCTACACTAGCCAACTGGCTACCTAAATAATAACACCCATTGCTGGTCCCAACACCCAATACTCAAGTCAGGGGACCAGAATTACTAATACAATTTTAACAAAATGAGAATAAAACAAGAGGATAATAAAACACCACACCCCAAACCCCAAAAAGGGGTGAAACGCTAAAAAAAAAAAAAAAAGGGCATAAAATAGTGCCCACACTAGGTTGCCCACACCCTACCCAAGTAGAGGTTCTGAGAGGGGCAGGCTGGGAGGTCATAATATAGCAAGACTCCATTAGAAGAAACAACATTACTAAGGTGAGTAATTTTTTCTTCAAACAACATGAAGTCTTGCTATATTATGACAATTGCAGACTACACAGCAGTACCTCCATGGAGGAGGGGCAGAACCTACTTAGGGAATAGGCTCTGAAGAACAGCTGTGCCAAACTGAGCATCTCTCCTAGCCTGGACATCCAGGGAGTAATGCTTGGTGAAAGTGTGTACCGTTTTCCAAGTAGCAGCCTGGCATATCTTCAATATAGGGATGTCTCTGGCAGCAGCTAGAGACGCGGCTGTACCTCTGGTAGAAAGAGCCCTCAAGCCAGAGGGGGGATCTCTGCCCAGTTTCTGATAACAAAATTGGATACAAGAGACAATCCACCTGGCAATTGATCTCTAGTGGCAGTTTTCCCTTTCCCAACCTCACCAAAAGTGAGGAAAAGTTGGAGGGATTCGAACCTGCGACCCTTGGTACGTTCTATATAGTAACTAAGAGCCCTCTTAACATCCAGGCTGTGCAATCTCCTCTCAGCAGAAGAGGAGTGTTCAGAGAAAATTACTGGAAGGGAGATAGATTGGTTAAGATGGAAATCTGAAACCACCTTAGGCAAAAACTTCCTGTTAGTCCTGAGGACTACCTTATCCCTGTGGAAAGAAATAAAGTCAGTTTCTACTGACAAGGCTTGCAACTCACCTATGCGTCTAGCAGAAGTGATAGCCACTAGGAAAACAGTTTTCCCAAGTTAGATACTTCAGCTCTGCAGAAAACAGAGGTTCAAAAGGAGGTTGCATTAACTGGGCAATGCAAACATTAAGGTCCCAGGCAGGGGCCCGATCCCGAAAAAGTGGATTAGTATGGAGTAATCCCTTAAAAAACTTGGAAAACACAGGGTGAGCGGAAAGAGAGGATGACTTTCCTGCTGAAACAAAAGCAGAAACAGCTGCCAAATGAACTCTCAGGGTAGCTGGTCTGAGGCCCAAGGAATTAAGATGGACCATGTAATCTAACACAATGGGCAAATCAGCAGATTCTGTGGAAATATGCTTTAGCACACCAAATGGAAAACCTTTTCCATTTAGAATTATAAGTAGCCCTAGTGGAAGGCTTCCTAGAAGTCTTTAGGATTTAAAGGACACCCTGAGAGAGGTGTAAGTCAGCAAATTCTAACTCCTCAAGAGCCAGGCCTTGAGGTTGAGGGATTGAGGTTCGGATACCAAACTCTCCCTGGGCACAGGTTAATAGGTTGTGATTCCTGGGAGGAAGGGAAGATGGACTGTCAGGAACAGAAGGAGTGGGTACCAGGGCTGCCTGGCCCAATCCGGGGCAATCAGAATCACCCTGCAAGGCTGAGATCTGATTTGACTAACACTTTGAATAGGAGAGGGAGGGGGAAAAGCATAAAGAAACTTCCCTTCCCAATCCAGGAGAAGGGCGTCTAGGGGGACTGAACCCAACACTGGAGGCCTGCAACAGAACAGTGGAAGTTGGTGATTGTCTGGGGCTGCAAAAAGATCTATCTGAGGGGTGCCCCATCTGGCAAAAACTATCCCCAATACTTGAGGATCCAGGGACCATTCGTGATGGCCCTAGGAAATCCTGCTGAGAGCATCTGCTAGGACATTGTCCTTTCCTGGAAGGTGAACTGCTATGAGGGAAGTGTTCAGGGAATAGGCCAGAGACCATAACTTCATTGCCTCGGTGCACAAGGCCGAAGACAGAGTGCCCCTGCTTGTTGATGTACCACATTGTTGTGGTGTTGTCTGTTCTGACTTGTACCACTTTGTTCTGAACAGATGCAGAAAACGCTTGAAGAGCTAAAAAGACAGCTCTAAGCTCCAGCAAATTGATGTGGAGCAGAGATTCCTGGGGGACCACACTCCCTGAGTGGAGAGGTCGCCCAGGAGGGAGGCATCTGTAGTGAGAGTCAAAGTGTGAGCAGGGGGAATGAAGGGAACCCCCAATCTCAAATTGCTCTGATCCTGCCAGCACTGGAGGGCCTGGATCAAGGTTCGAGTCACTGGAACCAACTTGGAAAGGGGGTCTCTTCTCTGAGACCAATAGGCTCTCAAGTGAAACTGAATGTCTCTCGTCTGAAATCTTGCTCCCTGCACAACAGCTGTGGATGCAGCCATGTGCCCCAGGAGCTGCAGAAAGTGTCTTGCTGGTCGAGACCTGCAGAGTGAAGGAGGAGGAGGCCAGAGCCACTAAATTCCTTACCCTATCTAGGAAGAAAAGCTCTGGCTAGGTTTGTGTCCAATTCTGCCCCTATAAAGGTGAGTACCTGGACTGGTTCCAGAACCGACTTTGGTAGAATTAGCAGAGCCAGGAGGTGAGAAGCTGCTGGGTGACTTGCAGGTGAGATTTTACCTGTTCTGGGGACTGGCCTACAATGAGCCAGTCGTCGTAGATAGGGAAAAACAGCAATCCTTTGCCTCCTTAAGTGAGCCACTGCTACTGCCAGACATTTTGGAGAATACTCTTGGGGCAGTAGGGCCGAAGGGCATTGCTCTGAACTGGTAGTGACCTGAGGGCAGTTCGAATCTGAGGTACTTTCGATGGGAGCTTCTGATAGGACGTGAAAATAGGCATCCTTGAGGTCCAGGGAAGCTAACCAGTCCCCTGGCCTTAGAGAGGGTAAAATCATTGCCAGAGTTACCATTTTGAACTTTGGTTTCAAAAGATGCTTGTTCAGATATCTGAGGTCTAAGATGGGCCGCCATTCTCCTGTCTTTTTTGGGGTAAGGAAGTATCTGGAATACAGACCCCTGCCTTGGTGCAGGGAGGAACCCCTACTGCTCTGAGAGGCAACAGGGGTTGAGACCTCTGCTTCTAGAGCAAGGGTCTCTGAAGAACTTGCAGGTAGAAAAACCTGGTTCTCATCTTGGGAAACTTTTTGAAGCTGAGAACCAGACCCTGGCTTACTACTTCCAGAACCCACTTGTCTGAGGTTAAAGACGCCCAGTTCTGACTGACGTAAGCCAACCTGCCCCCTACTGGTAAAGGAGAATCGGCCCTGGGCACCCCATTAGGGTGCCTGCTTAGCAGGTGCTTTAGGCTGAGGGGTGGGAGCAGGCCTGCCCACACCCCGTCTGCCTCTGAAGAAGCCCCTCTGAGCATAAGCAGAGGAGGCCTGAGTCTGATAAAAAGGCCTGTGAAAAGGCCTACCCCTACCCTTGGGGGTATGCCTCTGGGGAGTGGCTTGCCGCTCCTTAACATGGGCACTTTTGTAAGTAGTCCTATATTCATCTTTCTTTTTCATGTAATTCTCTGTCTGCTCCCCAGAGAATTTCCCACCACAGGAAAATCCATAGCCTTAGTCTGGGTATCCTGTGACAGGCTAGTAAACCTGAGCCAGGCCAACCTACGAAAAGCTACAGATGTGGCCATGACTCTAGAGGAAACATCATTAACATCCACAGCAGCATGAAACTGCACCTTAGAAACCTCAATGCCATCGGCAGCCACCTGTTCTAGTTCGCTAGTCAGCTGGCCATGGGCTTGTTTGGCTAATTCCATAACAGTATCCCATCTAGATTTCTGATACCTTGCTACATAAGCCATATAATTTGCTTGCCTGAGTCCCAAGGAGGCTGCCATATACTGTTTTTTTGCCATGGCATCAATCTTCCTGGAATCCTTGTCAGGAGGATGTGAAGCCAGGGGAATATTAGCTTTATCACAGGCTGCAGCCTGAACTACCCCAACATGACTGCATTGCTGTGAAAGGAATTCTGTATCAGGACCTGACAATGTGTACCTTCTGTCCATCTTTTTATCTACAGGAGGCACAGAATTAGAAGTTTTTAAAATTTTTGTTTGTTTTCTAAAAGACTTATGCAAAGGAATAGACAATCTCCTAGACTCTGGTATATCCATAATTTCTACAAAATCAGGTTCCTCTTGCTCATCCACAGCTTCCTCCCATGGGAGCTGGAAGGATTCAGCAACCCTTTTTATAAAACAGAAAAAGAGAAGGGGACTCAGAAAGCATAGGGGGAAGATTGTAAGGGTCTGTCTGGGGAGATGTCCGGTTCAGTGGGCACACCTAGACTCTCTCTGTCACATTCACACTGATCAGCATCATGCCCCTCCATGCTCTTGGTTCATAAAAATCTCCAATATCATATTCCTGAACCGGTGGAACCGGCCGAACCAACCTTTTACCAGACAGTGGCGGTTCGGACGGAACCGGAGAAAGTGACTGTACAATTTGTATAGCTTTTTCTAGTTCTGCAGCAGTTGGAGAAGGAATTTTGGACTCCATACCTGCTGATTTTCTCTTTTTTTTTTTAGTTTACTTTTGCCCGAGGAAGTCTCGCCCTGGTCAGAGGGCACTCCCTCCGGTTCGGTTGGCACCGAACCGGGCTGGCCATCCGGGTCAGCGGACTTTTTGGCCTCTCGTTCCCTGAGCCTGCCCACTCTCTTATCCAGGGTGGCTGCAGGGAATTTTTTTACAGATCTGGCAGTCTGAAATGAGGTGGTCAACCCCAGACAATAAACACATGTAGTGTGTGGGTCAGCCTTGGCAAAGGCTTCCCCACAGACACTACAGTGTTGAAACCCAGTGGGCCCGGTTTTTTCTTTTGGTTTCTCAGACATGATGCCAGCCCTAACCAAGAAACTTGCCCTTTTAACGGCAGTGCGGGCAATACACCCTTTATTGGTTCCCAACCGTGTCACGGGTCATGGAAAACCGTAATGAAATCCGTTTTTTAGAACCGATAGGAACGGAACCGCACTCTAAAAGCTTTAAAATGCTTACTCTTTAGGTTTTAATTAGCCTGATCGGTTCGAACCGAACCGATAAACATTTACAAGTTCCACACAGAATAAAACCTGTCTATTACTTACAATACCACAGACAGAGCTTGAACTGATCGGTTTGCGGTTAAAATAATTATACTTCGTAGTTTAATTTAACCGAGAAAATACTGTTTAAACCGAGAAATGAACAAAGCAGTAGGAGAAATCTCCGGAGCGACTGTTCAATGAGGCGGAGTAAAGAATCTGACAGTTCAGGTTTGAATCTCCACAGACAGAGCTTCTATTTTAGAGCTCGTGCTCAAAGTTCCATTAATGGAATGGAGTTAACTATTTCACCTCCGGAGCAGTTCTAATGGTGGGACAAACTGCAATTGTCATAATATAGCAAGACTTCATGTTGTTTGAAGACTGACTCCTAACCTTCTCCAATGTGCCATGACTAGTGCCAGGCACTTTGTGAAGGTTGTTGGTGCTGAGGATAAGCCAAAGGGCAGAGCTCTGAACTGAATGGCCTGAAGGCAGCTTGAAACCGAAATACTTTCTGTGAGACTGCCTGATGGGGATGTGAAAGTAGGTGTCCTTGAGATCCAGGGATGCCAGCCAATCCCCTTGTCTTAGAGTGGGAAGAATCAAAGTGACCATTTTGAACTTTGGTTTTGTCAGATGCTTACTGAGGTATCTTGGATCCAGAATGGGTCACCACTCCCCATTTTCCTTCAAGGTTGGGAAGTACCTTGAATACAACCCTTTTCCCCTGTAAGGGAATGGAACAGGTTCCACTGCTCTGTTTGGCGGTAGAACAGACACCACTGCCTCCAATAGGGCTGTTTCTGAGCTGGTGGCAGGTTTGAACAGTCTTGCCCTTGTGTTTGGAAACGGCTTGACGCTTAGAGCAAGACCCTGGCTTATTACTTCCATGCCTGGATGTAATAAGCCAGCCTGCCCCCTACTGCGGAAGGGGGGGTGACCCAATCACCTCAGGGGGTCTGCTTGGCAGGTGTCTTGGGTTGAGGGCTAGATCCAGCATGATAGGGTCTGCTCCTGTCTCCCCTACTTTGCTGTCTTTGAGGAGTGGCAGCCTTCTCCTTGGCTGTAGCACTCTTGTATGCCTCTCTGTATTCATCCTTCTTTTTCATGTATGCCTCTGTCTGTTCCCCAGAGAATTCTGCACTAGGGGAAAATCCAGGGCTTTAGTTTGTAATTCGTAGTTCCAGAAAGAGAACAAAAAACAGTGGTACTACAATTGTATGTTTGGGACCCCAAAATTGGAATAAATTACCCTTTCACTGTAGATTACAAGAAGCTAATGTGACATGGGCCCATATAAATGGATGGTTAAGGAACCAAATTGGTACACCAAGAGTGTTGTAGCCTCCAGGAAGTTGGATAGCGGAGTATAAATGCACTTAACAGGATATTTTTAGGATGTGATGCAGGAATCTATGTGCAATATATTCTTGCTGTATTATTTCAGTGTGTGATTATATGTATATTGCGAGTTTCATTTATGTTACCTTGTATTTTGTATGTAATGGGAACACTTTTTCATAAGGAGTCCTTTGTAAATGAGCATATTTTTATACTCAGTGGGTTATTTCCATGTTTATTTTATGAATTAAATCATTACTATTAGTTTGAATGTCCTGTGAGAGGTTAGTGCACCTTAACCATGCAAACCTCCTCTGTGAAACAGCAGTGACCATAATTCTGGAAGCACTGTCATTAGCATCCACAGCCATGTGGAACTGATACTTAGCCGGGTCCATTATTTTTAGCAATTTCCTCCAGGTTAGCTGCTTGTCGTGGTGAAGCCTTGGTGGCCAGTTCCTGGATGGATTCCCAATCAGGACATCTGGTACCTAGAGACATAGGCCATGTAAGAGGCTTGCCTTCTGTACCCCTTCTTAGCCAGAGAATCAATTTTTCTGGAGTCCTTTTCAGGGGGATGCAAGGCCAAGGGTATGCCCACTTTCTCCCAAGCAGCAGCCTGAAATACAGGTTACTCACCTGTAACAGGAGTTCTAGGAATGGTATATGTTGTTCATCCACACTTATTGGCAGGTATCCTTGCCGCTTTAAATCTTGCCGGAAGGTCTTCAAGCTGGCTCCTCCCACCCACCCGGGTGGTATAAATCTCGGCTCCGCCCCATGACGCCAGATCTGGCCCGCTGGAAGCTCAGGTTGTGCGTCGAAGCCGGGGAGGTCGGGTGGGTCGTGGATGAACAACATATACCATTCCTAGAACTCCTGTTACAGGTGAGTAACCTGTATTTAGGACATGGATATGTTGTTCATCCACACTTATTGGCAGACTCCTAGCAGTTCTCCGGGAGGAGGGAGGCAAGACGACACCCCAATACTTACTTGGGAAGAGAGACTGAGAACCGAGGCCCCAAAACCAGCATCCCGGCGTGACTCAAGGTCGATGTGGTAATGGGTAATGAAGGTGTGTGCTGACTTCCAGGTAGCAGCCCTGCAGATTTCCTGGATAGGGACGTCCCTGGAAGCAGCCACCGTTGCAGCAGTATGGCGGGTAGAATGAGCTCTTATCCCTCTGGGAGGCTCCATGCCCGCCAGCTTATAGCAGAGATCTATGCAGGAGGTGACCCACCTGCTTATCGTCCGCTTGGCTGCAGGTCTGCCAGATGCGGCTTCAGCGTAGGTGACAAACAGCTGGCGAACCTCTCCCCGAATTTCAGCCGTGCGCTCTTTGTAATAGCGGCGCCTTCTAGGGTCCAGAGTATGGAGCCTATATTGAAACCTCGAGGTGTGATTGGGGTAGAACACCGGCAGAGTCAACACCTGGTTAGGTGAAACTCCGACACTACCTTCGGAAGGAATTTCGGTGGGGCTAGGACATCCTGTCCCTGTGGAAGACCAGGTAAGGAGACTCGATGGAAAGCGCCTGGAGCTTCCCATCCTTCTGGCTGACGTGATAGCCACCAAGAAGGCGTCTTCCATGACAGGTGAGAGAGACACACCTGTGCATAGGTTCGAATGGCTTGCCCATGAGCTTTGCCAGTACCAGCAGTAGATCCACGGAGGTGGAGGTTCTCGCACCGGAGGGAAATGTGATCAAAGGCCTTTGAAAAAAGCCAGACCACCTTCTCCTGCGCCACCGACTGCTTCCCGGCCCGCGCCCGGTAAGCGGAGATGGCTGCCAGGTGCACCCTTAGGGTCGTCGACCTAAACCCTTGATTAGAAAGGGACCATAAATAGTCCAAGATGCTTGCCAAGGAACAGGAGGAAGGGTCCAAGCCCTTGCCCTGACACCAAATGGAAAACCTTTTCCATTTGAAGGCATAGCATTTTCTGGTCGACTCCTTACGGGACGCCTCAACAACATTGAGGACCTCGTCGGAAGGACCCAAGGCCTGGAACTCTAGCCGCTCAGGAACCAGGCCGTCAGGTGCAGGGATTGAAGGTCCGGATGGAACACCTTCCCCTGATTGACTGAGAGCAGGTCCGGGCGAGCTGGAAGCTGCCGCGGAGTCCTGGAGCTGAGACTGAGGAGATCGGTACCAGAACTGGCGAGGCCAGTCTGGGGCTATCAGAATCACCTCGCCTTGTCCCTCCTCGCCTTGAGAAGCACCTTGTGGATCAAGGGAAATGGGGGAAAGGCGTAAAAGAGGCCCGGGGTCCATTGCCTCGAGAAGGCATCCCCCTGCAGCGAGCCCTGCTGAGGGGGGCAGGGCAAACAGCCTCAGCTTCGCTGCTCTCCCTGGAGGCAAACAGGTCCACCTGAGGTGCCCAATGGGAGAACAGATGCTGTACTCTCCGCAGGAGAGACCACTGTGGGATGCAGCCCCTATCCGGCTTAGGGCATCGGCCAGGGTGTTGGAGGCTCCTGCCACATGAATGGCTGGAGATCCGCCCAGGCTGCGCACGAGTGACCAAATGCTGAGAGCCTTGCATAGAAGCATGGAGCGTGGCCCGCCCCTGGCGGTTAGATAGTACATGGTCGTGGTGTTGTCCGCCTGGACTTGGACCACTTGACCCCGGAGGAACGGAGCAAAGGCGGTGAGAGCTAGGCGGACCGCCGGAGCTCCAGCAGGTTGATGTGGCATCGGACTCCTGCTGGGACCAGAGGCCGTGAGTCTGGTTCCCCCAGATGGGCACCCAACCCATCAGAGAGGCATCGGTCGATAGAGAGACCGTCGCTCGGGCGGACGAACGGGATGCCCTCCTGCAAATGACCTGGAACGATCCACCACTGGAGAGCGTTCCACATCCCCTGTGTCACCGACACAAGCTGGTCCAAAGGATCGCAGCATTGTGACCACTGACTGGCCAGTCCCCATTGAAGGGGACGCATGTTCCAGCGGGCCCAACGGACCACGCTGGTGCAGGCCGCCATGAGACCCAGGAGGCTCAGGAAGTCCCGGGCAGGGCGCAATTGCCCAACCAGAAATGATTGGGCAAAGGAGGAAAGAACCTCGGCCCTGTCCGCCGGGAGCCGCGCTCTGGCTCGAAGAGAGTCGAGCTGCGCCCCGATGAACAGAATCACCTGCTTCGGTTCGAGTTCCGACTTGGCCTCGTTGATAAGGAGGCCCAGTTGAGAGCAGACCTGGAGGGCCAGATCTCTGGACCACTCCACCTCCTGCCTGGAGGAGCTCTATCAGCCAGTCGTCCAGGTAAGGGTACACGGACCCTCGCGCCGTAGGAATGCTGTCACCACTGCCATGCATTTGGTGAAGACCCTGGGAGCTGGAGACAAGCCAAGGGCATGGCTCGGAACTCGAAGGGATCCTTCCGCCGAAGCGAAGGAATCTCTGATGAGACGGACGGATAGGGACGTGGAAAACGCGTCCTGCAAGTCCAGAGAGCAGAACCACACGCCGCGTTCCAAGGATGGTAGTATCTGAGCCAGAGTGACCATCCTGAAGGTTCGAGACCTTAGGAACTTGTTTAGGTTGTGTAGGTCGAGAATGGGGCGCCAGCCCCCCGTCCGTTTCGGAACCAGGAAGTACCTGGACACAAACCCTGGGTCTGAGGGGAGGTCCGCTACCACCCTGATCACCTCCTTTCGGAGGAGGAGAGCGATGTCGGCTCGACGAGCCGACAGTGAGGCTACGGACCCAGAGGCCCCCCCGGGGAGCGACGGCTCTGAAGGGTGGGACCTGCTCGAATTCCAGAGGCAGGCCTTTTCCCACCACCTCCAGTACCCACCTGTCCGTGGTAACAGCGGACCAGGCGGAAAGGAAGTGTCGGAGCCGTCCCCACGGGGAACCAGGGGTAGGTGAACGGGATGGGGGCGACACCCCTCAGCCCGTCACTGGGTAGGCTTGGAGGAAGGACCGGCCGAGGGACCTCCTGGGCCTTTCCTCCCTGCCTCCTGTTAGAGGAAGCCGGCGGCTTGGGTTTGGGATGCCAAGGCCGAGCCTGCTGGCCCTGACGTTGCTGGGCCGGGCGCGCCGGGGGCGTAGAAGGACGAAAGGGCTTAGGCTGTGGTTTGCGGCCTTTGTCCTTCTGAGCGGAAGAGACCGAGTCCAAGGTAGCATTGGACTTCTCGATCCTCTGCAGGTGACCTTCCACCCCAGGGCCGAAGAGGTCAGTCCCCAAAAAGGGAACATCCGCCAACTTGCTGGGTATCCAGTGAAGGTGGATATCCTCAGCCAAGCCGTCGCGACGATAGCCACTGTGGCCGCCACCGACCTGGCACATGAGTCCCCAATATCTAAAGCAGTCTGGAGCTGCTGTTTGGCCACTGCCCTGCTCTGGTCCCGCACCTGCTTGACCGTAGTCTGCAGATCGCGTGAAGATGAGGATGACTCATCCAGGAGCCCAACAGGGCATGAGAAAAATGTGCCATGAGGACGGCCGAACTGGCCTGAGCGAAGGCGAGAGAGGACGGCAGATAGACTTTTCGCCGACATAATCCAATTTCTTGATTCCTTGTCGGAGGTTTGTCCAATCCTGGCGCTAGCGGGCGCTGGAAAAACGCTGTCGGTAACCAACCCTCGGCAGAGGAGTGCTCAAAACCGGACAGGGAACCGGTAGGGACCACATACTTCCTGGCCATCCTGGCCGGAGGCGCAGGACAGGAAGCAGCGCTGCCAAAGCTCCAAGGCCGACCCACTATGGCCTCGCCATCGAAAGGCCTCCGTTGAGAATCCCCGGTCCAGAATCTCCGTGAGGGATACCTGGCCCGTTTGGAAACGGGTTCGAGCTTCATCCCGGTGGACTCCGAGATGAGCCGAAGCAGTCCTAGGAAGGACGACGGGCTATCATCCATTGACTGTCCTCCTGAGGACTCCAAGTCTATTCGCTTGGAGAAAAAGGAGGAATTATCCTCGGACTCAGACGAGTCCTCGAAGAGCTGCCTCTGGCCTGAGCCACCCTCTACCTGCCGAGGTCGGTCGGGAGTGAGGGTAACAGACAGCCTATGGGGTAGACCCTTAGCCGACCGAGAATCCCTGGTCGGAGCCCCAAATAGTGGCTGTGGAGGCGGAGGTTCCACCGGAATCGGTGGAGCAGCTGGTTTTGGCCGAACAACCGGCCTGGGTACAGGCTCCTTGGGTAAGTCGAGGGGTTGTGTCGGCCGCTCCGGTGACAGCCACTTAATGGCCGGGGAAGGCGACTGCGTCGGCTTATTCCCGGTCAGGAGGAACTGTTGCCACATGAGGTCCTCGTACCGTCGACGTAACTTACGCCGAAGCTTCCCCTCGTCCGAGGAGGAGGACGAGGACGAGCGGCGAGCGCTACCATGTGCCGAGATCGAGACCGCCTTATGACGGGCGGGATCGCTGGACCACGAAGAGGTCCGAGACCGAGAGCCTCGCTTTTCTGAGGTCGGTGCGGAAGGGTCGGCAGGAACCGCACTCTCTTCGCCCGAGGGTTCATCCGAGGGCTCCAGAACTGGAGGCACAGGCAAGCCCACGGATCTTTAACTCTCCGGGAACCGAGGGAGAGGGGAGTCTCGCTTATAGGCTTACAACCCGCTCAACGGATCGAGAAAATCTCGACTTGCCGACGGGAGTCTCAGTCAACTGACCTTGACGGGACAACGTGAGACCAGTGGCCGAAGCCGAGCGTGTCGACGACTCGGGGAGAGGGACCTTTCCCGCTCCCAAGAGCGTCGACGGAGGGATTTACCTTTGTCCCTCTTTTTGGACCGAGAAAAAGGTCCAGCAGACGTTGGCCCTTCTCCTTAGTGGAGAGGGACAGACAAAGCTCCTTAAAGGAAGCTGTATAGGAGGAACCCAGAGAGAGTGGGATAAATGCCGCGGCTGAGGAAGATACGGCCCGCGCCGCCTCCTCTTCGAGGGCGATCATCTGCTTGAGCAGATCCGCCGAGCCCGCCGCCGTGGACACCGCCAACCGGGCCTCCTTAGACTTCACCGGAGGGAAACGCTCCTCGGGACGGCCCAGATGCAATCGGGCAGCACGGTCTTCGAGGACATAGGCTGAAAAGGAAGAGCACAAGTCGCAGTCCTGCGGGTCGTGCTCAAGGCCTAAACAGTAGACACACGTGGAGTGTGGATCCGTCCGAGACATCTTCTGCCCGCAGGGGCATCTCCGAAAACCGGGAGTCGATTTGTCCATCGCAGCCGCGAGGGATCGAAGACTGAAGTCTTTTTAGCAAAAACTTTTAAATTCGCAAAGGGAAGAAATAGGAACCAGTCTCAAACGCAGAGCGTTAAGGAGGGAACCTGAGCTTCCAAGCGGTAAGGAAGATCTGGCGTCATGGGGCGGAGCCAAGAGTTATACCACCCGGGTGGGTGGGAGGAGCCAGCTTGAAGACCTTACGGCAAGATTTAAAGCGGCAAGGATACCTGCCAATAAGTGTGGATGAACAACATATCCATGTCCCTAGAACCACCCCTTCATGGCTGCAATGACTATGAAAAGTCAGTGGCAGCCAATAAGTACCTCCTGTCTATCTTCTTATGCACAGCAGGTATAAAGGTTGGTGTGTGCAAAATTTTAAGTCTGCTCTTAAGACACTTGTGGATGGGTATCAAGAGCCTCTTAGAAGCAAGCACATCCATCATTTCTACATAATCTGGCTCTTCCTCCTCCTCAGAAGCTTCCTGAGCAGGCAGCTCCAAAGCTTCTGCTACCTTTTTAATAAAGGCATAATGTGAGACAGGGTCCCCCAAAGGGACAAGGTGGGGACTCATGGTCCAAATGATGATCTGGTGAAACCTCAGATTCCATGGTTTCACCAAAATCTTCCTCCTCATCAAAAAGCTTGGGCTCAAATGAACCAGAGGGGAGAGAAGTGTGTCAGATTCACTCAGCAAGTCAGGCCCTCTACTCCCAAAGTGCCAACCTCTGAGCACAGTCTTGTGAACAGTGTGACAGACAAGATAACCCTCGTCTGTTTTTGTGAGTTCGGATCAACCTTTGGTCTCAGTTCTGGACGGATTCAAACTGTTAACCTCTTGCTAGCATACCAAATGCACAGGCTCAGATATATTTGTCTTCAGGGGGCCAGATATCTTTGCCTATGGTCACCTAACCAGGTATTCAGAGATGAACCCTTTAAAACTTTGATAAATACCTCAGACTTAAAACACTTCTCTTTCCAGTTTGGTACCACCATACAAGCTATGTGTCTGTTGAACCATAAATATTTCTCAGCAAAAGAAAGCAATTCAAAAACAGACCAGGTTTGCTCTAAAATTAGAGTTTTTACTAAAATATATAGTAATATGTCAAACATACAATACAGAACTCATATCCTAAGACATACATATCTTTAAACACAACAAGGTTTAAAACAGTGCAATTCCTATAACTATATTTAGATTTTGTCTGACTTTCTAAATACCTGTTTTCAGTGCTCAGATGTTTCCTTGGTCAGTGTCAGATAAAAAGTCTCTCTAGTGAAAAAGAATAACCTTTTCAAGCTGCATCTGTCAGCCCCTTTTGGATGACATCATCCAGCTCCTCCTCTGTCAAAATATCTAAACAAATATAATTTTCTATAGAACCACAGTATGTAATTTCAAATTATTAATTCTGCAACCTCAGCATAACTCAAATTTCAAATAACACTTTCTTTTACCTCATGCTGTACCCTCCTCACACAGGCTTCATATGAGCATTTATGACCTCTCACCTCTGTGTAATAACCTGTGTTTTCTATTCAACGTCAAACCTTTTTTTATGATTTTCCCCTCTTAACAAAGTTAACTTTTACAACTCTGTAATTAACTCAGAGAAACAGGATCCTTGATTAAAGTCTTCTAGGTAACATTCTCTGTAAAAACTGAGTGTGATATATGCTGTTAGCAGTTCTCTTGGCCTGCATCTGTCAGCTGAAATATTTTTTTTTTTTTTGGGGAAGAGAATGACTGAGGTCATTCCTAGAGCATTTGAATTTTCAGCAGACACATTAATACATTTTATATTTAAAAAAAAAATATTACAGCACTCAGAACTGGCTGTCTACATCACACTCCTCCCCACCTAGACTATATTTGGGGGATCTATTCCCTACATGGGATGAGCTTCCCAAATCAGTTCATTCTTCATAGACCCTAGACAGCCCATCTGAGTTCTTGTTCTTCGCTCCAGCCCTATCTACGATTTTTAGACCATACCCTTGTAAAGCAAGACTCCATTTTAGTAGTCTGCCATTGTTTTTCCCCATCTGCGTCAGCCAAACCAGGGGGTTGTGGCCAGTCTGCACCACAAAATGCTGCCCATACAAGATGGCTCTAATTTCTTTAGGGCCCACACTATGGCAAGACACTCCTTTTCCACCATGGAGTACACTTGCTCCCTGGCAATAAGCTTCCTGCTCAGGTACACAACTGGGTGGCCTATCCCTTGACTAGACGTCTGGCTAAGTACTGCCCCAATACCCACGTCTGAGGCATCTGTCTGAACTATATAGGTTTTGTTATAGTCAGAACATGTCAAGACAGGAGCACTGCACAGTGCTTCCTCACAGGCTGGGCTCCAGGTAATTTTTACCAGGTCAGATAGGGGAGCAGTCAGGGCACTGTAATTAGGTACAAACTTTCTGTAGTACCCTGCTGTCCCTAGAAAACTCCTGGCCTGCTTCTAGATTTCTGGTCTGGGCCACACCTGAATCACCTCTCTTTATTTGGTTAGGACGGAGCTGTCCCTGGCCTACCACATGCCCGAGGTATGCCACTTCCCCCATGGCCACCTAGCACTTCTCAGCTTTGACACTGAGCCTGTCCCTCTGTATCCTGCCCAGCACTTCCCTAAGGTGTTCCTCCCAGCTGGTACTGAAGATGGCAATGTCATCCAGGTATGCTACAGCATACTCCTCAGCACCATTCAACACCTGGTTCACCAACCTTTGGAAAGTGGAAAGGGCGTTCTTCATTCGGAAAGGCATTACTTTAAACTTACATAAGCCTATCAGAGTGATGAAGGCCGACCTCTCCCTAACTTTGTCTGCCAATACCCCTTGGTCAGGTCAGCAGTCATAAGGTAGGTCGCCCCTCCCAACTTGTCCAGGAGTTCGTCCGTCCAGGGCATCTAGTGGGCGTCGGACTTCATGACCGCATTCAGTCCACACAGAAACGAGTTGAGCCATCTGGCTTAGGTACAAGGACTACGGTGAGGCCCAGGGGCTGTGGGATCTCTGGATTACCCCCAAATCCAGCATCTCCTCCTAATGTCCTTTTGGACAGTCTCAGACACCTGATATGCTGTTCGCCATATGGGCGTCTGTGTCCCTGTCTCCACATCGTGTGTTGCTAAAGGGGTTAGTCCAGGCTTGGCGCTAAACATGGAGGCAAAGTCTGCCAAAACCTTCCTTACTTTCTGGACCTGATCCAGGTTCAGCTGGGAAGACAATTTTACTGCCTCCACAGAGGACTCCAGCTTACTCTCTTCCAGCAAGTCCAGAAGGGGGTCTCCTTCATCCGTCCCTTCCCCCTGACTACATACTGCAAACACCATGTCAGCCCTATTTGCATATGGCTTCATCATGTTGACATGGTACATCCTTTCAGTCAGGTAACTCCACAATGTAGTTCACGACATTTACCTTCCTAACCACTTTGTATAGTCCTGCCCACTCAGCTTGGCTTTCCAGACTGGAATAAGGACCATGACTTCCTGACCCACCATGTACGAGTGAACTCTGGCTCTGCAGTTGTACCATACCTTTTGTCTCTGTTGGGCAGCTGCCAGGTTGCTCTGGGCTGTCCCCATAAGCTCCTTCAGCCTTTCCCTAAACCTAAGGACATAATCCACAATGAGAGTTCCCTGGGTGGCGTATTTGCCTTCCCAATCCTCCCGGACTAAGTCTAGGGGCCCACGTACCCGGTGTCCATACAAGAGATCGAAAGGGGAAAATCCTGTCGACTCTTGGGTCACCTCCCTGTATGCAAAACGACAGGTGGGGAAGGTATTTCTTCCAGTCCCTCCCATGCTGTTCAGCAAACACCAGGAGCATTGACTTTAGGGTACCATTGAATCACTCCATAAGCCCATTGGCTTGTGGGTGATATGGTGTAATGCATCTCTGCACCACCCCACACTTGTCCCATAAGAAAAAATTACTCACCTTAGTAATGTTGTTTCTTCTAATGGAGTCTTGCTATATTATGACCATTGCAGTTTGCCCCAGCCTTGGAACTGCTCCGGAGGTGAAAGAGTTAACTTCCATGCAGAGCATGGAGCTTAGAGCGTGAGCTCGGTTCAGAAGCTCTGTTTGGCTGGTTTCAAACTGAAACCGTCAGATCTTTACGAGCAAAAACTCACTAAGGTTCTGTGTGGAAGCTGTAACCTACACTAGCCAACTGGCTAATATATTAACACATTTTTACTGGTCCCAACACAAAGACTCAAGTCGGTGGACCAGAAAAATTAAGATAAAATAACTAAACGAACACAACACCCAAACATGAAAGAGGGCATCAATAAATGCCAACAGAGGACTACCCACCCCATACCCCAAAGTAGGAGTTCTGAAAGGGGCAGGCTGGGGTCCTAATATAGCAAGACTCCATTAGAAGAAACAACATTACTAAGGTGAGTAATTTTTTCTTCAAACAACATGAAGTCTTGCTATATTATGACTATTGCAGACTACACAGCAGTACTCCATGGAGGAGGGAACAGAACCTACTTAGGAATAGGCTCTGAAGCACGGTTGTGCTAAACCGAGCATCCCTCCTGGCCTGAATATCCAGGGAGTAATGCTTGGTGAAAGTGTGTACTGTCTTCCAAGTAGCTGCCTGACATATCTCCAAGATAGGGATGTCTCTAGCAGCAGCTAGAGATGCAGCTGTACCTCTGGTAGAGTGAGCCCTCAGGCCTGAGGGGGAACCTTACCCAGCTTTTGATAGCAAAATTGTATACAAGAAACGATCCACCTGGCAATGGATCTTTTAGTGGCAGGTCTCCCTTTCCCAACCTCACCATAAGTGAGAAACAGTTGGAGGGAGTCGAACCTGTGACCCTTGGTACGCTCTATATAGTAACTTAGGGCCCTTAAGTCTTAACATCTAAGCTGTGCAGCCTCCTCTCACCAGAGGATGAATGGTCAGTGAAGAACACTGGAAGTGAAATAGACTGGTTAAGGTGGAAATCTGAAACCACCTTAGGCAAAAACTTCCTGTTAGTCCTGAGGACCACTTTATCCCTGTGAAAGGAAATAAAGTCAGTTTCTACTGATAAAGCCTGTAACTCACTTATACACCTGGCAGAAGTGATGGCTACCAGAAATACAGTTTTCCAAGTCAAATACTTAAGCTCTGCCGAAGACAGAGGCTCAAAGGGGGGTTGCATTAGCTGAGCAATGCATACATTAAGGTCCCAAGCCGGGGCAGGGTCCCTGAATGGGGGATTGGTGTGAAGCAATCCTTTAAAAAACTTGGAAAATACAGGATGAGCAGAGAGAGAAGAGGGCTTCCCTGCTGAAATGAAGGCAGAGACAGCAGTCAAGTGCACTTTCAGGGTGGCTGGTCTCAGTCCCAAAGAATTAAGATGGACCATGTAGTCCAATACAGTAGGTAGATCAGCAGATTCTGGGGAAACATGCTTCCCAGAACACCATATGGAAACCTTTTCCACTTGGAGTTATAGGTAGCCCTAGTGGAAGGCTTCCTAGCAGCCTTCAGGATTTGAGAACACTGAGAAAGTTGCAAATCAGCAAACTCTAACTGCTCAAGAGCCAAGCCTTGAGGTTGAGGGATTTGAGATTCGGATACCAAACTCTCCCCTGAGCACAGGTCAACAGATTGTGGTTCCTGAGGAGACACAGGGGAAGATGGACTGCTAAGGACAGAAGGAGTGGGTACCAGGGCTGCCTGGCCCAGTCTGGAGCAATCAGGATCATTTTGCAGGGCTGAGACCTGATTTTGACTAGTACTTTGAACAGGAGAGGGAAGGGGGAAGGCATAAAGAAACTTCCCTTCCCAATCGAGGAGAAAGGCATCCAGGGGAACTGGAGCCCAACACTGGGGCCTGCAACAAAACAGTGGAAGTTGATAATTGTCTGGGGCTGCGAAAAGATCTATCTGAGGAGTGCCCCATCTGGCAAACACTATCCCCAGTACTAGGGGATCCAGTGACCATTCGTGATGGCCCTGGGAAATCCTGCTGAGGGCATCTGCCAAGACATTGTCCTTGCCTGGGAGGTGAACTGCTATGAGGGAAGTGTTCAGGAGTAAGCCAGAGACCACAACTTCATTGCCTCGGTGCACAAGGCCAAAGACCAGTGCCCCTTGTTTGTTGATGTACCACATTGTAGTGTTGTTCTGTTCCTGACCTGTACCACCTTGTTCTGAACAGATGCAGAAAAACCTGAAGTGCTAGAAAAACAGCTCTGAGTTCCAACAGATTGATGTGGAGCAGAGATTCCTGAGGGACCATAATCCCTGGGTGGAGAGGTCCCATGTGAGCTCCCCATCCCAAGAGGATGCATCTGTAGTAAGGGTCAAGGAATGGGACAGAGATGAAAGGCACCCCTGTCTCAGATTGCTCTGATCCTGCCACCACTGAAGGGCCTGGATCAGGGTTCGAGTCACTGGGATTAATTTGGATAGAGGATCTCTTCTTTGAGACCAGAAAGCTCTCAAATGGAACTGAATGTCCCTCATCTGAAATCTTGCTCCTTGCACCACGGCTGTGGAGGCAGCCATGTGCCCAAGGAGCTGCAGGAAATGTCTTGCTGGTCGAGAAACCTGCAGAGTGAAGGAGGCGGCCAGGGCCACTAAGGTCCTTACCCTTTCCAAGGGAAGGAATGCTCTGGCCTGCTTTGTATCCAGTTCTGCGCCTATAAAGGTGAGTACCTGGACAGGTTCCAAAACTGACTTTGGAAGATTGAGAAGAAACCCCAGAAAGGTAAGCAGCTGCTGGGTAACTAGCAGGTGTGATTTGACCTGGTCTAGAGACTGACCCACAATGAGCCAGTCGTCCAGGTAGGGAAAAATGGCAATCTTTTGCCTTCTTAGGTGAGCACTGCTACTGCCAGACACTTTGTGAACACCCTTGGGGCAGAAGTAAGGTCAAGGGCATTGCTCTGAACTGATAATGGCCTGAGGGCAGTTCGAATCTGAGGTACTTTCAATGGGAGCTTCTGATAAGAACATGGAAGTAGGCATCTTTGAGGTCCAGGAGGCTAGCCAGTCCCTGGCCTTAGGGAGGTAAAATCATTCCCAGTGTCACCATTTTGAACTTGCTTTAAAAGGTGCTTGTTTAGATATCTTAGATCCAGGATAGCCGCCACTCTCCTGTCTTTTTGGGGTAGGAAGTACCTGGAGTACAGACCCTTGCCCTGGTGAAGGGAAGAACCTTTTCTACAGCTCTGAGAGCCAGGAGGGTTGAGACTTCTGTTTCCAAAGCAAGAGTCTCTAAAGGGTTTGTAGGTGGAAAGATCTGGTCTCATCTTTGGAAATTTCTTGAGCTGAGAACCAGACCCTGGCTCACTACTTCCAGGACCCACCTGTCTGAGTTAAAGACTGCCAGTCCTGGACGAGTGAGCCAACCTGCCCCTACAGGTAGTGGAGAGCCGACCCTGGGCATCCCATCAGGGTGCCTGTTTGGCAGGGGCTTTAGGCTGAGGGTGGGGGCAGGCCTGCTCGAACCCCATCTGCCTCCCTCTGAAGAACCCCTCTGTACATAGGCTGAGAGGAGGGGCCTGAGTCTGGTAAAGGCCTATCCCTACCCCTGAGGCTGCCTCTGAGGAGTGACTTGCCATTCCTTGGCTTGTGCACTCCTGTAAGTGGTTCTATATTCATCCATTTTTCATATATAATTCTCTGTCTGCTCCCCAAACAGAGAATTTCCCACCAAGGAAAATCCATAGCCTTAGACTGGGTATCCTGTGACAAGTAGTACACCTGAGCCAGGCCAATCTGCGAAAAGCCACAGATGTAGCCATGACTCTAGAGGATACATCATTAGAATCCACTGCAGCATGGAATTGCACCTTAGATGCCTCAATGCCATCAAGAACCACCTGCTCCAGCTCCTTTGCGAGCTGGCCAGGGACCTGTTTGGCTAAGGCCATGACAGTATCCCACCTAGATTTCTGGTATCTTGCAACATAAGCCATATAGTTAGCTTGTCTGAGTCCCAAGGATGCTGCCATGTATTGTTTTTTGGCCATGGCATCAATCTTCCTGGAATCCTTGTCAAGAGGATGTGAAGCCAGTGGAATATTAGCTTTATCACAGGCTGCAGCCTGAACTACTAACATGACTGCATTGCTGTGAAAGAAAATCTGTATCAGGACCGACAAAGTGTACCTCCTGTCAATCTTTTTATCCACAGGAGGCACAGAATTAGGAGCTTTTAAAAATTTTTACTGTTTGTTTTCTAAAGGATTTATGTAAAGGGATGGACAACCTCCTGGACTCTGGGATATCCATCATCTCCACATAGTCAGGCTCCTCTTGCTCATCCAACGCCTCCTCTAAGGGAAGCTGGAGGGTCTCAGCAACTTTTTTATAAAACAAAAAATGAGAAGGGGACTCAGAAAGCCTAGGGGGAGACTCACCTGAAGGTCTGTCTGGGGAGATGTCCGGTTCAATGGGCACATCCAGACTTTCAAAATTACATTCACACTGATCATAATCCTCATCCCCCTCCTCTGGTTCAAAGAACTCTTCTATATCATAATCCTGAACCACTGGAACTGACCGAACCGACCTTTTGCCAGACAGTGGCGGTTCGGAGGGAACCGGGGACAGGGACTGGACAATCTGTATTGCCCTGGCTATCTCAGCAGCAGTTGGAGAAGGAATTTTGGACTCCAAACCTGCTGATTTTTTAGATTTCTTTGCTGGAACTGGCTCCTCAGAGCCAGCTTTTCGTTTGCCCGAGGAAGTCTCGCCCTGGTCAGAGGGCACTCCCTCCGGTTCGGTTGGCACCGAACTGGGCTGGCCATCCGGGTCAGCGGACTTTTTGGCCTCTCGTTCCCTGAGCCTGCCCACTCTCTTGTCCAGGGTGGCTGCAGGAAAATTTTTACAAATCTGGCAGTCTGAATTGAGGTGGTCAAACCCCAGACAACAGACATGTAGTGTGTGGGTCAGCCTTGGCAAAGGCTTCCCCACAGACACTACAATGTTGAAACCAGTGGGCCCGGTTTTTCTTTTGGGTTTCTCAGACATGATGCCAGCCTAACCAACTTGCCCTTTTGATGGCAGTGCCAGGCAAGACACCCTTATCGGTTTCAAACCGTGTCACGGGTCCTGGAAAAAAAACGTAATGAAATCCGTTTTTTTAAGAACCGATAAGAACCGGGAACCGCACTCTAAAAAGCCTTAAAAGGCTTTAAACTTATATTTAAATACAACTCTATCGGTTCAACCAAACCGATAATACTTTTACAAGTTCCACACAGAAAAAACCCTATTACTTACGATTACCATAGACAGAGCCTGAACCGATCGGTTTTGTGGTTAAAATAATGAAATCGCGGTTAAATTAAACCGAGAAATAGCGCTTTAAACCGAAGAAATGAACCGAGCAACAGGAGGAATCTCCGGAGCGACTGTTCAGTGAGGCGGAGTAAAGAATCTGACGGTTTCGGTTTGAAACCAGCCAAACAGAGCTTCTGAACCGAGCTCGTGCTCTAAGCTCTGCATGGAAGTTAACTCTTTCACCTCTGGAGCAGTTCTAAGGCTGGGGCAAACTGCAATAGTCATAATATAGCAAGACTTCATGTTGTTTGAAACATTTCATCAGGTCAGACATGAAGGAACCCCCTCAATTGGTGATTACCTCCCGCGGAAACCCAACATGGGAGAAAATCCCAAGTAAGGCATCTGCCACTTTGTCCTCAGTGAGGATAGGGCAACTGCCTCTGGGTAACAGGTGGCATAATCCACCACAGTCAGGATGAATCTTTCCCTCAGGAGCTGGGGGTATTTAAAGGCCCCACAATATCCATTCTGACCCTCTGGAATGGCTTCTTCACTATGGGCAAGGATATCAGGGCGGCTGAGGTTTTCTTGCCCGCTTTCCCTATTTCTTGGCACCTGTGACAAGACCTTCATTACTCCTTCACCTGCTAGGTGAAGTTAGGTCAGTAGAAATTCTGGGTCAACTGCTGTGTTGTGCGTGCGATTCCCAGATGACCAGATAAGGGAATATCATGTACAATCTTGAGCAACTGCTCACGATGCCCCTGGGGAACGACAAGCTGCCTGCCTAGCATCCATCCCTCCCTGTCTGTGTATACACAAGTCCATTTTCCCAATAAACCTTATGTCTGCTGTCACCTCCCTGTGTGCCCAAGCCCTCAGCTTCTCTAAACTAGGGTCAATCCTCTGAGCAGCTGCAAACCCCTCACACAGTCCCAAGGCATGGGACAAGTCCCTTTCAGTCGCTAAACTAGGGTCCCTAGCACTAGCGTCAGGATCAGTGACAATCCTAACCCTCTGACAATTGGTCACCCCTCCCTCTTCGGAGTAACCTTCCGTAGCTGTGTGTCACTCACTACCGGGGAAATTTCTAACCCCTTATCAGTCTCCCCATCTGGAGACACAGGCTGAGGAACCAGTCTCTGTGGTTTCCACGGGGTTCAGAGAACTGCTATTTCAAACACCATGAAGTCTTGCTATATTATGACTAATGCAGTTAGCCACTGCACTTGAACTGCCTCGGAGAGGAAAGAGTTAACTCCAGGGAGTCTGGAGTTCTACAGCGCGAGAGCGCTTATGCCAAAGCTCTATCTGGGCAGTTTCAAATGAAACAGTCAGATTCTTTAATCCGCTTCACTGAACAGTCGCTCCGGAGATCAGCTCCTTCAGCTCGGTTCATTCGAGTATTTTCGGTTCATTTGAACCGCCAAAAAGTATTTATTTTACTGCATTTCGGTTAAAAGCTCTATCTGGTAAACCGTAAGTACAAAATTTAAAGTCTGTGTGGAAATTCAATTATCGGTTCGGTTTTGAACCGATCGGTTTGCTGAAATTAACGTTTTAAAGTGTTGGTTGGGCTTTTAGAGTGCGGTTCTCGGTTCTTATCGGTTCTAAAAACCTTGCTTTGAAATTAGGTTTTTCAAATACCGCGATTACGTTAGGAACCGATAAGTGGGTGTCTTGCCTAGGCACTGCCATCAAAAGGCAAGTTTTTGGTTAGGCTGGCATTATGTCTGAGAAAACCCAAATGAAAACCGGCCCACTGGTTTCAACACTGTGATGTCTGTGGGAAGCCTTGCCAAGGCTGACCCACACACCACTTGTGTTTATTGTCTGGGGTTGACCACCTCCTGTCAGACTGCCAGGTGTGTAAAAATTTCCCTGCAGCCACCCTGGAAAAGAGATTGGGCCGGCTCAGGGAACGAGAGGCCAAAAAGTCCGCTGACCCGGATGGCCAGCCCGGTCCAGCACCCACTGGACCAGAGGGAGTGCCCTCTGACCAGGGCGAGACTTCCTCGGGCAAAAGGAAGGCTGGTTCAGAGGAACCAGTCCCAGCATACAGATTGCCCAGTCACTGTCTCAGGGTCCTGTCGAACCACCAACAGTTGGTAAAGGGTTGGTTCGTTCAGTTCCAGTGGTTCAGGAGTATGATGTTGAGGAATTTTATGAACCACAGGAGGGGGAGGAGGAATTTGATCAATATATATGTGGCTGGGAGGGTCTGGACGTGCCCATTGAACCGGACATTTCTCCAGACAGACCTTTAGAATCTCCTATTCTGTCCGAGTCCTTTTCATTTTATGTTTTACTTAAAAGGTTGCAGAACCTCCAGCTTCCTTTAGAGGAGGCTGTGGATGAGCAAGAGGAGCCTGATTATGTAGAAATGATGGATATACCAGAGTCTAGAGGTTGTCTATTCCTTTGCATAAGTCATTTAGGAAGCAAACAACAAAGATTTTAAAAATCTCATTCTGTCCTCCTGTAGATAAAAAATGGACAGAAGGTATACTTTGTCAGGCTCTGATACAGACTTCCTCACTGAGCAGTGTAGTCATGTAGGTGTGGTTCAAGCTGCAGCCTGTGACAGGGCTAATATTCCCCTGGCCTCATCCTCCTGATAAGGATTCCAGGAAGATTGATGCCATGGTTAAAAACAGTATATGGCAGCTTTTTGGGGACTGAGGAAGGCAAATATATGGCTTATGTAGCTAGATATCAGAAATCTAGATGGGACACACAGATTGAAGTTAGCCAAGCAGGCACATGGCCAGCTGGCTAGTGAGTTGGAACAGGTGGCTGCTGATGGCATTGAAGCCTCTAAAGTTCAATTTCATACTGCTGTTGATGTTAATGTTTCCTCTGGGTCATGGCCACTTCTGTAGCTTTCCGTGGGTTGGCATGGCTCAGATGCACTAATCTGTCCCAATACTCAGTCAAAGGCTATGGATTTCCTGTAGGGTAATTCTCCTGCTTGGGAACAAACAGAAACTATATGAAAAAGATGGATGAATACAGAACTACCTACAAAGTGCCCAGGCTAAGGAGAGGCATGCCACTCCACAGAGGTAGGCAGGCCTTTCCACAGGCCTTTATCATCCTCAGGCCTCCTCTCTGCGTTTGCACAGAGGGGTTTCTTCAGAGGCAAAGGTAGACGGGCACAAGTAAACCGTCTCTCCCCACAGCCTAAGGTTGTCCAAGCAGGCACCCTGCGGGGTGCCCAGGGCCGATTCTCCTGTACCAGTGGGGCAGGTTGGTTTATTTCAGCCAGAACTGGGTGTCCCTAACTTCGGACAGATGGGTTCTGGAGGTAATAAGCCAGGGTCTGGTTCTCAGCTTCAAACAGTTTCCAAAGATGAGAGCCAGACATTTTTCCACCTGCAAATCCTACAGAAGCCCTTGCTTTGGAAGCAGAGGTTTCTTCTCTTCTGGACTGCAAAGCAGTAGAAAGGGTCCCTCCTTGCCATCAGGGCAAGGGGCTGTACTCAAGATACTTTCTTACCCCAAAAAGACAAGAGAATGGCCATCCTAGATTTAAGGTACCTGAACAAGCTATTTTTGAAACCAAAGTTCAAAATGTTAACTCTGGCAATGATTTTGCCTTCCTGAGGCCAGGGGACTGGCTGGCTTCCCTGGACCTCAAGGATGCCTATTTTCATGTTCTGATCAGGCCTTCTCACCGAAAGTACCTCAGGTTCGAACTGCCTCAGGCCACTACCAGTTCAGGGCAATGCCCTTCGGCCTTACCTCTCGCCTAAGGGTATTCACAAAATGTCTAGCTGTGGTAGTGGCTCATTTAAGAAGGGCAAGGGATTGCTGTGTTTCCCTACCTGGACGACTGGCTCATAGTGGGTCAGTCCCCAGATCAGGTAAAATCCCACTTGCAAGTCACCCAGCAGCTTCTCACTTCCTGGGATTCCTGAATTTACCAAAGTCAGTTCTGGAACCAGTTCAGGTACTAACTTTCATAGGTGCAGAATTGAACACAAAGTTAGCCAGGCATTTCTTCCCTCAGAAAGGGTAGACAGGCTCATTGCCCTGGCATCCTCCTTTACCCTGCAGGTTTCTCGACCAGCAAGGCATTTTCTGCAACTCCTAGGGCACATGGCTGCTTCCACAGCGGTAGTGAAAGGAGCAAGATTCCAGATGAGGGACATTCAGTTCCATTTGAGGGCCTATTGGTCTCAAAGGAGGGACCCCCTTTCCAAATTTGTTCCAGTGACCCAAACTCTGATCCTGGCTCTACACTGGTGGCAGGATCAAAGCAATCTAAAACAAGGGTTCCTTTCATTCCCGTCTCCCACTCCCTCACCCTTACCACGGATGCCTCCCTGTTAGGATGGGGGCTCACTTGGCGACCTGTCCACTCAGGAGTGTGGTCTCCTCAGGAATCTCTGCTCCACATCAACCTTTTGGAACTCAGAGCTGTCTTTCTAGCTCTTCAGGCGTTTTCAGCTTCTGTCCAGAACAAAGTAGTTCAAGTCAGGACAGACAACACCACAACAATGTGGTACATCATCAGCAAGGGGCACTCGGTCTTCAGCCTTGTGCATCAAGCAATGAAGTTGTGGTCTCTGGCTTACTCCTGAACACCTCCCTGATAGCAGTTCACCTTCCAGGAAGGACAATGTCCTGGCGGATGCCCTCAGCAGGATTTCTCAGGCCATCACGAATGGGCTCTGAATCCTCAGGTGCTGGGGTCGTTCTTGCCAGATGGGGCACCCCTCAGATAGATCTTTTCGCAGCCCCAGACAACCACCAACTTCCTCTGTTTTGTTGCAGACCTCCAGTGCTGGGCTCAGTCCCTCTGGACGCCTTTCAGTTGGATTGGAAAGGGAAGTTCCTGTATGCCTTTCCCCCCTTTCCTCTTCTTTTCAGGGTACTAGTAAAAATCAGATCTCAGCCCTGCAAAGTGATTCTGATTGCCCCAGACAGCCCTGGTACCTACTGCTTCTGTCCTCGACAGTCCACCCTGCCCTGAGCTTGCCCAGAGTCCACGACTTGCTGGCCTGTGCACAGGGGAGAGAGTGGTATCCGGACCTCAAATCCCTCCATCTCAAGGCATGGCTCTTGAGGAGTTAGAATTTGCTGACTTACACCTTTCTCAAGGTGTTCTGGATATTTTAAAGGCTTCAAGGAAACCTTCCACTAGGGCCACTTACAATTCTAAGTGGAAAAGGTTTTCCATCTGGTGCTCTGAGAAGCAGATTATCCCAGAATCTGATCTGCCCATTTTACTGGACTATTTGGTCCATTTAAATTCCTTAGGCCAGCTACCTTAAAGGTTCATCTGGCAGCTCTGTCTGTTTTTGTGTCAGCAGGGAAGCCTGCTTCCCTTTCTTCTCACCCTGTGTTTTCCAAGTTTTTTTAAGGGGTTACTTCACACTAACCCTCCTTTTCGAGAACCAGCTCCCGCCTGGGACCTGAATGTTTGCATTGCTCAGTTAATGCAACCTCCCTTGAGCCTCTGTCCTCAGCAGAGCTCAAGTTTCTAACTTGGAAAACTGTTTTCCTAGTGGCTATCACTTCTGCCAGACGCATAAGTGAACTACAGGCCCTGTCAGTGGAAGATGATTTTATCTTTTTCCACAGAGATAAGGTAGTCCTCAGGACTAACAAAGTTTTTGCCTAAAGTGGTTTCAGATTTCCACCTGAACCAATCCATATCTCTTCCAGTATTTTTCACTGAGCATTCTTCCTCAGGTGAGAGGAGACTGCACAGCTTGGGCGATCAAAGAGCCTTAAGCTACTATTTGCAGAGCACCAAGGGTCACAGTTCGAATCCTCAACTCTTCCTTACCTATGGCGAGGGTTGGCAAAGGAAACCTGCCACTAAGAGGACAATTGCAAGGTGGATTGTCTCTTGTATCCAATTTTGTTATCAAAACTAGGTAGAGAACCCCCTCAGGACTGAGGGCTCACTCCACCAGGGGTACAGCTGCATCTCTAGCGGCTGCTGGAGATATTTCCATTCTGGAAATCTGTCAAGCTGCTACTTGGAAAACAGTTCACACTTTTACCAAGCATTATTCCCTGGATATTCAGTCCAGGAGAGATGCTCGTTTTGGCACAGCTGTGCTTCAGAGCCTATTTCTAAGTAGGTTCTGACCCTCCTCCATGGAGGTACTGCTGTGTAATCTGCATTAGTCATTATAGCAAGACTTCATGGTGTTTGAAGAAAAATTACTCACCTTAGTAATTGCTTTTCTTCTCATGGAGTCTTATATTATGACCACCCTCCTCCTGCCCTCTCAGAACTTCTACTTGGGTAGGGTGTGCAAATTAGTGCAAGCACTGTGTCATGCCATTGTAGTTTTTTTTCCCCTTACCTTCTTTTATTTAGGGTTAGGGAACTAGGTTATTTTATTTAGGTATATATTGGCCCCCTTCCTGGACTTGAGTCTTTGGGGGAAGGGGGGGTCCTAATGGTACTTGTCAGGGGGGTAACTAATAATACTATTATTCATTGTTATTATTTCTACTAGTAGGTAGCCATTTGGCTAGTGTAGAGCTTTCCACAGACTTGTTGCTTAGTATTAGCTTCGTAAAGATCTGACAGTTTCATTTGAAACTGCCCAGATAGAGCTTTGGCATAAGCGCTCTCGTGCTGTAGAACTCCAGACTCCCTGGAGTTAAGTCTTTCCTCTCCGGGGCAGTTCAAGTGCAGTGGCTAACTGCATTAGTCATAATATAGCAAGACTCCATGAGAAAAAAAGCAATTACTAAGGTGAGTAATTTTTTCTTTCCCTTGGTGCTCTGCTACAGGTAACTGCACATACCATCCCCTGTTGGAGATTGTTACCCAGGATCACATCTACTGCTAACGTTTTAGCTACAGCCACCAGTTGCATAGTTCCCCCGTTTCACCCCCGTCCAGGAGAACACTGGCCAGTGGCAATGTCTTCTCTTCATCCACAAAGTCATGTACAGTCACGTATTTATTGGGTATAAGCTGACCAGGCTGTACCATATCCCCCTTTACCAATGTCAGGGATGCCCCTGGGTCCCTTAACCCCTGCGTCTGTATGCCATTTACCATGACTGGGTGCATGTGTTCCCTCATGTTCATTGACATGCTTCCAGGGACACACCAACAATCCACTTCCTTTCTGGTACTACTCTGCATATTATTGCTTGCCTTTCTTGGACACTGTCTGGCAATGTGCCCAGTTTCTTTACATAACCAACAAGCATTTCTTACTTTAGAGAAATCTTTTCGTTGAAACCTGGGGCTAACTGGTTTCAGTGGAGGCAGTGAGGGTTTTAGCTGCCCTGAAGGCACGTTTTCCCCCCCTTCTACGCTGCCATGCCCTGCCCATTCACTCTCAGAGCAGGTCTGCTCTTGGGATAGCGGTCCGAGAGTTCAGCAGCCTCTTGCACTGTTTTTGAATCTCGATCCTCTAGCCAGGTTTTTAGCTCTACTGAGCAAGCCCAATAAAACTGTTCTAACAAAATCACATTTTCAATTTTACCAACATAATTTGCCTCAATTCCTTCCCACCGTTTTAAAAACTGACGTTTCGTGGCCATCTCCTCATAGCTCATATCAGGACTTCTCCTGAGCTTACGGAATTTAACTCTGTATGTTTCAGCAGTTAATTCAAACTTTTTTTTTTTTTTTTTTTTTTTTGTGCAGCTTTTAGCTTTCTGTAATAATTGTCCATTTGACCCAATGCATCAAGAGCTTTCCCGGTAAGTAGTGGGGATAGCTGGAAGCTCCAGGACTCTCTAGGAATTTTAGCCTGAATTCAAACTTTTTCAAAAGGCGTCCATGTCCCCCCGTCCTTAAACTCAGCTATTACTTTGGAGTTCAATTTGTAACCTAGTCCTGCAGTCCCAGTTAAACCCAAGCCATTTACCTGCTCTGGTGCTGCTGGTTGGAGTTGCATCTTCTCCAGCGCATGTTGCCTCTGGCGCTCCTGCTCCTCACGGTCTGCGTCTCGGTGTTCTCGTTCTCTCTTCTCCTCTGCATCTTGCTGGCGCTCCTCATGGTCCGCCTCTCGCCCTCTCCTGGGACTCCAGCTCCATCCTGCACAACTCAAGTTGCAACCTGAGAACTTCCGGATTCAGGATACTGGTGACTCGTCCCTGCTGATGTGGCCCTTCACTGACAGTGGCCCTGCTGTCCTGCTCATCGGCTTGGGACCCCTCACTGGCAGCTAGTTCTGCCACACTCAAGGTCTGGTTCCTTTCAGTCATGGTCTGTGACTCCCTGCCCTGGGTATCTGCTACCATCAGGGCCACTATGAGGTTCTGCTTTTTGGCTGTCACCTCAATCAGGACTCCTCTGTCCTCGCACAACTGTTTTAACTGTTCTACAGTGTGCCTGCTGTAGTTGGACGCCATCCTTCCTAACTACTGCTACTCTGACTTTGCACTTTAGAAAAAAAAAAGGTAGGAAATTGACTGTACACCAAATGATATATAGTAGTTTCCTTTTTAAAATAAAACTCTCCTTTCTTTGCAAGAGAACTTACAGTCTCAGCTGACAAAACAATAAAGCTTGTGATACCAAAATTATGCCACCGCTGCCAACCAATCTGTCACAGATTCACTCAACAGGTCAGGCCCTCTACTCCCAAAGTGCCAACCTTTGAGCGCAGTCTTGTGAACAGTGCAACAGACAAGATAACCCTCTTGTCTGTTTTTGCGAGTTCGGCTCAACCTCTGGTCTCAGTTCTGGAGGAATTCAAACTGTTAACCTCTTGCTAGCATACCCAATGCACAGGCTCAGATATATCTGTCTTTGGGGGGCAAGATATCTTTGCCTATGGGCACCTAACCAGGTATTCAGAGATGAACCCTTTAAAACTTTGATAAAGACCTCAGATTTAAAACGCTTCTCCTTCCAGTTTGGTACCACCATACAAGCTATATGTCTGCTGAACCATAAATATTTCTTAGCAAAAGAAAGCAATTCAAAGACAGACCAGGTTTGCTCTAAATTTACAGTTTTTACTAAAATATAATATGGCAAACATACAATACAGAACTCATATCCTAAGACATACATATCTTTAAACAAAACAAGGTTTAAAACAGTGCAATTCCTACAACTATATTTAGATTTTGTCTAACTTTCTAAATACCTGTTTTCAGTGCTCAGATGTTTCCTTGGTCAGTGTAAGATAAAAAGTGTCTAGTGAAAAAGAATAATCTTTTCAAGCTGTATCTGCCAACCCCTTTTGGATGAAGTCATCCAGCTCCTCCTCTGTCACAATATCTAAAAAAATATAATTTTCTATACAACCACAAAATGTAATTTCAAAGTATTAATTCTGCAACCTTAGCATAACAAGTTTCAAATGACAGTCTTTGAGCTCATGCTGTACCCTCTTCATATGAGCATTTATGACCTCTCACCTCTGTGTAATAACCTGCGTTATCTATTCGTCATAAACCTTTTTTTATGACATTTCCCTCTTAAAGTTAACTTTTACAACTCTGTAATTAACTCAGAGAAACAGGATCCTTGATTAGTCTTTTAGGTAACACACTGTCTCTAAAAACTGAGTGTGTGATACATGCTAGTGTGATGCATGCTGTCAGCAGTTCTCTTGGCCTGCATCTGTCAGCTGAAATCTAGGGGGGGATGGATGAGTGAGGTCATTCCTAGAGCATTTAAATTTTCAGTACACATTAATACATTTTATATTAAAATATATATATCTATTACAGCACTCAGAACTGGCTGTCTAAGTCACACTCATCAAAAGGCTTGGGCTCAAATGAACTGGAGGGGAGAGAAGCACCCGGTGTTTGAGCCGTGACACACTGACCCAGTTTGCCCAAGTCGGTCTGCAGTGACTGGATTATGTGAATGGCCTTAGCCATCTCCTCAGCAGTTGGAACCGCAACTGCAAGCATCTGCGGTTCCAAACCTGCCGTTTTGCTTTTCTTTTTGGCTGCAGGCATTTCAAGGCCTTTATCAGCGGTTCTCTTTCCGGTGGAGGTCTCGCCCTAGTCAGAGGGCACCCCCGCTGGTTCCACCAGTTTATCCTTGGTGGAACCGGACTGACCTTCAGTGTCAGTTGCTTTTTCGGCCATTCTCTCCTGCAGTCGATTAGCACACCTATAGAGTGTAGACTAAGGGAAGTTTTTATAAATTTTGCAATATGCCTTTAGATGTTCAAACCCTAGGCAGAACAAATAAGATGCGGATCAGCCTTAGCAAAATGTTTACTGCACTCGGTACGATGTTTAAAACCCAGTGGGATCGGTTCTTTTCTTGGGGTTCTGTAAGAGTACAGTACAGTAAAGAACTAAAATTTTTACCTCCCAAAGTAAAGAAAAAGTCTTCGGTTTCCTCCCGATTGCGACAACCGATCAGAAACCAAAAAACTTTGTGGAAAGAAGAAAACCAAGTCTAACCTGTAACCGAAGGGCAGAGATTAATTAAAATAAAATAAACTGTGGTTGTAAAAACCGACTAAACTAGTACTTCAACTGAAGGAACGGATGAGAAATCTCTGAGGCGTCTACACAGGCAGACAGAGAAAATAATCTGACAGTTACAAAGAATGTACATGGCACAGTGGTTTGAAAACAGAGCTAGAGTCTATTAAATGTTCCACTATGAGCATATAGGCTTTAACTCATCTCCGGGCAGTTCAACTGGAAGGGCTAACTGCATTAGTCAGAATACAGTAAGACTTCCTGGGGTTTGAACATTAGGGTTTTAGTTGCTCACAATGTCAGCATGCAGGAGCTCAGCTGGAATATCCTGCCCACCCTTCTACAACGGTGACTCTGTTCCCCTGGGCCACCAGGTACAGCTACTCAAAGCTACAAGCCTCCCATTCTGGAGAGGGTTATCCTCCCAAGACTCTTGCATCCTTCTCCAGCCAGCCAGCAGCGGAAGTCTGGGAACAGAACTTGGCTTACATGCTTTGTAGTGCAACATGTTATCCACCAGCACCATAGGCCAGCTCAGTGGTACATTTCTTAATAAAAACAAACACCCAAACATGAATATACAGTTTTATTCAAAACTCAACTGAAGAGTCAAACAAAACCCTACTTGATAAATACTGAATAAGAAGTGACGTTTAAAGACGACAGTAAAACGGAACACAAGGATGTTTACACAGTGCTTATACATTATTCACACAGGAAAAACAGAAGTAAAGTGGAGCAAGACCCCACAGAATAGGACACATGCTTGTTCTTCAAGAGGGTTTTTAAAACCTTTAAACTACAAAGTTCAACCCAAAGGAAGAATGCTGTGTGCATGTCACAACACTTAGAATATAACATTAAGTGCTGAAAATCAGACAACCCGACCCCCCCCCATATCCAGAAAATAAACCAGCAAAAAAACAAACAAAACACAACTCTTATGCATGTACAGTAAAAAAAAAAAAAAAAAACAAAACTATCTTACAGAAAATATTTGCAATGTAAGAAAAGCCAGAAGAGAGGTTTGGTCCGATGCTCAAGTTTACTGAATGACCAGTCAACCCTAAACTCTGCTTTCTATTGCTAGTTTATCATCTGAAATCCACAACAACAAGAGGGAAGATGTATAGTTGGCAGTTTAGGAAACCGCTCAAATTGGGGACTAGCTGGCAACAATAGACATTGAGTATTAGTTAACAGAAATGCTCATCACTGCCCTGGCTTTGCATTGCCTGGTAGTTATTTACAGTTTCAGTGCAAGTGCCTCTTTTGTTAGCCAATCACTATATCCCTCGAGTTGCAGTAAATGTATAATGTGTGGATCTACAGGAAATATGGCAGCATCTATACCACCTCCTGTTTCTTCTGTTTAGACGGCTTGTGCTTATGAATACTCAGACTAAGGGCAGTACTTGTTAGTTACATCAGGTAAAGTAACCAATGACCAAACAGTACTGCCCTTTTCCCATCAGAATCCCAGGACACGTATGGTGAGGGTCTGTGAAACACAAACCAAAATAGCTGAATATAAAAGATAAGGAAAATTTGAAGAGAAAAACAAAAAGACCTGGTCAATTGTAGGCTTGTCCAGTGACTGTTAAAACACTGCTGTTTTAATGCATTATATGAAATTACAAATAATGTCACACCTTTTCAGAGACAAAACGCAAGTTTTGTCCATGTAAAGTTTTACTAGTAGTTGATGTTTGGCAGTAAAATACAAGGAAGTTTCATCTGCCTTGAGGTGCCTGGACAGGGACCATTAAGCAACCAGCCACAGTGTTTTGCTGGAAGATTTATCAGAATGTGGCATTAGTATTGTACTGCCTGTAGTTACAGGGGAACGTAATTGTGCCAGCACAACTGAATTCTGAAAGCCAATTAAAAGATCTTTCAAATGTGGTACTGAGGGGACCTGTAATATCAAAAAGTCTGGAGATATAATTCTCTGAATCATTTGTGAATTAAAATCAAGACAGCAGAATTTGATGGAATCTTGAGACAGAAAGTGATGCCCATATGGAGAAGCTGTATAAAGGACAACCAGAGTTATTTGGCAAAACGAAGTTGCCGAAATTGGAAAACAGGGGTGTAGTATAATTCCCTGCATTTTATGTGCTGAGCTTCCTGCAGTCCAAAAATCACAATTTTATACAGTTTCTTTACGTTAGTAAAAAAGTAAACAAATCAGCATAACTTTCAAATTCCACACTGCAGTAGTATTCTAAGATGGCCACTAAGTGGCAATGTAATGTCATCGGAGCGAGAGCGCTCCAGAGTGATAATGGTATCTGTATGGGCTTCTTGTGTAAAATGGAATTAAAACCTTTAGACTGTGTCTTTGGAGCAAAATCCTTTACTGTGCATGTGTGAAAAGGGTATCATGCATACACAGTGAAGAACTTTGCTCCAAAGATGCAGTCTAAAGGTTTTAATTCCACTCTACACAAGAAGCCCCTACAGATACCATCACTCCGGAGCGCACTCGCTCATATGGCAATTATGTTATCATGTAGCGTCCATCTTAGGATACTACCGCAGCGTGGAATTTGAAAGCTGTCAATTTGTTTACTTATTTTGGACTACAGAAAGCTCAGCACAGATAGGTTTTCCAAGTTCGGCAACTTTATTTTACAAAATAACTTATTTAGTTGTCCTTTAATATACAGCTTCCCCCTTAGTAACATCACATTTGTGTCTGCAGTCTATGAAATGGCTGCTCCCTTGATTCCATTTAGACTATTTAGATTATCTCTAGACTGCTGCCACCTACTGGCAAGCCTAATACAGTATCTTGTTTGGGTTTTTAGAAAGTGAGGGAGCCAGCCCACTTATTTGCTCTCATTTAACATGAATACCGATCTGGAAGTCATACACATAAAACAACAAAAAGCCAATATGATCAACCTAAAACTAGCCCCAGCACTGAAAGTTACACTGGGCTACCTTTGGAATGGGGTTCAATCTTAAAATCAATTATTTTGGCATGCAATCAATATACTATAAACATGAGTTCTAAATCTTTGTGGTAGGTAACCTTCGGACAGTTCATCAAGAAGTCTTGATTCTATAAAACAAATACTTATTGTCTGTACTTTTCCATATGCCGGATTCTCTAAAATTCAAGAATCTTAGTAAAGGTTTGAGACCATTTTCTGTAGGGGACTGGGTCAGTGATTTAAATGCACTGTCCCATGAAGCAGGAAACCATTATGGTGCACCTGCTTCTCGGGTATCTTCTCAATTCGACCTTTTGCTGCAACTGTTTATTCTGCTAACAAGGTCTTGACTAAACATGGAGGTCTTATCCTACATAGTGCAATCATTTTAGAGTTACATATAAAGACAGAAATCAAAATAAGATACAGGAAAGAGACCAGCAGAGAAAACATGAACAGTACAACAGTTGTCAGTAACATTTATATACACAAGTTGGCAAGGTGCAGTGATCTTCATTTAGCTTTAGCTTTATTCGGTAGTGGTCTTCTGAACAACAATATATGGGGCTCTGAAAAAAAAAAATACACAAAAAGGAAAAAGTTACTGAAAGTCATTGTTACTGACAGTTTATAACAAAGCGAATTTGAATACCCTGAAACATTATGATGAAAGCTTGTATGGCAGCGAAGAGTAGGGCTTTGTATCACACGATCCCAGAAAGTAGTGCCCTTTACTTAGGACCCCAGAAAAGAAAACATTACTTACCATAGTAATCTTGTTTCTAAGGGAATCTTACTGTATTCTGACAATTGCAGTATGGTCTCACCATAGGACAGTCCTGGAGCCAAAATGGTTACTAGAACCTATGCTAATAGTGGAATGTTAGGCTCGAGCTTGGTTTTCAAATCACTGTCCCTGGTTGCACTTCCTGCAACTGCCAGATTCTTATGAAGCATGCAGAAACTAAATACTAACTATCCAAACCAAGTTTACTACCCCTAAATACCTCTATTAGGGGACCAGAAGAAAAAATTACTCACCTTAGTAATGTTGTTTCTTCTAATGGAGTCTTGCTATATTATAGACCTTAGCAGTCTGATCCAGCTCTAGAACTGCCCCGGAGTGCAATGGTTAAAACCATTCCAAAACAGAATTTTGGCACGAGAGCAGCTCTATCTGTGTCATTTCAAACTTGAACTGTCAGATCTTTACTGAGCCAAACTCACTAAGGTCTGTGTGGAAGTTGTAACCTACACTAGCCAAATGGCTACCTAAATAATAACAACCATTGATGGTCCCAACACCCAAGACTCAAGTCAGGGACCAGAAATACTAACACCATTCTAATAATATGAAAATGGAACATAAGTATAATAAAACACACATGCGCATACATGCACACCCCCAAAGTCCCAAAGGGACAAAATGCTAACAGGACATAACTAGTGCCCACACTAGTTGCCCGCACCCCACCAAGTAGAGGTTCTGAGAAGGGCAGGTTAGTTATAATATAAGACTCCATTAGAAGAAACATTACTAAGGTGAGTAATTTTTCTTCAAACAACATGAAGTCTTGCTATATTATAGACATTAACAGAATATACAGCAGTACCTCCATGGAGGAGGGCAGAACCTACTTAGGAATAGGCTCTGAAGAACAGCTGTGCCAACCGAGGCATCTCTCCTGGCCTGGACATCCAGGGAAGTAATGCTTAGTAAAAGTGTATACCGTTTTCCAAGTAGCAGCCTGGCAAATCTCTAATAAAGGGATATCTCTGGCAGCAGCTAGAGGCATGGCAGCTGTACCGTGGTAGAATGAGCCCTCAAACGGGGGCTCTGCCACTTTCTGATAACAAAATTGGATACAAGAGACAATCCACCTGGCTATTGATCTCTTAGTGGCAGGTTTGTCTTTCCCAACTTCACCATAGGTAGGGAAAAGTTGGAGGATTCAACCTGTGACCTTTGGTACGCCTATATAATAACTAAGGGCTCTCTTAACATCCAGGCTGTGCAACCTCCTCTCACCCAAGAGGAGTGATCAGTGAAAATACTGGAAGGGAGATAGATTGATTAAGATGGAAATCTGAAACCACCTTAGGCAAAACTTCCTATTAGTCCTAAGGACTACCTTATCCTGTGGAAAGAAATAAAGTCAGTCTCCACTGACAAGGCTTGCAATTCACTTATGAGTCTGGCAGAAGTGATAGCCACTAGAAAAACAGTTTTCCAAGTTAGGTACTTAAGCTCTGCAGAAGACAGAGGTTCAAAAGGGGGTTGCATTAACTCAGCAATGCAAACATTAAGGTCCCAAGCAGGGCCTGTTCCTAAAGGGAGGATTAGTATGGAGTAATCCTTAAAAACTTGGAAAACACAGGATGAGAGGAAAGACTTTCCTGTTGACACAAAAGCAGACACAGCTGCCAAATGAACTCTCAGGGTAGCTGGTCTGAGACCCAAGGAATTAAGATGTACCATGTAATCTAACAAAATGGGCAATTCAGCAGATTCTGGGGAAATATTTTCCCAGCACACCAAATGGAAAACCTTTTCCATTTAGAACTACAAGTAGCTTCTAGTGGAAGGCTTTCTGGAAGCCTTTAGATCTCAAGAACACCCTGAGAGAGGTGTAAATCAGCAACTAACTCCTCAAGAGCCAGGCCTGAGGTTGAGGGATCCGAGGTCCGGATACCAAACCCTTCCCTGGGCACAAGTCAACAGATTGTGATTCCTGGGAGGCACAGGGGAAGATGGACTGTCAGAGACAGAAGGAGTGGGTACCAGGGCTGCCTGGCCCAATCCGGGGCAATCAGAATCACCCTGCAAGGCTGAGATCTGATTTTGACTAGTACTTTGAACAGGAGAAGAAGGGGGAGCATAGAGGAACTTCCCCTCCCATCCCAATCCAGGGGAACTGAGCCCAGCACTGGAGGCCTGCAACAGAACAGAGGAAGTCTGTGATTGTCTGGGGCTGCAAAAAGATCTATCTGAGGGATGCCCCACCTGGCAAAAACTATCCCCAGCACTTGAGGATCCAGGGACCATTCGTGATGGCCCTGGGAAATCCTGCTGAGGGCATCCGCTAGGACATTGTCCTTCCCTGGAAGATGAACTGCTATGAGGGAAGTGTTCAGGGAATAGGCCAGAGACCACAACTTCATTGCTTGAGTGCACAAGGTCAAGACCGAAGTGCCACCCGCTTGTTGATGTACCACATTGTTGTGGTGTTGTCTGTTCTGACTTGTATCACCTTGTCGTGGACAGATGCAGAAAAGCTTGAGCTAAAAAGACCGCTCTGAGTTCCAGCAAACTGATGTGGAGCAGAGATTCCTGGGGGGACCAAACTCCCTGAGTGGAAAGGTCGCCCATGTGGGCTCCCCAACCCAGAAGGGAAGCATCTGTAGTGAGAGTCAAGTCGTGAGAAGGGGAAATGAAGGGGACCCCCGCTCTTAAATTGCTCTGATCCTGCCACCACTGGAGAGCTAGGATCAAGGTTCGAGTCACTGGGACCAACTTGGAAAGGGGGTCTCTTCTCAGAGACCAAAAGGTTCTCAAGTGAAACTGAATGTCTCATCTGAAATCTGGCTCCCTGCACAACAGCTGTGGATGCAGCCATGTGCCCCAGGAGCTGTAGAAAGTGTCTTGCTGGTCGAGAAACCTGCAGAGTGAAGGAAGAGGCCAGAACCACTAAATTCCTTACCCTTTCTGGGGGAAGAAAGGCTCTGGCTAGCTTTGTGTCCAATTCTGCCCCTATAAAGGTGAGTACCTGGACTGGTTCCAGAACAGACTTTGGTAGGTTTAGCAGAAAACCCAGGGAGGTAAGAAGCTGCTGGGTGACCTGCAGGTGAGATTTTACCTGTTCTGGGGACTGGCCTACAATGAGCCAGTCATCTAGATAGGGAAAAACAGCAATCCTCTGCCTCCTTAAGTGGGCCACTGCCACTGCTAGACACTTTGTGAATACCCTTGGAGCAGAGGTAAGGCCGAGGGATTGCTCTGAACTGGAAATGACCTGAGGGCAGTTCGAATCTGAGGTACTTTCGATGGGATCTTCTGATTAGGACATGGAAATAGGCATCCTTGAGGTCCAGGGAGGCTAGCCAGTCCCCTGGCCTTCGGAAGGTAAAATCATTGCCAGAGTTACCATTTTGAACTTTGGTTTCAAAAGATGCTTGTTCAGATATCTGAGATCTAAAATGGGCCGCCACTCTCCTGTCTTTTGGGGTAAGGAAGTATCTGAATACAGACCCCTGCCCTGATGCAGGAGAGGAACCCTTTCTACTGCTCTGAGAGCTAACAGGGGATGAGACCTCCGCTTCCAGAGCTAGGGTCTCTGAAGCACTTGCAGAAAGTCTGCTTCAACTTGGGAAACTTTTTGAAGCTGAGAACCTGACCCTGGCTTACTACTTCCAGAACCCACTTGTCTGAGGTTAAAGAAGCCCAATTCTGACTGAAGTAAGCCAGCCTGCCCCCACTGGTATAGAGACTGCCCTGGGCACCCCATCAGGGTGCCTGTTTCGCAGGAGCTTTAGGCTGGGGTGGAGCAGGTCTGCCCACCCCTCGCTGCCCCTGCCTCTGAAGAAGCCCCTCTGAGCATAGGCAGAGGAGGCCTGAGTCTGGTAGAAAGGCCTGTGAAAAGGCCTCACCCCTACCCCTGGGGCATGCCTTTGAGGAGTGGCTTGCCGCCTCTTAGCCTGGGCACTCTTGTAAGTAGTCCCAATTCATCCATCTTCTTCATGTAGTTCTCTGTCTGCTCTCCAAACAGAGAATTTCCCACCACAGGAAAATCCATAGCCTTAGTCTGGGTATCCTGTGACAAACTAGTACACCTGAGCCAGGCCAACCTACAAAAGCTCAGATGTGGCCATGACCCTAGAGGAAACATCATTAACATTCACAGCAGCATGAAACTGAACCTTAGAGGCTTCAATGCCATCAGCAGCCACCTGTTCTAGTTCAATAGCCAGCTGGCCATGGGCCTGCTTGGCCAATTGCATAACAGTATCCCATCTAGATTTCTGATACCTAGCTACATAAGCCATATAATTTGCTTGCTTGAGTCCCAGAGAGGCTGCCATATACTGTTTTTTTGCCATGGCATCAATCTTCCTGGAATCCTTGTCAGGAGGATGTGAAGCCAAGGGAATATTAGCTTTATCACAGGCAGCAGCCTAAACTACCCCAACATGACTGCATTGCTGAGAAAGGAATTCTGTATCAGGGCCTGACAATGTATACCTTCTGTCCATCTTTTTATCTACAGGAGGCACAGAATTAGGAGCCTTTAAAATTTTTGTTGTTTGTTTTCTAAAAGACTTATGTAAAGGAATAGACAATCTCCTAGACTCTGGAATATCCATCATTTCTACAAAATCAGGCTCCTCTTGCTCATCCACAGCCTCTTCTAAAGGAAGCTGGAGGGTTTCAGCAACTTTTATAAAACATAAAATGAGATGGGGACTCAGACAGCATAGGGGAGATTCTAAAGGTCTGTCTGGGGAGATGTCCGGTTCAATGGGCACACCCAGACCTTCCCAGCCACATTCATAGTGTTCATAATCCTCCTCCCTCCTCTGGTTCATAAAATTCCTCAATATCATAATCCTGAACCACTGGGACCGGACGAACAGACCTTTTACCAGATAGTGGTGGTTCGGACGGACCCTGGACAGTGACTGGACAATTTGTATGGCTTTTGCTATCTCTGCAGCAGTTGGAGAAGGAATTTTGGACTCCAGACCTGCTGATTTTCTTGTTTTCTTTACTGGAATTGGTTCCTTAGAACCAGCTTTTCTTTGCCGAGGAAGTCTGGCCCTGGTCAGAGGCACTCCCCTCTAGTTCGGTTGGCACGAACCGGGCTGTCATCCGGGTCCGTGAGACTTTTGGCCTCGTTCCTAGCCTGCCCAATCTTTTTCCAGGGTGGCTGCAGGAAATTTTACATACCTGGCAGTCTGACTGAAGGTGGTCAAACCCCAGACAATAAAACATGTGGTGTGTGGGTCAGCTTGGCAAAGACTTCCCACAAACATCACAGTGTTGAAACCCAGTGGGCCCGGTTTTCTTTTGGGTTTCTCAGACATGCCAGCCTAACCAAAACTTGCCCTTTAACGGCAGTGCAGGCAAGACACCCTTATCAGTTCCTAACGTGTCACTGTGTATTGGAAAACCGTAATAAATCAGTTTTTTTTTTTTTTAGAACTGATAAGAACTGGAACCGTGACCTAAAATAGTAACTTTAGTTTTAAATGAGTTTTAAACCCACTGATCGGTTCAAAACCGAACCGATAACTTACAAGTTCCACACAGACAAAACCTTCATTTACTTACGGTTACCACAGATAGAGCTTGAACCGAACGGTTTTGCGGTTAAAATAAAACTATTCTCGGTTAAATCCAACCGAGAAAACACTTTTTAAACCGAGAAATGAACCGAGCAGAAGGAGAAATCTCCGGAGCGACTGTTCACTGAGGCGGAGTAAAGAATCTGACAGTTAAAGTTTGAAATGACACAGATAGAGCTGCTCTCGTGCCAAAATTCTATTTTGGAATGGTTTTGACCATTGCACTCCGGGGCAGTTCTAGAGCTGGATCAAACTGCTAATGTCTATAATATAGCAAGACTTCATGTTGTTTGAAACTCCAAACAGGAGGCATCTCTGAGACTCAAGTCAACAGACGCCTCCCCAAAAAAACGAATTGGTACCCACAGGTTTCCAACATCAGTGATACAGGAGTGAGCAGAGCCCTGTAAGTCCTAGCAGGGAAGGAGGGTGGGAGCTCAGAATACAGTAAGATTCCCTTAGAAAAAACAACATTACTATGATAAGTAATGTTTTCTTCAAACCCCAAGAAATCTTACTGCATTCTGACAAATGCAGACTACCCAAGCAGTGCTTTGGAGGCGGGCAGAGGACCTATTTAGGAAACAGGCTCTGCAGAACTGCTGCACCAAAACCTGGCATCACTCCTGGCCTGGGTGTCCAGACAGCAGTGCTTGGTAAATGTGTGAACCGTTTTCCAGGTAGCTGCCTTACAGATTTCCAGAACAGGAATGTCTCTGAAAGCTGCTATAGATGCAGCAGTCCCTCTAGTAGAATGGGCCCCAAGCCCTTGTGTGGGCTGCTTACCCACTTTGTCATAACAGAATTGGATACATGAGACAATCCATCTCGCTATGGATCTTTGTGGCAGGTTTATCCTTGCCAACCATGTTCGATGTTGAGCTGCACTAGTGACGACCAGGTAGCACAAACGCCGCTGTTCCAGGTTTGGATTTCCATGTGGAACAGCGTTCTACCATATACTATAAAGATAATTTGTACCTTTACTCCCACCTACCAGTAATTTTTGTCTCTGTGGTAAATACAGAATGTTTGGGGAACCAAGACGGTGGTTGTGTTTCCATCCAGGGGTTCTGATGACATTATGCACATTAATGGTCTGGCTGTATTAGGGTCCCCATTAGTTGAGTGATGGCTTTCATGTTTACCAAAAGGTAGCTCAAAGGTCTTCTAAAAGCTAGCCCCATAGACTTGTATGGGGCATGTCCCTGCGCTCTCCCTGGTACCACGTCACAAAATGTGCGAGCGCAGGGGCGGACCAGGCACTGGAAAGGGATCGGTTGACTGGCAGCTCGTCCAGAATTACAATCCCTTTCCCCCCATAAAGGAATGAATTAAAATTTCTAATTTGTACCCAGAGCGATTATCACTGCCCCAGGGTAGCAGGCTATGAAGCCCCACCCTATATGTTACACATTTACTTTAAGTCATAATCCTTTGTTGTGAAATCACAATTTGCTGCCATGGTAGTAACTGATGTCACAAGAAGTGCATTATAACCTCAGGTGGGGAGAAAGCAACAGGAATAGATGAACTCTTCAGGGGGCAGACATCCTGTTTTCATGCAAATGACCCCAGTAAAAAATAATGGAGGAGGAATGTAGAAGTAATGTGGAATACAAGCTGAACTGTCTAAATATTAGGTTTTGTTAAACTTCTCCTGAAGGTGTCGGCAGCTGTTTAACAAGTAAACATCCTTATTTTACAAACTATGACTTGGGACACTGCAGGTGGGTTGTTAAAGCAGAATTTTTTTTTTGTGTTATAAACTACAGAAGACTGTTCTGGGATGGGCAGAACAGCATCTGAATTGAAATGGCACGAGGTTAAAGTTATGACATATGAAACTTGCCAGCAGAAACAGGCCTCACGGTCCATCAGGTCTGCACGTATGCGCAGCTAGCACCCCTATGTTGCAGCTACCCCGCGCCCCATTCACCTCCTGGAACTGCTCAGTGTCCTTTCTGCCTTCCATCCCCTGTATCATTTTAGTCACCCTGCGATGCACCGCATCGAGCAGCTTGACATCCTTCCTCAGGTACGGACGCCAACATTGCACGCAGTACTCCCAACTGTGGCCTGACCAAGGACCTGCACAGGGGCAGGATCACCTCCTTGTGCCTGTACCAGAATCCCCACGCAATGCACCCAATCATCCTATTGGCCCTAACCTCAGCCCTCCTGCATTGAGAAGAGTTGTCCATGCTCCCCGCTACCAAGACCCCCAGGTCCTTCTCCTCAGTGATCCCTAACTGCATCCCACCCAATATTCCCTCCTCGGGTTCCTCTCCCTGAAGTGCACAACTTCGCAGTTCTTTGCATCAAAACCCAACTGCCACCTCGCCAACCACTCCAAGTTTCGTTAGGCCACCCTGTAACCTTTGCCACCCACCACAGCTCCCATCTTGGTGTCATCCGCGACTAGACTGATCCTGCTCCCAACCCCATGTGCAATATACAATGTGAACAGTCCAAACACCACCAGCCTAGCAGTGCCCTGCAGCACACCACTGGCTTGGGAGATGAGAGTTCTCCCCCCCCACCACCCATTACAGTCTACCTTCAAGCCTTGCTGAAATACAAATATAGGGCATCCACTGCATGGCCCGTCTAGTTCCCTTGTCAGCCAGTCATAGTATTCTATTAGGTTGGTCTGGCATAATCTCCCAGAGATTAACCTGTGCTGCTGCTCATTCTGGAGGTTACTGACCTCCAGAAAGGTTACCAGTCTCTCAAGATTGATTCCATGAGTTTACTCACTATGGAAGGGAGACTGATAGGTCTGTAGTTGCCCAGCTTGTCTTCTGGGCCACTCTTGTGGATAGGCACCATACGAGCCAACCTCCAGTCCTGCGGCACGCACTTCGTGTCCAGGGAGGTGATGAACAGGTCAGCAGCCTGGCCAACACTGCCATTTCCCTCAACACCCTAGGGTAAATGCCATCAGGACATGGTGCCTTATCCACCCTAAGTGCCTTCAGACAGTACAGTTACGCAAGAACTTACCGGAACAGTAGATCTTTGAGAGAGGGTCCTGTAGTAGGTCATAACATGTAGGACTGCGCCCCCTGGCGTCAGGACCGCACAGCAAACTTTTCCAGCAGTACCTGGCAGGGGACCGCCCACCCAACATGACGGACATCAGCGTGACCCTATATAGTAGGCGGTCCCCAAGCCCACCTTGTAGTTCTCCTGCCAGAGATCCAAAGAGGATGAGACAGGAGGAAAGGATGAAACCTGGAGCCCAGCTCAGAACAGGCAGAAAGAAATGCAAAAAACTGAGGGAAGAGGGAGGGGGAAAGGTGACCTACTGCAGGAACCTCTCGAAGATCTACTGTTACAGTAAGTTCTTACGTAACTGTACCATCTCACTTTGAGAGGGTTCCTGCAGTAGGTCATAACAAGTAGGACTGAATCTCAAGCAGTCACTTGGAGAGACCGAGAGAATCACGGGAGGAGGAGCAACTGAAAAAACAGATCAGAACCGGCCTAAGACAGTATGCCCTGCAGAACGGTGAGGCCAAACCTGGCCCTATGCCTAGAGGCAATGTCCAGGCTAATGTTTTGTGAAGGCATGGACCAAACTCCAGGTTGCTGCTGCACAAAATCTCTGCTGCAGAAACATTCCTTAGGAAAGCTGTAAAGGTAGCCCTTCCCCTAGTGGAGTGACCTCTGACCTACCTCGGAAGAGGTTTGTGGTACTTCTGATAACAGAAGCAGATAGGCACTACTTAGACTGCCAACTCCAAGGATTTGGGGGCAAAGGAGGCAAAAGCTGATCAGTCTTTCTGAAATCTTTGGTTTGGTAGACGCAACACCTCAAAATCCTGTGTATGGCTAGTGTGTGAAGGAGAGCCTCACCCCTATTCGAGTGAACAGGATAGTAAACTGGGAGTTCAACTGTCTGGTTTAGGGTGAACTCAGAAAGCACCTTGGGAAGAAACTTGATTTGTTCGGAGGACCACCTAGTCCTTATAAGGGGAAAAAAAAGGGGGGGGGGAGAATCAGATAAGGCACCTTATGCATCAGGGCATGAAGCTCGGCAATTCTACAAGCAGAAGAAATGGTAACCAAAAATAATACCTTCCAAGAAAGGAAGCGCATATCACAGTTCATCGCCAGTTCAAAGGGAGGAAGGGAAAGCTTCTCTAAAACAAAGTTTAAGTCTCAAGGTGGGGTGTGATCGTGGATGGGGAAGGGGGTTAAGATGGAGGATCTCTTTTAAAAAGGTCTTTGAGCTCTCCAACTGTGCCACGGGTTTCCCTTCCACGAACACGTGGTAGGCTGAAAAACAGCCAACAGATGTACCTTAAGGGATGAATCAGACAGGCCAAAAATCAGATAGGTGTAACAGATACTCCATAATCTGAGGCGCTGAGCAAGTAAAGGGATCCCATCGCCTAGACGCCGTCCAAATGGAAAATCGCTTCCATTTCATTGCATACGTGGATCTGGTGGAGGGTTTCCTAGCCTCCGCCAGGACCTGAGAGACCTTCCTGGAGACCCAGAAGAGAGACCTGATTATGTCTGAAGGAGCCACACATGAAGATGCAGGGTCCTCAGACCTGATGTACCAGCCTGCCTTGATCCCGAGTCAACAGATTGTGTCGGAGAGGGAGAGGAATTGGGGGTTCCACTATGAGCTGCAGCATTAGCAGAAACCAGATTTGCCTCGGCCAGAGGGGAGCTATCAGGATCATCTGTGCTCCCTCTGCCTGGAGTTTGAGAAGTACTCTCTGCAGAACAGGAAAGCATACAAGAACTTCCCTGTCCAACATAGCGACAATGCAGTGTGCCAGAAAGCACCAGGATCTAGCATGAACGAGCAGAAGCTGGGAAGCTTTGCACGGAATGGGGAGGTGAACAGATCTATGTCTGGGTGACCCCACCTCAGAAAGAGAGTCTGACGCTTCCCGACTTAGTTTCCATTCGTGAGAGAGGAACGTCTGATTGAGGCTGTCCACCAGGACATTTTGAATGCCTGGGACATGCATGGCTGTGAGAAACAGGTCGTGCTGGACTGCCCAGCTCCACACTCGCATCACCTCCCTTGACAGTGGGGTAAGATCGGGTGCCTCCCTGCTTGTTGATGCACCAGACCACAGACATACTGTCGGTCTGGACCAACAGTGTTCCTCTTGATAGGATGGACTGAAAGGCATAAAGGACTGCCCTCATCTCCAGGATGTTGATGTGGAGAGACATCTCCAACTGGGACCACGAACCCAGAGTCCGGTGGTCCCCAAGCACGGACAGGAGGGGTCTGTGGTGAGGGTCCATAGAGGAGGGGAACTTCTGAAAGGATGACCCTGAGACCGATTCAGAGGATCTAACCACCAAAGGAGATCTCTCTTGAACACACTGGAGACTAGAACCGGGTAGTCCAAGCGTCGATCCCATTGGATGCGTAATGTCCACTGGGTGATCCTTATATGCAACCTGGCGAAGGAGGCCACCATCAGGCCCAAGAGGCATAACAATGCCCTGGCCGGAAGAAATCTGGAAGAGGCCACTAGGTTGACCTGCTCTCGAAGAGCCTCCGTCCTATCTGGGGGAAGGAAGGCTCTGTACTAGACAGTGTCTAAGACCACTCTGATGAACTGAAGGTTTTGGAAAGGGGTAAGAATCGACTTGGGGAGGTTGACCGTGATCCTCAGTCACAACGAGGTCCAGAGTGCATGAGAGGGAATCCAGAAGACTGCCCCTGGACGGGGCTGTCAAGAGCCAATTGTCCAGGTAAGGGAACACTGCTATACCCCGATGGCACAAGGTCGTTGCCATCACCTCTAGGCACTTGGTAAAGATCTGGGGTGCTGAGGAAAGACCAGAAGGGAGGGCTGTAAACTGGTCGTGTTCCCACTGGAAGGAGAAATGCAGGAAACTGCAGTGGCCCGGGAACATCGAAATATGCAGGTAAGCATCCTGCATATCCAGTGCGCAATGCCAATGGTCCTTCTGCACAAGAGGCCTTACAATGTCAGCATACGGAACATTTTGTACTAGACAAACAGGTTCAGTCTGCTGAGATTGACTTTGGGGGCAGGAAAAAATGGGAGTAAACCTTTTCCCCTCTGAGGCAGAAGGACTGGCTCTATGGCCACCTTTTGTCTTAGAGCCCGAATTTCCTCCTCGATAAGAGAAGCCTGGTGCGGGCAGTACATTGAGCAACCTGGAGGAAATTCTGTAAGGAACTCCAGAAACTCCAAAGTGTACCCTTTTGAAATGAGCTGCAGGACCCATGCATCGGAGGTCACGTCCCTCCACTCCTGCACGTAGAGGGTGAACCTTCCTCACACTGGCTCCTTGCACGGTGGCAGAGGAGGGGAAGCATGCTGCCAGTCAGGAAGCGGAGGGGCGAGGGGGAGGAGGTCCCCCAGCTGCTTTGAGATTTAGAGGCAGGTGGAGAGTTGAAAGGGGAACCCATGGCCTTTCTTTTGCCCCGTCACCTGGTAAAGGGCCGTTTACCCTGCCTCTTGGTCTGTCGCTGAAAGGGCTGCTTCTTCTGAAAGCCCGATCGGTACATGGACCTCACAGACCGCAGGGCTTGGCCACTGTCCTGGAGACCTGTGATAATATTGTTTGTGTCCCCTCCATAAAGGACCGAACCCCTAAAAGGTGCGTCTAGAATAGCAGCCTGGACATCATTAGAGAGACCAGAAATGTGTAGCCAAGCATGCTGTCAGAGAGATGGCCGTGGCCAAAGAGCGGGCTACTGCATCTACCAAGTCGTATGTAGCCCTGAGCGCGTGTCTGCAGATCTTCGACAGGTGTAAGTCTTTGATAAACTCCTCCTTGAGGTCTGAGGATTCCATGGCCTGAATACGGGCCTCAAGCTTGACCATGGTTGCTTTTGAAAGGAGACCATGTGCGCCCGTAGTTGAGGGAGTGGAGAGCACCGTGGTAGAGGAAGAGGCTCCCACCCAACTGGTCGAGCTGTCGAGGTTCCTTGTCAGAGGCAGCGGGGGTACTCATGTTCTTCTGGGTAGCCAACTGCTGCAATGACAATGAAATCAGCTGTAGGGTGAGCATCCAAAAACGCAACACCCTCAGAAGCGTGTTATATCCGGTCTGACTTCTTAGGGATGGCCGGGATAGAGAATCTGCTGCCAGATGGTACTGGTGAGGTCTTCGTGAGGGGCTGTCCAGGGGGGACAGGAATAAAAGAAAGTCTAAATACAAGTGTTCCACGAGATGTTTCCTCTTTGGGTTTTGTTCCTCGGTATTCCCGCTGTTGGTTTGCTGGACAATACGGGACAACTTTGTGAAAGAGGGATCCTCTAGGGGAGATTCTTTGCTTTTAACCACAGAGGAATGCTCATCGGAGTCTGGAGTGTCATGATCCTCAGGGGTTCTGAAATCTGGAAGAGTAACCTTCTGAGGTGTGGTCCCGGAAATATGCACCGTTCAGTGGACAGAGCTGACAGGGAACCAGGGGAAGGGGTGACTATCAGGGGCGGTAGACACCTCTCCAAATCAGAGACCAGCTCTGACCTAGCCTCCTTCCAGCAGGATTGAATCAGAGACTGGAAATCCGTGTTGTGGGGCCGGAGGAGAGGGTGGAGGCATATGGGTGGGCGGATAATGATAAGGTGTACCCAACCCCTGATAATGATGATGAGAGTAGCCCTGGTAATAAGGATAACCCAAAGGATGATACCCGGAAAAAAACTGAATGGGGCACAAAATCAAACGTTGGGCCAGATGATGGATAGGCCGACATTTGCCCCGGGGGACTATATCCTTGGAGGGTAATGTGTGGCCAAGACGGGCCAGGGACAATATCCTGTGTCAGGATACCAGACATCAGATGAGCAGATGTCGGAGGGGCAGTCGTCACAGTATGTGGTAAAGGGCCCAGCGTCACTATAAATTCACTAAAAATATCACCAACAGCTTAATCTGGTTCAAAGTCAGTTGGCATTCATCTGCATCTCCCTCTCCCGGGTCGTGCCTGAAAATAGGCAGAATTCTAGTGCACTTATCCGGTCAACAAAAGCTAAATAAATAAATAACTTGCGTCAGGGTCGGACACGTCCCTGACAAGAGGGGGTTGGACCGTATAGCTGTTGGCGCCCCTGGCATCAGAAGGGGCAGAGCCGATGGAGAAAGGCCCAACAGTGGCACTGTTGGCGAGTCTGGCAAAGGATGAACAGGGTCAGGGACTCTGCACATTGGGGTCTGGCACGGAGTTCTCAGACACGGTGTCCCTTGGGGGAACCCGGGACACCGTAACTGGGGTGAGAGAAGAAAGTATCACCTCCAGGGTTCCCGCCTCCTCCTCCGTACCAGATGTGACCACTGTCATTGGACAGGAAGACTCCCACCCAGGAGGAGGCTGAAGGGAGGGTTGGCCATCGGCGTGCTCGACCGGACGCTGGGTGAGGTGGCGTCATCCCCCGACAGGTGAGCAACATCCAGGGGGTTGCCGGTGACAGACGATTGGCTTAACAGATGGAAAAAGGGACCGGGTGGAGGACCCTTGACCGGCTTATCTGTCAAAGATGTGCGGGTCCCTGTCTGGTCCTGGGGGACCCGACTTATTGGCAGAGACCAGGCGCTGGAGCTGGCGGACGACTTACCGGTGGAAATCGGAAGAAAAGCAGCAGTGGGGCCTGGAGAAGTCCCGGGCATGGCCTGGACTACCACAAGGGCAGGTGGCGGGGGGGGGAGAAGAGAGAGCCTTACTGGTCCCCACTCGAATCCGATACTCCAGACACTTCTATTCGTGTTGCTTTTCTTTTTCTTAAGACTCAGAAGGAGGAGAAAAAGCGGTGTCCCACAATTTTTGCATCTCCTTCCTTAGAGAGACCATTCTGGTCTTCAAAAGATGGGCCTCCAAAGCCTGCTGTCTCTGTTTGTGGGTCGCCCGGTTGAAAGGTTTGCAGTCCGGGCCCAGGCAGAAGAGACATTGATGATGACTGTCCTTATGAGGGATCTGTGCGCAGCACTTTGTTTTCACTATTGGAGGCGGAGAAAACAAATGAACCGTAATTCAAGATGAAAACTTCGAGAAATGAAAGAAAAAATGGCGATTGACTAAGCAACATTTACTGCGAAGAACTATGCGCAGGTAGACGGCGGGAAAGAACTGGAAGGCGGGCACAGGGACCGGCTACTATATAGGGTCATGACGACATCAGTCATGTGATGTTGGGTGGGTGGTCGCCCGACAGGCATTGCTGGAAATTTGCCATGCAGTCCCGACGTCAGAGGGCGCAGTCCTACATGTTATGACCTACTGCAGGAACCCTCTCGAAGCAAAATCTTCCAATACCCTGCTTTCTTGAATCTCTACGTCTGTCACCTCCTTAATCCCTTGTCCCCACCCTTCCCGTTCATGGAGGTAGTGGACCTCCTACCCCCCTCAAACACAGAGCAGAAATATTCGTTCAGCACCTCTGCCTGTTCCTCCTCCTCCACCCACTCCTCGCCTTTCCTAATCCTAACTATCCAGTTCTTACAATTCCCTTTTCCCCCCTCAATTACCTATAGAACTCCTCCTCCCCAACCCCTTATGCCCCAAGCCAGCCCAAGTTTCTTGGCTGCCTTGGCCTCCCTTACTAACTTGGTTACGTCCTTCATCCTCTTTGCATACAACTCCTTGTCTTTCCCCTTCCCAGTCTTTTTTGTTCTAGAAGCAGCTCTCTTGGCCCTGGACGTCTTGCTCATAGTCCCGGTGCATGCTACAGTAGCCTCCCTCGGGCCATACTTTGATATCCCACTTTTGATGTGCAACCATCTCTGACCCAATTCCCTAAAGGCACCCCCTCAGTATTTTCTTCATCTACCCAAGGTCCACCTGTCTGAAGTCCACTACCTTTGTTGCCAACCCCACCACCTCCCTGCTCATGCCGAGGCTGAACCACACTGAAAGGTGGTCACTCCCGGCTAGTGGATCCTCCATCCGTAGCTCCCTCACCATCTCGTTTGATAGTACCAGGTCCAATATGTTGCCCAGTCTGTTTGGTTTGCCAACACACTACACCAGGTGGCTATCCTGGAATATATGGAAATTACGTACTTACCGTAATTCTTGATCTTCTTGGACACTGTCTCCACCACTCATTCACACACCCACCCACCATCCCCTGGGCTCACTTGTTTAGTTTCTTTGGTCTTCACGGCCTTGTGGTTCCCACTGTGAAGACAAAATTGATCCTTCTTGTAAGGGTCATCTGGACCTTTCAGGCCCGGTGGGTTAGGATAAGTTATTTTTTTACTAGTTACGCTGTACCTCCCTGGTCGAAAAGGTACTGAGGCAGTTGGAGGGTTGACGCAGAGATAGCCTACACAGAAGTGAGCTAGTCTCGCAGTGCCGCGCATGCATGGTCCTAGCGCCTCTGGCACCATCCCATTAGTGTGAATGAGTGGTGGTGACTGTGCCCAAGAAGATCAATAATTACAGTAAGTATATAATTACCGTTTCTGTTGATCCAACGGAACTACTTCTACTGCCCTGTTGTTCAGAAGGCCTTGAATCTCTGAAGCAAGAAGGTCTGATAGAAAGACAGCTTGGGCTGTCGTCTGGGTGGATGATCCGGAGGGGTTTCTGAAAGATTTAAAGAGTAACCCTCGCGGATTATTCTGAGCACCCATTTGTCTGATGTGAATGACTTCCACTGGTTGTAAAACTGAGTCAGATGCCCTCCTACCACCAAGGAAGAGTCCCCCTCGGACAGCTGAGGTGGGACTTTGGCTGGAATCTGAGGGTGGCACTAGGCGCTTTTGGGTCCTGTGCCTTCTGTAGCTGGCGGGATTGATTTTTGTTGAAGGCCACTCTGCCTTTGCCACCGGTTCCTGCCCAGTTGAGGGGTAGCAGAGGGCGGCCTTAACGTTTTCATAGCTGTTCTAGTTTTCTGTGTGGCCTCTAGTGCCTGCTCAACTTAAGGGTCAAACAGATAAGTTCCATCAAATGGTAAACTCATAACTCTCCACTGGGCATCATTTGTGAATCCTGATGTTCGTAACAAGTGGCGTCGGCTGCAAATACCAGCTGCTGCCGCCCTGGAAGCAGTGTCAAAGGTGTCCATAGCAGCTTTTAGCTGCCGATTGCTGGACTCAATGCCCCTAGTAATGGTCTGGGGAAGCTCTGAGCCAACGTCAGACTCTGGAAGAGCTTCCACAGTGACTTCAGGTGAATGCCAGAGAATATACTCCTACTGAGAGAAATAACCCTGGAAGCTAGCAATGCGCATACCCAGGGTAGGGGCAGCAAAAACTCGCTTCCCCAAGATGTCAATCTTTCGAGATTTCTCGTTTACGGGACGTGCCGTAGATTCCTGAGGAAGGATGCCTTCGTCATTCTCTGCCAAGACAACTATGACATCAGCAAAGACTTGAGAGGCCAAGACTGGTCGATCATTTTTTTTGGGGTACTTCCTGTCTATGGATTTAGCCACAGAAGGAACATGCACCGGATTACCCCACACCATTTGTGAGTGTGTCTCAAAAGAGGGCTGCACTGGAGGACTTAATTCTATAGGAATATCCGGAACGTGCAGATACTGCAGCTGCAGCAATTTCCCTGCATCAATCTCTGAAGTCTGGCGGGAGAGGGAGACAGACACAGGGAGAGGGAGGAGAATTCATGTTCTTTAGCAGAGACTTAAAGGAAAGGTCCTCAACCAGAGGCTCTGCTGAAGGAGAGCGTTTATTTGCCACTCCAACAGAAGAATCGTTGTCAAAAGTTGTCTACTAATCAAAGATCAGGATCAATATAGTCTCCTACTAGCCCCGGAGGAATAGTGCATATAGGAAAAGGAGACGAGGTGCTCCGTGAATCTGAGTTAAAAACCCTGGCACCCCAGGCGACAAATGCGCAGACGTTGCTGGCACAGGGTGCGGTGCCAGCCCACAGAGTAGTGCCGGGTGCGCAACCACCAAGACAGGAGTCAAAGTCAGCACCACCCTAGGCGCTGCAGAAACACCAGAGGGCCCCAACCCAACTCTGAGTCAAGGAGGAAGATGTGACAAAATGGTACCTGTGCTGGCCCCTGCGTCACAGCCATGAGGGGGGGAAGCACCAGAGCATGGTGTCAATGGCACCAGAGAAGGCACCATGCAACTAGAAGAAAAAATTACTCACCTTAGTAATGTTGTTTCTTCTAATGGAGTCTTGCTAAATTATGACAATTGCAGTTTGTCCCACCATTAGAACTGCTCCGGAGGTGAAAGAGTTAACTCCCATTCTAAGAATGGAACTTGGAGCGCGAGCTCAGTTAGAGAAGCTCTGTCTGGGTTATTTCAAACCTAAACTGTCAGATCTTTACGAGCAAAAACGCACTAAGGTCTGTGTGGAAGCTGTAACCTACACTAGCCAACTGGCTACCTGACTATTAAGACATACTCCTGGTCCCAACACAAAGACTCAAGTCAGGGGACCAGAAGTAATAATATAATATAAGTAATATGACATAAAATAAAAACATCACACCCCAAAACCCCAAGAAGGGGTAGAAAACATAATGGGCATAACTAGCGCCCACACTAGGCTGCCCACCCCATACCCAAGTAGAAGTTCTGAGAGGGGCAGGCTGGGGGGGAGGTCATAATATAGCAAGACTCCATTAGAAGAAACAACATTACTAAGGTGAGTAATTTTTTCTTCAAACATGAAGTCTTGCTATATTATGACAATTGCAGAATACACAGCAGTACCTCCATGGAGGAGGGACAGAACCTACTTAGGGAATAGGCTCTGAAGCACGGCTGTGCCAAACCGAGCATCCCTCCTGGCCTGGACATCCAGGGAGTAATGCTTGGTGAAAGTATGTACCGTTTTCCAAGTAGCTGCTTGACATATCTCTAAGATAGGGATGTCTCTGGCAGCAGCTAGAGACGCAGCTGTACCTCTGGTAGAATGAGCCCTTAGGCCTGAAGGGGGAACTTTCCCCAGTTTTTGATAACAAAACTGGATACAAAAGACAATCCACCTGGCAATGGATCTCTTAGTGGCAGGTTTCCCTTTTCCACCTCACCATAAGTGAGAAAAAGTTGGAGGGATTCGAACCTGTGACCCTTGGTATGCTCTATATAGTAACTTAGGGCCCTCTTAACATCTAAACTGTGCAATCTCCTCTCACCAGAGGAAGAATGGTCAGTGAAAACACTGGAAGGGAGATAGATTGATTAAGATGGAAATCTGAAACCACCTTAGGCAAAAACTTCCTGTTAGTCCTGAGGACTACCTTGTCCCTGTGGAAAGAAATAAAGTCAGTTTCTACTGACAGGGCTTGCAACTCACTTATGGGCCTGGCAGAAGTGATAGCCACTAGGAAAACAGTTTTCCAAGTTAAGTACTTAAGCTCTGCAGAAGAGAGAGGTTCAAAAGGAGGTTGCATTAACTGGGCAATGCAAACATTAAGGTCCCAGGCAGGGGCCGGATCCCTAAAAGATGGATTAGAATGAAGTAATCCTTTAAAAAACTTGGAAAATACAGGGTGAGCGGAAAGAGAGGAGGGCTTTCCTGCTGAAACAAAAGCAGACAGCTGCCAAATGTACTTTCAGGGTAGCTGGTCTCAGTCCCAAGGAATTAAGGTGGACCATATAGTCCAAAACAATGGGCAAATCAGCAGATTCCGGGGAAATATGTTTCCCAGAACACCAAATGGAAAACCTTTTCCACTTAGAATTGTAAGTAGCCCTAGTGGAAGGCTTCCTAGAAGCCTTTAGGATTTCAAGAACACCCTGAGAAAGGTGCAGGTCAGCAAATTCTAACTCCTCAAGAGCCAGGCCTTGAGATTGAGGGATTTGAGGTTCGGATACCAAACTCTCCCCTGTGCACAGGTTAACAGGTTGAGATTCCTGGGGAGACACAGGGGAAGATGGACTGCTAGTGACAGAAGCAGTGGGTACCAGGGCTGTCTGGCCCAATCTGGGGCAATCAGAATCATCCTGCAAGGCTGGGATCTGATTTTGACTAGCACCTTGAATAGGAGAGGGAAGGGGGGAAAGGCATAAAGAAACTTCCCTTCCCAATCTAGGAGAAAGGCATCCAGGGGGATTGAGCCCAACACTGGGGGCCTGCAACAGAACAGTGGAAGCTGGTGATTGTCTGGGGCTGATAAAAGATCTGGGGGTGCCCCATCTGGCAAAAACTATCCCCAGTACTTTAGGATCCAGAGACCATTCGTGATGGGCCTGGGAAATCCTGCTGAGAGCATCTGCTAGGACATTGTCCTTTCCTGGAAGGTGAACTGCTATGAGGGAAGTGTTCACGGAATAGGCCAGAGACCACAACTTCATTGCCTCAGTGCACAAGGCCGAAGACCGAGTGCCCCCCTGCTTGTTGATGTACCACATTGTTGTGGTGTTGTCTGTTCTGACTTGCACCACTTTGTTCTGAACAGACACAGAAAACACTTGAAGTGCTAAAAGACAGCTCTGAGTTCCAGCAAATTGATGTGGAGCAGAGATTCCTGAGGGGACCACACTCCCTGAGTGGAGAGGTCGCCCATGTGGGCTCCCCACCCCAGGAGGGAAGCATCTGTAGTGAGGGTCAAGGAGTGAGACAGAGGAATGAAGGGAACCCCCAGTCTTAAATTGCTCTGATCCTGCCACCACTGGAGGGCCTGGATCAGGGTTCGGGTCACTGGGACCAACTTGGAAAGCGGGTCTCTTCTCTGAGACCAAAAGGCTCTCAAGTGAAACTGAATGTCCCTCATCTGAAATCTTGCTCCTTGCACTACGGCTGTGGATGCAGCCATGTGCCCCAGGAGCTGCAAAGAGTGTCTTGCTGGTCGAGAGACCTGCAGAGTGAAAGAGGAGGCCAGAGCCACCAAGTTCCTTACCCTCTCTAAGGGCAGGAAGGCTCTGGCCTGTTTTGTGTCCAATTCTGCAGCTATGAAGGTAAGCACCTGAACTGGTTCCAGAACTGATTTTGGAAGATTGAGCAAGAAGCCCAGGAGGAGAGCAGCTGCTGGGTAACTTGCAGGTGAGATCTTACCTGTTCTGGGGACTGGCCTACAATGAGCCAGTCGTCCAGATAGGGAAAGACAGCAATCCTTTGCCTTCTTAAATGAGCCACTACTACTGCCAGACATTTTGTGAATACCCTTGGGGCAGAGGTGAGGCCGAAGGGCATTGCTCTGAACTGGTAGTGACCTGAGGGCAATTCGAATCTGAGGTACTTTCGGTGGGAGCTTCTGATTAGGACGTGAAAATAGGCATCCTTGAGGTCCAGGGAGGCTAGCCAGTCCCCTTGCCTTAGAGAGGGTAAAATCATTGCCAGAGTTACCATTTTGAACTTTGGTTTCAAAAGGTGTTTGTTCAGATATCTCAGGTCTAAAATGGGCCGCCATTCTCCTGTCTTTTTTGGGGTAAGGAAATATCTGGAGTACAGACCCTTGCCCTGGTGTAGGGGAGGAACCCTTTCTACAGCTCTGAGAGCCAAGAGGATTGAGACCTCTGTTTCTAAAGTAAAGGTCTCTAAAGAGTTTGCAGGTGGGAAAGACCTGATTCTCATCTTTGGGAACTTTTTGAAGCTGAGAACCAGACCCTGGCTTACTACTTCCAGGACCCACTTGTCTGAAGTTAGAGACACCCAGTTCTGAACGAAGTAAGCCAACCTGCCCCATACAGGTAAAGGAGAATCGGCCCTGGGCACCCCCATCAGGGTGTCTGTTTGGCAGATGCTTTAGGCTGAGGGGTGGGAGCAGGCCTGCCCACGCCCCGTCTGCCTCTCCCTCTGAAGAACCCCCTCTGAGCATAAGCAGAGGAGGCCTGGGTTTGGTGAAAAGGCCTACCTCTACCCTTGGGGGCCTGCCCTGAGGAGTGGCTTGCCGCTCCTTAGCCTGAGCACTCTTATAGGTAGTCCTATATTCATCCATTTTTCATATAATTCTCTGTCTGCTCCCCAAACAGAGAATTTCCAACCACAGGAAAATCCACAGCCTTAGTCTGGGTATCCTCAGACAAGCTAGTACACCTGAGCCAGGCCAACTCTGAAAAGCTACAGACGTAGCCATGACTCTAGAGGATACATCATTAAAATCCACAGCAGCATGAAACTGCACCTTAGATGCCTCAATGCCATCAGCAGCCACCTGTTCCAGCTCACTAGCAAGCTGGCCAGAGGCCTGTTTGGCCAAGGCCATGACAGTGTCCCACCTAGATTTCTGATACCTTGCTACATAAGCCATGTAATTTGCTTGCCTGAGTCCCAAGGATGCTGCCATGTATTGTTTTTTAGCCATGGCATCAATCTTCCTGGAATCCTTGTCAGGAGGATGTGAAGCCAAAGGAATATTAGCTTTATCACAGGCTGCAGCCTGAACCACACCAACGTGGCTGCATTGCTGTGAAAAGGAATTCTGTATCAGGACCTGACAGAGTGTACCTCCTGTCCATCTTTTGTCCACAGGAGGCACAGAATTAGGAGTTTTTAAAATCTTTATTGTCTGTTTCCTAAATGATTTATGCAAGGGAACAGACAATCTCCTAGACTCTGGAATATCCATCATTTCTACAAAATTAGGTTCCACTTGTTCATCCACAGCTTCCTCCAATGGAAGCTGGAGGGTTTCAGCAACTTTTTTGTAAAACATAAAGTGAGAGGGGGACTCGGAAAGCAAAGGGGGAGATTCTAAAGGTCTGTCTGGGGAGATGTCCGGTTCAATGGGCACACCCAGACCCTCAAAGTCACATTCATACTGTTCATAATCATCCTCCCCCTCCTCTGGTTCATAAAATTCTTCAACAACATATTCCTGAACCGGTGGAACCGACCTTTTACCAGACAGTGGTGGTTCGGACGGAACCGGAGAAAGTGACTGGACAATCTGAATAGCTCTTGCTATCTCTGCAGCAGTTGGAGAAGGAATTTTGGGCTCCACACCTGCTAATTTTCTTGTTTTCTTTACTGGGACTGGCTCCTCCGAGCCAGCTTTACGTTTGCCCAAGGAAGTCTCGCCCTGGTCAGAGCACTCCCTCCGGTTCGGCTGGCACCGAACCGGGCTGGCCATCCGGGTCAGCGGACTTTTTGGCCTCTCGTTCCCTGAGCCTGCCAACTCTCTTATCCAGGGTGGCTGCAGGGAATTTTTTACAAATCTGGCAGTCTGAATTGAGGTGGTCAACCCCAGACAATATACACATGTGGTGTGTGGGTCAGCCTTGGCAAAGACTTCCCCACAGGCATCACAGTGTTGAAACCCAGTGGGCCCGGTTTTTCTTTTGGGTTTTTCAGACAATGTCAGCCTAACCAAAAACTTGCCCTTTTAAACGGCAGTGCCAGACAAGACACCCTTATCGGTTCCTAACCGTGTCACGGGTCTTGGAAAAAAACGTAATGAAATCTTTTTTTTTTTTAGAACCGATAAGAACCGGGAACCGCACTCTAAAACCCTTCAATTCAAGTTTTAAAACAAGCTGATCGGTTCAAAACCGAACCGATAACATTTACAAGTTCCACACAGAAAATAAACTTAAATTACTTACGATACCACAGACAGAGCTTGAACTGAACGGTTTTGCGGTTAAATAATAATATTTTCGGCTGATTTGAACCGAGAAAACACTGTTTAAACAGAGAAATGAACCGAGCAGTAGGAGAAATCTCCGGAGCGACTGTTCAGTGAGGGGGAGTAAAGAATCTGAGTTTAGGTTTGAAATAACCCAGACAGAGCTTCTCTAACCGAGCTCGCGCTCCAAGTTCCATTCTTAGAATGGGAGTTAACTCTTTCACCTCCGGAGCAGTTCTAATGGTGGGACAAACTGCAATTGTCATAATATAGCAAGACTTCATGTTTGAAGTCCCAACTGCCCTGCTTGCAGGTTCGATACAGGCCCAAAGGTCCCGGAGACGGACCCGCAGGCTCGGACAAGCGGGACAACCACCGAACCCACTGCTCCATAAGAGCGGCCCAATGATGAAACTGCTCACTGGAAGGGGGCAGGGAGGGATTAGGAGTCAAGGATGTCGGTCAACAGGAACAGAGGCCATAGGGGAACCAGGAGGAGTCTGATCTCTGCCCCTCGCCACTAAACATCGACGTGCAGACATACCAGGCGGCGACCTTGAGCGGTACAGTTTCTTTGATCAGGGGTTCAATAAGAGCTGTAGGCCAAGTGGTGCCGAGTCCTTGACGAAGATAGAGAATGGGACCGCTTCTTTTTGTGCTTTCGGGAGGACCGCCCATCCCCAAGCTGCCTGAAGTCAAACCCCTCCCCATTCGTAGAGGGTGGCGGACCAGACCCAGCCCTGCTGAAAAACACCGCTTTCATGTGAAGTCTCCCTACTGTCACCGGCCCTGTTCATGGTCGACTCCATCAAAGGCAAGCTGAAGACTTTCGTTGATGAAAATTGACTTGGGGCAAGTGACGTCGTTACTGAAGCGCAGTTGACGGACGGAAAAGGAACTGAGGCGGTTGAAGGGTTGACACAGAGGTAGCCTACACAGGCGCGAGCCAGACTCGTGGTGCCGGCCCTCCTGAAGATTTTTGGCTCCTGCCCAGTCCCAGCACCTCCGGCATAGTTCCCATTAGTGTGAATGAGTGGTGGAGACTATGTCCAAGAAGATCTGCCCTCAAAACTTCACCTCCTCAAGGAATAGCCCCAACACAGCACAAGAACAAGCCCCAAAGATTTAAACCCAACAGCATATATAAAATCAAAGCATATGGCTCCCAGTCCATGATAGCTGCAAAGTTAGCTGGTACAGCACCTTTAATCTGCTCCTCTCTCCAGCCCCTGGGCCTTTAATCCAGTCATGTTATTAGGCTTCCAGTCATGTTGGACTGAAGGTCATACCAGGAGCACCACCCCCTGCACTTCTCCTGTTGGCAGTCTGCTAGAATGGGTGGGATAAGTGGCCCATTTAATATTGGTGGTGGCGCTGGGAGAGTGGGTGGGAGAAAAATCTCGCTGGTGATGTTTCTGGAGCTCTGGCTTGGCTCCCGGTTCCTCCTGCAGCTGTCTGTCTGACTCCTTAGCCAAAGACACGGCCTTGCTGTCCCCCCACCCGACTGCTGTCCAATGTTATTACCGTGGATACAACAAATTCTGACCTTTGAACTGTCCTATATGGCACAGCACTTTTTTTTTTTTTTTTTTTTTTTGTATATGGATTTCCATATAGAACATTAAACTAAACTATAAAACATCTTCAGGCAAGACTGCTGCAATGCAGATGTTTGTAAGTGTACATATGCGTGGCCAGAGAATTTATGTACCAAACCAGGCAGTGAATGACATGAAAGCAGACCCATGAAACCCCTCCCGCTAAGCATTGTGTTTACTATCAGGGCCAATGGAAAAGTCTATGGGGCTAGTGGATTTTCCAAGTCAATAGCCCTACTGGTTAGTGGCTACAAACCATAATTTTAACCCGTCAAGTCAACATGCCAAACTGTCTTTTTAGTGGTGAAGCTTACCCCACATCATTTTGGTGGCCTTGCACTGTACCCTCTTGACTGACTGCCTTTATGTCCTTTTTGTATTTTGGAGCCCAACTGCTTGCAGTATTTCAGATGTGACCTAACCAGGGCCTTGTAAAGCAGTAGGATTAGTTCCCATGCTCTACTGGTCATCCCCCCCCAACTTTTAGATGTACCTCGGCCTTCTTGACAGCAGACACACTTTATTACGAGTCAGGCCCTTGTCTATTACGACCATAGCAGCTAGATATTCAGAGATAGATGGGTGCTAACAGGAGTTTGCCTGCACTGTCTGGCATTTGCGCCCATTTTTGGAGTGGGGCCTATATTCAGAGACCCCTGTAACACAGGCTGAACCAGTTTGCGTCAGAGTGCTAACATAATGCTGTGCCAATGAAAATGAGAGGCCCTGCCTCCTGCATGCAGGCAGTGACAATTTCAAAGGTTTATGTTGGTGGTAAATGGCACCCAAAGTGGTACTATTTACCACCTCAGAGAATCCCAACTAACTGAAGCCAGCACCCCCACCCCACTGATGGCAGAATCGCTGTACTACAGCCACCCACCTCAGTTTGCCTGTCCTGTTACAGGCAGAAAGCTCCCTGGTGTGTAGTGGCATTTCCAACCTTCAAGCACCCATACCCTATAGCACAGCCCTCTCCGGCTAGCGCTGTATAAGCTGAAGTGTGTACATGTTCTCACTGTAGCTCTTATGGCCACCGAGGTGAGAGGGGGTGCTCTGCCAGCCACCATAGTGGGATTCACCGCACATTCCTATTTTGACCGGTATGGGATTTGGGGAGGGGGCTGAACCGCCAATATTTTTTCCGAACTCATCACCCACCACACAGCTGAACTATCTCTGGCGACCTTCCTTACAGCACACTACCTCCTTGCGGTACTCTGTATCCTCCGCTTCTCTCCAGCATCGGGCATCCCCCGGGTCTGCCCTCCAGGGAAGGGTTGCCCCTGCCCAGGGTGCTCTATCAGTATTGAGCCACCGGGCCAGAGAGGGGAGAGGACCAGGCCAGACTTCAGGAGTGTGGACTGCAGGGGAAGGCGCCATCGCCCATCAGCGGTGGAGGGCATTTTCTTGGTTTGTTCTTCCCTGTGGAAGCTGGCTGTCATGGCAACGTGCTGCCTCGGCTCCACCCCCAGGCTGGCGCTACGTTATTGGCTCCCTCCAGCCACCGCCAGAGGGCACGCTTCATGCGGTCATATCCCCATCCCCTCCCCCTGGGAAGAGAGAGCAGTCCTGTGGACGCTCGATCTCTTCCCTCCCTGCTGACCCCCAGCTCCCCGGCGTGGCGCGAGGTGTGATACCCAGTGCCTCAACCCTTAGTGCCACCGGGCTGGCTGAACCTCCAATATTTGTCAGCCAGTTTTTCCACCGGCATTTGGGGAGGGGGTGGAGTGGGAATACCACCGGATGCCAGGGACTATGTAGGGCAGATGGGATGGAGATCAGAGGGTACCACCGGGGAACATAGTACATGATATCAGATGGGTATTTGGGAATCCACTAAACAAAGCAGTTCCTACTTCACGAACAGGAGCGACTCAGTCCAGGCGGGTTCAGCCCCATGTCCTCCCCTCCCAGTCCTTGCTGGGGTCCCCCAAAGCTCCATTCTAGGCCCTGTTCTGTTGTTTTTCAATGACCACCTCTCAGTTTGCTTGCATGCACAAATTCACATGTATGCGAAGATACAACCATCTATACTTCTGGTCCCTCAACCCTCGATGTAGAGGCTCCTAACGGATTTCAACACCATGCTAAATTGGTTTCAGGCCAATAATTTAAGGGTGAATACAAAGAAACAGTCTCTAAGACCACTGGGTCAAGACAAAATGTCTCACTCTCATCCCCTGTCTTTCCACGCTGATCGCCCCCACGACATTGTCACTGCATTCAAATACCTAGGGTATGACTGGACAACAAGCTAGAGTACTCAGTCCATATTGACACCTTGCACTCAAACTCTGCCAAAACTAGGCCTAATGTACCCCAACAAGAATGGTCTCTCCCCTTCTGCGCACTGTGAGCTGGTTACTAAAACCAGCCTCCCCTTATTTGATTATGCGGGCATCCGTTACAGCACTGCACCCGCCTCTTCCTTCACCAGACTTCACACCCTCCTAAATGCCTTTAGCCACAAACAGCCCATTCCACACTCACCACTGCTCCCTCTACACGCCACTTGCTATCCTTCCCCTCTCCCACAGTTACTGGATTCACTCTTTAGCATTTATTGCCAAATACTGGTTTGGACATCTTCCCATCACATATCTCCAGCCAGTCCCCCCACATTCATTCTGTTCCAGGGCACCCTGGTCTTTCTCCCTTCCCCTCCCTCACTCTAAGGCAGGGTAGTCAGCTTTCTCCTTCCGTCTACTCTCCCTCTGGAACCAACCTTCATCTACCTTCCAGCAAACCACCTTGCTCCCACCGTTGAAGTGCCTGCTCCGTGCCTCTGCCCCATATTAGGCCTGGATTATGCTGCGCTCCGCGCCTCATTTTACTTTATACCAATATAAATTTTTATTGCACAAATGTTTTATAGTATGTGGTTAGGGCTTATGATGACTAGAAAACCGTGGCTTTCAAAATCTTGTTGTAGGACAGTTCGAAGGTCAAAAAAGTTGTACTATCGATGTGACATCAGAATGATAGTACAAATTTTTTTGACTTGCCCTACCACTCAACTGATTCCCAGCACGGACTCAAACAAAAACACACACATCAGAAGAAAATGGCATCGTCGTTTAGTGAGCGGTTAGGTGAGCAGTTTTATAACTACAGTCTGGACACGGACCATGTGATCAGCTCTGTGTCTCCAAACTGTTTTCAGGTTTTTTTTTTTTAAATTTATTGCTGCAGTTTATGGTTGCTGGTGTAGCGTGGGATCGGGCGAACTGGTAACTTCTGGGGCAGGACTGCATCGAGCACTGGAATCCTCAGGTACGTGAGTGCAGAAAGAATGAAAAAAAAAACTTGAAATGTGATCGCAAGGTACGAACCTTGCCAAATTGTGGGCAACCATATACTATATAAAATAGTGGATGGTTAACCATCCACAACTAAAGCTTTGTTTCCATCTCGGGAGTCAGTGTCACAGAAACCTCTCGAGCTTTGCTCTCGAGGTTTCATCGACTCCCTCGATGGAAACATAGCCTTGTTGTGGATGGTCAACCATCCACTATTCTACATATAGTGTATAGAGAAGTGGTGTTCTGTACAGAATTCCATCCCTTTCAAAATTATGTTCTACCACAGTTCCAATGTCATGGAATGCTGTTCTACCCTACTGTGGTAGAACAGCATTCTAGAACCTCTACTGTCATGGTAAGTTCTTATGCAACCATACTATCTTTCTCAAGGCAATCTCTTGCAGCAGGTCATAACACATGGAAGATTCCCAAGCAGTTATGCCCAGTGGGAGGAGGAGGAAGCGAACCATCAGGACTTACGAACAAGCCAGCAGAGGCGACCATTTGGTCCATCAAGTCTGCTCGTATTGCAGGGTCCACAGCTGAGCCAATGTCCCTGCCCTCCTCCCTCCCCTCCCCACTCCTCCCTACCCATGATTCTTATCTTCCCCTATGCCTATCCCAGCCTCTCAAAGCTGTTCACTGTCTTTAACAAGATGACCTCTTCCGGCAGCGCAATCCAAGTGTCCACCACCCTTTGTGAAAAAGTGCTTCCTGACATCCCTCCTAAATCTCCCACCCTCCAGCTTAAGACTGTGCCCCCTCGTGAAATGGTTGCCACTCAGCTTAGAGACTTTCCTCATCAACATTATTTAACCCTTTCAAATATTTGAATGTCCCAATCATGCCCCCTCTCTCTGTCTTCCAGGGAGTACATGTTCAGTGCCCTCAACCTCTCCTCGTATGCCTTGCCCTGCTGACCAGCTATCATCTTTGTAGCCCACCTCTGTACCTTCTCCAGCAGGTTAATGTCCTTTTTGAGGCATGGGCACCAGTACTGAATTCCATACTCTAGATGCGGCCTTACCAGTGACCTGTACAAGGGCAGTATAACCTCCTCTCTCCTACTACTGATCCCCCTAGCTATGCATCCCAGCATCTTGTTTGCCTTTGCTGCTGCTTTCTTGCACTGCGTGGAGTGCTTCAGGTCATTAGTGATCATCACTCCCAGGTCCTTCTCCTCCGATGCAGCTACTCGGACTCCACCCAGGTAATACTTCGTCCTGGGATTCTTGGCTCCAATATGCATAACTTTGCATTTCTTGGCATTAAAGCCAAGCTGCCAGATCCTGGTCCACCTCCCCAGCTTTTCCAGATCTTCCTGTAAGTCCCGTATCCCTTCAGCTGTGTCCACTCTCCCACAGAGCTGTGTCATCTTCGAATAGGCACATTTTACCTTTAATGCCATCCCCAATGTCATTGATGAAGACACTGAACAACACTGGCCTCAGCACGGAGCCCTGTGGGACCCCATTGGTTACATCTTTGGTGCCAGATAACTCTCCCCCCCCCCACACCCTCTGGGTTCTGTCCCTCAGCCAGTTTTCCACCCATCTGACCATCTTCTCCCCAACTCCAAGATCCACCAACTTCCTGGTCAACCTTTTGTGGGGCACAGAGTAAAAGGCCTTACTGAAATCAAGACAGAGGATGTCTACTGCTTGGCCCCTGTCCACTGTCTTAGTGACAGTCAAAGAAGTCAATCCAGATTTGTTTGACATGCTCCCCCCCCCCCCCATGAACCCATGCTGCCTCATCCTGGAGACCATGCTCCTCTAGATATGCCACCAACCTTTCCTTTAGTCTGGTCTCCATGAGCTTTCCCACAATGGAGGTCAGACTGACTGGTCTGTAATTCCCTGGGACCACTTCTGTGAAGGGGCACCACATATGCTGTTCTCCAGTCCTGTGGCACCATGCCCGACTCTACTGAACTATTAAACAGGTCTGCCAGTGGCCCTGCCAGCTCCTCAGCCAGTTCCTTCAGTACCCTTGGATGTACTCTGTCCAGGCCTGGTGATTTGTCCACTTTCAATGCCAGCAGACTCTCCCTCACTCTATCCTCCTCTATCACTATGTCTGTGTTTCCTTCCCCTCCTGCTCCTCTTTTCCCTCCTGAAGGCACTGGTCCATCCTTCTCCATGGTGAAGACAGAACAGAAGCATTCATTTAGTATCTCTGTTTTGCCTCCACCCACTCCACCCCTTTCTTAAGCCCAACAATCCCTTCCTTGTCCCTATTCTCACATATAGTGAAAGAAAGCCTTCTCCCCCTTCTTAATTCATTCAGCAGTTTGCAGCTCCTTCTGTGCCTTTGCTCGCCAGACTTACTTGCCTCACTAGCCAACCTTAGGTAATTTTCCCGATCCACCTCTCTCTTGGTCTTTCTGAATTTTCTATAGGCCAACCTCTTTTCCCTTACTGTGTTGGCAACCCCAGAACTGAACCCGCTGGGCACTTTGTCCCTTGTGTTCTTCCCCCTGAGCCTAACACACATCTGTGGCAACCAGTATTCCTTCCTTAATGATGGACCACTTTTGGTCCACACCCATATCTGCTCTAATGCCCACCAGATGGCTCCTTAGAACCTCATCCATTTTCCTGAAGACCGCCCTCCTGAAATCCAGGATTGTGGTCTTAGTCGGGATGCTTTCCCTGCCTATATCCAAATGGAACCACACTGTGCAATGGTCACTTCTGCCCAGTGGCTCTCTGACCATTATTTCCTGTACATGCTCTCCATTTGTGAGCACCAGATCAAGAATTGCCTCAGCTCTTGTTGGTTCAGTGACGTCCTGAGTCAGGAACCCACTCTGCAGTCCTTCCAGGATCACCCGACTTAGCACATGCTGTGAACGGTATCCTCCAGTCCACCTTGGGCAGGCTGAAGTCCCCCACAATTACCACCTCTCCTTTCCCCGCAGCTTCCAATATTTGTGAGATCAGTTCCCTGTCTCTCCTCATCTTGACTGGGTGATCTGTAAACCACCCCCAACCTCACCTTTCTCCCTCTACTGGACCTTAACTGAATCCATAATGCCTCCACCTCCCCTTCCTTAGACGCCTCCTTCATACAAGTTATTCCTTCCCTGATATAAACTGCCACCCCTCCCTCCTTCCCGACTACTCTGTCCCTCCTGTATAGTTTATATCCAGGGACAGCAAGGTCCCACTCATGGTGTGATGCTGCCCAAGTCTCTGTTTCTGCAGCTATGTCCACCCTCCTGTCTGCTAATAGTGCCTGCAGGTCATCCATCTTGTTTCCAAGACTCCACGCATTCAGACACCACCCTCCACCTACAGTCTGACCCTCCTTCTCTTCCTTCTTAGAACAGGAGGCCTTGTAGGGCGGCCCAGCCAAAACTGGTCAGCTTCTTAGAAGTGATGTCAAAACTAATGCTTGGTGAAGGTATTTACAGTAGACCACGTGGCAGCTTCGCAAATATCCAAGGCAGAAACGCCCCAGAAATACGCCTTAGAGGTGGCCATGTCTCTGGTAGAATGGGGTTCTGCAACCCCTGTGAGAGGTTTTTCATATTTTGCATAAATGTAATGCAATTGGCCAACCATGTGGACAAGCACTGCTTTGAAACACTAACGCCCTGGTTTCCAGGGACGAAAGAAAACAAAGTTGTTCAGTTTTCGCAACTGTGAAGTGCGAAGAAGGCAAGTGCTCAATGTTCTATGCACATCGAGAGTATGAAGCAGGGATTCTCCTGGGTTCATAGGCTCTGCAAAGTACACTGGTAATTGAATGGCCTGATTTAAAGTAATTCAGAAACAACTTTTGGCAAAAAACGACTGGTTCGTGCGTAGAGACACCCCATCATTATGAAATTGCAGGTACGGAGGTTTGCACATTAGTGCGTGTAACTGAGACAAGTCTGCTTGACATAATGGCAACTAAACACAGTTTTCCAAGAAAAGTAACTGAGGTTGCTGGATTTACAGGGCTCAAATGGTCAATTTTTCAAGCACAAAATTCAAATCCCACACAGAGACTGGATCCCGGATAGGGAATGAAGGTGCAGAATACCTTTTAAAAAGGTTTGAATCAAAAGGTAACTGGGACAACAGAATGTTGCCCACAGATAAATGAAATGCGGCAATGGGCGAAAGGTGGACTTTCACAGCAGATCCACCCTCCAACAAGGCGACCAAATAATCCAAGATGTGCTGAACGGAACATTCATAAGTATCGAAGTCCAGTGTAGACGCTCAAAGTGGAGAAGCGTTTCCACTTCATGGAATAGAAAGACTTGAAAAAATGGCTTCTTAGCAGCCCGGAGGACTACGCCCATAGGAGCCAGGCGTACAGATTGGGGGAGTAAAGGTCCAGGTGTAGCAGGGAGCCTTGCACCTCGGACAGAGCCCAGCAAATTGGTAGGGGATCTAGTTCCAAGAACTGTAGAAGCAGTGGGAACCAAACGGTGCTATGAGAATCACAAAGACACCCTGTCCTGGACCAATCTGAGTAGTACTCGCTGAACAAGAGGAAAGGTGTAAAGAAATCTTCCTGTCCAGGAAAGAGATGATGCTTCTCGCCACACAGTTCCAGGACCTCGCGCAAAAGAGCAGTAAAGCGGCAGTTTTGCAGAGAGGCAAATAGGTCCAACTCTGGTCGGCCCCGCAGACAGAAGACGTTGTGTAGGACATCGGGTAAGATTTCCCCTCATGGGCCTGGGCCATGGGTCTGCTCAAGGGATCCGCCAGGGTGTTGGACACCCTGGGGATGTGTACTGCCAGAAGATTAATATTTCTTTGGATCACCGAATACCAAACCCTCACAGATTCTCTGCAGAGAGGGTAGGAATGGGTGCCACCTTGCTTGTTTAGTGAACTACTGTAGAACTGTCCGATTGCACCTAAAGGCAACTGAGGGGAAGGTGAGCGTTGAACGCCTGTGAGGCGTAGAGAACTGCTCTCATCTCCAAAACACTGATGTGGAGGTGGGCCTCCACTGACGTCCAAGATCCTGGGGACCTGACATACAGGAGATGAGCACCCCACCCTGTCAAGGAGGTGTCTGTAGTGAGAATGAGACTTGGGATAGGAGAATGAAACGGCATGCCTTGCATTAAATTATTCTGGGACTTCCACCATTGTAGAGCTCGAAGAGGTGGAGAAGATATCAGGACCAGGGCATCTAAATCGTCGTCCTAGTCCCACTGGACTCTGAGGGACCACTGACGGACCATCATATTTGACCTAGCATTAGGAACCAGCTGTATTGTGGCCGCCAAATGTCCCAGGAGACTGAGTTAGTCTTGTGCTGAGACCAATCTGCTGGACTCTAATCTGCATGCCAAAGCCATCAGGGCATCTGCCGGAGCTAGGGGCAGATACACCATCCCCATGGAGCAGGGGTGGTGTTAAGGATTTAGCACGGTGTGCTCCTCCCAAATAGAGGAACACAGAAACTCTAAATTGTACCCTGAAATATGTGCTCCTTTAAACCTTGGCCATGCTCCTACCCATCTTAATTTACTAGTCATTAACAATTTCTTGCTTGTAATAAAGGTTCTGAGTGATTTATGTGCAATAATTATTTTGTTGCCCGTTTCCTATGTGTTATTGAAATCTAAGCACATGGCAGTGTGACACCTAGTGTGTGTTACTGATGCTATCAAGTGTTAAATGCACCCACACAATCACCACTACCCATTGGATCTCCAAGCACCATGGCCACCTGCAGACAGATGGACATACACACACCACTGGTTTCTTCGCCCACCTCTGGCTCATAGTCCACAGCCACCTGTCCAGACCACACCACCTGGGCTCCCGAATCAGTTTAATATTTCCTTCCCTATAACTATGGGATAACTTTTCCTGAATTGCTGTGTTTTTCCATGTAAACAATACAGGTCTAGATGTAGAACACTTTCCTGTAGACTGCTACTGTACATTTGCCTGTAAAATACAGGGATCTGTTTAGACCTTGGAGCCCTGCACCACTTCATCCATGTGCTGACCAACTGCATTCAGCAGAGACTCCAGCAAGACTACCAAGTCTACCAGTATTCTTGCATTTTTAAAGAGCAACTATCATCTTCAGGCTTGGGCAGGCAACTCATACTAAGTAGCTGCCTGCCCCAGGAGCTTTTCTAGACCAAAATGAAAATTTTTAGTTACATAATAAAATAATAACCTGCATTTAGAAGTAACATTCTCGTAATTTCCAACTATGAACCGAGCCATCACAGAGCAATGCAGCAAAAACAGCACTTTGATGACGTATACTTGTGAACAGGGCTGCATACGTGCTATATGCACAACATTGAGATTGGGGGGCGGCCATCTATATATTCAGTACCTGTGTCTGCAGTTTTACATGTATGGGGCCAATATATACTCTAGCCCCATACATATAAAACAGCAAACAAAGGTACCGTGTATATCCCCGATCTCAATGTTCTACATTTAGCATGCCTGCAGCCCCGTTTCTGAGTATATGTCATCAAAGTGCTATTTTTGGGGTCGGGGCTGCAGCGCTCGGCACCGGCTCGTACTTGGAAGTTACGAGCCAAGCTTTCAATTATAAGTTATTAATTACTTAACTAAAAATTTTCATTTTGGTCTAGAAAAGCTCCTCAGGGAGGCAGTTACTTAGTACAAGCAGCCTGTCCCAAACATGTCAGTTGCTCTTTAAGATAAATTGACAAACAGTCTACAGGAAAATTGTGTCCATAGACTTGTGTTGTGTACACAGAGGTAATTCGTCTTCCATATTTTAGACTAGTTTTTCACATTCACCATAGAACAATTTCCAAACGCATACAGTACATCAATTACAGATCATTGAAACTTTTGGTGGCTTACAGTTTAAAGTATAAAACAAAAGACAGTATTTTTTTTTATATTCCAAAGACAACCTGTTGAAATTAGGCAACTTTCTAACACATACACACACACGGAATTACCCTATCAGGCTTCCCTCTATACATGCAGGACACCCCATGTTTGTTGGTCTTGCTGCTTCTTCTGGCTTACCTGTCTCTGTAATTTGTCTTTAATTTCCATTTTTATCCCTCTGTGATCTTTGTTCTTTCCTTCCTGTTTTGCTTCTTACTCTGGTCTTTCTGCATCACCTTTACTCTCATTCTCATCTTCCTCTGGCCACAATTCCTCTGTTACTGTTTCAAATGTTTTTTTCTTTCTTTTGTCTATGGACTTTAAAATATGTTATCTTTCCTTCTTTGTTTGTTCACCTACTTTTAATTCACCTGTGGTCGATACACTCATTCCCTCCCTGTCATTCTTTTTAGTCTGCTAGTTGTACACATGCTCTTTCCCCACCTGCCTGCCAACTCACCCACTAACTTGTGCTAATACGCTTGTTCCTTGCCAGCATGTCAAAGTGCATACTAAGTTGCTGGCTACCCACACACTTGATCCTGTCGACCCACCAATTAACATAGCAGCTGCCCGCTCGCCCAGTTGTCTGCTGATCTAACTGAACGCCACCCAATTAATAAAAAAAAAAAAAAAAAAAAAAAAGCCTGATTTGAAACCCAGTGCCCCTGTTGGACCCCCCCCAAATCCCGCTGCCAGGAACTCCTGCCCCCAACTGTGCTCCAGAAAGGCAGGAGGAGCACAGATAACTGAATATTTCACAAAGAAAGTGTGCTCCTGTGATCACTGGCTGTGCTCAGAGCATAGAGCACACCCTTAACGCTATCCATGCCATGGAGGTGTCCAACACGGCTGCGATATACTGGAAGCATTTTGCAGGGTCCACTTTGGACTGTTTACTGCTATCCCCGCCTGGGCGAACAACTGCAGGGTCCAAGAAGGAGTGAGCAACAGCTGTTGGCTGGAAGACACTTTCAGGAGCCAGTCATCCAGGCAGGGAAAGACAGAGGCCTTCCCTTCGGAGGGCCGCTGTGACCGCCGTTAGGCATTTTGTAAATACCCTTGGGGCCAAATGGGAGGGCCCTGAACTGGTAATTATGACCCTGAAACATGAAATGGAGTAACCATCTGTGAGCAGGGTGCCATTAGGATATGGAAGTATGCATCCTTCATATCCAGAGAGCAGAGCCAATTGCCTTTGTTCAGCAAAGGGAGAAGTGTCGGAAGAGACACCATCCTGAACTTTTGGTATTTGATGTAGAGGTTGAGACACCTCAGATCCAAAAAGGGTGGTGGGGGGCATTAAGTCCCCCATCCATTTGGGAACCAGGAAAAAAATGGGAGTAAAATACCATACCCTTCTGAGGAAGGGGAACTGGTTCGAGAGCCTGTTTTGAGAGTAAAGCATCATTTTTGGTCCGTAAGACCAATGCTTTGGGGGTGAGTGTGTGTGTGTGCTCGCGCTAAGAGAGCCACGTCACAGATGGAAACAGTTTCACATGAGCTCTGCCTACCTTACAGCTTTCACTATATACAGTGGATTCCACTTATATGCCATTCGGATGTATGCACAAAAATGGCATGTCCCAATCCCAGCTCTATACACTTAATAAAAAATGTGCTTGTATGCACACCAAATTTCGGTTGTGTGCACACTTTGACCTCCAAACGGGGGCTTCACAGGCATCAATACTGTTAATTACACCTGTTAGACAGATGCTAACTGTGCCGCTAGTTGTTAAAGACATGCAAGTTTTACTCAGTTTCACCCCGTTTGTCAGAACAATGAGCTCTGGAGAAAACAAATAGCTTAAACAGCTTAGATTATGCAACACTGATGACTTGGCATGTTTCCAATGAGTTTGATACATTAATTAAAAGTAAAAAGTGATTAGTAAGTGAGAAAGTGCGTTTTACTTAGTGGCTCCATTGATTTCAAAACAATTTTGGTTGTATGCCATTTCGGATGTATGCACAAAAACAGGGTGTCCCAAGCATGACCATATATCAGGAATTGACTACTTTAAAATGTAAAAGTTTGGCTAATCTTGAATTTGAACGAATACCTTGCTAGAGCTCCACTCCAGGCAACTTTGGATCAAGTTTGGGCAGAATGGTCCACACAAATGATCAGGAGAAGCGAGCCAAAAATCAGGGGCTCCACTGCAACAGGAGCAAACGGAATCGCCAGGCACATCACAGACCACCAACCCACAACAGGCAGGTGAACCCCCTCCTTGGGACACGGTCTTCAAGGCAATGCAGGATGTGGACTATAAAACTAAAACCATATTGGAGAGAAAGGGCACCTGGGATGCCAAAATTGAAGTGGCGGTAATCTCAGCCAAAGAAGCAGAGGACCAAGCCTTACAAACTATTGGCTGTTAGTAAGAGAACTCCCACCTTAGGGCCCGGCTGCAGACACTTGAGAATGGAGCCTGTGCCACGAGTGCGCGACTGACTGGTCTCCCTGGAGGAGTGGAGGGAGACCACATCCTGATTTTTATGTGTAAATGGCTAAAGAACATTCTTCAGCTCCTGGACACATGAGATGGCTCAGACTTACTCACACAACTAGTTTAATTGCTGTCGATCACTTTAGTTTGTATTGATGTATTATGTTGATTATTCCATTTGAATGAGTTTGTATAATTGTTTTTTCTGTAAGTAATATTTAAAGCTCAAAAATCTCATTGACAAAAAAAAAAATAAAAAATTGGAAAAGCCCTAATTGGGTGTTTCTGCAGCAGCTGCTGCACTTACCACCCTTATAGGAGTTTCCCCTTTAGAGATTCATCAAGGTAACAATTGAGATTAGCACCTCGTATATCGGTGCCTTACCTCTGCAAAATGCTTTTGATCCATATGGCACCAAAAAGATTCCATTAGTTCAGATGTAGGAGCACTCCTAAAATTGCCACCGCCGGATCACTCATACTTCCCAGTCTTTAAAGACGCCCACACTCCACCCCCATGCTCAGCAAAGTTATGACGTGATCCTAGGGAGAGCGTGGGGACATGCTCAGTTACAATCTATGAGGGCAGCTTTCACATCGTTTTTATATACTGTAATGGTCATATGGTGATTACCCAAGGGCACCAGCCCACTCAACAAGGGCCTTTTAGCCTACTCGTGCCCTTGATTAATTACCATATGACCATGACAATATATAAAAACAATGTGAAAGCTGCCCTCAGATTGTAACTGAGCATGTCCCCACACTCTCCCTAGGATCACGTCATAACTTGGTGGAGCATGGGCAGCTCTTAAATCCGGGAAGTATTAGTGACCCGATGGTGGCAATTTTACGAGTGCTCCTACATCAGAACTAATGAAATATTTTTGGTGCCATATAAATCGAAAGCATTTCACAGCAGTAAGGCACCGATATAGAAGGTGCATATCCTGTGGCTGGTAAGCTCTAATTTACTACGGTGCCTGCAGGGAGGAATTGGAGAGGTGAGGCCCCAATCTGTGCAGCGGCCGGGGCTTCATATCTGCCCGTGGAGCTCCTTTAAGCCAGCCTAACAACTTGCATCTGAAGTTCCTCTCACTCTTTTTTGTGCCTTCTGTGCTATCTCGTGTTACTCCTTCAGGCTAGTCAATGCCCAGACTTCTGCTACAGGGTCTCATATTGTGGGCTTGCTTCCTCATGATCTCAGTGAAAGGCACTCCTTCCACTTGGTTCAGCATCTCTCTCTAACTGGAGGTCACTCCATAAATGGACACATGTAGTCAGTGCCATGCAAGAGGAGTGGATAACCAATCTCTAGTCCCTTCTGCAGCAACCTTACTATAGCGCTCCTGCTTTAATTATCCTTTACTATCCTAAAGGGTGCTTCTGAACAGCAAGATGATCAACCCAGAGTTCAGTAAAAAACCCATTTCATGGTTTGTGTATGTATACATCCACAATATTATCATCACATCCGCAAATTCATACTGTAGCACACTAAATAGAAGTTGATAGAGAAGGACCTCTTGGCCCATCTAGTCTACCCACTAGATATTTGGTTCATTAAGAAATCAGTCACGAGCATAGGGTTAAAAATAACACCTCAGACCAGTGTTTCAGACATGAGACTACAAAGAAATAAACTAACAAACAATATATGGGGCTCTGGTTCGTGAATCATATAATGCACCCATCCCTGACTCTGCTGCACACCCAGGTTTCGCCACTCTGTCTCAGACATCAGGTGAGTTCTTGGGACCAGTTTTGCTATGTCTTTAGGGAGCATCACATGACTGTCAAAGATGAGGAAAACACATAGTAAGTACACCAACTGATGCTCTGCACTGCAGAACTACTTAAGCAATAAACCACGACAGGGTGTGGGTGATGCTGGGTTTACCCACACCTGGTGTGGTTCAGTCATGAGGCCTCTGGTCGAGTGACCAAACTATGTCTAGTGTTGGTAAACCCCTGCATCACCCACACCTTGGAGTGGATTACTGCAGTTATACAATGGCCCTCTAGGTTTTGTGACCAGAAAAAAAAAAACTTTTGTTTTTGTGTTTTATTCCTGCGCCAAGCAATAGTTCTGTGTTGCTATGGTGAGCGGCAGGGTGGATGCTGGAGACTGGTAGTGGTGAGTGGGTAGGAGCGAGCTGACGAGACCGCAGGGACACAGACAAAGAGAGTAAAGTACAGGTAGTAATTTTAGTGTACAACTCTCTGGGGTCAATTAAGCTGAAGCTCAGTCATTTTGTTTTGAGGTGCTTTCCCAGCGTTTTTCAGTGGTCAGGTAACATGCACTTTGCCACTGTGTTTTGAATTTACTGTGATTAAGGCGATGAAGATGGTGTCTGGTGGGAGCTTTAAAATTTGATCAGACTAATTCAACTGCTGGTAATAGGTATCGGAGGGTAGCTGGCACCTCTTTCTGTTGGTAATGCTAGGATTTACCATGGTTAGGAGGGGCAAGCTAGCCAATCGGATTAATTTAATATTAAAGCCATTGTATAATCCTTCACAATCAAACCAGCACAGATTCTCACCTTCCCCGAATACTCCTTGTCCCTCCCCAACAGCACTCTTCCTATGCTTCTGTCTCTCCCCAGTGGTCCCCCCTCACTCATGCTTCTTGTACCTCCCTAGTATTCTTTTCATCCACACTTCTTTCCCTATGGTCCATTTCCTTACACTCTTTCCAAAGTTGGTAAGCACACACTGCACATTCCTTGTGTCTTTCTGGCAGTGTCCCCCATATATTGTTTCTCCCCAGCGGTTCCCTTACCCATTCCTGCCTCTCCCAAGTGATGCATTCACTACCACCATCTCCACCTGGTAACTCCCTTACCCACAGGGGCTAACCTTTGCAGGAATCATTAGATCTTTCCTTGTAATAAAATCCATGAGAATAACTACTCCAGACTCCCTTTAATGAACTTCTGGTCCAGCCCCACTTTTTAAAGATTTATAACAGCAGCTTACATCCCACAATTCCTTAGACCCCCTGCACCCCTCTTACTCCTGCTGCCCCTATATCTCATTTTAGACAGATGACAAAACTCTTAGCCAGACCATAAAAACGCCAGTGTTTTGATCTGCTGCAGCAACTTTGTTACTTTAACAGTGCTATCTGTAGCTAAATACATCCATAGACCGCAGAGCCAGGGGGTCAGCAGACCCTTAACTTTTGTAGCTGAAGGGACAGCCAATGAATTTGACCCTCCAGGCGTCAATCAGTGGAGCAGTATTAAAATGAGGTGGGTGAGATTTCTCCAATGACAGCAGGGAGGCTACATTTAACCCTTTTGGTACTCAACATGCATCAAAAATCAAGGCAACCAAAATTATACGTTTTTGAAAAAGTCTATGGAATATTTTGTTTTACTGTTGCATGAGTGGCACTGCATCAGTTTCCTATCCTCTCAAACCTCTTCAAAAACTACAATTCCTGACCCTGTTCCAATTATAATGAATAACCCATGCACTTCTGGCAATGACACTAGAGCACTCCAGACCCCCAAAAGTATCGTACTGACATCACGGAAATAGCGTACACTAGCTATAGTACCACTACACTGTCACTCTTGCTTGCATTACTCAAGTGAACAGAACGTGGCCTGTCTCAGTGCTTGTGCAAATTTAATGAACTACCTCAGTGCTTGTGCAAGTTTCTTTGTGCTTTTTTGTCAGTTTGAGTGGGGGGTTCTGCCCCTCCACACCTTTAACACAGATGGGGGCATGAAGCCCCCCCAATTGAAATAAATATATATATATATGTAAAAAAAGGAAAGCGATACTCCTGTAGTACTTCAGATCCTCGCAAGTACCGTACAGTAGATATGCATGGTTGTTGGTATGGCTGTTTTTTTTTTTTTTTGGTCAGTTTGAGTGGAGGGTGCTCTGCCCCCCATATCCCCCCTTAGGGGGAAAACAAACAAACAAAAAAAAAAAACACAGGGATATGGGAGCAAAGCCCCAACTAAAACGGTTACCCTTGCAAGTACCATAGCGGTAAAAAAAAAAAAACACTACAGATTGCTAATTTTAGCACCTGTATACATTTCGGGTAGTTTGCAGTCAAAGCAGTAGCAATGGGGTCCAGTACCTAGTAGACATGCAGGACCGCCGTCATAACACAGACATCAAAATTAGTCGTCAGATAAGGGCCTTTGGCCCACCCAGTCTGCACTACTAGCTCCAATAATGTGCACTGTTACGCCTCACCTGTATTAGGAGGTTTCCCTACTCTACTTACAGTACCAGTTGTCCTGTATATGCCTATCCCAAGCATCTTTAAATTAGTTTATTGTTTCTGCCATCACCTCTGTCGGTAGGCTATTCCACTTGTCCACCACCCCTCTCCATGAAGTAATTCTCCCAGAATTTCTCCGGACAATTTCATGTTGTGGCCCCCAGGCCTTGTGCAACCTTTCTTCTGCAAAACTGTATTTTCTGGTACCTTATTTCTCCCAGTGATGTACTTAAAGGTATCAATCATATCCCCCCTCTCTTCCAGAAAGTACATATTCAATTTCCTCAGTCTAGTTTAATACAGTGTGTTATGTAGCCTCTGCACCATTATGGCTGCCCTCCTCTGAACTGCCTCCTCCCCATCAATGTCCTTACACATGTGGGGCCTCCAGAATTGGACACCGTACTCCAGATGTGGCCTTACTGATGTCATGTACAGTGGAATTACAACCTTTCTGCTGGTGATCCCCCCTGCCTATGCATCCCACTAGCCTTTCTGGCTGCCTTTTCACACTGTCTCTCAACTTTGAAGTCATTGGAGATGATCACCCCCAAGTCTCTCTCCTCCTTGGAGCATTCCATGTCCTCCCCCGCCAGATGATATGATGCTCCTGGGTTTGGTCCATTTGATGCCAGGACATACTAAAGCTTATAGTGTAAACAGAAAAGTAATGTTAATGTAGCAGGGGTCTCCAGTGCTACAGTATCGCCAGGGAATCATGGATTATTCATTAAAATGTGTAAATTTTTCAGGATTATGTTAGGTTGGTTGTCTAAGGTATATTTTAAAAAATTGTTTTACCAGCACTATGGTGTTCTATGCATTTTTGACATCCCCCCTTTTTTTGTTACACTCATCCACTACTGATGCTTAGAAAACGCTGCATGAGTAGTGGCGGCTTATATATTACCCTCTCACCAGATGTATTCATGCCGTTCTAACGGATGCCCCGTGTGCCACTGCTCGCTATTACCCCTTCAACTAGTATCATTTCATCACAATCATAATAGTTTGCAAACTCCCTTTTCAGCTGAATCATATGGGTTGCAAAGCGCCCCAGTCACTACATTTTATATAAATGAATACTACAGAAACTTGTTAAATTAGGGGTTGCATTGATCATACGTCTCAGCCGCTACCCCTAAAATGACGCCTCTGTTTGGTACCCCCACCCCCGTTCCTCGCCAGCAGCCGCCACCTTCTCCTCAGAGGACACTCACCGGTACTCGAACTCCTCATCGTCGTACTTATCAGAGTAGTAGATTTGCTTGTGCGACATGGCTTACTTAGCGCTGTACGGCGCGCAACCCCGCTCACGACCAACTCGGACTACCTCAGTCACCACCAGCTATCCCCAACTGCCCGCTCAGCCTCGCACTCGTGTTCAAACTCAAGCGCCGCGTCTCCCCATTGGACGCCAGGGCGCAAATTCACATCACGAGAACATAGCGAATCATGGCGACTCTCTGAAAGACTTCAACGGTGGGCCGGTGCGAGCAGGAAAGTATAAACGTGCGCCTCAGATTGCGGCATGTTCCTGCTTGTTTACTAAGCACATTCGTCTTCACCATTTTATCAATAACAAACCAAACCGCATTCCTCAAGGAACTAAACTTACTACATTTTTAAACGGGGAACGGAACCACAGAGCTAGGACTAACTCCCAGCACTAAGCAAGGCTCCACGGAAACACTCTAGTCACGTGACGTCCCCGCTACACCCATAGAACGTGAGAGCCGGCCATAGACGATTACTTTTTACGACTCCGCCCCGAAGCGGACAAATATATGTGCTTTGCTCCGCCCCCGACGTCATCTAGAGGGTCCCTGTTAGTGACATCAGCGAGTTCCTGTGCTACAGGAAGTGGGCAGTGAGAACTGCGAGAGTTGGGCGAGAAAACTTTGCTAGTCTTTTTTTTTAATGCAACCATTCTAGATTCGTAGGGGGTAACCAAAGGAAAATCATTAAAAGTTTCCCCAAACTGGCTCCAGCTACTGGCAGAGACTGTGCTGAGGAGGAGGCGAAAGACACCCAGGGGCCCTCTCTGGGGCAGAGGCAGTTGGAGAGTTCATGACTGGTCTCCGGTGAGTGTCTTCATTTACTTACTTGGGTTTTCTTACATATTGTCTGTCCGCGCTGCATGCTTCTTTTATTGTAACTTAGACGTAGCAGATTTAATGTTTGTTTTGAGGGGAGGGGGCTAGAGTTCTGTTCCAAAGGGGCTTTCCAACTTTGTGGTTTATCTAGTTAGTTTTATCGTAAGCTGTATTTCCCCAGAACTGCCCCACAGAGATGCAGTATCTCGTTGTCTGCAGGGTACTGATTTTATACATATTTACAGTTAGAAGGGTTGAAGTACTGAGAGGTTACGTGACTTTCTCGGAGTTACACAACGAGTATCAGCTGTGGCGGGAGTTGAGTCTGGTTCCCAAGCCTGTGTTCTAGCGACTAGACCACACTTCCACTCTCAGACTTGGGACTCTGGAAGCAGGGATGTAAACGGCTCAAACGATCTGAGCTGGTGTCCTCATATTTTTTTATTTATTTTTGAAAGGGGAGGCGATAAAGAATGTTTCCGTTAACCATGTTGTAGTTTTTTTTTTTTTGTCAGGGAAAAAACTGTTATTATGTTCACATTGACAGTTGTGAAACTAGACCATCAGCATAGCTCTTATCTGTATTGTAAATGTTTGCCCTTTTTGTGTACTTTTGTTTTTTGCATTGTCCTCTGCCTGAGTTTGTGCCCTCTCCAGGATGCCCCTGGAAATAAAATGATTCACCTCATGGTAAACATTTGAAGTTGTTGTAAACAATGGTGTCATTTCCCCAGAATCATAGGGCTTGCAAAGAATCTCCACCCACCACAATTTGTACAAAGAATAGGAAACCCATGTTTTAGGAGTTTCTAGGGGTTGCAAAGAAATAATAGGGGTCTCAACCGCAACCCCTAGCTACCCCTAAATGATGCCCCTGGTTGTAAAGTTCTTCGTGAATCTCTTTGTTTAAGCTTCACATTTGAGGAAAAAAGCTCAATGACAGTTGCAGAAGAAATTAGGTTTGGTGCCTGTTTTAGTGTTGGTGGTGTTCTGGGCAGTGAGTGACAAGTGTCCCAGTTTGCAGGCGTGCTGATCGGTGAGCAAGGGGCCAGACTCCTCCACAAAGCTGGGGGGTCTGGGGCATGTTCCCCCGAATGTTTTAAAATATCACAATTGGTGCACTTTAGAGCTAGGTAAGCTGCATTAACAGCCCACCAAGATGAAATATTTTGTGGCAAGGATGTTACTGTTTCCTGCAAGAATGTTTTAAAAATGTAACTGTTTCTATGAAATTGCATTATTTGCTTCTTTTGTGAAGTAGATTATTTCTTACTGTCCATTTCTCTCTCACTCTCTGAAATGGACCCCACCCCCCGCTCCCACTTGGTCCCTTTATTAATTATCCTCTTCCATCACCATCAACCCCTTAGAATTTTTTACCAACCCATTGCCTGCAAGCCACACACCACACCCCAGTCACAAGAAGCGGACAAGCAAGGCAGTTTAGGCAAAGAATTATCATGCAAGCTGCTATTCTGATCTGAGCAGAGGCAAAAAAAAAAAAAGGACACAGCAGCAGCACACTATAGCAGCAGGCAATGAAAACCGAGGGGAGGAGACCCAGTTCACTACTGCTGAGGGACAAATTAAATTGTAACAAGTTGCGTCCATACAATAACACAAAGTCTGAGTGGACTCGATCCCTTCTGTTTTCATTGCTTGCTGCTCTGAGTCTAAAAGGTGGCAGTGCTAAATTAAACACAACCGGGACAATGGGGGAAAAAAAAAACCAGCATGCGTACAGCACAAATTCACCCATGCCATCTACTTGTCCAGTGAGTAGCAGAAAGTGTCTGCCACTGGTGTTGTCAGTCTATTTAGTGAGCAGCATGGATGGAGTGCCCTGTATTAGGAGGAGGATCAAATTATTGCAGCTTTCATATTACCAGTGCTGCGGAGTCCACTCTGTGGAGGACTGCTCTGCTCATTCTAATGCGTGGGGGTAGAAAGAAGTAGGCTGCTGGTTAACTATGATCTGCAGCATATCCATTAGGTAGGGAAATGGGCAGACTGGGTGGGCCAAGCAGTCCTTATCTGCCATCAAATTCTTTGTTTCTATCCATGATGATTGTCTCAGTACTCTCAAACCTGACCCTCACGATGAGTATGCATGTATGATTGACCAGCAGTATCCTCCGTGTGTGCAAGTTGGGTCATCCGACCAACTCGCTGCACATGGCACACTGCCTCACACAATACCCTTCCCTCCCACCCAGACCCCAGTTTTGGCCAAGTCCATCCGACTCTGAATAAAAAAAAATAAAAATATATATATATATATATATATATATGTAGTGTGTGTGTGTGTGTGTGTGTGTGTGTGTATGTATTACAATTTGGTTGAGGATGACTTTTAACGGGAGGGGCAAGGTCACCCCCCTCCCCAAATGAACACTGCTGTAATTATGGGTCCAGAACATAGATAGATTGTTGCATGCATCCTGATCATACCTGTATTGATTAGCTCATCAAAGTGGTCTTGTTCTGTTTGGTTGTATACTCCAGTATTCTAAAGCAGTGGATATGAAAAACACAGAAACCTAGTGACCATTATCGTAATGTGTTTACCTAATCCACAGGTGTAATGAAGTTCTGTTTGCATGTTACAGAGACCGTCCCGTTTCTGCCGCCCTCTTATTTGACATTTGTCTTTAAAGTTAAAACATGCCAGTGCGATGACAGTTTTAATTGGTTCGCTAGAGATATTAGTGGCTGTGTTTTAAAAAACACTTTCATAAAAGGAGGTCATGAGTTGCTTGGCCACTGGCAACTCCACCCAGCTATAGCTCAGTCCTTGCCTGGACAGAGTGCTGTTTCCCCAGCCACTTCTCTGATGACCGGTCTTGATCCATCTTTTGAGTTCAGTCCTAGTGACACCTCTGGTTTTATTTATTTATTTTTTTGTCTAGTCTAAGCTGGATGTAAAGCAGCTATAGTTGCTATGTGTCCAACAAGCTGTATAACTGCAATTGTGACGAAACGGGCAGTTGTGTTATATTTGTTATACGCGTTGGCATTTTTATTTTGATGTAACTTCCTTATCTTTATTTCTGTGAAATGCACTGCACAGTACAGTAGAGTGTATGTATGAGCAGGATTGCATTTTAGAGTTGTTATGGAAGAGTGTGTGTATGTGTGTGTGTGTGTGTGTGTGTGTGTGTGTGTGTGTGTGTGTACCCTTGAGGAAAGGAGTGAGAGGGGGGACATGATAGAAACTTTTAAGTACCTCAAGGGACTCAATAAAGTCCAAGAGGGTAGCATCTTTCAGAAAAAGAGATGTGCAAGAACAAGGGGACACAATTTGAAGGGGGGGACGGCACAGGGGCAAATCGAGGAAGTATTTTTTTCACAGAGAGGTGGGTGGATGGATGGAACAGCCTTCCTGAGGAGGTTGTGGGGTCTAAAACTGTGAGAGAATTCAAGAATACACGGACAGACATAAGGCAGTTCTTGTGGGGAAGGGGGTAGGAAGAAGTAGGCTGTTGGTTAACTAGGATCTGCAGCTTATCCAATAGGTAGGGAAATGGGCAGACTAGGTGGGTCAAGCGGTTCTTATCTGCCGTCAAAGTCTATATTTCTATGTGCGTATGCATGCATGGCACCCTGATGTTTATATCGGAGAAATACAATTTGTTTAACAGTCTTGTCAGATCTTTTTTGAAGACTTCCCTCAAAGCAGGTTTTCTTACTTGCACTTTAAAATGTCTTATGTAATCATAATACATATTGATCATTCAATTTGGGTTTCTCATGATGCATATAACTTGCCCTCATGTGCTTCAGTCTCTCCCAGTAGTAAAAATGGCTAAACACAGGACACTCTTGAAAATGAGATGCACGTCAGCTTGGCTAATCTGTGGAAATAATATATGTCCGTGTTTGTGGGTCTGTGTATTAATGGCACCTTGAGTTGCAACATTAGGCCTCTTGGTGTTGTCTGTGGCTCCTTGGAATGTCTGTGTGTGTATCAGTGTTCCCCGGGGGGGGGGGGGACATTGACCCTTTGGAGTGTGTGTGTGTGTGTGTGTGTGTGTGTGTGTGTGTGTGTGTGTGTGTGTGTCAGTCAGTGGAGCCTTGGAGAGTGAGTGAGGTGTGTGTGTGTGTGTGTGTCTGTCTTGTGCATGTTTCAGTGGCACCATTGGGCTCTGTATGTCACTATCCCTTGGGGGAGGGGGTTGTCAGTGGACCCTCTGGAGGTTGTGCTTGTATAAATAGCTGTTCTTATTGCCTGCTATCAGAGAGAACTGCATGTCTGGGGGTAGTTTGCTGCTGTAGGGTGTATACAGTGTTAGGTCTTTTCTGATCTGGGTAATGAGGATCAGGACAGAGTTGGGACTACAGGAGCTGGGCTTCGGAGGTCTGAGCCCCAGATAGTAGGGTCTTTATACTGTACAGCAGCTCCCACACCCTGGGTTGCTTTAAGACCCAGTGTACTACAGGCTTTACACCTACAGGAGTGACTGCTGTCTCAATGGTGAATAGTGCACAAGACATTGTTTCTACAGAAACCTGACTGCCTTGTGTCTACATTTTCCAAAAAGAGGACATAAAACAGCAGTAGAGACTTCATAGGGTTGCAAATTGGCACTTTCCCACTGAGTCAGTAAAGGTTTCCTGTATCTAGTCCTGCTGGCTTGTATTGGTGGATGTAATGTTTCCTATAAGTGCACCACTTGGGCCAGAGGGGTGTCCATGTATGTAGTCATTTATATCCATCTAAATCTAGTTGAAATTATATCTCACAGTTTTTGGCCAGAGCTATTTTAAAGTATTATTTTATTAAGCAGTTAGCTTTTTTATTTTGTTTTATAAAATAGCAAAACAATTTAGAAATGTTGTTGATCGAGAGACACCACTTGACTGTGCATTAAATCTCTATAAACGCATAGTCAGGGCTGAGGGCAGTAAGGGTGGACAAGGCACCAGGAACCACTCCTTTTTTTTTTTGTTTTTTTTTTTTTTGTTTTGTTTTCCCTTAAAAATTTATTTAGTAATTTTATAAGTGTAATAAGTCCCTCCAGGGTGTCCATTATAGGATTTGAATACACTTCCCAGTGGCATACGGACCCTCTGCCTTCAGCCTCATGCCATACTACACCCCTGGGATGTGCATTAAAATCCTATAATGCACACTATGTTGTGGCTTATTACTTACTTATAAAGTCATTTTATGAGAGTTTATTTCAAGATTTTCACCAGGAAAAACATACTGAGCTGAGTAGCCGCTAGTTTCCAGATGCGTCCTGGGGGAACGGTCAAGGGAGATAAGATATGACAAATCGGAGCATTTAAAGTACAATATTTACAGTACTTCAAAACAAGAGTAGAACCAATTATGCAATAAGAGGCTTTCAACAAAAAGGCAAATTAACAATTATCGGTCAAGACTGGAATAGAGCAAAGGAAAAGTTTAGTGATCCAGGAAGTATACAGGGGGAAGCAGTGGAAGCTGGACAAGGTTACAGGTGTAGGTAGCAGGGAGGCTAGGGCAGTGTATAGGGGGAAGGAGAGGAGAGGACAAGGAGGAAAGCTGTGGGGGAGTAGGGTAGAGTGGAGGAGCAGGGGAGGAGTTCAGGTCTATTTGCTTGAGGGAGAGATGAAGTCAGGGAGAAGAGAGGGGAGGAGTAAGGGAAGAGGCAGAGTAGGTTGATTTGGGGGGTATTCCACAGTTTAGGGAGGTGGAAGGAGAAAGCAGCCTGGCCAGCTGAGGATGACCTGGGTGGAAGTGCTAGGGGGCAGTAGCCAGAGCTGCGAGAAGGGAGTGTGGGGGGTAAAGGCTAGAGTAGAGAGGATAAGTAAGAGGGGGGGAAGAGAGCTAATCCAGTGCTGGGCAATAAAGGAAGAGCAATGTGCGAGGTGTCTGGCTTCAAGGGAGAAAAGAGAGAGGGCTGTGTAAAGGGAGCGATGGTGAGTGCGGGGCAAGCAGTGGAAGGCAAACTGGCAGAAGGCCTGCTAGAGAGGATCCAATCTGGTTAGCATGGACTTAGGAGCAGTACCGTTATCGATGCATGTCAAAAATAGGGAGAATAATTTTCTGTGGAGTGGCTCTGCAAGCCGGCAAGGGGGTGCACCCACAGTTTCCGTATAGCCCACCTAATTTTGGGTGCAGCTTTTTGTGGATGGCATCCACTTGCCCAGAAAAATTGAGGTGACAGTCAAGTCACACCCCAAGGTACTTGAAGGAGAGGACGTCCTCGATGGGGAACCCATCTGGGGTGTGAAGGGGAGGCTGTAAGTCTGGAGAGTTTTTGCCTGGTTATGAAGGTCATGGATGTTTTTTAATTTTTTTTTTTGTTTGTTTTTTGTTTGCATTGAGGGACAACTGATTTGAGCAGAACCAGAGCTGGATGTTGTCAAAGTCCAGCTCGAGGCTGGTCATCAGGTAAGTGGGGGGAGGAGCCAGAAGCAGATATAACTGTACCATCTGCGTACATTTCTGGATGGACGCAGAGGTACAAGCAGTAAGGATCTTGTTTGGGAAAATCAATAATAGGATGGGATAGGGCCAAGGAAAGTTCCTTGGGAACACCAGAACAGATGGGGGAGGGGGGGACTGGGAATCTCCAATTTTAACCGATTGAGTCCTGCCCACTAGGTAGGAACGGAACCTGTTCGTAGTTTGGGAGGAAAATTCTGCAGCCATGAGCTTAATAAGGAGAAGGGGTGGGCTATGGTGTCAAAGGCTTTGGCCAGGTTGACAAAAATAGCAGAAGTGTTATGGCCCTGATCCATGCCTGGGAGACTGGAGTCAGTTAACCTTAGAAGGGAGGAGGAGGTGGAGTGGAATTTACAAAAAACAGACTGGAAAAAGGTGAAGAATGAACCAAGGAAGTGGGAGAGTTGAGAAAACACTGTGTTATTAGAGTTTAGCAAGGGTAGGAAATGGGGAGATAGGGTGGTAGTTATCAGGGATGGAGGAGTCGCCACCTTTGGGGAGAGGTATGACTTTGGCATGCTTCCAAGCGTTGGGGACAGAGGCAAGGGAGAAGGAGACTGGAAGACTGATGGGGCAGAGAGCTGGAGGAGTTTAGGGTCAAGCCCATTGAGTTGAGAGCTAGTAGGGCCTTGAGGGTTTCTGCCAGTGTGATTGGGGAGAAGAAGAAAGGAGGAGATGGGTTGTGGGGGAGGTGGGAAGGAGGAGAGAAGGGAAGAGGCACAGGAGTGAAGAAAGCAGTGAATTCAGAGGCGGCGGGGGTAGGGTGGGTCAGAAATGGTGGGTGTTCCTCACCTTGAGGACCAGGATGGAGGACTGGCTGGGGATGAGAAGAGAGCATGAATGACCTTCCAAAACTTGGAGGGGTGGTTATTGTTGTTTTGGAAGGTGACGGAACAGTACTTGGCTTTTACAAGCTTGGTTGTTCTGCTGCACGCATTTTGTAAGGCTCGGTATTTGAGTAAGTCAGCAGGGAGCCTGAGGACTTGTGAGCCTTCCATGCAAGATCCTCTGCACGCAGGCAGGCCAGCAGTTTGTCCAAGACCCCGGGGACCTTGTACTCTGGCCTACTGAGGGAAGCGTGTTGATCCCAGATAGACAATCATGTACTGTAATGTTGTCCTGATTACCACTTTCTTTATTGAATTGTCTGTGAAGGATTTAGAGCCTTTGGGATTGAGTGCTGTATAAATAAAAATTTCGTGCATTTTCACTGGGTAGTGGCTGCAAACCTTGATTTTTCAGTCTTCTATTCCTGTGGCTTCTTCTATTAACCTGAGATCTTAGCATCCTGTTTGATAGTCCCATATGCAAGAGTCCAGGGGAGGCTGGAGTCTGAAATACAAAATGTGCTGACCCTAGCTCCTGGGTTAGCAGACTTCCTGAACTAGGAGTGGGTGTAAATGTATACAGCTGCACACTCTGTTTCCTCTGCAGCATTTATGCATAATGGCATTTCGGAGTTTGTGCAGCACACTTCCACCATATTTCAAGCAGAACCCTGGTCTTCAATATTGTTACAGCTGCAGCATTTGTGGAACCACAGAGTGGGAGAAAAAAAAAACAATAAAGGAAAGCAGACACAGTGAAAATGGAAGGTGCAGAGAGGAAAAGAAAAGCATATGGACTCCGCAAAACAAAATGAGACCTACATCAAAGAACAGTAGGAGTCCGCACAGATCATGCCTATGTTTTTCTGCACATGGCCTCATCCTTTTTTTTTTTGCTATTTCCTGGGGAAACACTGATTCACCTCAGACAAATGAGAGGCTGGCAGTTTCACGAGCAACTGTATTTTTATTAAAATGGAAAGTATCCGTTTACTGGTGCCTGGATGCAGTACTCTTTATTAGACAGCATGAGCTTTCGTCTTTTAGGATCAGAAAACGTTTCATTTCTGCTAAAAATGGTCTCGTTTCCGTATGGTGATCTTTGCAGATGGTTCATAACATTAAATGCCTTTTGCTTTAAAGATATCGCTGAGCTATAGAAAGCAGTTGGGGCTTTTCATAGTAGTTGTGAGCTCCATCGGTGGCACCTCCCTTATAGTTATCTGTAGTTTTTGACCAGGAAAGGTGGGGGCGGGGGTTACATTGACCTGTTTTTATTGACACTGGGAACATTGGTGGTTTCACCATGGAAACTCCCCTACTCTTAGGTAAGTGATAAGTGCCATGTGATATTTAACTTCCACCTGGACAGCGACCAGTGACTGGCAGAAGGGACCTTGGTTTAACATCTCACTGTAAGGATGGTAGCTCAACAGTGCAGCAACCTTCCCCCCATACTGCACTACAGTGGCTCACTTATAGGAATTACCGCAAGTACTTGGTGTGAGGCTAGAACCCACGACCTTCTAATTTTTTGGTCCCAGAGGCATGTGTGCTACCTATTAAATCACTGACACTGCTAACATGGTATCAGTAACAGTAGCTTGGAACATCCTTAGCAACCTGTGCAAAAGGCACTGATGTCACACGCAGAAAACCATTACTAGGCAGAAAATACAACCCCTGAACAACAAACTCGGTGGGTTCCAAAGCACAGCTAAGTAAATGGCCTCATCTGGGGTCACGGATGCTTGTGCCAGTGCATCTGCTAAGGTTTCGATGCTAAATAATGTTTTTCTCAAAATGCCCAACCTTTAGAATACATTAAAACAAATGAATCTCTAGTAAATAAAAAATAATATTAAGGTATTCAGCAGAAAAGTGCTTTTGTTCCTTGCTGTCTCTGCGGCAGGCACCATGACACCATTTGAGCTACAGCACAGTGTTTCTTTCATCGGAAAGTGGCACATTGAATCTCTTGATATAAAACAATAAATTTAAAACACAGCAAATTGTAAAATGATATATTTTCATAAAGATCTGTGGATAGAAATAATGAAGCACAAGTGACTTAAATGGCATCATCAAAAAGGTGTGCACCTCAGAGTTCCTTGACACTGTTCTGTGATAATGCTGAACAATTCTGTTTTCGATTAGAAAATGATTTCATTACCAGAGGTCAAAATTGAGTTCTGCAAACAGACACTAGCTAGCAGAGCTACTAACTGAGAAAATCCACTGGCTTCATGCCACCGACATTCCACTGGTCCAATATGTGCACTGTTTGAAAGGTTATTTCCTTCAGTACCAGTGCACGGCATAAAAGGATGCTTTTGTCTTTATTATTTTTTTGGGGGGGGGACCTCTTTTTCATGTGGTGCCTTTTTATGTAAGTTATACTTTTTGACAGCTACTTTGGCTTTACAGTCTTTTTTATGTTTGCTTGCGTACATGCGCAAGAAACATTATGTGGCAGCTTATGAGAGAAGCTGGCTGTGGAGGTGCGGCACTGTGTCAGCCAGTGCAGGCACTGCATTGTTGGGCTTGGCAGTGCTCGGCCAATGCAGGGCCAGTGTGCTGATGACACTGGTTCTGCAGAGTGTCACCAAGTTGTAAGGATTTCGCCGCTGCAATCAGGCTGCCTCGTCATTGCAGCGTCAGCTTTCCGCTGCAATGAGGGAATGACCCGTCATTGCAGGGCGGTACCTTGCCGGTGTAACATTACACGTAGAAAGCTGACGGGGGTGCCCAATCCCCCTGTCTGCATGATCTGACCCAGTTAATTTCCTGATGGGGGAGCCCACTTCCCGTCGGCATAATGCCCGCCCATTTCAGTTGTGTGCTGAGGGGGTGCCCAATCCCCCTCGGCATCATGTAGCCCCCCCACATGTTTCTTTGCCAGTGGGGGGTCCAACTCAGTCGGCTTCAGTCCCCCCCTTCCCAGTTCCAGTTGCAGACGGGAGCCCACTCCCCATTCGCATAATGTCCCCACCCCCTGATTTCTGCTGTGTGCTGAGGGGGGTGCCTGGTCCCCCTCTGCATCATGGGTGCCCCTCCACCTGTTTCTGTGCCGACGGGGCCCAGTCCCCGTCTGCTTCAGTCCCCTTCCCCACAAATGCAGGTGGTACACTGGATGCCCACCCCAGTGTACCAAACACTTGCAAAAAAGGAAAACTGACCCTCGTTGTCTTTTTTTTTTTTTTAAATCTGTAAAACAAGAAAACGGTCCCTCGCGATCTGTCCTGCCCCCTCCCCAAACCCGTTCCACCCTCTGCGCAGCCCACCTCCCCACACCCTCACCCCATACTTGCCTCCGGAGCCCAGTGCGACAATCTTTGGTGGACCGGGAACACGTCTGCACTCTTCAAAGCCAACCGCAAACTGAAGAAATGCCGGTAAGCTGTATAATGGTATAAATAGGGTTTTTTTCAACTTTGGTGTATATCGTGGATATTTTGGGAATCTTTGCACCAAATTTTCAACATGGGTTATTGGGACCCCTCCTCGTGAATTCAGTCACTGTCGTTGGCATTATTCAGTCCCAAAAGTGATTTGGCGGTCACTGTGCGGAATCGCCTTTGGGACTGATTACTGAAATAACAGTACCACTGTTCATAAGGGGTGGGCTCTCAAGAAAGCCTATGTTGCAAATTCAGTTAAAAAATGTACTTTTTGGCCGTCGTTGCACAGTTTCCACACACGCCTGTAACCTCGTGAATTTGTAGTATTTTCACTCCATATTTTCAACATTGGTCTTTTTCCACACCCTCTTATGAACAGTGCAGCTGTCATTTTACACATCCTGACCGAAATGTGTTTTCGCACTTCCAGTGCAGAATAGCACGGTCACTGTGGGAAATAAGTATTCAGGATGCATTAAGAAAATGACAGCAACACTGTTCATGATCAGAGGTCCTAAAATGCCTATGTTGAAAATTTGGTGACAAAAGTCCATAATATGACTGTGTTACAAGCGTGCGTTGCGCAGTTTTCCACGCACCCTTGTAACTTCGCAGATTTGCAACACTTTCACCCCAGATTTTCAACACTAGCATTTTTTCACACCTCCTTATGAACAGCACAGCTGTCATTTTTCACATCCTGACCAAAATGTGTTTTCGCACTTCCGGCGCAGAATAGTGCAGTTGCTGTGGGAAATCAGTGTTTGGGATAGATTAAGAACGAGCGAGTGAGATAGGGGGAGTGAGCAAGCTCAGTGGAGCTCTGTCAGGACTGCTGTGGATTTCTTTGTGGGCAGAAAAAGGGACCAATGCTGGCAGGAGCCCAGTACAAAAAGGGCAGCCTGCAGCACTGGGAGAAACAGAACGAGCGAGTGAGAGAGAGGAGTGAGCGACCTCAACGGAACTCTGTTGGACCTTTAGAGTTGCCCACCCTGCTGCCCAGGGTCCTGTGTGGTCTTATATTTTATTTATTGAGATGTTTCACCAGGAAAGGCACACTGAGCAACAAGATGCTAGTCTCACGGTGCGACCTGGGGGAAGGGGTACTGCTGGTAGACAGTCAAGCTTTACATTGTACATGATTAAAGACGACATGTAAGATGGCAAAAACAGTGGATTACATTATTTCTAGAAGTATATATGGTTAAATAGAATAGACGCACTAACTTTCTGCTCAACTAGACAGACATTTGACAACGAGAATTTTAAGCATGTACATTGACAAAGATAATTAAGTGTAGTAGGATAGGCAAGTGCAGCTGTTGTAGAATATACACCAGATACTTGGCCGCAGGTCAGGCACTAGCAGAATAACCCATGGGGTAAGGGAGACTGAGGATGGAGGGGGGAGAGGGTGGGGCTAGGTGGGGGGATGGATCGGGCGCAGTTGCAGTCTACCGAGTAATAGTTATAAAGGGAGGAGAAAAAGGAGTGTATGGTGGAGGAATGACTAATTTGGTGCAAGAGGTTGTTCCACAGTTTAGGGAGGTGGTATGAGAAGGTGGCTTGACCCGCTGAGGTCCGTCGATGAGGGATTGACAGTAGCCAGGAGTCCGTAGATCTGAGTGCATGAGAGGTGGAAGGGGAGGTGGATAGAGAGGGGGTGAGGTAGACCGGGAGTGAGCCGAGCCAAAATTTCAACATGAATTTAGCACAGTGGAGGAGACGTCGGTTTTCAAGGGAGGGTAATGCCAGAGAGTGATATAGCTCACAGTGATTGGGGGGGGGGGGTATCTAGAGCAAAGAGACAGAAAGCGTTGAAGAGGGGATCCAGCCTGGATAAAACTGACTTGGGGGCAACACTATAGACCACATCACAGTAGATGAAGGTTGGTAGAATCATCTTCTGCACAGTTTCACGTCTCGCAGGAAGTGGGAGACTATTGCGGTTCCTGTACAGGGCACCGAGCTTGGGACGTAGTTTTTTTCAGGATAGCATCTATGTGTGCTGAGAAGGATAGGTGTTGATCAGGCCAAACCCCTAGATACCTAAAGGTAGTAGTGTGCTCAAGGATCGTACCTTCAAGGGTGTAGAAGGTAGGGGGAGTTGTGAGCCTGGATAGTCTCTGTCTGGTACCAAAGGTCATGGAGACAGTTTTTGGCCGTTGAGGGAGAGTTGATGAGAGCTAAACCAGTGTTTGAAGTTTGTTGAAGTCGGCCTGAAGACTGGTGGATACCTCTTCAGTGGTGCGGCCGGGGGAGAATAGAACTGTCATCCGCATACATGTGTATGTGGGAGGATGAGCAGATTACAAGCAGGTCATTGAGAAAAATAGAAAAAAGAACTGGGCCAAGTACCGATCCCTGCGGAACTCCGGTATCAGTAGAGAGAGGCGGGGAGGTGGCATCCGCAATTTTGACTGACTGGGTTCTGCCTTGCAGGTAGGTACTGAACCAGTTTGTAACGGACTCTGCTAGTCCTGCTGCAGAGAGGCAGGCTAGTAGAAGGGGGTGGGAGACGGTGTTGAAAGCTTTAGCTAAGTCGACAAAGATGGCTGAGGTGAACTGATCTTTGTCCATCCCAGAGAGGATGGTGTCGGAAAGTCTTAGCAGAGAAGTAGCAGTGGAGTGATTCTTACTGAATCCAGACTGGTAGGATATTACAAAGCAGTGATTGGATACTTTTAGGATTGCTGTAATAATACAGATTTAGTTGTTCTGTTTTTTTTTTCTCTAACTGAGCTGAGTAATACTTGGAGTGCAATAGGATTTCTAACTGGGCTAAGTGAAACTATATGAGGGCTGAGAACAAAAAGTATGGTAGCTGAGGGTGAAAAATGGACAAAGGGGCTTTAGGATTGTTACAGTAATACAGTATCTAACAGATGAGATTTGAGACTGAATTAACCTGGTCGGCCGGGGGGCAGGAATTTGAGTAGCTAGGGGCCCAACAGTTGTAGTAGGATACAGAAACCAGGAGTTAGAGCCTGTTACATAAGATAGGGGCCAAAATGGGGCAGGTGCCGCATGTCAGTAGGGCGGGCATGTTTGGAAGGGTGGTGGGGTGTACAGGGTGGAGGTCCGCCATGATCCTGGCTTGGGCTTGGAGGATTGGGGGGTGTATGGTCTGTAGACACCTGGCTAGTTTGAGGGAGGAACTGTGGAGGTTAGGGAGGAGTCTAAGTGGCAGGGCAGATGAGTATGCTAGGCATCCTGGCTGGAGGGGAGGGGAATAGGGGATGACAAGGGGATGGGGAAGAATAACTAGCCTGAAACTGGACCCCAGTATCAGAGGCACTAGCAGAGAAGGGAGGGGTGCCCAAGGCCGGGGGTCTCCTGATGGGGAGGAAGAGACCAGGAGCATTGGGAGAAAGCCAGATGGTCATGCAGGGGAGGGACCGGGGCAATGGAGGGGAACAAGTCAAGGGGGGAAACGACAGGGGAAGAGATGTAGAGGAGCATCGACTAAGAATAGGTTTAAGCCTCTGCCATGGGACAGCGAAGTGGAGCAGGAACATACTGAAGGGGGGAGGAAACAAGTGGGGCATGAGAGGGATGGCAACAGGTGGGGAAGAGGTAGCGAGTATGAAAGGGTAGAAGAGAGGCTAGTAAGGAAGGAGGGGGTGACTATAGGAGAGAAGGCAACGGGAAAGGGGAAGGATGGGAGGGGCATCATTGTCGGGGTCGAAGGGAATGGGAGCTCTAAACTGACAACAACGGGGATAGAAGAGGAGTCGGAAATCAGCTGGGGAGGAGGAGGAGAGGTTGACATGGAAGCCCAGTAGGAAGTAGTCAGGCTGGGAAGGGGTTCAAGGGGGATGGGAGAAATAAGGCAGAGAAAAGGGATGAGGCGGAAGTAGGGGGCGCAGATACAGAAGTCACACAGGGTGCAGTTGGTGGGGGTAAGGGACAGGGAAGACCGAATACTGGGGTGGTGGAAAGGGCATTAGAAGAAAAAGGGGATAAAGGACAGGGGGCTCATCCTGGGGGATTCTATACTGAAATGGGTGAGATGGGGCGGAAGGGGGGAAAGGCACAGCCATATTTAGCTTGAAGCTTTCTCCAGGTTGACTGCAGAAGGGGCAGGGCAGGCACTGCTCAAGTGTGCAGTGAGGGGGAGGAAGAAATCTCATTTAGTGTTGCATGTGGGTACAAACGACTTGGCAGGTGAGACTGTGCAAGTAGTGCGGGGGAGGTTTGAGGAGTTGGGCAGACAGTGTGATGGGGTGGGGGAGTCGGTGACATTCTCAGAGGTACTCCTGGTACCATGTGCAAGCACAGGGAGGAAGGGTAGGATTGAGGAGTTCAACGACTGGCTGAGGTATTGGTGCCAAACCAAAAATTATGGGTTAGTGACTAACTGGGGTAGGGTCTGGGGGAATAGTGACTTGTACGTGGGGACAAGCTACACTTGAGCAGGGAGGGGAGAGGAGTATTAAAGGCGGGATTAGAGGGGTATATCTCTACTAAGGTGGATTTTAAACTGGGAAGGGGGAGGCCAAAAGACTAAGGTTGGTAGAAAGGTCCGGACAGGGGAGCCTAATGAGCTCCCCTCCCCCCAGATATAGGTAAAGGCATAGGCCTAGTAACCCCAGGAGAGGGTGGGCAGAGTGGCCCGAGTGCAATACAGAAGGCATCACCACCTAGTAAGAATAAGGAGGAGAAAGGGTGCAGACTACCAGGAGGAGGGACACAGGCCAAGGAGAAGAGTGAGGAGAAGGAGGGGTACGGGTGGAAGGTGGTCTCTCTCAATGCAGGAAGCCTGGGAAACAAAATTGCAGAGCTTCAGGCACTCCTTTCAGAGGGGAAGGTAGACACTGCTGTAGTGACAAAGACTTGGGCCACAGAGTACCACGATTGGGACCTGTCAATGCTGGGATACAGGATATACAGGAGGGACCGGGGGGGGGGGGTTTGCACTCTATGTGAGGGAATGGATCAAATGCATAAGGGATGAGGGAGAAGAGGTGAGGACAGATGCGCTTTGGGTGCAGCTCCTGGACTTCAAGGGCAGAAAGCTGAGGCTGGGAGTGGTGTACAGACCACCGGCCCAATCCGGGGAACTGGATGGGGAGTTGGCAGAGCAGATAAGGAGGGTGTGTAGAAAGGAGAGTGTGGTGATAGTGGGGGATTGTAACCTACCAGCGGTTGACTGGAACACCCCGGCTACTAACAGTACCAGGGAGCAGGTGCTCCTTGATGCATTCCAGGATGGCCTTCTGACACAATTGCTAAGTGGGCCTACAAGGCTTGGTAGCACTCTGAACCTAGTACTGGCAAATGGGGAGGCAGTAAGGGCGGAATACCCACTAGCTGGTAGTGACCACCAAACAATGTGGATCGTTCTTGTGCTGGGCAGGGAGACAGGAGGCACGGTCACTAAGGTGGTGGACTTTGGGAGGACGGGAGCAATACTGTAAGGGAGACTCCAGGATATAATGCCGGGGATGGATGCAGAACAAAAGTGGGGAGTCATAAAGACTGGGCTAACAGAGGCCACAGTAGCCTGCACCAGGGCCAGGAGTAAGAAGAGCAGAGCCAAGAAACCATGCTGGTTGAACAAGAAAGTGCTGCAAGGGGTGAGGGCAAAAAGGGCTGCATACCGGCAGTACAGGAGAACAGGGAATGGAGAGGATAAGGAGGCTTACGGGAGTTGGTCAAGGGAGGTGGCCAGGAGGGCGAAAAAGCGAAGGCCTCCAGGGAATTAAGGTTAGCACAGGGCATAAAGGGAGGGGAAAAGGACTTTTTTAGGTATGTCAGGGAAAAGAGGAAGTGCAAGGAACATATATTGTGAGGATAAAGCAGGGAGGGGATTGGGTGGAAAAGGGGGAGGAGCAGGTGGAAATTCTAAACGAGTACTTCTGCTCCATTTTCACTAAGGAGAGGGATGGTCCACTACCAACATGGGCTGGGGGGTGGGAAAGGGGGGAGGAGGTGATGGACAAAGTGATCACATGGAGTAGGGTGCTAGAGGGGCTGAGGGCAGTAAGGGTGGACAAGGCACCAGGTCCTGATGGCATCCACCTCAGGGTGCTGAGGGAGATGGCTGAGCCACTGGTAGATCTGTTCAGCACCTCCCCGGAAACTGGGTATGTGCCCCAGGACTGGAGGGTGGCCCATGTGGTGCCCATACACAAGAGTGGGCCTAGAGAGGAGCCAGGAAATTGTCAGTCTGTCAGTCTCACGTCCAAAGTGGGTAAGCTGTATAGCTGTATGTGTGGAGGCAGTATAGCGCAGTGGTTTAAGGCTCTGAGCTGCAAATCTGGTGACATCCAGCAGACTAGACCTGGGTTTGAATCCCACAGCTTCCACTTTCATACTGTGTGACCCTGAGCAGTCACTTAACTTCTCAGTGCTCCCAGGATGCACCTTTTAAAAAAAGCTTTCAGCTTAGTGTGCTACTCCTGGTTAAATAACTTAAATAAAAAAAAAAAAAAAAGCAAGCTCATGGAGGCAGTACTGAAGGAGAGGCTGGTGGCATTCCTAGAAAGTAATGGCCTGCAAGATGGGCGGCAACACAGATTCGTCTCAGGGAGGCCTTGTCAGTCCAACCTAATAAGAGTATTGGGTAAAGCTGAACACCCCAAGGCACACCTCAACACTTGTCGGTGTCTGCAGGATAGGGTGAGGTGAAATGGCATGAATGTTATGGGTGACAACCCAAACTCATACCCCAATGCCTGTCCGTCTCTTCAGAGTGGAGGTGAGGTTGGCGTGAAGTTCAATACATCACTGCCATTCCTACTCTGCATCTGTCTAACTCCTGCATTTCCAATGCTGATACCAGCAAGCAAACATTCGGCATTGACAGATGCTCGTTTTTTTCTTTTATGCATTACATTTGATTTTGTTGCTCCTCCAATGCCAGCGAGCAGGGTGAGTGGAAGGAAAATATTACTGACCTGATAAACTGTACCAGCACTTGTTGGTGGGGTAGTGCCTGTTTCAGATCCTGATTTACCAGTGAGTCAACAGTAATAATAAAAACAAAATATCTAATGTTGCTCTTGATCTTTAAAGTAGCACTGCAATAAAAAATATTTTCCACAAAGCTAGTTTCAGCTACAATTAAAGTGAAACTCCTGTTGAGTCCCTCAGTGCAGCAGCAGCTGCAGAAACACCCGATTAGGGCTTTCAACATAAAATAAACTTTTTTTAGTACCTGGTGCCCTGGAATTTTAATAGAAAAGATCCAATCGCTCCATCCTGGCGACATACCATGACGGACATCTCACGCACCTCGGGTGACTTCCATGAAAGGTTATGCTAATGAGGCTACCAACAAATGGCAGTTGTTGGTAGCCCCATTAGCATAACCTTCGTGGCGGAAGTCACCCGAGGTGCGTGAGATGTCCGCCTGTGGGTCTGTCGCCATGATGGAGCAAGCAGATCTTTTCTATTAAAATTCCAGGGCACCAGGTACTAAAAAAAATTTATGTTGAAAGCCCTAATCGGGCGTTTCTACAGCCACTGCTGCACTGAGGTACTCAATCGGAGTTTCCCTTTAATAACAGTTTTAGCATACTTGCCAAATGTACTTTTCTAGGTGCCTAATGTGCTGTGCACCATAATGTGTGTTTTTTTTTTTTTTTTTTTTTTTTATCCTAACCCTTACCAGGTTTACAGTGGTATTTCTAAACTAAATGTGGCAGCCGTCTTTTTTTTTTTTTTTTTATCTTGAGAAAAAACTAAATTGGAATATTTATAAAACATGTTAGAACAGTTAGAATTCTCCAATTCTGGTGGAACTAGAAAATGTTACTACCAAATAAAACTGGAAGAACAATCTGAAGGGCTGGGTGTAAGAGTAATAACATCATAGGGTTATCTTTGCTGAAATAAATGAATAAATCAATAAAAACGTGTCGTTTGTGGTCACTTTCACCTTTCTGCACTGAAACTGCATGACCAGAAATGGAAGTCATTGTCATCCTGCCCTAGTCCAGCAATGAAGTGAAGGTTCAGTTAATTGTACAGTGGTAATTCATGACTTCATCCTCATCCTGTCACCTCTCCCAGCTGCAAGCATGAAAAACATCACAAATCGGAGTACACAGGCTGACAGGGGAAGTGTATAGTGCTAGTGCAGTGCCCTTGACTTCCCCTTGTCACTAGTGCAGTTCCCCTCACGTTGACAGCTGTTAGTCTGCGGTCCGCTCCACTAACCATGCTCCAGTAGCATTCATTTTAAAGTTGGTCTTTTCATGAAGACTAGTTTCCTTGTTGGCTGTTGTTTTCTTGTTTTCAGTATACTGAGTTTCATTCTGGACATTTCAGCTGCATATCTGGAGTTGTCTTCAGCTTGTTTATTGTATTTTTCAGTCTGCTTTTCCAGGTTTGAGGTCCCTCTGAGCCGATTCCCTCCCTTCTCCGGTCTGCTCCCAACATTGTTCTCCCCAGTCAGCTCCTGGCATCCTCCCTTGCCCCATCTGCTCCTGGTGTCGTCCTCCCTCCCCCAATTTACTCTTGTTTTGGAGACATTTAACGGTAGAATATCAATGTGAAGCTATTTATGGACTTCCACAGGATGAGAGAGGGCTGGGATGGTGGGGTAAGTTGGCAACTTTGTCAACCAGTCATAAGCCTTACCAGCCAAAGTAAAATCTCAGGTATACAGTAGATATGTTTGTGCAGCAGTCAAAGTCACAAATTGCAGTACATTTTTTCCACCTTTAAGTTATATGTAGCTGTAGGTCTTCTAATTAACGATTCATGATTCATCTCGTTCCCTGTTTAGCAGGTAGCCCACACGTGTGCTGTGTCCCGAAATGTTTAGTTCAAATCTAACTGTCAGTTGCTCAGTCCATAGCATACTCCTCTTTCTGGGCCGAAATATCGAAGGTTTCGGCTCGACACCAGCTACTTGGGATAATACTCATAACTGACACTGTAGTGCCGTATGAGGGTGGTGCTGTACAGTTGAGCTTGCATCCTTTGGGTGAGGCGTTAAACCCAAGTCCCTTCTGTGCACCTCTGGTCACTGTCCAGATGGAAGATTGAGTGGGGGAGTTTTCTTGGTGCCATGGCCAACATTCCCCCTGTCAATAAGACAATATGTAGCCTGCCCCATGACACCTGGACATGAGCTATCACCGCTCAGTGTGCTTTTCCTAGTTTAAAAAAAAAAAATTCGGACACGTATTGTTAACTAAATGGAGTCCTTATTTGACACAAAAAAAATTAGCAGAATGCATTTTAAAATCCAACAGTATAAAGATATAACCTACCATCTGTACATACTCGAGCAAAATGATTTTTTTTATTTGTATAGTATAGTATCTTTTGACCAGGATAGGCACACTGGGCCGTGATAACTCGCTTTCAAGTGCATGCTAGGAGTGGGGGACATGGACCTGTTTTGTTGACAAGGGGAATGATGGCTATGACCTAGGGGAAACTCACTCGGCTTCGATAGGTGCCATGTTATCTTCAACTTCCACCTGGACAGTGATCAGAGATGGGCAGCATGGACCTTGGTATAGTGTCTCGTTCGAAGAATGGCACCTCAGCAGTGCAGCTGCCCCCTTGTATTGCACTGCTGTGCTAGTTATGTGTATTACCCCAGGTAACTGGTGTGGGGCTAGAACCCACGACCTTCCAATCTTCTGGCCCCTTAGGCAAGCAAGAAATCTCCTGAACTATCTGTACCTGTCCCAGTACTGTAAGTAGGTGAGGTTGGTGTGAATCAGATAAAAACATTAATTAGAAGAATTATAATTACAGGGTAGGTAACTTTTTCTTCTAATCACATCAGTGTTTATGTCTGCTTCGCACTTTAGGAAACAGACTCAAGGCAGTGACCATGGTGGCAGGTACTAGGATCTTGTTAGGAAATATGTTCTTGAGTATAGAAGCACCAATCATAACGTCCCTTCTTGCTTCGAAATCAGTAAAGTAGTGGGGCGTACCGCAAGTGTTGGTTGATGCCCAAGCAGCAGTTTTGCAAACCTCTCGTTAGGAACTTTCCCTTGAAGCTGCCACAGAGATCGCTGTGTTTATGGTAGACTGAGCCCTGAGACCCATGGGTGGTTTCATTGTCAACAGTTGCAGGCAATACATAAGACCAGCCAACGAGAAATTGTTTTCTTGGCTTCTAGTTGTCCCTGTGCAGTCTCATCCCAAGTGACTATTTTCATTCATTGTGGACTCTGGTCTGTTCTTATAGAAACTGAGTACTGTACTTTGTTAAAGGGAGCACACACCTTTGTTTTACATTTTTTTATATATAATTGGTACTTACAGGCATATGTAACATCTACTTAATAGCTCTACTGTATGGTTTCATGTGTTTGTTTTGAAATATGTTTTCCCTCATTTAGGATTGCTTGCCTTGTTAATGCTGCTGTTTTCCAGCCTGATATTAATTAATTGATTTATTTATTTGTCAGTGCAGGAACCTGGTGACATCCGTTAAGTAGAAGCTCTTCATGGAAAACTCTCTATTGTAGGATTCCACTGAATTGATATCACAGGGTGCCAGAACTCATAAGTAATTGCAGTAATGCACAGCAGCTGTGCTGGGATAACATTGTGCTTCGGGTTGTTGGGCACAAGGTTGCAGGCCGCGCGCATCCAGCACCGGAGAAGTGATGTTATCCCCGTGACACATACTTTGAAGTACATTATTGCAATTTATAAAATTGCTTGTATTTATTAAAAAAAAAAAAAAAAAAAGGTTTATGGTCTCTTAGCATACAGTGTATGGAGAATGGAGATATGCTTCTCTGTGAGATTGTAAGGTCTAGTAAAAAACAGAGGTTAAGTTATTGTTTGGTTCGTAGTGAAATTTAATCACAGCCTTTGGTATAACAAATGAGTATACAGCACCATCTTTGTGAAAGACTGAGAAATCTGGAAGAAAATAAGATGACACTGAAATCTACACCCCAGTTACTGTCTCATTGCAGTCAACCCTCCCTTTCCTAGCTCATTGTTTTGGTAACATTCAGGCTTGGATGACCCTCAACTCCCTTTGCCTAAATATCAACAATATGTATCATAAGTGATATGTATGTTTTCCCAAATAGTCTCCTGTCTAAATTCGCTGATGATACGAAATTGGGTGGTAGGGTTGTTACTATACCTGCCATAAAGTCTCTTTGAAAATGATCTTCTTTGTATCTAATCTTGGGCACAAAAAAATTCAATGCTTCTTAATATTGAAAAATGTTCGGCCCTTCATTCTGGTGTTAGAAATCCAAAAGTAAATTACTACCTTAATAACATCATGTTAAAAATCAACCTAAAAAAAGAGATTTAGGTATTATAATTCATAATAAGTTATCTCTAAACTATCAGTACAATAATGTGATTAGATCTGCTAATACTGTAATGAAACAAATTCAAAGAACATTTGTCAGTAAATCAGAACATTGCCTATTACCTGTTTATAGGGCCTACGTTAGACCTAAAGTGGACTGTGGTTCGCCTTTTTGGAGTCCTTATCTTAAAGGAGACATTAGCCATTTGGAGCTAATTCAGAGACGATTCACCAAAATGATACCACGTTTACATTCCTTAAGTTATGAATCACGTTTAAGGGAAACGGGTCTTTCTCGCTTAGACGTACGTAGACTTGGGGTCATTCTTTTTGTGCACAAATTATTCAAATCTCTTATACTTAGGTATCAATGTGGTCTTACTTTAGCAGATAAAACGCATAGTGGGTAGATGTCATAACAAACAATTAACTGTAGAGTGGGCTAATATAAAAAAAGTGACAACTTTTTTTTCTATTCGAGTTGCCAAATCCTGGAAATTCTTTACCAAAGGAATTGATTAATATCACTGATTTCTACACATTAAAATCCCAGTTGGATTTATGGTTAAATTCTTAACATTATCATTATAAATGATCCACTATTGTTGTGGGGGATAATCTCGATGGGCCTCGTGCCTTCTTTTGTCCCAAACTTATCCAGTAAGAAGACAGAGCTACGGATCTGTGACACTAGAGCAAAAATCAAGTCACTCAGCCTCACCCACTTGAATCTCTGCTTCTCTGATTAGGCCAAGCCCTAGCATACAAAACCTGGGAGTGCAATTTGATCTGATCCTACAAACGGACAACAGCATCCTCAACTCGGTCATAACTGCCTTTTTCCATTTCTGCAACATGACCAAAATCTGTTCTTGTCTGAATCCAGACCCTGCTGCCGCCCTTGTTCATTCATTTGGTTTTTCCACCGTTGCACAATTGTAACTACCTTCTGGCCAGACTACCATCCAGTAAAACCTAGCATCTGCAGTTGGTTCAAAAACGCCTCTGCCCATCTTAATGGAAGTAGGAAGTCCAGCCGTATCAGATTATTATATAAACAAAAACTATTGATTAATGATATTGTGCGTGAAAGTGCTAATCGACTGTGAAAATGCATAGCACGTGGCACATATTGATTAGCAAAATGAACAGTGTGTTATTTGTAATGTGCTTTGAATGTGTAAACCTGAATAAAAAAAAACATAAATGTCTAGCAGTCTAATGCTATGTAATTCAGAAATGGTTAGCAATGCCCTCTGATATGCGTAGCATTTTACTATGTTATACCAGCTGTTTATTACTATGCATATCACCCCATTTTTGTCTGTCTTGCATTGGTTGCCAGTTCAGTAATGAACTGACTTTAAAATTCCTGTACTAGTATTCAACAAATTCCTGAGCAGTCCTGCTCCCCCTTCTCTCTACTAAGCAGCCACACCTCAGGCACAATTTGTGCTCCTTGAATCATCACTTATTGGCAGTCTCTGTCTTCCTTTAGCTAGGTTACTGAGGGCAGTTGTGCCTTTTCAGCCTGTGCCCCTTGGCTCTGGACTAAGTTGCATGCTCAACTGTGATTTTGTGTACTGATATTTTTTAAAGCAGCAAGTTAAAAAATGTATTTATACTGTTTTTCTTGTAATGTATCTTGATTATATTATTTTTAAGTCTTTGCAAGAGAGTGCTTTGAAATTCCATAAAGCCTTTCATAAATAATGATTATTATTATTATTATTATAACACAGTGGCACTGCTTGCCTAAGTGATTGCCACTAAAAAGGCAGTCTTCCAAGTTATTAGTTTTAGGCAACAAAAGTCTAGAGATTCATAAGGTTCTTTAATCAAGTGTGATAAATCCAACTTTAAATCTGATGGGGGTTCAGGTGTCCTTACAAGGGGTCAAATGTGATTCAAACCTTTGAAAGCCCAGCCAGTGAGGTTATGTAAATTATGAGTGTTCTCAGATTGGGTATATAGTCACTGTCAGGTGACGAGGGGCAAACCACGGCGGTGTACTCCTGGATACGCTTCAGCTCCTTGTCTGTTATGACTCCCAGGTCCTTTACCTCCTCTACTCTAACAAGGGAGCCCTACATAGTGTGTAGGTGGTACCTCTGTATTTCCTCCCCCAAGTGCAGTGCCTTGTATTTGGCTCCATTGAATCAGAAACTCCAGGAGACTGACCAGTAGCCAGTCTTGTTTAAGTCCTTTTGAACTTTGTCCCTATCCTCAGTGATGTCCACCACCTGAGTCAGCTTATTGTCTTTAGTAAGTTGCACAGTCTGCTAGAGATCTCTGCTGCCAAGTTGTTGAAAACATTGAATAGAAGTGGCCCAAGGACAGATCCCTGAGGGATGCAGCCAAGTACCCCTCTCCACTCTGATTATTGCCCATCCACCATATTCCTCTGCTTCCTGCCACCAAAGCAGTTAGTAATCCACCTTGTGTATGCCTTTTGTATACCACACTAATGTACTTTGCCGAGAAGCTTGTCACACACCACAGTGTCAGCCTTGCCCCTGTCCTACTCCCTAGGAGCTGAAGGATGATCTGGCGCCGCATCTGGCAAGGCTGTTCAACTTGTCCTTGGACACAGGGGTGGTGCCAACGGACTGGAATAGGGCAGAGGTGGTAGCACTACATAAGGGGGGGAGGAAGGACGAGGTAAAAAACACCCGTCTCGTTAGTCTTACCTCGGTGGTGGGGAAGGTAATGGAAACACTACTTAAAATCAGGTTGTTAGAATACTTGGAGATAAATGGCACGCAGGATGATAAGCAGCATAGCTTCACCAAGGAAAGGTCCTGTTAGACTAGCCTGATAGTTTTTCGATGTGGTGACACAGATAGTGGACCTGGGAGGAGTGGTGGACATGGCTTATTTGGATTTCAGCAAGGTCTTCGACACCGTTCCGCATGGTGGAATGGTGCAAACGCTGGACAGACCCGGGATAGACCACAGGATCACCAGGTGGATGGAAAACTGGTTGACGGGAAGGAGTCAGATGGTGGTGGTAAACAGGACACATTCCAGGGAACGGGCAGTGACTGGTGGGGTGCCACAGGGGTCCGTGCTAGGACCAATACTCTTTAACATCTATGTTAGTGACCTAGCGGAGGGTCTGGAGGGACGGGTGTGCCTGTTTGCAGACGATGCAAAGGTCTGCAATAGAGTGTGTTCCCCTAGTGGGGTGTAAGCCATGAGGCGGGGGCTGGAGAGGTGGTCTGATACCTGGAAATTGAAGTTTAATCCACAAAAGTGCTCAGTGATGCACCTGGGGAGGAGAAATAGGAAGGAAACTTACTCCCTTGGGGGGGGGGATGATTAAGGAGAAGGAAACAGAAAGGGACCTAGGGATGATGGTATCGCGTGACCTGAAGGTGGGCAGCCAGTGTAGTAGGGCGGTGGGAAAGGCAAATGGAATGTTGGCTTGCACTGTGAGGTGTTTTAATAGCAGAAAGAGGGAGGTGCTAATGCCATTATACAGAACCTTGGTCAGGCTGCATCTGGAATATAGGGTGCAGTTCTGGAGGCGTCGCCTACGCAGAGATGTTGAGTCGATGGAGAGGGACAGAGAAGGGCAACCAAAATGGCAAGAGGGATACAGGATGTACCCTATTAAAGACGATTGAGAGAGATAAATTTGTACCCTCTAGAGACTGGGGGAGGGGGACATGATTGAGACCTTTAAATATCTGAAGGGAATAAACAAGGTGGAGGGTGATAATTTGTTCAAATTGAAGAAGGGAGCGAAAACGAGGGGGCATAGCCTCAAACTGGAAGGTGGGAAATACAGAGGTACTCTCAGGGGGCAGTTTTTCACAGAAAGGGTGGTGGATGCCTGGAACAGACTGCCGGAAGAGGTAGTGGCAGCAGAAACAGTGGAGGGGTTCAAGAGGGCTTGGGATGGATTTTAAGGGGTTGGGAAAAGAGGGTGGAGGCATAATAGTAGGGGCGTAGGGTGTTGGGCAGACTAGATGGGCCGTGGGGCCTTTCTCTGCCGTCACGTTTCTGTGTATCTGGTCACCCCCTCGAAGAAGGTGATAAGTTTGTTGTGATATGATCTGTCTCTCATAAAGCCATGCTGATAGTGGGTCAGGACCTTTCCCAGCACTAATATCAGGCTGACTGGCTCTTAGTTGCATGGGTCTGACCTTGCCCCCTTCTTGAAGATGAGAACAGTGACCACTTTTCAGTCCTCCAGCAGTGCTCCTGTCCAGACAGACTAATGAAAGATAACAGCAAGTGGGCCCTGCCAGTTATTTTTTTTAACTCCAATATGATCCTGGAGTGTATTCCATCTAACTTGGCTTTGAGAGTTACTGGCGAGATCTTTGGGAGGTAGTCCGCTATTAATGGGTCTGGGATGTCTGCAGGCTGCATCCTGGTTATACCAGATACCATGAACCCTCCCAGTAAGCACCCTGTCTTGGGACCCTATGATGAACACCAAAGTATTCGTTTAGCATCTCAGCCATCACCATGGCTCTTGTAGGTGGTTCTCCCATTCCCCTGTTTTCAGAGGCCCAGTGCTCTTCTACACTTTCCTTCAATGTATGTACTGGAAGAAGGCTTTGGTGTCATCTGCAGCTCGTACTTTTCTCTGGCCTGAAGGCAATCTGTCGCTTCCTAATGGTCATAAACTTTTTTTTTTTTTTGTATTTTGTTCATTTGTTTAGGATCTGTAGCTTAAGGTCCATGACGAATGCCTGTCCATGGAAGATGCAAAATTTGCAACAAAGTGAGACACACGCGGTGGAAAAATATGGGATGATTTGAAAAAGTTGGAAGAATAGTCAAGGGTTTTGCAGCTAGTTTTTTTTTTTTTTTTTGAAATTTTTTATTGAATTTTGACATAATCAGTATCGTATAATACACTCATGTAAGGCATATAAATGTCAGTATAAAGAGAATACATACAATGAAGCAGGTTTAACAAGCCTATACATTCTGGATTAAGAAAACCGGGGGTATGTCCATCAGTGTATCTTATAACCAAGAACTTAAGTCCAGTATCAGCTGCACTCCGCAAAGACTTTTGGTGGTTAGTCCAGACATGTTCAGATCCGTTATGAAGCCACAACACTGTGTGTTGATATGACCCCAAGCCCATTGTAAAGCCTCAAATTATAGCACTTCATAACACTGACTCTTATGCCCCAGAGCCTTACAGCAGTAATTCAAGAAAATATCAACCAAGAACCACTCCACTTAAAACTTGAGGCAGAAATAATGGTAGCTCTTGTGAAACTGCAAAAGTTTCAACAATTGAATATTAAAAGGACAGTAAAGCAGTTACATTCTGTAGCGTATGGAAAACATTGTGCTCAGTGGCTAGCAATATCCCCTTCTAGTTCAACGAAACTGTTGAAGCCTTATGACTACAAAATGTCCCAAGTTCAGGTTTCTTCCTCCGAATCCTCTGGCTGGCTTGCTTCTCTGGTCTCAAGCTCCCTAGCTATCGCCTCAGTCTTCTTTTCCGCTTCCAGGGGATTCGTAAACTGGAATGCTTTACCACCATAATCAATCCGGAGTTGAGCTGGCATCAAGAGAGAGAGTGAGTTACCCTGAGAGTCCTGAGTTTGGCACGGATTGCATCAGACTTTTTTTCTATGCACCCTCGTTGCGTAGGAGAGATCGGGAAACTAATGCAGCGTGGCCCCGTTGAAACTAAGATGGCACATAGATCTTGCAGCCTAGAGAAGGATATCCCGAGTGACTGTGCTGGCTGTCACCAGAAGGACCGTTAGAGGAGTGTCCGATTTATGACCCGGTGCACGATGTGTAATTCTATAGGCCTTGTGTAGTTGAGCCACAACTAACTCTGAGTGGAGTTGTAGTGCATCAGGAAGCCAGTTCTGTGGAAAGCTCAATAGGTTGTCCTCTTCACTCCCTCAAGAGCCCGATCAGCTGTATATGTGGAGCTCTACTAGCGTTCTCCAATGCCTCCAGGCGGTACCGTAGCTGGGTATTTTCCTGCACCAGTTTAGAGGTAGCAGATGGGGCCTGCATCGCAACTTTTTCAGCTGTAGCCGCGGTCTGAGATGCTGTTTCCACCTTAAGATCTTGCTCAAAAAATCGTTGCAAGATCGACTCTGCTTTCAGGTCGATCGCCTGCATCGAAGCGTGCAGTGCTCTCCATGGGGGTTCAGGCCAGCTGCATGCACTGTGGATTTAGACGGGGCCTGTATGTCTCCTTGCGGTGGATTTTTGTTGCCCCTCCCACCAGCCTTCTGCGTGTGCCCCACTGCTTTATTTGGGCTTGATCTCTTCAGGATAAGAATCACTATCTGAAACTGCTGTTAAAGTTTAGCTCGGATGCAGTTGTTTAAGAAAAAAGTCTGTTTTAAAGCTCTTGCAGCACAGAGACGAGCTGAAGTGTGTCTGGTCTGTGGATGTGCTCAGCAGCACCCCGCAGCTAGGTTTTAATGCAAAATCATGCACTTGGGGCACAGAAACCAGGGGGCTATGTACCACTTGGGAGGGGAAGGACTGGCAATCACTAAACAGGAAAGGGGCCTGAGGGTAATCATTTTTGATGACATGAAGGTAGCCAAGCAGTGTGATAAGGCAGTTGGGAAGGCTAGCAGGATGGTTGGATACGTGGGGATGGTTATCACCAGTAGGAATAAGGAGGTAATATTACTCCTGTACAGATCACTGGTAAGACCCCGCCTCAAGTACTGTGTCCAGTTCTGGAGACCCTACCTCGGAGGAGGAGGAGGAGGAGGATTGAGTCTGCTCGAATCTGCAGCTAGCCCCTCAACTTGCAGCTGTCCCTCCCTCCTCCCCCCTCTTCATCTTAACTCCCCCCACACCCTCTTAAAGCTACCCACCGTTCTACAGGAAACCATGTCCTGTGATAGAATATTCCACCTGTCCACCACCCTTTCTAAGAAAAAATGTCTCTTGATTTCCCTCCTGAATCTTACCCCCTCCAACCTTGGCTGATTATCTCTGATATCCCTCTCTCTCTTCTAAGCTGGAGGATCCCTTCTGTATTAACCTTATTTATCCCCCTTCAAGTACTTAAAGGTTTCAATCGTATCCCTCCTCTCCTCCAGGGAGTACATGTTCAGCTCACCCAGTCTATCCTCGTAGGACTTGCCCTCCAATCCCTGGATCATTCTCATCGCCCCCAAAACACTCCGATATCCTTCTTCAGGAACAAGTGCCAGTACTGCACACAGTACTCCAGGTGAGGCCTGACCAGGGACGTGTATAGGGGAAGGATCACCTCCCTACTCCTGGAGGATATTCCCCTTGCTATATACCCCAGCATTTATTGGCTTTTGCTGCTGCCTTCCTGCACTGAGCAGAGTTGTTCATGCTGCCCATTATAACCACCCCCAGATCCTTTTCCTCCTCGGTACTTTCCAGTTGCACCCCTCCCAGCTGATAGCTCCTCCCCTGGTTCCTTGCCCTCAAGTGCAGTATCTTGCACTTCTTGGCATTGAACCCCAGCTGACATGTTTCTGACCACTCCTGTAGTTTGGTCGGGTCCTCCTGCAGCCCCCTCCACCCCTCAATGTCATCTGCCACTGCTCCCATCTTTGTATCATCAGCAAATAGACTGATCCTACTCTGGACTCCATGTAAGATATCCATTCTAAATATCCTGAATAGAACTGGTCCCAATACCGATCCCTGTGGCACCCGGCTCGACACTTCCCTTGGTGATGAGAGCTCACCACCACCCTCTACTGCCTTCCATTCAGCCAGTTGACGATCCATCTGACCATCTTCGGTCTCACTCCTATGTATTCCAGTTTCCCCCCTAGGCTCCCACGTGGCGTGGAATCAAAGGCCTTGCTGAAGTCCAAATACAGCACATCCACCACATGGCCGTTGTCCAGTTCCCTGGTCACCCAGTCGTAATGCTCCTGTTAGATTTGTCTGGCAGGATATGCCCGAAACAGACCCGTGCTGATGGTCATCCTGGAGACCACTGTCCTTCAAGAAGGTCACCAGCCCTCTTTTAGGACAGTCTCCATGAGTTTCCCCACAATTGATGTGAGGCTTACCGGCCTGTAGTTGCCTGGTTCATCCCTGGGGCCACTCTTGTGGATGGGCACTACATGGGCCATCCTCCAGTCCTGTGGTACGCATACTGTGTCCAGGGAGATATTGAAAAGGTCAGTCAGTGGTACTGCCAGGATCTCTGCTAGCTCTTTGAGTACCCTAGGGTGAATGCCATCTGGTCCCAGTACCAAGTCCACCCTTAGTGCCCTCAAGCCCTCCTTCCCCCACCCCGTCCTCTGTAATCCCTACGTCAGTCACCCTCTCCCTCTTTCTACCCACTCAACTCCCCCCCCTTGGGGTATTTGTCCCTCTTTCTCCTCCATGAACACAGAACAGAAGTATTCATTTAGGGCCTCTGCCTGTTCTCCTCCACCCACCCTCCATCCTTCCTAATCCTCACAGTTTGGTCCTTGTTCTTCCTTTTTTCTCTAATGTATCTAGCATACTAAAAGCCAGCAGAATAGGCCTCCTGGTATATCTAGTCTGTTCGGTAGCCAGCCCCCTACTAGGAGCTCGCTTTACCACCACCCCAGTCCCTGAGATGGTCTTCCCCAGCTTCAGTATCCCCCTGTACCTGTCCCAGCCCTTCTTGAAACCCTCCACTGTGCTCTCTTCCACCAACCTCCTAGGTAGAGTGTGCCATGGCTTTACCACCCTCTCATTGAAATAATGTCTCCTACGCTATCTAAGTCCTTCTCTCCTTCCTTAATACCCTGTGCCAGTCTCCGCTCCCTTGAGGCCTTGGCTGCTCTGACTAGCCTGGTAACCTCCCTGGACTTCTTCATGAACTCCTCCTTGTCCAGCTCCCCCCCCAGATTTTTTCAACTTCCGAAATTCCCTTCTCTTGGCCCTTACTCCCTCCATAACCCCCTTTGTCATCGAACTAGGCTTTTTTGCCCTTCCCCTCTTACTCTGTGTCTTTGTACATGTCCCAGTGGCCTCCTTCAGCCCTCGTTTTATAATGCCCCACTTCTGACTAGCACCCAGTCATGACGAATGCCTGCCAGATGCTTGCCCAAAATTTCCCCCATCCTGTTAGTCTGCCCTTTTAAAATCCATCACCCTGGTCCCTGTATCCCCTGTTTCCCTATTCATATTGAGCGTGAACCACACCGAGTTGTGGTCACTCCCAGCTAGGGCATCCTCTGCCCCAGATCTCTTGTAGCCTCCCCATTTGTAAGTACCAATCCAGAGTCTTAGAAACATAGACTTTGACGGCAGATAAGGACCGCTAGGCCCATCTAGTCTGCCCATTTCCCTACCTACAGGATAGGCTGCAGATCCTATTTAACCAACAGCCTATATCTTCCTGCCCCCCACAAGAATTGCCTTATGTCTGTCCCATGCATTCTTGAATTCTCCCACAGTTTTAGACTCCCACAACTTCCTCAGGAAGGCTGTTCCATGCATCCACTACCTCTCTGTGAAATGTCTTCACATTGCCCTGAACGCTCTCCTTCTATCTTTAAATTGTGTCCCTTGTTCTTGCAAAGTCTCTTTTTCTGAAAGATGCTACCCTCTTGGACTTTGTTGATTCCCTTGAGGTACTGAAAGTTTTTATCATGTCCCCTCTCCTTCTTTCCTCAAGGGTATGCATATTAAGCTCCTTTAGTCTCTCCTCATACGGCTTCTCTTGCGGACCCTGACCATTTTAGTTGCCCTCCTCTGGACTGCCTCTATCCTGTCTATGTCCTTGGAGATGGGGTCTCCAGAACTGGACACAGTATTCCAGATGGGGTCTCACCAACTGTCAGTACAGAGGGATAACAACTTCTGTTTTCTGCTGCTGATGCCTCTCCTATACATCCCAGTATACCCCGGCCTCCCTACTGCCTTCTCACATTGCTTGCTAACCTTAAGGTCACCTGATATGATTACCCCCAGGTCCCTTTCCTGTTTTGTTGTTGTTACTACCTCCCCACCCATTGTGTATTCTTCCCCTGGGTTCTTGTTTCCCAGGTGCATTATTTTGCACTTTTTTGCATTGAATCGTAGCTGCCATACATCTGACCATTCCTCCAACCTTGCCAAGTCCCTTTTCATCCTTTCCACGCCTCCTTGTGTATCAACCCTGTTGCAGATCTTTGTGTCATCTGCAAAAAGGCATACTTTTCCTTCCAGTTCCTCTGCAATGCCACTGATGAAGACATTAAAAAGGACTGGACCCAATACTGAACCCTGCGGTACCCCACTAGTAACCGCCCTTTCTTCAGAGTGGACTCCATTTACAATTACCTTCTGTGTCCTGTTGTCCAGCCAATGTTTTACCCAGGCTACCACCCTGGGACCCACTCCCAGGCTGGTTAATTTGACTAATAATCTTTTGTGTGGGACTGTGTCAAATGCCTTGCTAAAGTCTAGGTAGGCCATGTCCACAGCCCCTCCCTGGTCTCCTACTTTGGTCACCCAGTCAAAGAAATCTATTAGATTCGTCTGACATGACCTTCCCGCTGACATGACCTTCCCTAATCTAGTCTGCTCATGTACCAATTGCACCAGGAAGCTGTCCTGAAGTGCCTCTAGTATGACCTGCTCCCTTGCACTCGTGGCTGGAGTGCTCCAGTCCACCCCAGGTAGGTTGAAGTCCCCCACCACCACTGTGTTCCCCTTCCTACAGACCCTTCTGATTTGCTCAGCTAGCTCTCTGTCCAGGTCCTCCCCTTGCACCAGGGGTCTGTATACTACCCCCATCCTCGGTGCCCTCCATCTTGAGTCCTGAAACTGCATCCATAGGGCCTCTGTACTGCCTCCCCCCATGCACTTTCTCCCTTCTCATACATAGATTGCCACACTGCCAACCTTCCCCTTAGTCTTGTTCTTCTTAAATATCCTATACCTTGGATTCATCATATCCCAATCTTGGTACTGGGTAGCCCATGTTTCTGTGATGGCCGCATTGTCCACCCCTCTTACTGCTGAGAGAGCCTGCAACTCGGCTACCTTATTGTCTAGGCTTCTTGCATTCAACGTGATCACCCTCCACCCCGTTATTTTCTTTGTCTTTCCCTTGGTTCCCCCTTCTCGCCTCCGCCCTCCGTGCCTTTACCCTGTCTCCTCCCTTGCTATCCTGGGGGGTAAGCTCGTCTGGATCCCCTCTCTGGGTTCCCTGCCTACCAGCTATCCACTCACCACCCCCCCACTTAGTTTAAACTCACCTTTGCTGATACATATATCTATCCCCTGTTTTAGTGTTCTCTTCCCCTCAGTGCTTAAGTGTAGCCTGTCTCTTGTGTATAGATCGCTGTATTATCCCAGGTTCCTTCCCATCCCCCCACTAACCTGTACCCCCGGCTCGACACCAGTCCCCCAGTCATGAGTTGAATTCTCTAGTCCTCCCTTTTCTCATTGTACTTGCGCATGGCACTGGGAGTACCTCAGAGAAGGCCATCGATTCCCCACACACCCTTCCCAGTTCCTCAAACCTCTCCCTTACTACCTCCACCATCTTCCTCACCAGGTCATTTGTACCCACATGCACCACAAGATGCGGTTTCCTCCTGCCCCTCCTTGCACACTTAATTGACTGCCCTGCTCTCCATTAACCCAGGTATGACCTCCACCCATATTTGGCTGTGCCTTTCCCCCTTACTACCCCATCTTATCCATTTTTAGTATGGAACCCCCCAGTACTATTATCCCCCCCTCATTATTCCTCATTCCTGCCTCCCCTGCTACTAGGGATCCATAACTGGAGTCTGCCATCCTTGTAAGCGTTGCCCTTCCTCCCCTGCTGCTCCCTCCCCCACCCTGACCTGTCCTCCCTCTCCCTTCCAGCTCTTCACCCTCCACAACCCCCCATCCTCACTGGATTCCCCACCCCTCAGCCTTTCCCAACTGCCTCCCATCCCTGTTCCCTCTGTCTCCCCATTACTCCCTCCTTCCACCCTTCCCCCTGTACCCCACCCCAACCTCTTGATTTCCTCGACCTACTTCCTTCCCTTGTCCTGCCCCTACCATCTTCCTTTCCCTGCCCCCCATGGTGATCCTTTCCTTCCTGCTTTCCCAATGTTGCCATAACCGCAAACCTGTGTCCCTCCCCCACCACCCTGCTGTGCGCTGGCCCTTCCATCCTGCCTGTGGCCATCCCTACAGTGCTAGGCCTCCAATTTGGTTTGCTCCCACTCACACCCCCGCTCCTTCAGCCAGATTTTCTTCCCAGGTTGTTCCCCCATGTTACCCACACGAGGTGACCCTTTTCCCCCCGGCTGTACCTGGTCCCCAATTTGATTTACTCACTCCCATCCCCCTTGACCAGAAGCTCCTCCTATGTGGTTCCTTCATATTACCCTCTTGGGGTGACTCTCCTGCCCTAGTAGCCCCCCTCCCATTCTCTCCAATTCCCTGCCCATCCACTGCGCCTACTCCTTGAGTTTTCTGAGCTTGAGACAGATTGGGCACCCCCAAACCTCCACAACCATTACAGCCCACTATCCTACCCATGTTCAGTCAGTATTTTGCTCACATGTAATAACACTTCAGAAATATAGCCCTGCCAATACGTATTATTATTTATTTATTTTCCATTCCCAACTAGTACTATTTGTACATTTTTTTTACTAATCCTGCCCCACAGTGCCACCTATTTCTTGCCTGCCTATGATCCTGTATCTACTAAATGACTCGCACTTTGAAAACACAACATGATTGCCCCTACAGAGAGTGCCCCAAGCTATCATACAATGCAGAAGCCCCACTCCTACCCACCGCTTGCAAACAATGTATTGTTAAACATTCTCACCCACTGCATTCAGCCTTAGTCACTGACATCCACGTACCTTCCAGTCCCTTTCTGGTGCTTCTGTGCTTTAGGACATTGATAAGGTGGAGTCAGTACCAAAAAAGAGCTACCAAAGTGGTGCAGGACCTGCATCAAAAAGCCCTACAAGGAAAGACTTAAAGAACTGAATATGTACTGTCTCTTGTGCAGAGGAGGGAAAGGGGGGATATGGTAGAAACATTCAAATACCTAACAGGTATTAATAAGGTACAGGAAGGCAGCATTTTCCATAGAAAAAGAAGTTTGAGGACAAGGGGTCCTGCTATGAAGTTGAAGGGGGGAGGCTCAGAGAAAATGTGAGGAAATATTTCTTCACGGAGAGGGTAGTGGATGCCTGGAACAGCTTCTAGCGGAGGTGGTTGGTGCCGAGACAGTGACAGGATTCAAGCATGCATGGGACAGATGCAAGGGACCTTAGTAGTAATGCAAGGGGGTGATGGAGATCAAGTAGGGTCTGTGGAGGCACAGTAGGTGGGGAAACTGGCAGACTAGGTGGTCCAAGGCGTCCTTATCTGCCGACAACTTCAGTGTTTCTCTGTATGTTTGTATGAATGGGGGGGGGCTAAGTCGTGGCCCTGTTCACCATAATGCTTACAGGAATTCTGACCTTGCTGCTTCAGGTGCTCCCTTCAACAAACCCCAGATCTGCTGTATATTGCCAGTGTCAGTAGCTGCTCCAGAGTTGGTCAACAGGTCTTTAGTCTTGGTTAAGTCCACCTTTCTAAAGTTCAGAGTCCTGGTGGCTGAGGCCCAGCTAGTCTTATCTGTCATAAGGGATAGTGTAACTCTGTTTTTGTTTCTGCCTCCTTCCAATTACTTGATGTTCACGCTGAAGATTACTCCATTTCGGCCAATGAGAACAAGGTCAAGGGTGGCCTCAAATCTTTTTCCCTGTTGGATATGATGCTGTTGGAAGCAGTCCTCAGATGTGGACTATAACTCTTTCTCCACCCGGCCATTAGCCCTCTTGGGATGCCAGTCTGTGCCCTGGAGATTGAAGTCCCCAGGATCATCACTGCATCTGATTTGACTGTTCTTGTAATTTATCCTGACCAGCTGGGCATCCTGCTCCTCTGAACTGTTTAGGAATTGTAGCACACTGCCAGGGTGATTGGTTTACCACCATTTTCCCCTAGTTGAACTCAGCTGGACTGTCTAACACTTGTCTCCTCCTCTCCAAGCCAAATGTCAGCCATCTGATTGGCGGGATCTGAGCGTGGAGGAGTGACTACTGTGGGGGTCCTCCTGAGTCCAGGCACTGATGGCGGCAATTGGTGGGGTGAAGGGCAAGCAAAAAACAGCACTCCCCCGTGTGACTGCTCGGAGCTCATGGCAACTGTCACTGCAGTGCTGCTAGGCATGAGAGTGTCCTTGAAGTTCAGAATTTGGTGGAATTTTTTTGGCCCGACCCCAAACTGATTTTCTGCTGCCCCTTTGGAGGGATTGGAGGAAGGAGACACGGCTGACACAGCTATTTGGGTTTATAAAAAGCAGCGTTCTAGGCTGTTCTGTGACACCCGTTGTTTAATGTCTCTGGTCTTGTTGCCTCTTGTTTGCATTCTTTTTCTCTTTGTTTTCTGCCTTTCCTTATGCCCGAAGAAAGGCTGTACTTTTCAGCTTGAATCATTCTGTTTACTTCTACCCCGTTTGTTCCCTTTTCCATGTGGTTTTGATACCTTTAAAGGATAAAATCTACCATGCAAATGAAAGCAACATGTCTCGATCTTAATTTAGCTTAACAAAACAAGGCTGCGACCTGAACGGAACTTTAAGTTAAAGTGATTCGTTTATTTACACAACAGGAGTTAGAATGGCTGAACATAAATAGAAGAAATTCGAGCAACAATAGCAGCCGAAGCGGTAAGGTAAGCTAACTTGGAATTGTAAACGCATGACTGACTTCTAACAAAATAATTGAAACATTTGAGCACAAGGTCTACCTAGCCACAAATTCAAGCATTCTACTAAATGCATAATTTTAGACTGGTTTTTACATAGAAACATAGAATGTGTCAGCAGATGGGGTCCATGTGGACCATCTAGTCTGCCCATGTATACTCCCCCTCCCCCATTCAGGCCACTGTGTTAAGTTCTCCACAGTGCCTGTCCCATGACAGTTTGAACTCCCTGATCATCTCTGACCCCACCACCTGTATGGGGAGGACATTCTAAGGCTCCATCACCCTTTCTGTAAAGAAAAACTTCCTTGTGTTGCTCTTGAACTCGCCCTCCTTTAGGTGCATATCGAGCCCCCTGTCCCGGGTGCAGTTGTTTACCTGCAGGAGTTCCTGTGCCTGTCCCTTGTTGAACCCCTTCAGGTATTTCAATGTCTCCATGATATCCCCCTATTCCTTCTCTTTTTCCAGAGAGTACATATTGAGGTGTTTTAGCCTTGCATCATATGGTTCATGATGCAGACCCTGCACCATTTTTGTTGCCCTTCTTTGTATCATCTCTAGTCTATCTTTGCCTTTCTTTAGGGTGAGGCCTCCAGAACTTGGCACAGTATTCCAGGTGAGGCCTCAACAGTGACCTATACAGTGGCATAATTACCTCTCTCTTTATACTAGTAATGCCCTTTCCTATGCAGCCCAAGATGCTGCTAGCTTTCTGTGCCTCCTTTTCGCATTGCTTGCTGACTGTTAGATTGTCCGTAATGATCACCCCAAGATCACGTTTGTATTTTGTTTCAGCTAGCTGCACCCCATCTAGGAAGTAGTTTGTGCCTGGATTGTGTCTTGCTAGTTGCATGACCTTGCATTCCTTTGTGTTGAACTTCAACTGCCAAGTTTTGGACCATTCCTGTGGTTTCTTCAGGTCAGACTCCATCCTTGTGGCCCCTTCCTGTGTGTCTACCATGTTGCAGAGCTTTGTGTCATCTGCGAACAGGCATGTTTCCCCTCTAATCCATCCGCAATGTCGCTGATGAATGTGTTGAACAGTATGAGTCCCAGTACTGAGCCCTGAGGAACTCCATTGATCACCTTACCGTCCCTTGATAGTGTGCCATTTACTAGCACTTTGAGTTCTGCCCTGAAGCCAGTTTCCTACCCAGTTTACTGTCTTGCTCCCCACCCCTGTGTTTTCCAGTTTGTTGATAAGCATTCTATGTGGAACGAAGTGTCAGTGGCTCAGTAGGTAGCACACGCGCCTCTGAGACTGGGAGATCAGAGGACTGTGTGTTCAGTTCCCACATCTGGCACTTGGGTTAATATTCCAGTACTGACACTGTAGTGCAGCATGAGAGGGGTGCTGCACTTCTGAGGTGCCGTCTTTCGGATGAGACATTAAACCGAGGTCCCATCTGCCTGGATTGGTGGTAGTTCAGGTGGATGTTAAAGATCCATTGGCACTTATCGAAAAAGAGTAGGGGAATTTCCCCAGTGTCCTGGCCAAATTTCCCTCATTCACTAAAAATACCACCAACAGCTTAATCTGGTTCAAGGTCAGTTGGCATTCATCTGTATCCCCATCCCCCGGGTCGTGCCTGAAAATAGGCAGGATTTGTCTAGTGCACTTACCCGGTCAACAATAAATAAATAAAAGGCCTTACTGAAATCTAGATATCCAAAATCCACGGCTCTATTCTGGTTCACTACTCTGATGACCCAGTCGAAAAATTCAATCATGTTTGTTTGGCAGGATTGTCCAGTAGTGAAGCCATGTTTTTTGGGGTCTGACTGTCCGCTTGCCTCCAGTGATGCCGCTATCCTTTCCTTTAGTATTGTTTCCATGATTATTCCCACAATTGAGTTGAGGCTGACAGGGTGGTGGTTCCCTGCCTCCTCCCTGCTGGCACTCTTGTGTGTTTTTGCAGGTGATCGGACATTAAAAGTGATAATTTTTAAAAATGATAGTTTCACCTGAGAGTAACAACGGCTAAACCTCTTGCTGCATGCTAATAGTATCGAACGCCACTGAGAAGGGATGGGAAAAGTAGTAAACAGAACCTCTACTGATTGGCCACAGCAGCAAATGTGAAAATTCTTCCCATTTCTGGACTCCAGGCCACCAGATAGGGCTCCTTGAGACCAGCACATTTGAAAATGAGTGAAAACGGCCATTTTGAGTGTCTCGAGAGACACACAGATCGATTCCAAGCATTTCATGAGAAATGCCCATTTTCCATGATTCTGTGATTGCGGAAAATCATTGACCGTACCTGTAAGTCCGTGAGAAGGTCTGAGACAGGGCTGGGGGTTGTGCTTGTTGAAACCGGAACAAGAAACAGTTTTGTGGAAAATAGGGAAACAAAATCAGCAGGACTTCACAGAAAACAAGATACTGCAGTTTAGTTGTGCTATCCTTACTAAATGCAGTGTAAAAATGTATAAAAACAGGACCCCACTGAAAATGTGATATTGACGCTGTTTTTAACTTGTAACCGCATGCAAGCAAACATGTTTGGCATTGACAGATGCTTGTGATTTTTAGTCCACAATGAAACTGAGTTGTCTGAGTCTGTGTATAACTGAAACTGTGGCCCTTCTCTTAAAATCAAGGTTAAGACTTCTATTGAAAAACCCAGCCATGCTCGAAATTGGAGTCAAAACTTTACACAACAAAAACTGACACACTTGGTGATTTGAGGAGTAAAGTTCTCTTTTTATTGCAAAATTACAGCCCCCTGATGAAGGCTGGTGGAAGCCAATACGTATGGGCAATACCCTTCCTGTAAGCTGTGGTTGTGGCTGTGTTAGCAGTTTTGCAATAAAAAAAGCACTTTTCTCCTCAGTTTGCTGAGTGTGACAGTTCTGATATTTCTAGGAAGTGATTGCGAGTTTCTTCTCTTGTTTGTTTTAGACAGGGATCAAAACATGTCATTGAAACCCCCCAGCTGTACTTGAAATGAGGACCAAAACATCCCGTTAAAAACCCTAGCTGTAATTGAAACCGGAGTCAAAACGTTCTGTTGAATACACTAACTATACATTCCTTGGTGTTTCAGCAACCCTATGTGAGATTCATAGTTTATGCCCAGTACGTGATGGTCATCTAAACATTTAAAATCCACAAAAATACACATGGGTTGCCATGCTTTTAAGTTGCATGGTGAGACTTAATCCCTCTTTATGGGGGGAAAATATCCATACGGAGTCAGACTGTTTTATGTAGTTATAACATCAGTATGTAGGTTGGTGTGTGTGTGTGTGTGTGTGTGTGTGTGTGTGTGTGTGTGTGTGTGTGTAAGAAAGTGAAAATAGGATATGTTATGCTTTTTTTTCTTTAGTGGTTTACTACATTTTTTCCACAAATGCAAAAATAAAGAGTAAATTACCAATACTGTGACACCCTCTTGAACAAACATTCCCAAATATGGGGGAAATATTTGTAGGTGTTTATGCATAAAACCATTTCGATACCATGTCATTTTCATAAACTTTTTTTAATAGATGTAGAATATGGTTATGAATATAGCAAAAGAAAGATGTATAGGGCTGCCATTCTTCTTTTGGTTATATCTGCTTATAGAATTGTAGTTTCAGAGGTGGTAGGCTCAGGACAAAATTAATTGAAAAATCCCAATAAAAGATTCAGACTTGCAAAAAAGCAATCAAACAATTCAAAAGTATGTGCAGAATGATAAGGATTTTAAATAAAATAAACAAGAGACATATAGGTAAAGCGCCTTAAATGATGCCAGTGGCTGCAATTGTGGGAGCTAATGTCCTCTTGGCCTAACTATAAATTCTTAGCTGGACATGACACAGTAGGAGAAATCAGCATTCTAATAATCCTTCTATAAAGGAATGTACTTTTACCAGTTAACAACTGTGAAAACTTTTTGAATGCGTCAGAAAAATGGGAATTTGAAACACCAGGGAACATCTTTAAGAGTCAAAAATCCTACTGAAAATAGTGGAATGATACACATGGATGCGGTTTACAATAGGAATCTCCTCACTTGTGGAGTTTGCCATTTCCAAAGTGTGACCCTACTTACTACATGGCACAGCTATTGTTAATTCAGATGTTTCTCTTGGATGTTTTACTAAGTAGGGTGTGATTAGATTGTTTGGCTGTTCTACTCTACTTCCCTCACTAATGTCTCAAGTGTGAGTGAGGGATTTTGGGGATGTATATCTGTCTTGTTATTCAGGTGTCTTTTGTATCTGCTGTATATGATGTATGCTGTATGGTGTGTGGCTGTTTTTTAAAATTTGTATGGATCTGCAGACTCTGAAAATGTTGAATAAAGATTATATTTACAAAAAAAAGTCACTTGCAAAGTTAACTTGGTATTGTGTGAAGTTGTTTTTTTTCTTCAATAATTACTGGAACCTTGTGGCTTTTGGTGGCCCAGGACGGCCTTGCCCCTGACTCGCCTTTTCCCTCCTCCTTACGTTAGTTAAGTTTTCCTCAGTCCAGTCCATCAGTCTTCACCCTTTTTTCCTCCCAAGTTACTGTCTTCTTGTTTTTTTATGGCTGCAGTGGGCGTAGCCCTGCAGACATCTTGTGATCACTTTAGAGTAAAGGGAGCCCACTGGATACTGAACAGACTTTTAAATAGTGGAGGTGAACAGCAGTCACTGCACATTCACCGCACTATTTTGTTTTTCATCGGTATCAGCAGAGCACGGCAGTGTCCGCAATGTTAAAGATGGCGGCATGGAGTTTTCCGCACATGCATGATGACTTTACATGCGCAGAGAACTCCAGCGGCTATCTTGGATATGGTGGACTGTGCCCCTGGAGTTCACTGTGCATGTGCGAGTCTGGGCACATGCGTGGAAAACTCTTGTCTGCCATCTTGAACATGGCAGCATAGTCCGTGTTCCGCCAGACCGCAGCTGCTCAGACCTCAGCTGCAGCCATAGTGGCTCTTGCTAGAACTAGTTATTAATAGCTGTGCCTTTCCTCCTTCTTACAGTCATACAAATGTTACCTTTGTTTTTTATCTTTTTTTGCCCCTCCCCTTAACTCTGTACTTCCTTCCTGACCCTCACCCAGGCAGTTTCCTTCCCACCACACCACATGACTCAGTCTCTCACACCGTGCTTCAGTCCTCTTCCTGCTCTGCACTTTATGTTTGAAATGACTTTTAATTGTTTGTTTTTTTCCAGACCCTGGCCCTCACATATTAGACCAGTCCGAGTTAGTCCATCCACTCCCAGCAAATGTGACCTGGCCCCTCCCCAGGTCACGGTGGCATACAGATGTGACCTTTTTTTTTTTTCCCTGTTTTTTTTTTCTATGTACTTTCTTCCCTCCTGACCCTCACCCAGGTAGTTCAGTCCCTACCACACCAGAACTCTCCATTTCCACCACTTACTCTCTCACACCTTGCCCCAGGCTAGTCCTCCCCCACCCCTTTCTATTTGCAGTCTTTTTTCCTCAGCTATTTTTTATATTGTTTTCATTTGGTTTTGTGTTTTAAGACTCGGTAGAAATCAACCTGCCAGTCAGTCTACTCCACCACCCACTCCCAGAGACACAGTGGCTTCCCCAGATGCAAAATCACTGCTGCTGTGCAATTGATGACCTTTCTGTCAGAAAGACTAACGCACGCTGCATATAGATTCACATGTACCATGCTCAATAGAGAGACTTTTTTTTTTCTCTGCCCTTAGAATTGCCACCAAATGATCACAGGCAGATGCGGTGAGTCCTACCACTGATAAGTGACACCACCTGTCCATCTTGCCCCACTGGCCCCTCCGCTTGCTGTACCAGGCACTCTCCCTCCTCTCAGGCACTCCCGCCTGACCATGCTCCACCTCTTGTCCCTCCAGTCACCTGGGATGTTGCTGCCTGCAAAAAGGCAGATGGTGTGGTCTTCCGATCCTGCCTGCTGCATGACGCTACGCCAGCCAGCCGATGATGTTGCTTCACTGCTCCGCCCACTTCCTGCAAGAAAGAAATTGAGCTCAAGTGACTGCTGCTAAATAAGGTACAGGAGGGACATATCCTTCAGAAAAGAGATATTCTAGAGGACATGATATGTGGCTGGGGGGTAGACTAACTGGTAATGTGAGGAAGTATTTTTTACTGAAAGGGGTGGTGGTATGGAACAGCCTCCCAGTGAAGGTGGTAAAGCGGCTCTAATTCGTAGCAGAATCTCAGAAATGCACTGGATAGGCAAAGGGGTACCGAAGCGATAGGAAAGAGAATAAAGCTGGAGATCAAGTAGGGTCTGTGGTTTTGCAGCAGGTAGGGAAAATGGGCAGACTGGTGGACCTAGCTATCTTTGTGTACATTTCTGTGCTGCCCACTGAAAGAGAGCACACTTGTTTGTCTGTTTTAATTGGATATAACCATTGAGTAAATCTCATTTGCAATGGCAACCCTAGTTAACAAAAAGGCATTGCGATTACAATACATAATCTAATAACAAAATAAGTACTATAAAATGTAGTATATTAAATATTCAAAAGAAAGAAACCACAGTGACATCTGATATTTAAAATCTGCATCAAGCTACACAAGTACTGTAGAGTTCTACAGACACCCAGTGATCAGCAACTTACTGCAGATAGTGTGCTCAAGTAAACTTCAGAGGATTGCTCCCTACATTCATCACACAGCTGAGGTAGTGTTGAAAACTAAGATTTCAGTAGGGTAACTGAAGGCAGTTTAGCATCCCTACATCCATATATAGGTGGCAATGCAGTCCAAGATTATGGTATCATGTAACTTAAAAAAAAAAAAAAAAGAGGTGTCTCTTTGTGTTTTGATTTTAGTGATAGTTGGTTCCAAAAGCCCAGGATTCCTGAATGATGAATGCATGTTTCCAGAAAAAATCCAACCTAATAAGTAGTCTGGGACTGAGCCCAGGACACATTTTGGTGAAAACAAAAATTATGCAGTCTACGATGGTTGGATAAGGAATTCCAACCCACTTGGCTATATATATTGCGTTGGTGAGTGTAGTTAGGACAATTTTAATGTTAGTTGTGCCAACTGATTATAAAGCATGCCCAACTTTAACAATTTTCTTTACACAATGATCATAAATTATGTCTGCATAGTCATGGGTAAGATTTGGGAATGGACTATTTAAAACACGTTTCTAAGTCTAGACAGCCTCTGCCACCATACAAAAGACCCACACAGGTTCCACTTTTTTTTTAATCCGTTTACTTAACATGAAGGTTCCCAGTGCCAGAAGGGCCCATCCAAAGTATGTATAGTCCCTGTCCTGCTGTGTCATACTGCCATCAAGGTCTGAATCACCCTTGTGCTCAGACAGGGATTCCTCCAATTAGCTGCCTTGACGGACCAGACTGTAGAACAATTGTGTGCACAACCACTCTTGAGAATACAGTAAATGTCTCGGTGCAGGACCCCTTCCTCTAAGGACTTTGAGGCCACTGCCCCCAAAAGACTGCAAGGGAAGCAGCTGTCTTTGTCTACCCTGACCCCCATCAGCATGGCATTCAGGGTCAGTGGTCCGCACCACAGCCTGTCAACCTCCATAGCCTGCAGAGGGAGCCAGAGAGGGCTTATGGAAAACTGGAGGACTCGTTGATTTTTGCCCATGATTTTCAGCCAGTAGGATGTAAAAGCCAGACAGCCCTTCCCAGTGACTGATAATGAACTTAGCCAACAGAAAGGCTGGATTCCCCAGTGAACAGCAGATACTCTTACAGAACTTGACTATTTTGCTTCAGTGTGTGTGAAAGACAGCTTGCTTTCAGAGGCCTGCCTGAGGCTTCTACAGCCAGGAAACAGGAGGCGACTGCTGGGCTTTTAACAGTCAGGAAGAAAAAGATAACCAGTGTAATCATGATAAGGAGAGATTTGCTGACTGCACAAAATCCCCTGCTGAGATCTAACCTAAGGAGTCTGCTGACCCAGAATTACAGCTCCGTGTCTGGAGCAGTAGCACCACCAGAAGCTACAGCTGGGTGACTGGTCCACAGTGACTGTGGATTTTGCACTAGCAGGTTAGGGGGTACTTTTGGGGCTGAAGCTGTATCCGGAGAACCTGATTTAAAAGAGGTGCCAACGAATTTCCTGCAGAGGGAGAGAGGTGATCGTCTGAGATGTCTGCACTGACAGAGGGGCCTGAGCCGTGCTGTGTTGCCCGAGAGTGCGACTGCCTGAGGTGCAGCTGAGTGACTGACTGGAGAGCTGATCCAGGACCAGAGTCCAAGAAGAGCCGCCATCTGTAGTCTGCCGAGTTGATGCCTCTCAACTGCTATGAATTTCGTATACCATTATTTTTACCTCAAGTTTACCCCTGCTCTGCAGAGGTTTCCTGATGTTCCTTATAATGTTAGAGCTATTTGTGGACACACAAACTATTAAAACATTGAACTTATTTGATAGAAACATTCCTTAACACTAAATATGAGTGCCAAACATTCTGGCCATTTGCTCTGAATTATGAAGGCCAGTGCTATGGATTTTAATGCTGAGAGGCTGAAAGGTATGTGGACTAGGCTATCTAGTCAGGATTTACAGATCTTGCATTTGGGTATATCTAACTGTTACATGTACCAACACCGGTCAACTAAATGCAGCACGGCCTACGACACCAATGGCTAGGTAGATACCCAGTGAAGCACTGGGAAGCTTCCAAAGAACTAGGGGTAATAATACTGGTACCAGTAGGGATTGAGGCTTGTCACTCAAAAATGTAATCAGGCACGTACACAGAGCTGGGGGGTGGGTTTGTGACCAGGTGAGGTCTACTGGTTAGTAAAAGCCACTGTATACTTGTATTAACCTCTTCTTTCCCAGGACTCTGATCCTGCTTACCCCTAATAAACCCCATTTTTATTTGTTGCATCCCTGTGCAGTGAGCATATTATTAATAGAGTTCTAAGTATAGACTACTGCAACTGTGCTTGCATTGTGTGGGAGCTAGGACTGCTGTGCTGGTTGGGACCAAAGTGGATTGCTACTGTTTCCTATGGTGTAGTACTGTATTGCAGTCTAGCCCACCTAATCTTTCCCTGGGTGAAGGCACCACACAGCTTATTTTAATCTGTAATGTCTTTGAATAACAAATTCCCTCAGGACTTTGTGACCCAGGCCCTTCAAACTTATTTAATCCTATAGGGCATGGGTAGTGTACTGCCAATCTACAGTGACCAGGAACAAAAGAGTATTTCTGTATTAAGTGCCTTTCTATAAAGGCAGTGTTTAAGCTACAGGGAAAATATTGAACAACGCTAAATCTGTACTTGTGCAATAATATGCTGAGACGCTTGGAAGCTGCAGAACAGGCTGTCTGACGCAATCCATCAAAACCTTCCATGCAAGTACTGTGAGAGCACAGTTGTGTTGTAAAATCTGTATTTTATTGGAAAAGTGAAGTCTTTTCCAGACATAACGGCAGCCCTGATGCTAAGGGTGATAATGCCTCCATAAAAAATGCAACAAGACAACTTGAAACCTGGAGTTTGAGGGTCATTAAGGGAATATGAAAGAGGGACGTGCGTACAACTGCAGGCAAGAAAAGCTACAGCTCTGATATACTATGATACTATGCTAGCTGTTGGCTTTTGCTGGTTATGACGTGCACATGCACGTCCCCACGCCCCCCGAGATTCTTCTGATTTTTCACAGTCCATGGCGGTGAGCAGTCAGAAACGCAAAGTAAACAATAAGACATGATAGGGTGTGAGTTAAACTGAAATAACCACATGGCCAAGGGCATACTGAGGCTTAACAATGGATGTGCGGCTATCTCCACCTGACTCACAGGGGTTGAAACTAACTTTTTCAGCCACTAGCCGTCAGGGTTAGTGACTGGAAAAACCCACCGGCCTGACAGAATTTTCAGTAGCCCAACTCAGTAATTACCAGAAATTTAGTTTTTTCCCAGAAACAAGTTTTATTTTTTTTTTTGGACTTGATGTTTTTCCGCCTTCCCTGCCCCTTACGCTCCGCTTCTTCGGGAGCGCCTGGCATCTGCCTTGGTTCCTTCCATGCCTAGAGTCCCATAGCGGTCCCCCCATATAGTCTTGGATCTACCCCCCAGGCGGGGATGAGGTGGGGGCCAAGCACCCCGAACTAGCGTTACTTCGTTGGGGCCGCCGTGTGGGACAGGCAGGGGACCATTGAGGTCTCTGCTGGTGCTCCGTCTACCCGGAGCGACGGAGGTGTTTTTCCCCTGTTTTTCTGGGCGTGCCATGCGCCCTGACATCAAGGCGGAGCTCCGCCGACATCTGGCACGCCCAACCCTCCTGGATTGGTCAGGCCCTTGCTGTACCCCAGGCCTCCGCCTGGGGTCAGTCAAGCACAGCCTTGTCTCCCTCCCTCCCTGGAGAAGGCGAGCAGTCCCACAGATGCTCAGCCTTTCCCCTGGCCGGCCCTCCAGCTCCCGGGGCTCGTTCCCGAACCCGTGTCACCGGCATCGTGAGCGGTAGCGCTACCACTGAGAAACAAGTTTCATTGCAGTTTTTATGTTCACTTTTGCTTGTGCAAGGAACGTCTTGCTACTAACGGCATTTTAGAGGTGTGTCACTGCCGAGCCAATTGAGCTGAAACTACAGTGTGCTTGGCAATGTACACCAATGACCAGGCACTCTGGTCATGACACAAGTTCTACTTGCTGACGTGACGCTTTGTGTAGTTGAAAGAAATAAACCGCTCCAATGAGAGTGCTTAATTTCTTTCACCCCTCTTCCGTGGCCAATAGTAAAGGAACTCTCTCTCAGCCGTAACTCTGTGCATATACATTAGAGTTGACACTAATGTGCATGCCCGAGTTATGGCTACAGCTTACATAAACAATAATCTGCTTTATAACATGGGGTAGTCAAGCTCCTGAGAGACAGCAGAGCAAAAATGTGATGTCTGCTCTCCGCTGCTCCTGTCCACTGCTGCTTTGTCCATATGCTGCACTCCATTGTTCACCATTTGCCCTGTATGGTCCCTGTCTGGGGCAAAAGTGAGACATAGCGAAGGCACTGAACTTCCCCAACCCTGGCGATGGTGGCAATGCGGTCGGGGACTGAAGCGGAACAAGCACAGAGGGAGAGACACACGCTGCAGTAAGGTGCTGCAGTGTGCTGTGTGTTCTTGCTTTGCCTGGAGCGGAGCCCTGACAGCAACCCCGGATTCACCAGCTGCCACCCCGCCTTCTGTCGTTGTTCTCCTGTACCGGGCTGGTTGCAGTCGTCCTGTCGGTACAGTAGTGCAGCCGTAGAACTTGCTTAACTGTCCTCTGTGCATGCATGTGTCTCTCCTCTCTGTTTGTGTTGTATAGAGTGAGAAGGTTGCCTGTGGTCCATCTTGTACTCCCTGCTTGCCATCTCCCATCGAACAGCACTGGAGCGTGAGAAAGTCGGAGAGAGAGAGAGATATGGATCCAACACACAGTAAGGAAGTATGGCTAGAAAGGGCAGAGACACCATGAGCTGCGGCGGAGAAAATAACAGTTCCATGTTGGAAGGCACGGAGCGTGAGAGACAGTGGCAGTGTGGGTGTTGGGCAGGTAAGTGGTAAGTGTTCCAGGGCACGAAGGCAGGGAATGCTTCATGGGGAGACAATGAATGTAGCGACTCAAGTACTGCCCCCGTCCCCCAAAGCATCTGTCAGCAGGTGGGGCAGTCCATGCAGTGAGAGAGGGACGGGCTGCCAAAGTGAGCAGGGAATTGTGCTGTAACTGGACGCAAGAGAGACATGGTGACAGCAATCTGAAAGGGAGAGTGTAGCACATCTAATGTGAATTCCTTCAATGTGCTATATGGTCTCTTTTTCTCTGATTGTCTCGCACAGTTCAGCATGGTGCGAGCAGCAATGGTGAGCACACAGTGTTCCCAATCATTGCATTCTTGAGAGCAGCATAACGACGAGAGCAAGAGAGTAGCACATGTAATGAGAGACCCCTGCAGTCGGTGTGTGTGTGTGTGTGTGTGTGTGTGTCTCTCTCTCTCTTTCTTTCTCTGTCTCAAGCAGGACACAAATTTGCACAGCTTAGCAGTATGGCACTACTTTGTGTGGTGGAAGCACACATCTTCAGTTTTCTCATTTTTACACCTTAAAACAGTGATTGCTGTCTTTTTTTTTTTTAACTGTCTTCTTTATCCCTCCATACTGCCCTCTCACCCTACTCCTTCGGACCTGGTCAATCCCCCTTCTGGATCCCATCCTCGGCTTCTGCCCCTAGAGTGCCTGGCCATCTCCTACCTTTCAATCGTTCTCCACCCTCGGAGAGCCTGCACATTGGAGTCTTGCCCGTGGGTAGGAGATCCCATGGGGACCAGTCGTCATCCAGGGTTGAGAGAGTGTTTTTCCCGTTTCTTCCCTTGTTGTCCCTCTTCCCCCTGAGGACGTCGGCACACAGGACTAATGTCCAGACAAACGGCATGCTGACGCACGCCATTGTCAAGTACCCAGACGTCCTCCCCTCCCTGGCTCTTGTAGAGCCGCCTGTGCTCTGGTGCCCGTGCTTCAACCGGCCCCGGAGCGTTGGGTGCTCGCGGCACCCCAGGATCCCACCTCTGGAGGAGGAGAGCATCCGTTGGGACGCTCGATCCTCTTCTTCCTTCCGACCCCGCAACCCGAGTCCGCTCCTGCAACCAATGTGGTGCGAGTGGTGTCCAGCGCCCAATCTTCAGTGCCACCGGCCGGTGATTGCTGTCATTTTTCTCACAGTTACAGTGATTGCTGTTGTTTTCTCAATAGTTAACTAACTCCATGTTATGTGAGCAACGCATGACAGGTAGTGCTGATAATGTGGATTAATGCACACTGGGCGCACACACCCTGGGGCTGTGAGGGCACTCGGCCAGTGACATTGTGCCTCACAATGCCCCCTGAGGTGGTGCGTAACCAATTATATACATTGAGAGCAGCATAGCGATTGAGAGCAAGAGAGTAGCTCATGTAATGAAAATCCCTGCAGTGTCATGTGTGTGTGTGTACTCTGTACAGACAGTTGGTAGGACCACATCTGGAGTACTGTGTACAATCTGAGACCCCATCTCCACAAAGTCATAGACAGGGTGGAGGCTGTCCAGAGGAGGGCATCCAAATGGTGCAGGGTCTGCACCAGAAGACGTATGAAGAAAGACTAAAGGAACTTAAGATATATAGCCTCAAGGAAAGGAGGGAGAGGGGGGCCATGATGGAAACTTTCAAATACCTCAAGGGAATCAACAAAGTCCAAGAGGATAGCATCTTTCAGAAAAAGACGTGCAAAAACAAGGGGGCACAATTTTGAAGATGAGGGGGGATGGCTCAGAGGTAAAGTGAGGAAGTATTTCTTCACAGAGAGGGTTATAGATGCATGGAACAGCCTTCCTGAGGAGGTCGTAGATTCAAAAACAGTGGGGGAATTCAAGAATGCATGGGACAAACATAAGACAATTCTAGTGGGGAGTAGGAGGAAGTAGGCTGTTGGTTAACTAGGATCTGCAGCTTATCCGTTAGGTAGGGAAATGGGCAGACTAGGTGGGCCAAGCAGTCCTTATCTGCTGTCAAATTCTATGTTTCTATTATCCGCACACCCTGTCATTTGTTACTGCTTACTTATAGCGCTAGTTTCTCAACGCTGATAAAACCCTCCCACTCCCTCTCTCTGTGTGCTGTCCGCCCGCAGCCCTCCCTTCTCCCATCAGACCCAGTATCCAATTAAACCCTCCCACTTCCTCCCTCTGCGTGCTATCTACCCCACACCCTCCCTTCCCCACCGGGCCCTGCTTCCAGTTAAACCCTCCCACTCTGTGCTGTTCACCCCGCACCCTCCGTTACCCATCCCGGCACAAATCTGCAAATGAACGTACCGCATTGACAAATGCTTGTTAACAATAAGTGTTAAACATTTAATGTAAAAGAAGTGTTTGTCTCTTTTTTTACTGGCAAGGGACTGCAACATGAACATGAAGTTAGTGTTTAAGGAGAGAGTAGGGGGCAGTACAAACCTAACCAGAAGAGACAGCCCAGACCCATCCAGGAGGGACATCAGCCAGGAAAGGGCAGTTGTGACACAGCTAGACATGCACAGCTCAGACTCTGCTAGGATGCAGCAGCACAACAGACTCAGCCAGGATAAGGCAACTGTGGATATTTGGACTCCTTTCCAGCTTGCAGTCATTGTCACCCTTGTTATCTGAGCATTCTGGAGCTCCCATTAGCAGTTTCTATCGACCGCACATAGTGGCCATGCCTGTAACTTCATTTCCTATATACAGTGATGGTCGCGCAAACATTAACCATTAGCATGATATACAGCATGGTGCATTACTGCAGTAACGCAATATTTGTCATTCAGTGGCTAACATGCTAATGCGCCATGCATTATATCGCATTGTCAACTTTTGCTCGTACCACAAGGCTACTGGTGGGTGCTCTGCAGCGGGTTAGGTACTAAATCCCGTCTTAAAAAATACCGCCATGTAAATTACCGCTTAAAACATCCCGAACTGCTAATTTCCAGATACATTTGAAATCCTGACTTACAAAATACAGTAATGTTGAAGAAATGTTGATTAAATCGGCTTTTGGAGGAAGGTAACCAGTTTTTGTTTGTTTATTCCCCACTTTCCAGTGGGTGGTGTTCTATTCCTGGAAAACCAACCACTGAGCTCTTAAAACTCTTTTGTAAAGCAAAAAGGCTGTGCATTCCCCTCCCCATTTTAAAACAAATCTGTGACACTGCTAATTCCTCAAGTAAATGGTCGCTTTAAATACATTGTCCCTACCTAACCACCCAGCTGTTCGGGAACAAACTCAGGCTGCTGCATTGAAAGGCAGGCCAGGCTGGGGCAGTTACTGTGTGACAGTGTGCTTCAGTTGGGAAGGTGGACAGCAAGCTGTGACGGTACAGAGACCCCTACCAGTGAGCCAAGGAGCTTAAAGGGACAGATCAGGGTCATGTCACCTTGTGTCTTTGTGGATGTTGCAAAGAAATTTGCCACCATTTTCCACGTTCTTCTGCTAGACAACCTTGCTGGAGTCAGTCTGCTCTAAATGATGAGGGATTTAGATTTTCGGTCAGCCGATTTCGGTCTTTTTTTTTTTTCTGTATTTCGGTTTTTCTGCATTTTTTGGGGGGGGATTTTGTCATGCGGGATTATTTGGGACGGGATTTAGGACGGATCCCCTCTGCAGCACTAGATTTACCCATCCGAGGTGAAATCTACCCGATTTTGGCAGGTGCCGATTTCGAACCCTGGACTCGCACTCTGAATGTCTTTTTGCACTTTTAGGGTTTTATGTATAAACTCCCCCCTCCCCCCACCCTGGTGTCTAGGGCTATCCAGATGGTGCAAATGTGGGAGGAGATGCTGTACAGCCAGACAACATAGTCCAAGAAATAATACAGGAAAACCAGTACCCAGATTCCTTCTGGTGGTGTAGGTGATGGATTGGCTCCTTCAGGGTGCCTCGGACCTTCTGGGTGATGCACTGGAACACTGGAGGAGATGAAGACTGCTGACTCTTCACCTGCATGGCCTTGCCAGCTTCGGTCTCAGTAGGCCTTTATAGGCTGTCTTCACCAGGCAGGCCTCTCAACATCCTCCTCGGTGGTGATCAGGGTCCAGACTCATGGGATGCAACCCTGGGACACACACTGGGACCAGCTGTGGAGGCAAACCTCTTTAACAGCAAAACAGCTCATCTTTAAAACAGGAGGCAAACTCCAGAACTGCAGAAAACATGGGAACCCATCTAATGAACAGTTGATAAAAACAGAAACAGTCACTCCATGGAGCAGTAAAACACAGTTGGGTTGCTTAGGACCGTGAGGTCACATCGGAGCTAGGGGTGCTGTGGACCGTGGAGGTCACAACATGAGCAGGTTAGTTGAGGTGGCTACATATAACCTAGGCAGCTACAGTCCAAACGCAGGCAGCAACACTTGTGGCCGAATAGGCCCTCAAACTGCAGGCAGCAACACAACTTTCCTTTCCTCTAGTTTCTCTCTCTCTCTCAGCTCCCAGTGAGGAACACGGACCTGCAGGAGATGGGCCACCTGGCAAAGGCCACCCTCTTCCCTCCATGTCCACTGAGTCCAAACCTCTGTGGGGTGGCTGCCCAGACCTACAGTCACCCTCAGCACTGGCTCATTTAGGGCACAGAGCCTGGGGATAACAGTCCCAGCCAGAGGGGCAGACTAGACCAGGGGATGTCCAAGACCTTTAGCCCTCTGCTAAACTCCCTCACCTCATGTCTTGGCCTTCTTTAAACCTGCGCCCTTGCAGGCAGCAGCTTTTCTTTCTGTCCCCTAGGAGGGACCAGGTTTACAGGCTATCCCAAACAGGGCTCACAAAACAACAGCTGCTACCACATCCTTTTGCCCGACTTACTGGCTGACTCAAAATTAAAAAACTACAAACATGCTGCTGCATGGCTGAGCAGGCAGGCACCCCTCTCAGCCTCCTTCCACCTCTCTTCCCCTGGTGAATCTCTCCTGGCTCTCCTCTCTCTCTCTCCCCCCTTTTTATGCCCTAACCCTAGAGGCGCCAACCCCCGAGGTTCAATAACGGACTGATCCTGAGGCGCCAAAATTATTTGCTCCCCAATGACTCCTGGGATACAGTAGTCCTATTTCAGCTATTTACAGTTGCCCTGAAATGGCACCAGCCAGCGCTGAAACTACACCACTGAAAAAGAGCAGCCGCTCCTTTAAATCTTGCACCACTGGTGGCTGCACATGCGCAGAACCGACATCTTGATATTTATGTATCTGAAGGAGAGTGGTCCCGAGCCCAGCCAACCACAAAACCGGACCCAAGACCATCAACCAACCCTCGATCCCTGAAGGCGCAGCTACTCGGGGCTCGCTGCCCTACACAGCAAGCAGAGACACCAGGAAAAAATGGCTAAAGCCACAAGCTGCACCATCGAGGGGTCTTCAGATGTGATTCCCACCTGGATCCACAAGACAGTGCTGCAGGGGAGCACCGGAGCCTCCAGGCTCCAAAAGTAAGCCCATTTGGGGGGCTTACATATGGTTAAAAAAAGGGGGGGGTTACATAGAAACATAGACTTTGACGGCAGATAAGGACCGCTTGGCCTACCTAGTCTGCCCATTTCCCTACCTAGAGGATAAGCTGCAGATCCTATTTAACCAACAACATATTTCTTCCTACCCCCCCCAACAAAAATTGCATTACATCTGTCCCATGCATTCTTGAATTCTTCCACAGTTTTAGACCCCACAACCTCCTCAGGAAGGCTGTTCCATGTGTCCACCACCCTCTCTGTGAAAAAAATACTTCCTCACATTGCCCCTGAGCTGACCCCCTCTATCTTCAAATTGTGTCCTCTTGTTCTTGCACATCTCTTTTTCTGAAAGATGCTACCGTCTTGGACTTTGTTGATTCCACTGAGGTACTTAAACGCTTTCTGTCATATCCCTCCTTTCCTTTTCAATAGTATACGATGATAAGCTCCTTTAGTTTTTCCTAGTATGGCTTTGTTGCAGACCCTGCACCATTTTAGTTGCCCTCCTCTGAACTGCCTCCATCCTGTCTATGTGCTTGCGAGATGGGGTCTCCAGAACTGGACACAGTACTCCAGATGGGGTTCACCAACTGTCTGTACAGGGGATAACAACTTCCTGTTTTCTGCTGATGATGCCTCTCCTGTACATCCCAGTATCCCCCAGCCCTCCCTACCGCCTTCTTACATTGCTTGCCAACCTAAGGTCATCTGATATGATTACATCCCCGGTCCCTTTCCATTTTTGTTGTTGTTACTACCTTCCCCCCATTGTGTAATCTTCCCCTGGGTTTTTGTTTCCCAGGTGCATTATTTTGCACTTCTTTGCATTGAATTCAAGCTGCCATACTTCTGACCATTCCTCCAACCTTGCCAAGTCCCTTCTCATCCTTTCCAGACCTCATTGTGCATCAACCCTGTTGCAGATCTTTGTGTCATCTGCAAAGAGGCATACTTTTCCTTCTAGTCCCTCTGCAATGTCACTTATAAAGACATTAAAAAGGACTGGACTCAGTATTGAACCCTCGGTACCCCACCAATAACCCTTCTTTCTTCAGAGTTGACTCCATTTACAATTACCTTCTGTGTCCTGTTGTGTAGCCAATGTTTTACTCAGGCTACCACCCTGGGATCCACTCCCAGGCTGGTTAATTTGGCTATTAATCTTTTGTATGGGACAGTGTTAAATGCCTTGCTAAAGTCTAGGTAGGCCATGTCCACAGCCCCTGCCTGGTCTACTACTTTGGTCACCCAGTCAAAGAAATCAATTGGCTTCGTCTAACATGACCTTTCCACTGTGAACCCATGCTGCCTTGGGTTCTGTGCCCCACTGGCCTCTAGGAAATCAATAGTTCTTTCCTTCAGAAGTGATTCCATCGCTTTCCCTACCACAGAGGTCAGACTGACAGGTTGTAGTTTCCTGCCTCTGTCTTGCTCCCACTTTTGTGAGGGGGAATCACATCTGCCTTCCTCCAGTCCTCAGGTACCACACCATCCTCCCATGATTTGTTAAAAGGGGTAGTCAGTGGTGTCACTAGTTCTCTGCTTAATTGGGGTGAATTCCATCTGGCCCCATTGCTTTGTCCACCTTCAGTTTTAGGAGTTCTTTCAGAACCCTTTCTTGTGTAAAAGGACTGAGATCGACCCCCCGAGTGCTTCTGTTAATTAGATTAGGCACCTCCCCCACCTCCTCTTTTGTGAATACTGAACAGAAGTATTCATTCAGTATCCCTGCTTTTTCACTATTTCTCTGCCCACCCACCGTCCATATTCTGTTCAACCTCACTATCACTCCCTTTGTCTTTCTACACTCCCTGATATACCTATAAAAGGTTTTATCCCCCTTCTTAACAGAGTTGGCTATCTTTTCCTCAGTTTGGGCCTTTGCTATTCTGACTACCCTCCCTGCTTCCTTCTGCCTTAACTGGTACAGTTCTCTGTCCTGCTCCTTCTCTGTTTCCTTATACTTCCTAAATGCTGTCTTTTTCTCCCTAACCTTCACCGCCACCTCTTTTGAGAACCATAGTGGCTTTTTCTTTCATTTTGATGTTTATTTGCTTCACACAAAGGCTTGTTGCCTCTGTCATGGCAGTTTTGATATTTCCCCATTGTTGCTCCACCCCCTCCTTCTAGCCTGTTTGCTAGTGCTTTTCTAAGGCACTCTCCCATTTTGCCAAAGTCAGCCCTCCTGAAGTCCAGAACCCTCACTTTTGTATGACTTGACTCTGTAGCTGAGCTTATCATGAACAACACTGTTAGGTGGTCACTTGTTCCCAAATGGCTACCCACTTCTAGATCTGAGATCCTCTCACTGTCCCCATTTGAGAGTACGAGGTCTAAGATTGCTCCCTCACGAATAGGTTCCAGAACTAGCTGTCTGAGGCATGCCACCTGAAGGGCATCGAGAATGGCCCTGCTTTTGGATGTGGCTGCCGCAAAGGTGCTCCACTTAACATTTGGCATATTAAGGTCCCCCATCAACAGCATCTCCCCTTTCTAGGGACATGGATATGTTGTTCATCCACACTCATTGGCAGGTATCCTTGCCGCTTTAAATCTTGCCGGAAGGTCTTCAAGCTGGCTCCTCCCACCCACCCGGGTGGTATAACTCTCGGCTCCGCCCCATGACGCCAGATCTTCCTTACCGCTGGAAGCTCAGGTTCCTCCTTAACGCTTCGGCGCTTGAGACTGGTTCCTATTTCTCCGCTATGGATTTAAAATAAAATTTGCAAAGACTTCAGTCTTCTATCCCCGCGCTGCGATGGACAAATCGACCTGGATTTGAGATGCCCATGCGGGCAGAAGATGTCTGGACGGATCCACACTCCACGGTAGTTCACTGCTAGGCCTTGAGCACCACTCCAGGCTTCTGCGACCTGTGCTCATCTTTTCTCGGCCCATCGCCCTCAAGACCGTAGCTGCCTGATAACTGCAACTGGCCCCGAGAAGCGCTTCCTCCGTGAAGTCCAAGGAGGCCCGGTTGGCGGTAACCGCGTGCGGGTTTCAAGTGGATCAGCTCGAGCGGATGGTCGCCTCAAGAGGAGGCGCTGGTCAGATTTTCTCGGGCCGTGATTATCCCGCCTTCTGGTTCTTCCTACACGGCTTTTTATGGAGCTTTATTCGTCCCTTCCACTAAAGGAGAAGGGCTCGCGCCTGCTGGACCTTATTCTCGGTCCAAAAAGAGGGACAAGGGTAAGTCCTCCGCCGACGCTCTTGGGAGCGGGAAAGATCCCTCCCCGGCCGCCGGCTTCGGGTCGACCGCCTTCTGCCGCCACTCTGCCCACGGTGTCCCCACGCCAGGTCAGTTGGACCGAGACTCCTGATCGATGAAGTCGAGATTTTTCTCAACTCATTGACGGCTGTCGCTTTAGCAGCCGAGATTCTCTCTTCCCGTCTCTGGAGGAGTTGAGGATCCCGTGGCTCGCCTTGCCTCCCGGGTTCGAGCCTCGACGGACCATCCGAGCCGGCGGGAGTGCCGGTTCCGCCGACACCTCCCCGCACCGACCACCTCGGAAATTCGGGACTCCTGTCCGGTTTCGACCTCTTCATGTCTTACGATCCCACCGCCATGGCGGTCTTCGGTCTCGCATCGCTGTAAGCGGCGTCATTGGCCTCTCGCCCTCCTCGGATGAGAGGAGGCCGACGAATTACGCCGGCGGATTACACGAGGACCTTGTGTTGCAACAGTTTCTCCTGGCCGGAATAAGCCGACCCGCCGCCCCCGGCCATTAAGTGGCTGTCACCGAACGGCCGACACAACCCCTCGACTCATCCGAGGAGCCTATACCCAGGCCGTTGTTCGCCAAAACCAGCTGCTCCACTCGACTCCGTGGAACCTCCCCCACAGAGCCACCACACTGGGGCTCGACCAGGATTCTCGGTCGGCTAGGGTCCACCCCATCGGCTGTCAGTTACCTCACTCCCGACCGACCTCGGCAGGTGAAGGTGGCTCAGGCCAGAGGCAGCTCTTCGAGGACTCTTCAGAGTCCGAAGATGATTCCTCCTTTTTCCAGCGACTGGACTCGAGTCTTCGGTGGTCAGTCAATGGACGTATAGCCTGTCGTCCTTCCTAGGACTGCTTCGGCTCATCTCGGAGTCTACCGGGATGGAGCTCGAACCCGCTTCCAAACAGGCCAGGTATCCCCTCACGGAGATTCTGGACCGAGGATTCTCCGGACGGAGGCCTTTCGGTGGCCGAGGCCATAGTGGGTCCGCACTGGAGCTTTGGCGCCCTGCTTCCTGCCCTGCGCCCGGCCAGGATGGCCAGGAAGTATGTGGTCCCTACCGTTCCTTGTCCGGTTTCGGAACACCCTCCTGCGGAGGGGTTGGTTACCGACTAGCGTGCCGCGCCGGCAACGCCCAGGATGTGGACAAACCTCCTGACAAGGAGTCCAAGAAATTGACTATGTCGGCGAAATGTCTACGCTAGTCCCTCTCTCGGCCTCATGGGCCAGTTCGGCCGCCTCATGGCACATTTTCCTCATGCCCTGTTGGGCTCCCTGGATGAGGTCATCCCTCATCTTCCCCCGATCTGCAGACTCACGGTTAGCAGGTGCGGGACCAGGGCAGGGCAGTGGCCAAACAGCAGCTCCAGACTGCGTTGGATATAGAGGACTCATGTGCCAGATCGGTGGCGGCCGCAGTGGCTATGCGTCGGCGGGCTTGGCTGAGGATATCCACCTTTACTTCGGATACCCAGCACAAGTTGGCGGATGTTCCCTTTTGGGACTGACCTCTTCGGCCCTGGGGTGGAAGGTCACCTGCAGAGGATCGGAGTCCAATGCCACCTGGACTCGGTCTCTTCCGCTCAGAAGGACAAAGGCCGCAAACCACAGCCTCAGCCCTTTGTCCTTCTGTGCCCCCCGCCTCGGCCCAGCGCAACGTCAGGGCCAGCAGGCTCGGCCTTGCACCCAAACCTGGGCCGGGCTTCCTCTAACAGGAGGCAGGGAGGAAGGGCCCAGGAGGTCCCTCGGCCGGTCCCTCCTCCAAGCCTGCCCAGTGACGGGCTGAGGGCACGCCCCATCCCGTGCTACCTTACTCCCCTGGGTCCTGTGGGGACGGCTCCGCACTTCGCTCCGCCTGGTCGCTGTTACCCTCGGACAGGTGGGTCTTGGAGGTGGTGGGAAGAGGCCTGCCTCTGGAATTGAGCAGGCACCACCCTTCAGAGCCGTGCCGCCTCGGGGCTCGGGATCCCCAGCCTCACTGGCAGCTCGTCGAGCCGACTATCGCCTCCTCCTCCAGAAGGAGGTGGAGAGAGGTGGTGGACCCTCCTTCAGACCCAGGGTTTGTGTCCAGGTACTTCCTGGTTCCGAAGCTGACGGGGCTGGCGCCCATTCTCGACCTACACGACCTAAACAAGTTCCTAAGGTCTCGAACCTTCAGGATGGTCACTCTGGCTCAGATAATACCATCCTTGGAGCGGGCGTGTGGTTCTGCTCTCTGGACTTGCAGGGCCGGCGTTTTCCGTCCCTATCCGTCCGTCTCACCAGAGATTCCTTCGCCTCCACGGTGGAAGGATCCTCTTGAGTTCCAAGCCATGCCCTTCGGCTTGTCTCCAGCTGCCAGGGTCTTCACCAAATGCATGGCAGTGGTGACAGCATTCCTGCGCCGGGGGTCCGGGTGTACCCTTACCTGGGCGACTGGCTGATAGCAGCTCCCTCCAGGAAGGAGGCGGAGTGGTCAAAGATCTGGCCTCCAGGTCTGCTCTCAACTGGGCCTCCTTATCAACGAGGCCAAGTCGGAACTCGAGTCGAGCAGGTGATTCTATTCATCCGGGCGCAGTCGACTCTCTGAGCCAGAGCGGTCCCGGCGGACAGGGCCGAGGTTCTTTCCTCCTTTGCCCGATCATTTCTGGTTGGGCAATTAAGCGCCTACCGGGACTTCCTGCGCCTCCTGGGTCTCATGGCGGCCTGCACCAGCGTGGTCCGTTGGGCCGCTGGAACATGCGTCCCCTTCGGTGGGGACTGGCCAGCCAGTGGTCCAACGCCTGATCCCTTGGACCAGCTTTAGTCGGTGACACTAGGGATGTGGAACGCTCTCCAGTGGTGGACCGCTCCAGATCATTTGCAGGAGGGCATCCCGTTCATCCGCCCGAGCCGACGGTCTCTCTCGACCGATGCCTCTCTGATGGGTTGGGGTGCCCATCTGGGGGACACCGGCTCATGGCCTCTGGTCCCAGCGGAGTCCCGATACATCAACCTGCTGGAGCTCCGGTGGTCCGCCTAGCTCTCACCGCCTTTGCTCCGTTCCTCCGGGGTCAAGTGGTCCGAGTCCAGACGGACAATACCACGACCATGTACTATCTAAACCGCCAGGGGCGGGGCGGCTCCATGCTTCTATGCAAGGAAGCTCTCAAGATTTGGTCACTCGCGGGCGCAGCCTGGAGGCGGATCTCCTAGCCATTCACGTGGGCAGGAGCCTCCAACACCCTGGCCGATGCCCTGAGGCGGATAGGGGCTGCATCCCACGAGTGGTCTCTCCTGCGGAGGTAGTACAGCATCTGTTCTCCCATTGGGGCACACCTCAGGTGGACCTGTTTGCCTCCAGGGAGAACGCGAAGCTGAGTCTGTTCCATGCCCGCCGCCCTCAGCAGGGCTCGCTGCAGGGGGATGCCTTCTCGAGGCAGTGGACCCGGGCCTCTTTACGCCTTTCCCCATTTCCCTTGATCCACAAGGTGCTTCTCCAAGGCGAGGAGGGACAAGGCGCAGGTGATTCTGATAGCCCCAGACTGGCCTCGCCAGTTCTGGTACCCAGATCTCCTCAGTCTCAGCTCCAGGACTCCGGCAGCTTCCAGCTCGCCCGGACCTGCTCTCAGTCAATCAGGGGAAGGCGTTCCATCCGGACCTTCAATCCCTGCACCTGACGGCCTGGTTCCTGAGCGGCTAGAGTTCCAGGCCTTGGGTCTTTCCGACGAGGTCCTCAATGTAGTTGAGGCGTCCCGTAAGGAGTCGACCAGAAAATGCTATGCCTTCAAATGGAAAAGGTTTTCCATTTGGTGTCAGGGCAAGGCTTGGACCCTTCCTCCTGTTCCTTGGCAAGCATCTTGGACTATTTATGGTCCCTTTCTAGTCAAGGGCTTAGGTCGACGACCATAAGGGTGCACCTGGCAGCCATCTCTGCTTACCGGGCGCGGGCCGGGAAGCAGTCGGTGTCGCAGGAGAAGGTGGTCTGCGCTTTTCAAGGCCTTGATCACATTTCCTCCAGTGGGAACCCCACCTCGCGGGATCTACTGCTGGTACTGGCAAAGCTCATGGGCAAGCCATTCGAACCTATGCACAGGTGTGCTCTCTCTCACCTGTTGTGGAAGACCGCCTTCTTGGTGGCTATCCGTCAGCCAGAAGGATGGGAGAGCTCCAGGCGCTTTCCATCGAGTCTCCTTACCTGGTCTTCCACAGGGACAAGGTTGTCCTCGCCCCACCGAAATTCCTTCCGGAAGGTGGTGTCGGAGTTTCACCTTAACCAGGTGTTGACTCTGCCGGTGTTCTACCCCAATCACACCTCGGAGGCCGAATATAGGCTCCATACTCTGGACCCTAGAGGGGCTCGCTTATTATAAGGGCGCGGCTGAAGTTAGGGAGAGGTTCGCCAGCTGTTTGTCACCCTACGCTGAAGCCGCTCTGGCAGACCTGCAGCCAAGCGGACGATAAGCAGGTGGGTAACCTCCTGCATAGATCTCGTTATAAGTTATGGCATGGAGCCTCCCAGAGGGATAAGAGCTCATTCTACCCGGGCCATACTGCTGCAACGTGGCTGCTTCCAGGACGCCCCTATCCAGGAAATCTGCAGGGCTGCTACCTGGAAGTCAGCAAACACCTTCATTACCCACTACCACATCGACCTTGAGTCACGCCCGGGATGCTGGTTTGGGGCCTCAGTTCTCCAGTCTCTTTCCCAAGTAAGTATTGGGGTGTGCGTCTTGCCTCCCTCCTCCCGGAGAACTGCTAGGGTCTGCCAATGAGTGTGGATGAACAACATATCCATGTCCCTAGAAATACAGGTTACTCACCTGTAACAGGAGTTCTAGGAATGGTATATGTTGTTCATCCACACGACCCACCCGACCTCCCCGGCTTCGACGCACAACCTGAGCTTCCAGCGGGCCAGATCTGGCGTCATGGGGCGGAGCCGAGAGTTATACCACCCGGGTGGGTGGGAGGAGCAAGCTTGAAGACCTTCCGGCAAGATTTAAAGCGGCAAGGATACCTGCCAATGAGTGTGGATGAACAACATATACCATTCCTAGAACTCCTGTTACAGGTGAGTAACCTGTATTTCTCTGCCATCCTAAGTATGCCTTCTGTCATATCCTTGTCCATTCCCTCCCCCTGCCATGGGGTTCTGTATACAACCTCTGTGCGGATTGTGGTGTCATTTCTAGTCTCTAAGGTGACCCACAGTGCCTCCTCTCCTCCCTGTTTACTCTTTTGTTCAGTTGCTTTTATCCCTTCCCTTACATAGAGAGCTACTCCGTTCCTTCTTCCCCCCCCTCCCTGTCTCTCATGTAGGTTGTGTACCCTGGTATGTTAACATCGCAGTCATGGTTCTCTGTTTACCATGCTTCTGTGACTGCTACGATATCCAGGCATTCCTCTTCCATCAAGGCCACCAGTTCAGGGAACTTGTTGCCCAGATTATGGACGTGGGTACTCATTACCCTCCATTTCTTGATGTCCTTACCCCTTTTGCCCCATCCCTGTCCTTATGTGTTTGTCACTTTCTCCATTTTACCCCGCGTGCTTCTCCTATCGACATCTCTATGTTGACGTCTACCCACTTAGTACCCTTGATTTTATGGGGCTAGGATTTCCTGTTTCTCTCCAGTGCCTCCCCCCTTGGCTAGTTTAAATGCTTGCCAATGAAGCATTTAAACCTATCACCTAAGATCCTGGTTCCCCTCCTGGACAGATGCAGACCATCACGCCAGTATAGGCCTGCATCCCTCCAGGTGGATCCCCAATCCCCAATGAAGCCAAATCCCTGAGCTCTGCACCAGTTTTTCAACCACTGATTGAATCCCATGGTGTGGAGCACCCTAGCCTCACCTGTGCCATAGACAGGCAGCACCTCAGAGAAGGTTACCATGCGTGCTATTTGTCTAAGGCCCCTCCCCATCTCCACAAACGCTTCTTGCACTGCTCTGATCCCTTTCTTAGCCAGGTCATTTGTCCCTAGGTGGACAGTGACATCCAGCTCCCTCCCCTGTGCAGCTGCTTCTGCGATCCTGAGGATTTGCTCCCTGTCCCTCCAAGCCATGGCGCCAGGCAGGCACCTTACCTCCCTCTCCTCTTCCTCCCCAGTTCTACCTTCCCTAACGATGGAGTCCCCACCAGGAGTTGTTTCCTTCCCCGTGGAGTCCCATGCCACCCTCCTGTGGGTCTCTTTATGGAGGATCCCAGCCTCCTCCTTGGTCTCCACTGTGGGTGCCTCCATGGAGGAACCACACTTTTTTCCAGAATGGCATAGAAATTGTAGAGAGGTACAGTTGGAGGGATGCTCCTCTGTTCCACCACCTTCACCCTCCTTGAGCCCACTGTGGTCCAACCGCTCCTTTCTTGGCAACCTCTAAGGCAACGGCAGTGACCCTGGTGGTCCCTGGGTGGGAGAGGAGGTCCCAGAAATCCTGGCCAACTCAACCTGGAGATGAGCAACCTCCTCCCTCAACCCAGAGAGGTGCCTGCAGATGGAAAACACCGCATCCTCCAGAACGTCTCCCGGAAGACTGCTGCTCCACAGCCACTGCACTGCACCACTCCTATCATGTCTTATTTCTGGCCCCCTAACTGTTGTTGGGAATACTTACTCTTTCCTCTGTTTATTTTTTTTTTTCTCCTACTTACTGCCTCGTGCCCTTTAGCTCCTGATCTTCCTGTTCTGAGACAAGAAGTTCCTATAATTCTCAGTAGTCTCCTTACTTGCTCAGTCAGACCTCCAGCAGCTGGGGGGACGGAGAGCTACTCTTGCCCTTCTAGGATGGTGAGTCTTTGGTGGCGGTGTGATCACTCACTTCCTGCTCCCAAACAGGAAGTTCCTGTTGTCAGTCAAATCCCGTGCCTATAAAAGTAGAACTGCCTTTGGGGGAAGGGGAGGGCAGTATAGTCCCAGTAGAGAAGTTTAGTTATACCAGCAGCTCCTTCCTCCTAGTACTCTGCAAGAAGCTATCTAGGGCAGTGTTTAAATCTGTTTTTAACCTGGTTTCTTCTAGCTAAGCCACTCCCCTTACTTTGCAAATCTTTCTACACTTAGTTAATTTCACAGATAACAATTCCCTTCAGCCACCTGTGTCAAGCATCTAGATAACTGCACAGATAACAATTCACTTCAACGAACTCTGACAAACGCACTTTTTTTTTTACCCTAAATTGATGGTCCCAGTTCAAGAGTTCTAGTTGCAAATATGAAAGCAAAACTGCCCAGGTGTGCCAGCTAGTATGTGCGGTGATTGGATAGGCTGGAGGGGTGGCACTCATACTTATTTTTCCATGCGAGTTAGGTTGGGGCTAAAGGACAACTGCAGATGTATTACAAACATATTATATACTTTACTCCTTTTTACTAACATAAGGACAACCAGACCTTATTTATCATCAAGGCCACTGATTTACGGTGATTAAAACAATTAAATATTAAATGCCGTTTTCAAAATTAAGATTTCAGAATTTCACGGTGATTGTTACTCTAATTTCTGGATTTTACCGGGATTCTGTTATCATTCTTTAGTATGTCATAAATAATCAGAATTAAAGAAGGCTTAATACACAGAGCATTAAATAAAGCAAACTGAAAATAGTACAGAAAGAAATTAAAAGAAAACACACTTTTATAGATTAACTGATCTGATAGAAAATGCCAGATTCCATGAAATCTTCATTTTTTCTGTTTTTCAGGCAACCCTAATTCTGGAATTTTACCGAATTTTCCGGTAAAAACCGAAAAACAGTGGCCTTGTTTATCATATATGAAATGAAAAAATTGCCATTCGTCATGTACAGATACTGTTTTAATGCTCTCCTGTTTGATGGTTTCACAGAAAATACCTCAGACATTTTTAGAGCTGCTGGCAGAATCTTGAGTGAGTGTGATGTCATTCAGACAACAGTGAAATAATTTACTCTAGCAGCTACACACACACGCTCATCAGATTGTAAAATGGCAACAACTCAAGTTTACTTTTAATTGTTTGGGGAACTTTTGCCTATTGAATTTTATCAATGCAGCATTACAGCTAGTCACTTTCACAGATTTAATCAGTAATTTTAGGGGCTATACTTTGATGCTTTCAATTGAGGAGGAAGCCTTGAGGCTTCATTCAGGGCAGGAAGAGAATAAAAGAAACAGAAATCGCATGTTGATTTTTTTTTTGGGGCGGGCGGAGGGTGATACTGAGCACAAGATGTCAGTGATCAGCTTAGGAAATTGCCAGATCTTACTTCAAGGGGCTCTTGCAGTAGTTAATTACTTGTAGGACTGCACTCCCTGGCATCAGGACCACACAGAAACTTTTGCTAGTAGTGTCTGACAGAGGACTGTCCACCCGACATCACGTGATGGCTGTCAGCAAGACACTATATAGTGGGCGGTCCCCACGTCCGCCTTCCAGTTCTTTTCTGCCATCAACCGGTGCACATTGGACCGAATTAAGCTCATCACAGCAGTTCAAACGCCTAATTTGGATGAGTATCCGTTTTTTCGCTTATCTAATTTTCCTTATAATCGTGGATGTCATCCTCTTCTTCTACAGAATCGCATAAGAATAAGTGCAGTTCTTGCGGCGTCCAGTTACCGCATAAGTACCTGCCTACCCTCTGCCTCTTCTGCTTGGGACCATATCACAACATTGAGAAGTGTGAAGCCTGTGCCCAGTTCAACCAGGCCACACAGAAAAGGCGCCAACAGTCACTCGAAGCCCATCTCCTGAAACTTAAAATGTCTTTGATCGAAAAGAAGCTGGAACAGAGAGAAGGAGGGACGACTCAGGGGAGAGGTACCTTCACAGGGATCTGATGTGAATCGGAAACAGCGAGGTTGGCGAAAAGCCGGTAAACAGACCTTGGCGATGACTCTACTCAATGGGGACATCTAGACGGAACCCCGCTTACATAAGACTAATACCCTGAGTCAGTGGAAAGAAGCTGGAATCCCTCTTACCATGGGTATAGATTGGGATTACAGAGTCAACTAGGGGGATGGAGGGGGGGGGGGGTTGGGCGGGCAGGGTTGGGTCTAGGGCTTGGAGTCTCCCGGCCTGGGGTGATCTCGGTGGCCTTCCTCTACCCGGGAGAGGGGGAGGGGTGGATCTTCGTGGAGGGAGGATGGAACCACATGAGCAAAAAAACATCCTAGGCGTGCACACATGGGGCAGCTAGGAGGGACCTCACGGTGAATGAGACAGAGGCCGTGAGGGACCGAGCACTGACCGCTGGTGCTGGATAAACCCAGGGCTACAGAGAAAGCAAAAGAGGACAGAAAAGAGGAGTGATTTCCTCCCTGTCACTGAACTGAAAGTTAAAGTACTTGACGCACAGAGGTGCTGAGGGGGGATAGGGATTTAGATCGCCCAAGGGCAGTTAGTCCATTAACTTGAGGAGTAAAGCGGCCTTGAAAGGTATCCGGGCATCCCCTTTATAGATGAAGTCCGGATTGCTTTACCCAAACAGGGGTCGTCTGAGGGGGCAGCGGGCAAAGTTGTAGAGTGCGGATCTATGGGCTTGGAGGGCAGGCTAATGAAACTCTGAAGTGGTTGGAGATGCTGCCATAGGGTAAAGTGGAATTTTGAATATTCTCTAACATAAGTAGAGAATGATACATAGTTCGCCCCCCTTTCCCCTCCTCCCGACCCTTAGGGCCGGGGGGGGGATGAATAATTTCTGGGGAAGGGAGGCAGAGGCAGAAATGGCACTGTGCCAGAAAGGTGATACGAAGGAGGTTGACCATACCAGAAACTTTCTGACAATGTCAAAGGGAGGTCTCATTGCACTACTGAGACCCCTTACAAGTCCAGTAAGGACATTTCCTCCTACACTGAGGACCAATGCTCAGTCATGCCTAGGAAGCTTTACAAAAGGAAACAAGGGCTCATGGCTTCGAGTTGCCTTGACCGTGGGCATTAATTCAGTAAATTTGCTTAAGGCTCGATGTTGGACGAGGCCAAAGCAATGGTTTATTTGTTTAATACAATTATTGTTAAAGTTAACTGAAAAGTTGATGTATTATGAAGTTATATGGTTCATATTATCGCAAGGTACTTATTTTGACCAAATTTCTTATCTCAAGAGCATAAGTAATCTGAGGTTAGCAGCTGAGACAATGATATACACAAATGGCTAATCACCTTTCAAAGATAGTCTCCTTTAACATAAACGGTTGTACAAGCCCTGTCAAGAGGAAGAGGTACCTGAACACCCAAAAGTGTGACGTAGTATTCCTGCAAGAAACCCACCTTACCCCTAAGGAAGTACAAAAAAAACTGAAGTGTAAGGCTCTGCCCCAGCTTTTCCACTCCTCCCTAGAGGGGGGTAGGAAGAGAGGGGTGGCCACACTGCTTTCGGACACACTACCCTTCCAGCTCCAGGAGGTGATTGAGGATCCTGGTGCAAGGTACCTAATAGTAATAGGGACAGTACAGAGCCAGCTGATCACCTTGGCCAATGTATACATTCCCCTGGGGTCTCCGACCTCCTTTTACTCGGCCTTGCTACGGCTTGTGGCTGAGAAGGCGAAAGGAATGCTGGTAATGGGGGGGGGGGGGATTGGAATATAATTCTCAACAGAGAGTTGGACACCACATCTCAGATACCCAGACCAGAACACAATAAGGCCAAAGCATTCAAAATGGTAACACAACTACTGGGAATGGTGGATATATGGAGGGAAAGATACCCCACTAGTAGAGAATTCACTTGTCCTTCCCCGAGGTTCCACATGTATTCGAGGTTGGACATGTTTTTACTTTCTCAAGAGACCTCTCCTCCTTTGCCTCAACGTGGGTGGGTACCAGTGTTCTGTCGGAGCACAGCCCGCTTTTTCCTAGAAGTAGATTTGGGGTTACGCAAAAGAAAAAGTCTCTGGAGACTGAATACTTCTGTTCTCCAAGATAAAGAGATAGTTAAGGAACTCAAACAATTCCTCTAAAGAGCAATAGAAGAAAACAATACGCCGGCTATGTCTCCCCAGATCCTATGGAACACACTTAAAGCGATTATCAGAGGGAAACTGATACAATTAGCCACCCATAGGAAAAAGCTGATAATCCAGAAGCAACAAGTACTAACCTCCCAGATTAAAGACTGGGAAAGAGTCCAGAAAATTAAATGGGACCCAGAGAGAGAGAGAGAGAGAGAGAGAGAGAGAGAAAAACTTATTGAAAGCAGGACCCAACTGCAAAAAATACAAAAACTAGAAATGGAGAAAGCCCTATTTTATCTGAAGCAAAAATATTATGAAGGAGGACCCAGAGGGACCAAAGTACTAGCCTATAGGCTCAGGCAAAATATAGCGAGGGTGACAATTACTACAATAGCTTCTCCTGACAATAATCGGAAAACTACACAGGCCTCGCAAATAGCAAAGGCCTTTGTGGCCTATTACACTAAACTATATTCATCCCAGGAGGAAACCTCCCCACAGGAGAAAAAGAAATACTTAGATTCCCTCCCCCTCCCTCCTTTATCCCGGGCCGAAGTAAAAACGCTTACTAGACCCATCACCCAACAAGAGATCAAACATGTAATAAAAAACTTAAAAACAGCAAAATGTACAGGGCCAGATGGATTCAGTGCTGAATTCTATAAAACCTTTGAGACAGAGATCGTCCCCGTCCTTCTGAAGGCATTCACAGCGGTGTGGACTGGGATAGACCCTATACCTCCCTCATGGCAATATGCCACCATCTCGGTCATTCATAAGGAAGGGAAAGACCCAACACTCTATGAATCCTACAGCCCCATATCTTTACTAAACGTGGACTACAAAATTCTTACAGCTATAATAGCTTCCAGGTTAAATCCTATATTACCCAGATTAATACATATGGATCAAACGGGCTTTATCACCGGACGTCAGGCCTCTGACAGTGTCAGATCAGCAATAAATATAATAGATACCATTCAGAGCTCCGGTGCTCCAGCATGCTTAATGAGCCTAGACACTGAAAAGGCCTTTGACAAAGTTTCCTGGGGCTTCTTATTTGCGGTACTAAAACACAGAGGTTTCCCCCAATCATTTATTAATGTTATCCGGATGCTTTATTCCACTCCACAGGCCTATGTCCGAGTGAATGGCGGAATATCAGAGAGGTTTGGCCTGGGTAGAGGTACACGCCAGGGGTGTCCCTTGTCTCCTCTGCTGTTCGCTCTATATATTGAGCCGTTGGCAGAAGCAGTGCACAGAGCGGAGGAGGTAAAATGGGTAATAGTAGGAGACCTGCATAAAAAAATATCACTTTATGCAGATGACGTTCTCCTGAGCTTCACACAAGCTCAACAGTCTATAAAGCAAGTTTGGGCAATCCTGACGGAATTCGGTAAACACTCGGGATACACACTTAACAAAAACAAGACAGAAGTACTCACTTTCTTCTATAAACCTAACTTAGAGTTGTGCAATCTCTTTCCATTAAACTGGAAGGCGAGCAAAATGAAATACCTAGGTATGCATATTACAAAGCAATATTCCCAACTGTTTAATGTGAATTACGCCCTCCTAGTAAATAATCTACAAAAAGATCTTGAAAGATGGTTTCTGCTGAATCTCCCAACTTACTCCAAGATACAAACACTGCGAATGAATGTATTACCCCGGTTTTTATACTTGTTTCAATGCATCCCACTCTATACACAAATCGATCTTTCAAACATGGAACAAAATGTTTTCCAAATTTATTTGGAGTTCCAAGAGGCCAAGAATAAACTTAATAATCCTCCAGGTACACCGGGAAAAAGGTGGACAATCCCTCCCGGATATGGAAGACTATTTTCTGGCGGCCCAATTAAAAGATGCCATAACGTGGTCTAATCCCAATGCCACAGTGAGCTGGTAAGTCATGGAAAAAGGTGAAGAGAGAGGGATGGGGTCACAACCCCTGGAATCCAGACTGCTGGTCTCCAACATAAATAGATGCCCATACCCTAAGCTGACCTCGATCAGGGATATGATAAGATCGGTCCACAGAATATGGCAGAAATATAAACTTAAAAATTCCATATGGCTCTTAAAAAGACTAGCATGGGACATAGATTTTCAACCTGGGCTCCTAGGCAGAGGATTTCATACATGGGAGGAGAAAGGAATCAGATTTCTCTCACAGTTCTGGCAGGGGGAGACTTTACTACACTTTGAATCCCTTAAAAACAAATATGGCCTGCAAAATACAGACCACTTCAGATACCTACAGCTAGAAGCTATATCTACATGTTAAAGAAAAAAGACATAGATTCGGAGATGGCCCAGCAGCTCCTTAGAGCCATCCAGGAAGGACGCAAAGCTGATCAACAAAGAGGGCGGATCTCTTCCCTCTATAGAGCTCTATCATCACTGAAAGAGGATCCACTTATTAGAATAAAAACAAAATGGAGGGAGGAAGCACCCTAGGACCTGGGAGAACTCAAGTGGGACCGAATATTTTTCTTAACTAAAAGAACGACCCATCTCCGTATTGGCAGGAATTCTCATGGCGAATTAAGGTCCGATATTTTTTGACTCCCTATATAATAAGTAAAAGAGATCCAAGTGTCACAGCTCAGTATTGGAGAGGATGTGGTCGCTAGAGGCGGGACATTTGCACATTTTCTGGTCATGTACGGGCTTGCGAGCCTTCTGGGATAGAATTATGCGGGCACTTAGAGAGATATTTTTGATACAGACCCCACTAAACTGGCCTATAATGATTCTAGGGCTTTCCCCTGAAGAGATGCAAGACATGGATACAATGTATCTGTGGACCATATTAATAACAGCAGCGCACAAAACCATCACAAAAAGGTGGTGGACCCCCACTCCCCCCAATAAGCAAGAATGGATAAAGATAGTGGACATGATATCAGAATTGGAAGAACTCACTTACAAAATTAACAGTCGAATTTCCACTTACTTGAGAAGGTGGACTAGATGGGGGAATTGGCGATCCTCCAACGAGATAATACTTGGCTGATCAAAAGCTAGCTTTGAGGCAGGGGAGGAGAGACTCACTATTAAAAGGAAAAAATCAGGGGGCCGGAAAGAATGAAACAGAAAGAAGGGGATGGGCTGTGACCTGACCTAGGTTAAAGAGAGACTGTGATCAGTTTCTACTAGAACTCAAAGAAAATGAAGTTGTTATTCATATTATAGGAAATAAGGATATAGCATTTATTGAAGTATTGAGATAAAGGAAATAATTAAATTGAATACATTAAGAATCAACTCATAATTTGAGCTATGTATAGATATTAACAAAATGTATAAATATGATCTACCTCTGTGATGTTAAAAAAATTGAATTTAAAAAAAAAAGAAAAGGAGTTGGAGAAATTAAAAGCGCCTCCTCCTCTCCAACTAACCCCATAAGAAGGAAAACATCGGGACCAGGAGCCGTCTCCCCCGAAGCTGCCCGGGCTCTTTGGGAGGCTCGGCCTCTTCCTCTGGGAAGGCGTGCACTGCAGGCAAGCCTGAGCTCCTGCCAAAAGAGCAGGCTTTGGCCACCCTGCCGCCACTGGTTACAGTGACGGTGGGTACCTTGGATCCATCCAAGGCTGTCGCTGCACTTAGGCCCATCACAACCCTGGGCTGTAAGTCGGCAGGTGTGACTGATGAGCCACTCATCGAACCCTCTGATGAGCGCCCGTCCAGGGTTGGTAAGTCGGGGGGGTGGTGTCTCCGACTCCTGCACGACTCAGGTTGATAAGCCGATCGTCGGACCGTCCGATGATTGCATGACCATTTCGCGTCCGTCAGGTTCTGATGAGGCACAGCTGGGCGTCGGCTCTGTCCTGGCTGGAGGCCAGGGGTCACCACGGGATTCCATTCATGGAGAACCCCCCGTCTCCTCCTCTGTTGGGGATTCCTTCATTGTCACCGGACCCACAGATCCCGATGGAAGAAGACCTATCATCAGGTATACCTGTTGACAAAGGCCTAACAGTAGCTCCATTGTCCCCGGCAGGGGTGCCAGACCCTACTTCTCCTCAGCGCCTGCAGGGTCCTTTACTCATTCCGTCAGGTCCGCCAGCAGGTCATTCTCAGTCGGGGGCCCCCATCAGTTTTCCCACCTTCGGGGCCACTTTTGGGATTTCCGCCTTCAGGCCCTTCACTGGGTTTCCCCCCATCAGGGTCGCCAGCAGGCCTTTCTTCAGGCTACCTGCCTTTAGGACCACTGTCCGGCTACCCTCAGTCAGGGCTGCCATTAGGCTACCCTCTGTCAGGGCTGCTGGCAGGTTACCCTCCATCATGGGCCACTGTCTGGCTTCCCTTCATTGGGGGTACCGTCAGGTTTTCCACCGTCAGGACCGATGCTGGACTCTTTTCTATTGGGTTACTACTACCCAAGTTATCCTGGTTATCATCTATCTCTGTATCAGTCACCAGATGATCTTCACCATTATCCGACCACGAACTTCCTGCATGGCACAGGGTCAGGGTTTCATCCCTGCCACCCTCCATCTGCTCAACCACAGGTGGATTTTAGGGAGATTTTGATGTCTTGGTTTGAGACAAAATTTCAGTTAGTCTCAGAGTTGGACTGCAGTCATCTGTGACCTTCAGAAATAGGCCGCCCAGATCCTACCCCTGAGGCACCCTCTGGTCATTCCTCGAGCCTCAGCGTCGGGGCAGATGACAGCCTGCACGTATGCCTTGTCAGAGGTGACTCCCAGAGAGAGAAGGATCCTGCTCTTCCAGACAAGAATCTGGACGATTCCGAAGCAGATTTCAGTTTCACCTCCGATTGTTCAGGATTTGAGACACAGGAAAATCCCTCCTTCGTGGACCTCGTCAGACAAAAGGCACAAGGATGGAAGTCAGATGCTCTAGACCCAAAATGACAGAGGTTGGCGGTGCATCTAGGATTCCCAGAGACGAGTCCGGTGCTTACACCCCCATGGCTGGAACCACATGAAGATTTATCCTCGACCATCTGGCGAGACCCTTCTCTTTCCTGGCTGTGGCCAAGAAAGCCTACCAGGTTTACAGGACTCCAGAAGACAAGGACCACCTCAGCGTACACCTAAGGCTGATTCGGTGGTCATCACTGTGGCCCATGATAGGTCTGCTAAGCCCAAGCACCTCAGTACTTTCCCGCCCGATAAGGAATCCGGACAGCTGGACCAGTTTGGGAAGAAGTCTTATTTCTCTTCTACACTAGCCATTCGTGCTCTGAACTATGTAGCTCACATGCTAGTGTACCAGAAATCTCTGTTCTACCAGCTTGAGCCCATAGTCAAGGTCTTTCTGGACTCTGAAACAAAAACCAGCTGTGCAGAACGTTCTCGCAGACAGTCTGTCGCACGAGTGGGAACTAAAGCAAGCGGTAATAGACCACATCTTTGACCTCTGGGGTTGTCCAGAAGTGGATCTGTTCGCAGCCCCATCAAACGCAAAACTTCCCAAGTTTTGCTTGCTCGATCCCAGGCATAGTGCTTTTTGGCAAGACGCACTGTCGCTTTGTTAGACAGGGATATATCTGTACACATTCCCTCCCTTCCCAATTTTACAGAGAGTGCTGATCAAGCTCCAAGCAGAGGGAGCACAGGGAGCACAGATGAGTCTGACAGCTCCATTTTGGCCTCGACAAATTTGGTTCCCGCTGCTTCAGCAGCTGGCAGCAGAACCTCCGGTTCCCCTACCACTTTCTTCCAATCTCCTGACCCAGGAGAGGGGCACGCTGGTACATCCGGGTCTGAAGTCCCTTCATCTTCATGTGTGGCCCCTCAAGACATCGTCACTTCCAGGTTTAGGGTTTCCCCTCGGGTAGCTCAAATTTTGGTAGAGGCCAGTAAGCCTTCTACCAGAACTACCTATGCTATTAAGTGGAAGCATTTTTCCATCTGGACCACCCCGAAGAGTTGGGGCCCTTTTTCATGACCCGCCTCTCCGCTCTTGGGACCCTTTTTCATGTCTTGCTCCTCAGGTCATGGAGTATCTTCTCCATCTATCTAACCTGGGCTTGAGCTATTTGTCACTGAAGGTGCATGTAGCGGCTATTTCTGCCTGCCATGTTTTAGTAGGGGCAGGCTCTGGCACAGTTAGAGGTCTCGAAAACCTACTTAAAAGGTATTCTACATCTGAAACCCCCCCCCGGTGCATAACACTGCTCCACCGTGGGACCTTCATTTTCTTTTAGAGAAATTGATCTTACCTCCTTTCGAACCGGCAAGGACATGTGAAATACGCTTTTTGTCCTGGAAAGCGCTCTTTTTAGTTTCAGTCACTTCTGCTCAAAGAGTTTCCAAGCATCTGGCCCTCATGTGTAAGGAGCCTTATTTGATTTTTCACAGAGACCAGGTGGCTCTGCACAAAAATCCTAAGTTTCTTCCAAAAGTTTTCAGAGAGTACCCTGAATCAGTCTCTCCGACTACCGGTGTATTACACTGAGCATTCTAATCAGGGGGAGACCATTCTGCATACGTTAGATGTTCACAGAATTTTACAATCTTACTTCGAGAGGGCTCTTGCAGTAGGTACTCACATATAGGACTAAGCTGCCAGGCACTAGGACCACAAGGAAAAACTTCTAGCTAGCAGTATCTGGCAGGGGACCACCCCTGATGTCACGTGACCAACGTAAGTGCAACGCTATAGGAAGCAGTTCCCAAGCCCGCCATCCAGTTCTTTCCTGCCATCAACTTACGCATGTTGAACCCCGCAGAAGACCATTGCTCCTGTCAATGCCATCTTTGGATGACTAGCTCTTAAACATAAACCGTTTAAATTACTGTTTATTATAGTTTTTTCTTGTTATAAAAGTATTATAGTAATCAGTCGTTCATGTCGTCTCCAACGCCTTCAGAATCGCATAACAACAAGTGCGACTCCTGTGGAACTCAGCTCCCTCACAAGGATGGCCATTCCCTCTGTCTTCTTTACCTGGGCCCAGACCAAAAGATTGAGGGCTGTGAGCATTGCCAGAAATTTAATCCGGCCACACGTAGACGCCGTCAGCAGCCCCTGGAAGCTCATCTTTTAAAACAAAGGATGGCCAATATGGAAAAGGAGCTGAAGAAACTCTGGCACTCTTCTTCCTCTCCGGAGGGCCATCACAAGAAGAAAGAGACATGGGGACCGGGAAGGGTCCCCATCACAGTTGCCTCTGGCCATAGTCGCAGCCCTGAAGGTAACTTCCCTTCCAGGGATCCATCTTCGATGACTGTTTTGGTGGCTACCAAACGGCCGTCAGCCCCCCTGTCTGGCCCAGGCTGGGAGCCTCTGGGGATCAGGAGGCACCCACCTCCTCTAAGGCCTCAAAGATTCAGAGGCCTAGCGGTATGAGTGGGACCAGTAAGTAGAGTTCCGGTTCCTCTGGGTCTCACACGGCTATGGCTGCTAAGTTGTCCGTCGGCTCTTCCACCGGCTGCACAGCCCCGGACCCCATGCCAGGCCCCGATAACAAGCCTGATGATGGGGTGACAGACCAGCTGATGTTGAATACTCAGCTGACGACTGAGATCTCTCCGACTTCTCCTTACCACCAATTGAGATGGTACTCTAGCTCCCTGCAGGGAAGCTTGGCGTGAGATTGCCGTCACGGGGCGCGACGCCAGCCCCTGTGCCGGGAGCCTCAGATGCCTGAGATAGTGTCAGACCAGACAAAGATCCCTCCTACTCCCTCAGGCCACTTGGTTCCTCAAGGACCGACACCTGGACCATCAGGATCCTCTGGGGTTTCCTACCCCGCTTCCGAATCCCCCATCGGGGCCCTCTGCACCCCACTAGGGCTTCTTCCGGACCCTTCAATCCGGCCGTCCGGACCGATGCTGGGCCCCTCAGCCACTCCATCGGGTCCTACGCGGGGACCATCTGGCAACCCCTTTGGGCTCCTAACGCCAGGTCTTCAGATGCTGGGTTATCCTCTGTCGAGGTTTAATTACCATTACTACGTGTACCCGAACTATGGATTTCACCCACCGCCCCCACAACTGCAGGTGGATTTGCAGGCAGTCCTTAAGTCTTGGTGGACAGAGGCCAAGTCACAGCTCACATCGGAGCTTGAGAAACATCGGGAGCTGATGGTTTCTGCGCTGACCCCTAGGCTTCTTTCTCCATCGTCACCTCCGCCGCTGGACCCTTGTATCCAGATGTCTGACAGAAGGGAGTCATTGCCACCTAATCTTCAGCCTGTGGACATTTCCCGGCCATCTCAATTCTCGAGACCGATGGACATTGTGCCTCCGACTATCAGCTCACCTGATGATGGCCGATCATCAGACTCTGACAGTGATTCGGTTCCCTCGGGCTCTGACTTTGAGTTTCCTACGCCGGAAGACTGTGGACCAAAAGAATCTCCCATATCCCCACCTGAGGATCCTTACTTTTTGGAGCTCCTCAGGGAGATCCAAGCGGCATATGACTGGCGTACAGCCACCCAGGATCCACAGAGATGGAGACTGGCTGCACACCTGGATTTGGCAGATACCTCACCAACCCTCATTCTGCCCTGGATTAAACCACATGAGGATTTGGTCACAACAGTTTGGAAACCACCTTCCTCCCTGGCTCCAGTGGCCAGGAAGACGGACCGACTTTACCAGACCCAGAGGGCAAGGACCACCTTAGCCTCCATCCCAGGGCTGACTCAGTGGTCATCAGCGTGGCCCATGATAGGTCCACAAAACCTAAACATCTTAGTGCTTCTCCTCCCTACAAAAAGTCTAAGGTTCTCAACCAGTATGGGAAAAAGATCTATTCTTCTTCCACACTGCGGATTAGGCCATTAAATTATGTCGCCCACATGGGGGATTACCAGAAATCAGTCTTAGGATAGCTGGAGTCCAAAATAGACTCCTTCCAAGACTCCGCTTCGAAAGGAGAAATGGCAGATCTAGTCAGGTCGGCTAGATCTGCATGCAGACATATGCTAAGAGCTACTTATGATGTGGTAGATGCTACTGGTAGAGGCTTGGCGTCGGCCATCAGCCTCCGACGCCACGCTTGGCTTAGGATCTCAGGTCTGGCACCTGAAGTACAGACAGCCATACAGGATGCCCCCTTTAGAGGCTCAGTTCTGTTTGGGGGAGATGTCAAGGACATCATAACTGATTTATAGGACAAGGGCAAAGCCTTGCGCTTTGTATAATTTATGTACAAGCCACCCCAGAAACAAAAGCAGCCATTTCGGAGACAACATCATCAGTAAAGACAGCTGCAAAACCGATACCAAAACAAACGTCTGGCGCCTTCAGCTGGTAGAGCCCCCCAGCCAGATTTAAAAAAAGGCCTCGGGTGCTGCAGCCTCCTCCCTGCCAACTGCTTCCTGACTCTCTAATCCTCCCACCTCCACTGGATCGCTTTCCAGAGGAACTGGTAGGGGGAAGGTTCTCCCTCCACTTTCCGGAGTGGAAGAAAATCGCAACAGATTCATTGGTGCTGCAATTGGTGGCAAAAGGCCACACAATAGAATTCGCAGAGGGACCACCATAAAATCTCCCTGGTCACTCATTCTGCACACCTCATCACATACCGTTGGTAAGCGAGGAAATAAACTCCCTGCTGGCAAAGGCAGCAGTAGAGCCAGTTCCAAAACAACATCAAGGGAACTGGTACTATTTGCATTTCTTCCTGGTACCCAAGAAGACAGGTGATCTCAGACCCATTCTCGGTCTGAGCTCCCTGAACCTCTATATAAATACAAAAAGGTTCAGAATGTTGTCTCTTCCCAGCCTACTTTCTGTATTACAGAAGAGTCATTGGCTCTGCGCTTTGGACATGCAGGATGTCTACCTGCATATCCAGATTTGTTTCAGCTGCACCACAAATTCCTCCGGTTTTCTTTTCAAGGAGAGCATTTTCAGTTCAAAGCTGTCCCCTTTGGCCTTTCGTTGGCACCCAGAGTGTTCACAAAGTGCCTTGCGGTGGTGGCAGCTTTTCTACGCAGATGGGGATACAATTATTCCCATACCTCGATGATTGGCTGATCTCCGCTCCGTCGAGAGATACTCTGGCCAACTCTTTGGCCCTTGCCCTGGATGTTTTTCAGTGGGTAGGCATTACAGTCAACCATGCTAAAGCCCATCTTTTTCCTGCCCAACAGCTCCAATTAATTGGAGCAGTATTGGACACAGTCTAGGGCAAGACCTTCCTGCCGTAGGACAGGATGGTAACATTACAGCAACCGACTCATCTGGTTGCATCGCAGAGAAGGATACCAGCCAGGTCAATCCTTCAGCTGCTCGGGCTCATGGCTGCGGCCATCCCTTTGGTCCCCTAAGCCAGACTACACGTGATAGCCTCCTAGTGGACCCTCAGAGTGCAGTGGGACCAGAGATCAGATGATCTAAACCATGAGATCCTGATCTCAGACCCGATGGCTCGGGACCTTTTGTGGTGGCAATACCAGGACAACCTCTCCAAGGGTGTCCTATGCCGCTTAGACATTCCCTCCCAAACCCTGACGACAGATGCCTCAGGTCTGGGATGGGGAGTGCACCTGGGAAATCACAAAACACAGGATCCTTGGTCCCTCAACGAATTGTCCCTTTATATCAATGTACTTGAGTTAAGGGCAGCGTTGAACACCTTAAAGGCATTTCAACACCTCATCCAATGATTCAGACAGACATGTGCGAAGTCTGGTACATGAACAAACAGGGTGGAATCCGCTCTTATCCCCTCTTGTCGGGAAGCAATGAAAGTGTGGTACTGGGCAGCCAGTCACTACTTTCATTTGATAGAAGTCCACGTGTTCAAAATGTCCTGGCAGACGCACTCAGCCGCACACAAATCATTGCACACGAGTGGGAGCTCAGACAGTCCGTGATAGACGAGATCTTCGGAAGGCCACAGATAGAGCTGTTCACCTCCCCATTCAATGCAAAACTACCAACCTTCTGATTGCTTGCTCCAGGGCGTGGTGTTTTCTGGCAAGACACGCTGCCTCTATGCTGGAAGGGGAGGTTCATGTACACCTTCCCTCCACTTCCACTGATTCAGAGAGTACTAATGAAACTTCAGGCAGGAGGAGCACGAATGATTTTCATTGCTCCCTTCTGACCGAGACAAATATGGTTCTCTCTACTGCAACAACTGTGTGGAACTTCCATTTCCACTGCCAGCCTCTCAAGATCTCTTAACACAGGAATAGGGGACCCTGGTACATCCAGCTGTCTGGTCCCTTCATCTGCATGTATGGCACCTACTGACATAGCTGCTGCGCGTTTCGGGGTCTACCCGAGGGTGGCACAAATTCTGGTGGAGGCCAGAAAGCCTTCCACTAGAGCCATTTATGCCACAAAATAGAAAAGGTTTTCCATATGGGCAGACTCAAAGGGGCTAGAACCTTTCTCCTGTTCAGTCACACAAGTCTTAGATTACATACTGCATCTCTATGATCAGGGTCTTAGAAACTCGACTTTGAAAGTCCATTTATCTGCCACTTCTGCCTACCACATCCCTGTGGAAAGCAAGATTCTGACCCAGCTGGAGGTATCCAGATCCTTCTTAAAGGGGATCCTTCATTTAAAACCACCAGTACAGAGCCCTGCTCCACCCTGGGATTTTAATTTCATCCTAGAGAAACTCACACTGCCTCCTTTCAAGCTGGCAGCGAGTTCTGACATGCGCTACCTTTCCTGGAACACGCTCTTCCAAGTGGCCATCATTTCAGCTCGAAGGATTTCTGAGCTTCAGGCCCTAATGTGTAAGATACCTTACTTGAATTTTCAGAGACCGGGTGGCTCTACGAACCAATCCGAAGTTTTTACCTAAGGTGGTATCCGAATCCAACTTGAACCAGTCACTTGACTTGCCAGTGTACTACCCAGAGCACTCCAAACTGGGATGAAGCACTTCTGCACACTCTGGATGTAAACAGAATTCTTCTGTACTACATGAACAGGATGAAACCCATCTGCAAAACTGACCAATTGTTTGTTTCCTTTACGCCCAAAAGAGAGGGCACTGCTTTATCAAAACAATGTCTGTCCAAATGGTTGGCAAACTGCATTACCTTCTGTTACAAGAAGTACAACGAACCCCTTCCGAGGGAGGTCAAAGGACATTCAACCAGAGGCATGGCTGCTTCTACTGCTTGCTTCAGGAAGGTTTTAACCCATGAACATTCTTGACTGCAACTTAGAGTTCTGTCCATACCTTTACCAAACATTACAGTTTGGACATTGCTTCAAGGCGAAGGGCGGCCTTTGGCCTTGCTGTTCTGCAGGGACTCTTTATCATGAGTACCCTGTTTTTTCTGCAAACCCGTTGCTGCATCCCATGTCTCAGACTTGTCTTGGGTTACTGCTTGGGACTCAGTCCAATATGTGAGTACCTATGGCAAGAGCCCTCTTGAAGTAAGATAGTACAGTTAAGTAAGAACTTGACGTAACAGATTTTTGAGAGAGGCTCTTTCAGTAGGTACTGCTTTCCCTCTCACCTTCCCCCTGGGTTTCTTCTACTCTTTCTCCTGTAATTACTTTTAGCTCCAGGAGCCCACATCTTCTCTCCTGTAACACCTTTCTAGGTCTCTGGCAGTAGAACTGGAGGGCGGGCGTGGGAATGCTCCCTGTATAGCGCCACGCTGACATCGGTCACATGATGTCTGGAGCAGTCCCCCGCCAGACATTGCTAGCTAGAAGCTTTTCCCTGTGGTCTTAGCGCTGGTGGCTTTGTCCTATATGTGAGTGCCTACTTCAAGAGCCTCTCTTGAAGAGCTACTGTTATGGTAAGTTTTTACGTAACTGTACTTTATTACACCAGCAGAACAAAAGATGTCCGAAAGACAGATCAGCTTTTCGTTTCTTTTGCACCGAGGAGGGAAAGTACGGCAGTTTCCAAACAGTGCCTTCCAAATGGTTGGCAAAGTGCATTGGTTTTTGTTACCAGAAGATGGCAAAGTCCTTCCAGGGCAGGAGAAAGGACATTCTACCAGGGGAATGGCTGCTTCTACAGCCAGTTTCAGAAATCTGTCTGCCGCAGAAATCTGTGTGTCTGCTACTTGAAGTTCCAGCCACACTTTCACAAAACACTACATTTTGGACATTGCATCTACTGTAGGTGCAGGGCTGGTTTTGGACAGGCAGTCCTCCAGGGACTACTGTCCTAGGTATTGGGCTACCTACTAGTTTTCTGTTCCAGCCTCCCATGTTTTCCTGTCCCTTGGACTCTGATTGCTTGGAACTCAGTCCTACAAGTAATTACCTACTGCAAGAGCCCTCTCGAAGTAAGACACTACAGTTATGTAAGAACTTACCATAACAGTAGACCTTCGAGAGAAGCTCTTGCAGTAGGTAACCTTTTTCCTACCCTCCTTCCCGTCTTTAGTCTATAGCTCTTTTTCCAGGAGCCTTTTTCTTGGATTCAGGAGCCTCTTCCCATTTTCCTTTCATGACTCTTGGAGGTCCCCGGTGGGAGAACTGGAGGGCGAACGTGGGGACCACCCACTATATAGTGTCACACTGACGTCAGGTAGGCGGTTCCCTGTCAGAAAATGCTAGCAAAGGTTTCTGTGTGGTCCTAACGCCAGGGGCCGCAGTCCTGCAAGTAATTACCTACTGCAAGAGCAACTGTCGACGATCTACTGTTATGGTAAGTTCTTAGTAACTGTACTGCATTTACTTACGATGTTTTACTGGAATGATTTGATTAATAAAAGCCACCACCAGAAAATTTGAAGGGAAGACTAATTTTTGAACGTTATAACATAATGTACTCTGTGTGTACTGAGCTGCCAGGACCTTGAGGAAAATGTACTTGTTGCTTGAATGGAATCGGCACGTAACCCAAGATTCCACCAGCTAGTCTGAAAATGTCTAAGGGATTTTCTGTGAAACCTTCAAAAACAGCAGGGAGTAAAGTAGCATCTGGACATGAGAAGTGACCATTTCTGCACATTATTTGCAATATTTATGTATTGGTTGCTCCCATGGTGAACAAATAAAATATGTTAAAAGCATTTTAAAAACATTGCAGTTGATCTTTAAAGTTCAGATGCCAGCCAGTCAGCAGCCAGCATTCTTTATATCTATTTCATAATCTGCATGAAGCTTAGCCTGTGTCAGCATCGGAGTTTACTGCCTGATGAGGAAGGGACTTCTCAGGAATGGGAGCAAAAAACAGAATTCAGACTTTGCTATACACAGGAAGGCCTAAAGGGGGAAGCAAAATGTGATTACCATACACATTGGGACCAGACAGTTACTTAAGAATGGTGTTGCCATGGCTGTTAACATTGTGCCAGCAAGCCTAGGAAAAGCAAAAGCATGTAGTTACATAGGAAATCCAAGATAAAAAATGACTGAATGGAAATCCATTGCGCTCATCTCATGCTGTCCTGGCAGCGGCAGCCTTTCACTGCCATGTGGACTAGCTGTAGCCGCTGAATTTTTGTTAATCAAGTGCTTACTCCACGAGGTCAGTGGTCAGCCACCATCTTCTCCGAACCTCCCAGCCCCATCACCCACTTTATCTGGGACTTTACCCCTTCTGGGTGAGTCCCCCAAAGAATGCCCTCAATTGTGGGTCCATTGATGTTGGTCAGGCCCCGCTGGAGCACAGACCATATTCTGGAAGGTTCACCAGTTGGTCATGCAGGGCCTGCAGGGGACTGGAGCATCTTCCTGCCATTTGGGGATTTACCTCCATTGTCTCATCAGAGTCTGTCAGATATGTAGTGACACACTGTGTGAGCATGCACGTACAGGTGTTCGGTGACCCGACAGTGCTGTTACCTGGCTTTTGCGAGGTGGTTGACAAGCAGCAGGTCGACATGTCCCCTCCTCCATGAGAGAGATCATCAGTCCATAGGATGTTCACTCTCTCCCCCTGCTCCCATGTCACTTGAGCTCACTCCTGAATTCAAGTCGCTGGTGTGTATGTTAAATTCAATGTTTAACTGAGGTTTTTCAGATTCATGTACAACCAAAATACACATTGGTTAGATTCTGCTCACAGCTTATTTTGCTCCATGGATATTGCACTCTAATAATGTTCCCAGTTGTGCCCTGAGGTCACTCAGTAGTTCTGTCGATTCCCTCAGAACCAGTCCTTGATCTGCAGTGTACACACATCCCACAATGACTTTGAAGCCACAATAGTTTTTAATTTAGAATAAAATATATAAACATGTTTATTTGTGTCAGGAATAGAACCATGGGACACTGGACCTTTTGCTCCCAGGTAGGGGTTGCTCCACTAATCTATGTCATAAATGTTGCTGTACCCACCCAGGTCATGCCTGAAAATAGGTATTTAATTATCTAGTGCCTTACCTGGTTAATAAAAACTAAATAAATAAATGTTTACTTTTAGCGCAAGAGCAGATCTGTCACCCTTCACTCATCGACTCTTTTCGCTACCCTGCCTAGGGACCCCTGTTGAGACTCTCAAATTCTTCTTTCTTTCCCTTGCACAAAAAAGGACCCTAGATCTTGTCGAACGGTTGGTTTGTTGGCTGCAGTGTACCCCATTCTTTCGTAGCCAACTAGCTTTTACATCCCCATAACCCATTATTATAGCATAGGCAACTCTGTTGTTCTCCACCTCCTTAACAGCAGGCACTTTTCCTCTGTGGTGCCTTTCCTAACAGGCAAACATTCTTTGTTCTCCAGTTCAGTTAGGGATGCATCCTTAGGGATCCTCATTCCTGATACCACCAGACACTGATGGTCGCATGGTGGGCATGGGAGGGGTTTGTTTTGAAAGCCTTCTGCCTGCAGTGGCCATGCCTAATGTCTGCAGCCTCATACACAAAACCATGGTAGTGGTCCCCTCCTGGGCCCCCACCATACCTGTGCAAAGGCACTCAAACGTATCTGTCAAGGTGGCACCCCTGCCGCTCCTAGTACTGTCCGATTCCTCACTTCCTCCCTTCCCCTACACTATTGCCTCCAGGGATGTGGGTTGGGGGACAGATCTCCCTTCATCTCCCAAAGTGGAAGGAGATCACTGCAGGTGAGGGCCAGATCACTGCGGGGCCTGAAAATAGTAGAAAAGGGACATGATCTGGAGTTGCTTGCCGCCCCTCCAGTTCATCCTCCACCTCCTTGTCATCATTCTCCAGGTCACATGTCCCTTCTAGAGAAGGTTCAGTTGCTTATAAACAAGCAGGCAATTGAACCTGTTCCTCCCCAAGAAAGAAACAAAGGGTTCTATTCCAGATACTTCCTGGTTCCCAAGTGGACAGCAGATCCGCATCCTGTTTTGGACTTGAGAGACCTAAACCTGTTCATCGAATACAAAAGTTTCAAATGGTGTGTCTCCAGGCTCTCATCACCCTACTGAAAAAGGAGGATTGGCACTATGCCTAGACATGAAGGATGTGTACCTTCATATCAGAATTTGCAGATGCCACGGGCAGTACCTCTGCTTCATGCTGGAGGGGAGCCATCATCAGTTCAGATTCTTCTGTTTGACTTATCCTCGGCACCACAGGTATTTACTAGATGCTTCAGTGGCATTGGCAGCAGCCCTCTGGAGGGAAGGGCTCTGTGTCCTCCCATATCTAGACAGCTGGGTTCCGTAGATCTGGATATTATTCCATGGTTTCTTATCTCTTGGTCGTCCAGTTTGTCCACGACCTTTTTAAGTTTGCTGTTCTGTGGCTTCCAGTCTTCTTGCCACACTCTCTGGTGCACCAACTCTTCCCTTTTGCATCCATGACTTGATCGATAAGTCCAGTCATACCATCTTTCATAGCATCAGTAGCTTTGCTCATTTTAGTGAGTTCTTCTGATAATGTGCCGATAACTGATTTAATTTCCTCCAGGTTTTGCACTACATGAAAGCTACCGTGGTTTCCTGCTTGTGATGCCATAGTGACTTCTATCTTGATCATCTCCGTCCCAGTCTGTTTGGGAGAATGATACAGTTTGTACTTTTTTTGTTGGGCTGAGATGTCGCTGGAGAGCTTTCTTTCAAGTCCTGCGATCTGGCACATTTGGTAAGGTGGATGTGGTTAGATTGCCTTTATCCTCATGGACCTTTGATAACCATGCTGCTCTTGGCTTGGCCATATCACGTGGAACCCCCAAACACACACACACCACATAGCCATTGTTTACTAGGAATTGCTGCCTGTACACTTTTGCACTGTGGTTGAAACCCATCAGTTACAGAAACCCTTGGGAACCTGAGGCCAAGAAATCTGCATTTTCCACCGAAGTATAATAAATCTGTTAGGAGGTAAGCCCCTCATGACTGTATCTTGCCCAACAAGTCAAATGCTGAACCCAGTAATATTGTTCCCTGTGACAGGGCCCCCAGTTCTCCATGGCAGTTCAGTCCTGATTTCTGCAGCAGGGCTCCTAGACTTCTGCAGCATTATTTAATTCCTGTGGCATGATTTTTTAATTCCTGTGGCAGAATACAGTCCTGCCGTTGGCTGAAAATGTACAAGATGCCATCAGTGACATCACTTGCTGAGCACAGTGGATGGGTTTCAGGGTAGAGAAGGAGGGAATAGGACTTGGGCACCGTAGAGAAAACTGTATATTGGAATGAAAATATCACCAAGCATTCAGAATTCCACAGCACTGCGTATATTCTGTGGCATACGAACATATGAAGAAGCCAGCAGAAGACTGTTTGATATATCTAGTCTTCTCGTATTGCAGGGTCCACAGCTTGAGCTACTGTCACTGCCCCAACTCCTCCCATCCTCCCTACCCATGATCCTTGCCTTCCCCCAATGCCTATCCCAGCCTCTCTTGAAGCTGCCCACTGTCTTCAGTGAGACCATCTCTTCTGACAGCACATTCCAAGCATCCACCACCCTCTCAGTGAAGTGCTTTCTGACCTCCCTTCTAAACCTTACCCCTCCAGCTTAAGACTGTCCCCCCCTTGTGTCATGGTTGCCACTCAGCTTAAAGAGACCCTCCTTATCTACCTTATTTATTCCTTTCAAGTATTTGAAGGTCCCAATCAAGTCCCCACTCTCTCTCTCTCCTGTCCCCCAGGCATGATGCAAATTCTGTAGAAGATTCCACTGCCATGGAACCACCGAATTCCAGAGGCCTTGCCCATGAGCAGCTTACCCAGGTAGAGTCTAAAAGATATCTTTACTCTGTGGCACTGAGGGCTGAGGCACTGGACACCTTACCTCGCGCTACGTCGGCAACCCGTGTTTGTGAACGAGCACGAGCCGCCGGGGGTCAGCAGGTGCAGAAAAGGATTGAGTGTCCGATGGACTGCACTCCTTGTCCAGGTAGGTGGGTTCTCAGTGGTCAGCACCTGCCTTCTCCCTAGCAGAGGCTGGAGACAGGGCGCTGCATTGCAGAGGGGGGAGAAGTTGGGGCAGAAGCTTGGAGGGAGCATGTGCAGATGTGTGCGCGCGCTCCTCTCCACAGGCGGCATTACACGCCTCGACTCCTGGGGGAGAAACCAGGAAACAAGATGCTGTGGCAGAATGGTGGTGGGTGCCTCGCAGGCTCTGCTTCCGGCCAGCCATGGTGCTGAACTCACTGAATTCGGGTCTCGGTAGGTATTGAGGAAACCCGCCGCGCTTACGGGGTAAGCCCTGGAGTTCGGGCTAGCACTGATTGTGGACGCTGGGACAGGGCTGGTGTTTTCTCCAGGGATAGCCAGCAAGTAGAAAGGTACAGCAAAAAATATATCACTACCTACTTGCGCTGCTTCCTTTGGGTGCTTGCTCCATAGATTGAGCACTCTCTGGGTGAAATAATGCTTCCTTGGATACGCTGAACTATAAATCCGTGCCTCCCCCCCTTTTAGCATAGGGTATGCCCTCTCTTGGTAAGCACTAGAGGAAAAATGTTTAGCCACATCCTTTAAATTGCATTATTTTCAACTGACAGACACTGTAAATAGCAGTATTTTTTATTAGTGACATTTGATTTTTATTAGTCATTGGTTACAGTGGTTATCCTTAATGCTCGCTCACCCCTCTAGTGCTACTGCCATGGATAACCTAAAAATGTTTCCACTTATTTAATTTATCCACTCCTTTCAAAATGATAAAAACTAAATTGGGCTCCTTGTCTGTAGTATAGGCAAGAGCTGGGGGGATGGGAAGCAACATTTGATCAGGAATCTGAGGGTATATCTCAAATACAAGGTCTGTTTCAGTGAAGTAGCATCCAGGTTGTAGGTAGAATGCATCTGTGAAACCTGTACTGCTGTTTAAACTGATTTTAGGTTGGTATCTGCATGTCAAAGTATTCAGCCATCTCTATCAAAAACTGTAGTCAGTAGGCACCCTGAATTCATCTTCCACCAAGAAGGGGCCACAAAATACTTGGAGGAAAGACTAAACATCTGTTAAGAGTGATCATTTTTTTCCTGGACAACTGCACTTTTTTTTTTTTTTTCTAGGTCTGCTGTTCAAAGAACTGCCAGCATTTTTAACCCATACTAGATTGGTTGACATATACTTCCCAGGCTGATAGTCAGATGGGATGGGGGGGAGAAAGGGTAACGATTTAGATCCGAAGCGCCGGAGAAAGTAGCAGCAGGCTCCTTTGCATTTATGCAATTTACTTATGTCTGACTTGCTTTATTGCTACCACCAGTTTGCTGCTTGCTTTTTGTGTTTTTCTTGATAGTCAGATGGGATGGGGAGGGGGATTCGTGTGAATCTCAGTCAGACTTGTTTGTTTTGGATGCTACTGAAGTTAGAAAGGCCAGTTCCTTAATCACTGTCTTTCACCATCAGCCTTGACTGTCACTGCTCTTTTGATACTCATTGGCTGTTTGCTGTTTGTTAAAGAAATGTTTTCGTTTTGCAGCCCAACCCCCTGGTACTCCATTTCTTTGGGCTCACCCATGGTCTGCTGCCAGCTCAATTTGCTTACCTTTAGAATCTGCTGACCCAACAGCTTGGGACCCCCACTTCCCAGGCTCATTCAGCATCTTCTCTGCTACGTGCCCCTCTCCCCCCAGCCTGGTGACAGTGCCAGGCAGGTTGTCAGGGGCCTCTTGGGAATATTGTTGGCAGGATGGGGCCCGAGTCTAAAAACGGAAAGTACCTGCACTTGTAAAGAAACATACACAGCACTTTGTATCAAATAAAATTGAAAAACTTTATTGAAAATAATTAACAAAGGAGTGAGCAGATGGAGCTGCTATAAAACAGCTTGCCCCAGCACTTTGAGTAAAAACTCTTCATTGGGGGTGGTTGTAAAGAGCAAAATGTCACTTTTCGAACACACGTCGTGAATAAGTGTTACGCATAAAAGGCGTGGCCAATCACAAATGTTATGCAAATCTTTCAATTCAAACTAATCATTAGAGAGTTCAAGGAACTGCAAAAAATTCACATAAAAACCATACAGGATGTATAACATTGCAAGAGCCTAAACAAAATCCTAAGCAGAAGAGAGTTGAGGCAGGATGGGCGGTTGGCACAGTGGGGCCCGAGTCTACCCTGGCATCATCCTGTAGCATTCTGTAGTATTCCATGATCTTCAAGACCGTCTCTTGCAGTAGGTCATGACACATGGAATATCGGTTGCAGACGTCATTTCCTCCAGATGACTTCTCAGCAGTCGACCCTGGGACCTCCCCTAACGTTACCACATGGTGTCTGTATGGCACACATAAAATGGGGAGGTCCCAGCTACTCCTCAGTTCTTTTCAGCCGCGACCTGCATGCAACAGTTCCTCCTTTGGAGCTGTACTTACCAGTCCTCGAAGAAGAGTTCTACTGACCAAACGTTCATTCTAAACAGGTTCATCTACTGATGTCTTCAGATCCCTTATTCCAAAAGTGGACCTGTGGTCACAGAATCTCCACAGAGGACCTCCACGACCTCTGTGTTTCCCCCAGTGATTGCATCCTCTGTAACCGGTTTAAAAAGGCACAAAATGTCGAAGGCTTCAGCAGCTTTGTGAGTTCCTCATGGAGCAAAAGGTTGCCCTTCTGGAGCAGCAGCAGCAGCAGCAGCAACGGTTCAAGTCCAAGGAGTCTCGATGTCTTCCTTTGGGTTTCACTGCTCTGTGGGTGAGCCCTCCTCGTCGATGGGACAGGGTCCTAGTAAGAAATATGCCAGCAAAACGAGGCACGTTTCTGGCACACCCTCGTCAACGACGACGAGTACCCGATAACTACCAAAAAGGTAAGTACTGAGAAGGTTGCCACTGTAACATCATCTTCTACACCATCGATGATTGTTGGCTCCTGTCTTCCCTCATTGATGGCTCCTCCATCAGTGGTGGGTTCTGGGGGTGATTCTGCAGCTTCCATCGCCGCCTCTTCCCTCTGTGGTTTCTAGCCATTGTCCTTCGACAACTGACCTTAACTCAGAGGACTCTATGTAAGCGCCCTCATCGATGATCCTGGAGTTTTATACACACCCCATGTCGATGGCTGCCCACTTGCTTCCACTGCTATCTTCAGTACCACCAGTGGTTCCTGTTCTCTCAATCCATTCTACTCCGGCTACGTCCGCTGGGCAATGGCCATGATTGATGTCCAGACCCTAGTAAATACTATCCTGGAGCTTATGCAGACCCCCACAGTGAAGGGTCGCCTCTGCTCCCTCTCAGCCTTCCTTGACCCAGAGGATGGCCAGCTCTTTCCCTGTCTTCCCGGGTTTTCAACTTCAGGATGTGGACATGGATGATCCTTTCCTGCAGGACTGGGATTTGGCTGACCTGGATGCTGACGACGGTATGGACCTTAAGGAGTCCCCTCAGTCCTCCTTGGCCTCCTTGTCTGTACAGGGTGAACCTACTGCTGAGCTACCATGTTCTCCGCCTGTTGATCCTACACTTTCAAACATTATAATATGTCTCCAGAAAACTTTTGGATTCCAGGGTACTGAGCAGGATGCTTCAAGAAAGAGATTGGCACAGTATTTAGGTGTACTGGAATGCCTCACAGTGGTCGTCCTCATTTGGTGGACACCTTTGAAGAGGCTGTTTGGGCTGCAGGGAAGCAACCCTTTAAAATTCCCTTTAGTCTTCATAAGGCTGTTAGGATTTATCAAGCCCCAGCTGACCACCCCTACTTTATGTCTCTGCCTCAGGTGGATTCTGTGGTGATCAATGCCGCTCATGATAGGTCTTCCAGACCTCAACACATGAGTGCTCAGCCCCTGGATAAGGAATCCAAGAAATTGGATGTTATGGGGAAAAGGGTTTATGCCTTGGCTACCATGTCTCTCCGTATACTCAATTACATGGGACACCTCCTGAAATATCAGGAGGAAATCCTAAAAGCCTCCCAGGTAACAGCCCAGTCCCTTCCTGCGGGTTCTACCCAGGATGATCCGACAGCCAAAATGTCTACTGCAGTGGCTGTATGCCACCACCTGCTCAGGGCCACCTATGATGCTGTTGACGCTGCGGACCATAAGTTCTCTGCAAGAGTTTGTCTAAGATGTCACACTTGGCTGAGAGTGTCAGGATTTTCACAAGACGTGCAGCAGTCCATCCTTAACGCTACCTTTAAGGGTGATCAGCTTTTTGGTCCGCATACCCAAGAAATGTTAAAGGATTTACAAGACTCTGCTTGTACCCTTCAATTGGTCTGTACCCTGTATCGTCCAAAACAAAATTGGCCTACAGGGGGTCCTCTAGGGGCTGCCCCTACAGGTCGTGTCCCAGTGCTCAACAATCACCTGCCAACAAGCATAAGCTTCAGCTGATATTGCCGGGACTAGAAATGCTCCGAAAACGTCCCATTATGTCCCTGCTGCTCCCCAACAGGGCCAGCCTTCGGCCTGAAGGTCTTCCTCCGGTAGTGGGACTGGAGACCCTTCCCACAGCCATCAGGGGCAGGTTTTCCCTGCACCTACAAGGGTGGCAAGCCATCTCCTCCGACCTGTGGTTCCTGTAGTTGATCGAATCAGGACACATACTGGAGTTGCAGGGTTCTCAGCATCCTGAAGGGGAGTAGGCTTCCTGGTCACCTTTCTCCTCCTCCTCCTACCTACCTCCCTACTCTACCCTTCCATCCACTTTCCTTCTATCCCACCCCTGCTACCTCCACCCCTCAGTTTTCCCTCACTCCACTACTACCTCTACCCCTCTATTTCCCTCTCTCCATCTTCTTGCCAGTTTCTCGTCCCCTTGCATGGTTCTCGGCATCCTGAAGGAGAGTAGTTTGTTTGGCTACCTCTCTTCTCTCCCCCCCCCCCCAATCTTTCCACCCTGCTTGTTTGCCTTCCCTCTTGTTTGATTATAGCACTTGTATCCTTTTTCCCTTGTACTGTAAGCACTTGGCACTCATATGCAAATTTATTTTCTCTTTCCTATCTAATCCTCATGTACTTAGCATTGTACACTCCTCATAGAACTTCACTTATGTACTTATACTTGTATTTATGCTGATATTTTCATAAGTTTGAATTGATCATATGCTGTGTCCTAAAAATTATGTTCGTACATTAAATTTATCCATTCATTGTTAGCGTTTTATCTCATAATTGTCTATGTTATAGTGACTTGGCTTGTAATGGATGTATTTGTTTTGTACACTGTTCTTGCTGTTTGGTTTTTGCTCTCCCCCCTATGTAACCCCCCCCCGCCCCCTCCAGACGCTTTTAGAAATTAGCTGTTCACAGCTCATGTTGTCTTTCCTGGCAGAACTTTTCTGAATAAATAAAGTTCACAGAGATACCCCATGCTTTGCCACCCAGGGTCTCTCATTAGCCCCCACAGACCAAGCATTGGTCTTACAGAACAAAATCAATGCTTTGCTCACAAAACATGCCATCGAACCAGTTCCTCTTCAACAGTAGGGTGTGGGATTTTACTCCCATTTTTTCCTGGTTTCCAAATGGACGGGGGACTTGCGCTCCATTTTGGATCTAAGGAGTCTCAACCTCTATATCAAATACCAAACGATCAGGATGGTGTCTCTTCCGACACTTTTCCCCTTGCTGAACACAGGAGATTGGCTCTGCTCTCTTAATACAAAGGACATGTAGCTCCATTCCAGGGTCATCATTAACTCCCATTCGGCCTTTCCTCGGCCCCAGTAGTGTTCACAAAATGCCTGGCGGCGGTCGCAGCGGCCCCCCGCAGGGAAGGCCTCTGTGTCTTTCCTTACCTGGACGACTGGTTCCTGAAAGCATCTGCCCACCAAAGGCTGCTATTCACGCTTTCTCGAACCCTTCACTTGTTCGCCCAGGTAGGGATAGCTGTAAACTATCCGAAATCCAAGATGGACTCTGCACAGTTCCTCCTCTACATCAGAGCCATGTTGGACACCTCCTGGGATGGCATTTTTGCCCAAGCTTCTGGCAGATGCCTTGATTGCTTTGGCATGCAGACTAGGAGTCCAGCAGATTGGTCTCGGCACGAGACTACCTGTGCCTTCAGGGTCATTTGGCAGCCATGATACGATGGTCCCCATGCAAGGCTGAGTATAGAGTCCTTCTGTGCTCCCTGACAGTCCAGTGGGGCGAGTGGGAGGATTTTGATGCCCCAGTCTGGCGTCTTCCCTGCTCTTGATTACTACCATGGTGGAAGCCCACGGATACTTAAGGCGAGGCATGCCGTTTTGTTCTCCTGTCCCGTGTCTGTTTGACTGCAGACGCCTCCTTGACAGGGTGGGGAGCTCATCTCCTATACGTCTGATCCCAAAGATCCTGGATGCCAGTAGAGACCTGTCTCCACATCAGTGTCTTGGAGATGAGGGCAGTCCTCTAAGCCTTACAGGCATTCGAGACTCTCCTTCCCCCAAGTTGCCTTCAGGTGCAGTCAGACAGTTCTGTGGTAGTTCACTACCTAAACAAGCAAGGAAGCACCCATTCTTACCCTATCTGCAGATAATCAATGAGGGTCTGGTTTTGGTTGATCCAGAGAAGTATCCATCTTCTGGTGACCTCATCCCCGGCGTGTCCAACACCCTGGCCGATGCCCTGATCAGGTCCACTGTCCTGGCCCATGAGTGGGAAATCCTACCGAACATCCTAAACTACATCTTCCACCAGTAGAGCTTACCGGATTTGCCTCTCCCCAAAATGCAAAACTGTTTCTTTACTGTTCTCTCGAGTGAGGTCCTGGAACTGTGTGGCAGACGTAGTATCTCTTTCCTGGATGGGAAGATTTCTTTATACCTTCCCGCCCTTTCCTCTCGTTCAGAGTGTACTACTCAAACTGGTCTGGGACAGAATGTCTATGATTCTTATAGTACCGTTCTGGCAGCGGCAAGATTTAGGTTCCCTCTGCTTCTACAGCTCTCGGAACCAGATCCCGTACCTCTGCCGATTTTGCCGCGCTCTGTTGTCCCAGATGCAAGGGTACCTGCTACACCCAGACCTTTACTCCCTCCATCTGCATGCCTGGCCCCTGAGGACATAGTCCTCTCGTGCTTTAGGGTGTCCACAAAGGTGGCAGAAGTCCTCCGGGCTGCCAGGAAGCCGTCTACATCTTCCTATTCAATGAAGTGGGAACGCTTCTCCATTTGGGCATCTACACAGGCCTTAGGTTCTTATGAGTATTCCCCGGAGAGCATCTTGGACTATTTGTTCTCCTTATCTGAGGGTGAACTGAAATATTCCTCTGTAAAAGTCCACCTTTTGGCCATTTACCTGTGGGCAACAAACCATTGTCCCAGTTACCTTTGATTCAAACCTTTTTAAAAGATATTACTCTGTATTAGCTTTGCCACTGAACAGGGTGCTACATCCTGCCGGCGGGTTCTACTGACTGCCGACCGCACCTGCTCCTCGGCTTGCCGCTGTAGCTGTGTCCCCGCCGGCACGACTAAAGCTTCGCCCTTGAACAGGGCGCTGCATCCTGCCAGCAGACGGGGTGGGTTCTACTGACCCGGCCACACCTCCTCCTGGGCTTGCCTCTGTAGCCGCTTCCGCCCGCCCACCATATTTGGGCAATTTCTTACATAGCTAGTAAGGGTCAGTGACTACCGCACTGTTGAAAGTGGCCAGTGGCTAAAGTTTAGTGACTGGTGACCAAACTTTTATCAATAATATATAATTGGCTAACCAAAAGTTGAGGAGATAGAAAGGTGTAAATGGCTAGTGTAGAGGCTGCAAATGAGTAATAAATAACTGCATGATACCAACATGTAGATTGATGTGCCTTGTAAGTGGAGAGGTGTTTGGGGAGTAATTGTTGAAACCATGCAAATAATGATACCACTGTGCAAATTGATGTCTGTGTAGATGTCCAGGTTCAAAATGTGTTGGGGCCCTTTAAATAACTGTAGAAAATAAGTGAAGAGCATAAACCGTGTTTAAAAATAAATGTTTTAAAGAAAATGAGCTTTGCTCAGCAGAGAGATTTTGTACAAAACCTTCCTTCAACCCAAGGTCATAGCCAAGATAAGGTTCAGCTGCTTCAAACCACTGCAGCTTAGGTGGAGTTCCTCCTTTTATAAATTTTATAAATTGTTATGTTTAAAAAAAAAAAAATGTGTAACAGAGAGTTGATAAGAAACAATTATATCCTTGTTTTGGCCACTGTCTAATCAGTAAGTTATTTAAAGTGAATGTGAAGTCCCCGCATATGTTTTCTGTATCCTAATGCAAGTTATTTTTGATAAATGTAAAATCCCTTGATCACTTGTTTTTCCATCCAAGAATGACCACGTCTCAGCAAAGTGTCAAATGTATCTTATGACTGAGGTATCTCATGTCCACTCTATTTTTCGAACCCAAACCTCAGGATGTATCAGTTGACCTAGTGTCTAGGCTAAAATGTGCTGTAGTAGGCTTTGGAAATTTCCACCATGCATTTTTGGGGTATAAATACAGGACCTAAATGCCCTGGCCAGTGTGTTGTGTTTTTTTTAATAGAGGAATAGCTACAGCTGCTATAGATGTTAAAACACCCAGAAAAGGGAGCGGTTCACTCCACTTTTCTGTACCTGTAGCCCTGGTGGGGTAAAAAGCCATCAGCTGTTTAGATTTGATCATGTTAGAGGTAAAATTGTTAGGGTTTATTTGGTATTAATGAATTGCAACTGATTTAAAACAACATTTGATGTCGGTGGCTTATTGATTACCAGGGACCATTAGCCAAAAACCTTGTGCTTTTACAGCACGGTGTGCACTAAGTTCCCAATTTATAACTTGAAACTTATAGAACTCACCCGGCAGGGGCACACTCGCTTCCTAGTATTCTGTAAATCGCATCAACATGAATTTGTTGGCCCAGTATTCGCTTACCTACCAGGTGTTGCTTTTCCTGATTCAGGCTGATTGTAGCATCTGCTTTTTGTATCTAAATAAATTTATGCCCTGTGTGACACCAAGCGGAGGTGTGCCGATTTTTGTGGTACACAATTGAGATTTTATTTCATGCACCTTCCTCTAGCAGCGGAGCTGTTTTGGTTTTCTTTCTATTTCTACTAGGTATAAGCAAGGCTACCTCCTCTGACTAATCAACAGGGCACATTGTCTTGCTATTCCGAACCGTTTCTCAAACCCCGCTTCCCTGGTGTTAACACTGCTAGACTGGTTTCCACAGGTGCTGTTTCTGTTGCTCCTTCAGCTGTTTGCTCCCCACCATGCCCCCCCTCCTTCTCACCCTTATCACTGCACTTACTCTACCTCTCCTTACTCTTCCCCTACTCCCTTTTCCCTCACCAGCTCTCCCTACCACTCCCCCTTCTCTTCTCTACCTTCTCCCCCAAAATGCTGCCCCGCCTCCCCACTCATAATTGGAGATACTATCCTATTTGCCCTTGTGCATCTCTCTCGCTCATCCCTCTTTACTGTACCCTCGTGCACATCCTTAGCTTTCTCCCCCTCCAGTAGCCTCCCTCACCCTCCCACAAAACACTCCTCTAAGCAGCCCTGGTTTAAAAATGCTATATTCCACTACCTAATCATTGCTCTATTGCTTCTATCATCTGGTGACATAAATCCTAACCTGGGCCCAACGGATCAAATGTTAGGGCACCCCCACCTGCTTCTCTCTTAGCCCTTCCACCCCACCTCCCTGTCCTGCCCAAAGGCCTAGAAATTCTGCACCTAAACATACGTAGTCTCCTCCCCAAAATTGACCTTCTCCAGCCACTGATTGTTTCTCTGGGTCCTGATGTAATTATCCTCTCCGAAACTTGGCTAAATAAGAAAATAGGCGATTCCCCACTCACCATCCCGGCTTTTCTATAATCCTACAAGACGGTCCGAGGGGGTAGTGGTGTGGCAGTCTGTCTCTCTGACTGCAGAGTTCACTATCATTTACTCTGCCTCTAGCCCAAAAGCATACGGAAGTGCTTGTCCTCAACTAGCTCTACCCTTCTCTGCCTCTGTCTTTAGAACAGGGCGTGCTGCCACCCAGGCTTAAACCCTCCCTGGGTTATCAGCTTAATCTCCACAATTGTATCCCACACCTCTCCCTGGTGAAGTTCACATCATGGGCTTATTTCAACTATCTTTAAAATGCTTGCAGCTTAAAATAAAAATTCATTGCTTCCCAGAACCCAACCCAGTTTACCTTGAATCAACCAGAAATCTTGTAACCACTCCTTAATTTACTGAGCCCCTCAGTACAACCCCCCCCCCACAAAATCATCAAATTGGGGGTATTGCCAGATGCTCTGAGCGACCACTGTATGACCTTCTTAGTACGCAGAATCCACTGTTTAAAAGCACCCCACAAGAACCTGGTGATTCATTCATACAATGCCTTGCATCTAGGACCACTCCTCCTTGACCTGTCAAGTACAAATTGGTCTGCTATATCCCGTGCAAACTCAGTCAACGAAACCGCAGACTATTTCAAAAATAAATTTCTTGAAGTTTAGAACCGGCATACCCCTCTACGCAACTTAGAATCCGTGGACGCCACCTCCCTTGGATTACACCTGAGCTCATTGCTTGCCAAAGAGCAAGGGACTATGCTTGGAAGCAGTAGAAAATCTCCAGACTCCCAAGGATTATGATGTCTGTCATCGGCTTACAACAAATCAATCGATCAATCAAAATCTGTATTTAACCAGGCGGGCACCGTTGAGCAAGTTCATTTTCAAGGTGGACCTGGGACAACAATAGGTAATACAATATAGGTGAGATCAACATACGATGTCAATTATGTGTACAACAATTAGGCAAAGGCAGTATAAATGCAAGTAAATGGTACAAAAGATTGTAAAAACATTAATTAGAGATAGATAATTTGTGCATCGTATACAAAATGCCGAACATGGGGGAAACAGTGGGTACAGAGTATGCTCAGTCAAAAAAAAACAGGTAAACAGACAAAAATAGGGGTTAAAAGTCACGGGTAAGTGGATATAAAGTGTAGATGTGGGCAGGGAAGTGAAAGATGAAGAAATGGGTACGGCAATGAGTGGAGATGACAACAGAAAGAGGCCTAAAGTCATGACGAGGCAGGGGCTAGGTCAGAGAATAGAACAAGAAGCTTTGAAGGGAAAGGGACCCAGGTCAGGAGGAGCAGACACAGGATTCCTTGAAATGGAATGTATATAAGGTTTTGAAAGCTGCCGGACTAATGGGGTAATTGATTTTTGGATGATTTCTGAATGCACTAAAACTTCACGCTTGGCCAAAGCTGAGTACTTCACCTCAACCTTCCAGTCAAATATAAATAGCTCTTCCAAATTCTGGAAAGTCATTCACTCACTCTTCTCCCCTCAACTGTCTTCCTACATCCCTCCTGTCAATAAACAACACTCCCACTACCAACCATATGTGTGTGGCCTCAGAATTTGACTCTTACTTCACCTCCTGTGCCACTACTCTCCTATCCTCACTGCTGCCCTCTCTGGCTGATCACGCAGCAAACTCTCCTCCCTCCTATTCATAGCCCCATTGCTTTTCATTCTCTAGAATAACCACCTCTGACACCTTGGAGGCCCTGCTCAGATGAAAACCCATCTAAAGGCAGCACGCCTGATGGGCTGGACCCCAAACTGCTTTATCTCTCTGCTAGTGGCTATCTCTGCCCTCTGACAGAAATACTTCATCTCTCTTTGCACTGGAAGTCATCCCCTCTGTCTAGAAACAAGCAGTTGTCATCCTTCTCCTTAAAGGTGGTGACCCATCCTCCCCTAGAAACTTAACACCCTATATCCCTACTACCTACCCTTGCCAAGCAGCAAGAACACCTTGTCCTTACCCAACTCTCTGCTTTCCTCTCCTGCTCCAACCTTTTTATGCCTTTCCAATCTGGCTTTTGTAAAAATCACTCCACTGCTACCTCTCTGATTAGACTCATTGATTCCATCCTCTTTGGGATGGACAGTGGTCCCATCACGTCTGTCATCTTTGACGACTTAGTCGAAGCCTTCTACATAGTCTCCAACTCCCTTCTGGTACACTCAGTCTCTCAGGCAGGATTATCTTCCTCTGCCACTAACTGGTTCCAGGCCTATCTTGTAGGATGGACTCGGTCTGTTAGAATAGCAGATTCTTTATCCCCCCTCCCCATCAACACTGGGGTCCCGCAGGGATCAGTGTTAGGGTCTCTTCTGTCCTCCATCTTCCTTGACAATTTGCCATCTGTCTGCACAACTTCCTCTAGTCACCTGCACACAGACAACACAGTCCTTTATACTTCTACAAATCCCCCACTGATGTTGCAAACAGACTCTAGAACAACTTCAACAATGTTCAGCACTGGTTTTGCTCACATCAGCTATTCCTCAGTGCCAAGAAGACAGTCTCCATGACCTTCAGCACTAGGCAGAGACTCGCTAGGCTCACCTCCCTCCCTCCCTTCCCACCTTCCACACCTTTAATGGGACGGTTCTTGAGGACTCTTCCTCCTTCAGATATCTGGGGTTTGGCTTGACCAACACCTCACCTTCTCCGGACACGTGGCACTATCTTAAAAAGCTGCACCCCAAGCTTGGTGCTCTATATAGGAACCGGAACTGCCTCCCTCTTCTGGCTAGGCATGAACTTGTCCAAAAGATACTCCCATTTTTGACTACTTTGACGAGTCTGCTATGCCACGCCTAGTCCTTCTCGCCAGATTGGATACTCTTTAACTCCTTTCTACTGTTTTGCACTTGATGTCCTCCCCCCCTTACACACCATTGCCAGCTCTACCATACCTTGGCTTTTCCATCTCTTGAGAAATGATGTCTCCACCACTGTGCCGAATTTGGCTTCAAATTTTTGGTTTGGCTACCTCCTGCCCCCGCTTATCTTAGTTCTGCACGGACTATCTACCCCTCCCCACCTGCTCATGCACTTGGGTCCTCAGTTCCCCATACTTTGAGTGTCCCTCAGTGTAATACTACTGCTGGCCAGGCAGCCTTCTCCTACCACTTCCCCAAACTGTGGAACTCCCTTCCTCACCAGAGTCACTTATCTTCTATCTCCTCAGCCTTATTCAGCTACCTCTCTATGAACTGTACCTGCAACTGACCACCCTTGCTGCCCCTTAAGCACTGTAATTATAGCTATCCTCACATTGCCCTGGCTGTCACTCCAAGATTGGGGTATTCATAGAGTTCATTGAGTTTCTGTTTGAACATGTACATAAGATGTTGTAAATACTGTACGGTTGTAATACTTTCTCCAAATTGTAACAACGTATATTGGCACTGTAAATATTGCACTACACACTGACCCTTTGATGACACTGCTCAGTACTAGGAGTTGCATATTGTAACCAAAGTTGATGTCTGTTATTTTTGCATGTCTTGATACCATGACTCTGTATACTGTATGTGGTTTACGATTGTATATGTCTCCCAATTTCCCCCTCCCCCGGAACGCACTGTGAGATGAGCAACTTGTTGTTCAGTGTGCCCTTCCTGGTGAAACTCTTAAATAAATAAATAAATAAATAAATATTACTCAGTTGTTTGAAAGGTGGAAAAGAGCACTAGGCCTATCGGAACCATCTTCCCTGCACTCGTAGGGGGAATTATCAACTATCCGTACCTAGAAAATAGGTGTCCAATGCATGCTTGAATCTGTTAGGTTCTTTTGTATATATAATATGTTGTGGCAATGCATTCCAAAAGGGATGCTGCCTCAACCATGAAATAAGTTTTATGCTTATTAGTAAGGCTCTTGGAATTTGATTTGTTTGTTATGGTATTTTAAATTTTTAGTTTTTGGCCAAAATGATATCACAATGTTCCATAAGTTGTTGGTTATTCAATATATTAAATAGTAGGAGTAAATCAACCCTGTTTCTCCTCTGTTGTAAATCATAGAGACCAAAGATGTTAACCTTCTTATAGGGTAAATTTCTTAACCTCTGTATTAATTTAGTAGTTCTTCTCTGCATACTTTCAATTAGTGTTTTATCTTTGTTTAAAATGGAGCCCAGAAGAAGACTGCATAATCTGTATATGGATGGATAAATGATGTGTATAGGGAATGATGCAGTATCCGCTCCTGGTAATAAATGATCTTTAATAGCAGCTAATATACGGTTTCCATTTGTGCAATCTGTCTACAGTGTTCACTAAGGTACAATAAGTTATTAACTATTGTGCCTAAATCCCTTTCTGAACAAACTGCATTAATAACAGTGATTACATATTGAATAATACTACTAAGAGTTTTTTGTTCCTAGATGAATAACTGCACATTTTTCTAGGTTAAAGCTCATCTTGTTTGCTTTTGCCCACTGTTCAGTTTTCATCAGGTCAATTTGTAGTTGCAGAGTTTTTGTTGATGTATCTACTTCAGATGAAATTTTGACGTTGTCTGCGAATTTACAAGTTATATCTTGATGTAAATCATCCGCAACAATTCCAAACTGAGTTGGCACCAAGACAGAGCCCTGGGGCACACCACTGCTAACTGGTATCACATTTGATACAGTGTCGGATAGCTTGACCCACTGGGTCCTGTTACACAACCAATTATCTATCCAAGTTGCAGTGTATTTATTTAACTCTAAGTTTAATATTTTGTCTATTAGATTGTTATGAGATACACGATCGAAAGCTTTGCTGAAACCCAAAAATACAACATCAGTTGGAATATTGTTGTCTGTACAACTGCATACCGTTTCATAGAAAGTGATTTAGTTAGTGGCACAGGATCTCCCTTACAAAACCATGCTGTGTTGGATCCGTCTATGCCTTTTTGAAGTTAATTTTTGTTCGATTTTGTTTTCAGCGCTTTCTCCATAATTTTGCAAACTGTTGAGGTTAGACTAATGGGACGGTAATTTACCTTAGATGCTTTATTGCCTTTTTATGTTTTGGTACCACAGCAGCAACTCACCAGTCGCCGGGACTTATCCTGTGCAGTATGATTTATTGAAAATGATGGTTAATGGGGGTAACAATTGCCTATGGTTTGTTTGATGAAATAGTCATTAATGTTATCCAGCCCTGAGACATATTATTTTTCAGTGTTAACACAGCCGATTTGATTTCTTCTGGTTTAATTTTCTGTACTGAGTCATTGTTAAATATTGTTCTGGAAAGAGTAATTTTATGGCTAAAAACTGAACCAAAGTAGTCATTGAATATGTATGCAATCTCTTCCTGTTGTTTATTACAGCCTCATTTTCAGATAATGAAGAAACAGAATTGTCTGTCTTTCTGTTGTTTACATACTGAGTAGAAGGCTTTAGTGTTTCCTTTGACATTGCTAGTTTGAACTCTATTTCTTCTCTCTTTCTTGATTAACACTTTTTTGTAATTTTAACCTCTTTTTTTATATGCAATTCTTGCTTCATTTGTTTTGAGTTTTTTTCATTTTGCACCTTCAGCCCCAGTCCAGTCCCTGTGCAGAATTTGAATTATGTGCTTGAAAAATTGACCGAGTACTTTTGAGCCTGCTGACTCCAGCGAACTCCATTATCTTTCTTTGAAAACTATATTTTTAGTTGCCATTACATCAGGAAGACTTATTTCAGAGTTAGAGGCACTAATGTGCAGACCTCCCTACCTGCAATTTCATAACGATAGGGTTTCTTTACGCACAAACCCATCATTTTTGCCAAAGGTCATTTCTGGAATTTACAATAAATCAGGCTAGCCACTTACCAGTATACTATCCGGGCCTGCAAATTCAGGGAATCCCTGCTTCATACTGTCGATGTGCATAGAACATTGAACAGAATTTATCTTCTCCGTATTTCACAGTTGTGAAAAACTTTTTGTCTGTTTCTCCTGAACCAGGGCTGCTCAGATTTCAAAGCAGTGCTTGTCCACATGGTTGGCCGACTGCATTCGTTTGTCTATACAAAATACAGCGGACCTCTCACAGGGTTGTGAAACCCTGTTCTACAAGAGGCATGGCTGCCTACATGGCGTGTTTCTGAGGCGTTTCTGCCTTAGAAATTTGCGAAGCTGCCACGTGGTCTGCTGTACATACATTCATGAAACATTACAGTCTAGACATCAATTCCAAGAAGTGAACCAATTTTGGACAGGCTGCTCTACAAGGCCTCCTGTCCTAAATCCTAATGGTTCACTTCTTCCTCCCCTTGGCATAATAACTGCTTGGGAATCTTCCCATGTGTTATGTTTGCTGCAAGAGATTGTCTCAAAGAAGTTAGTATAGTTGCGTAGGAACTCTCCGTAACAGTAGATCTTCGAGGGTATCTCTTGCAGCAGGTCATGCTGCCCCACTCGCCTTCCCCCTTGCTGTTTCTTCAGAAGGGTGCCTTGCTCCTGTCTTTTTACAACTCCACAAGCTGCTGCCTTATTGCCCTCCTCAGTTCCCATTGGAGGCCTGAGAAATGTTTCTCATTCGGTTGCTAGGAAGGAAAAGAACTGAGGAGTAGCTGGGACCTCACCCTTTTATACATGCCATACTGGCACCACGTGGTAATGTTAGGGGGAGGTCCCAAGGTCGACTGCTGAGAAGTCATCCGGAGGAAACGATGCCTGTGGCTGATATCCCATGAGTTATGACCTGCTGCAAGAGATACTCTCGAAGATAAACTGTTATGGTAAGTTCTTACGCAACTGTACTTTCTGGTGCTTACCCTTCCCCCTCCCCAGGAAGCCGATGCAAGGTGAGGGGCTTACACAGGTAATGTGTGCTATGCCTGACCATCTGCCTCCTTGCTGCTAGACCTTGCTTGCTGCATCACCACCCGTGGTCACCCAGGTTACAGTGAGGCCAGGAATCCTCCGTCTCAGACAGAGCATCCTCTGGGGATGCTTGATCCTCCTCCTCCGGCCTGTAGGACTCTGAGCTTGAGACATGAACCCTGTTATCGGTGCTGCAGATATGCTAGCAGAGTGACTTCATTCCTTTTATTTTATTTTTTTTATTGCCACCAAGTTTGCCTTCTGTTGGCAAACTCTGTATATAGGTGGCCTAGGCACATCAGTGATATCTTCATCATTGGTTGGTACTCAATGCTCCATACACATGGGAGGAGGAAGGAAGGGGAAAGGAACATTGTTTAACCAGGAGTAGCACACTAAGCTGAAGCTTGTTTCCAGATGCGACCTGGGAGCACAAGGAAGTTAAGTGACTTATTCAGGATCATACAGTATGCACCTAGGCGGCTGTGGAATTCAAACCCAGGTCTCCTGATCTGCAGCTTAGAACCTTAACCCACTGCACTATACTGCCTCCACATAGAGCGTATAGGCTGCCACTAGCCAAATACATTTTGTTAACCATTTCTGTATTGAGCTACAAATAACAGTGTTCAAATAGCCACATCTCTACTGCAGTTCCACAGGCTGCAGATCAAAATTCAGTTGTTTTTGCAGTTTGGCCAAAAGTTTACTGTTTGGCTATAAGGTTGGCTTCCCTGCCCAGAATCTTAGGGAACTGATGTTAGGTTGACTCATCTTCAAAACACAGGGATAAAATCTCCGCTGTCAAGTCTGTTAACCCCCAAAACTAACGTGTGAGTTAAGGTCCTCCTGTAGCCACCTCCTCAAATGTCCCAGGTGACTAACGAATATAGGTTAAGAGCCTTCTCCTGTGCCTCTCCAAGCTCTGGAATTCCTTTCTGGACGAACTGCATACCCTTGACTCGACTCCAACCTTTAAAAGCACTTCTTGGAGGTACTTTCATCTAAAACATACTGTAACTGTGGGCCCCGATACTATGTATCTTCTGAAACTCACAGACCTCAGTCTGTTGACAAGAGTTATCTGTATCATGCGTGTCTTGAATTATGTATACAACTACTGCATTACTTGCTAACCAACTTTTTTTTATATTTATTTATTTAATTCACAAATTGATTTACAAACCTCTGAGTCAAAGACTCATTTACAAAGGCACCTCGTCACAGGAAGGGAGACAACATATTTGTGAAGCAAGACAGTGGGAACAATACAGGTGAGATACAAAGAGCATACAAAGCAGGCATTTCAGAGAGCAAAATAGACAAGTTGCAGAAGATCACACAAAAACTAAATCATTTAGTGTCTCAGTGGAGCTCACAAGTTACAGTGCGTGGTGTACAGACTATAACAAGCAGTTTTAACAAGTTTTAACTCTGTTGTGACTTACTTGTAACTACCGGTACTGCCTCTCTCTTCCTATTCCTGTATGATGCTGTAAACCTGTGTTCTGTGTGCCCTCTAGATGGCCCGGGTTGTGCCTGAATATGGTCCCTGGCGTCAGTGTACTTACCCAGTTATCAAATAAATGAAATAAAATAAATAATGCCAGCCTGATGGCGCTGAGGGCTGGGTTTGGGAACGGACTCGGGACGCTGGGGGTCTGTAGGAGAAGGAGAGGATTGAGCATCTGTAGGACTGCTCTCCTCTCCTGGGGAGGGTTGGGGAGTTTGCTTCGCTCTGTAGTGGCCCCCAATGGACTGGGAGCACTATAAAGTGCGCTGCACAGTGGCTAAGAAAACCAGGAAAATGGCATCTCGGCCGACTGGATGATTTGCCGCCTGACCTCGCCACCACGGAGCCTCCAGACAGCTGGGACCGACCTCAGCAGCACCCAGGGCTAAGAAAGGTAAGTCATAGGCACATTCTCTCCAGAAGGAGAGGACCCATCTGATGAAGGGATACGTCTGGTTACCCTGTAGAGTGGCTGCAATGTGAGGCGGGAGCTGTCGACGGGGTTTTCGGAGGAGGTTAGATTGTGACTGGTGGCCCGAAGGAGAGGCCAGTTGAGACGAGGAGGAGGTGGATAAACAAATAATGCAAAAATAAAATAAGGTTCAGGTGACAACTTGTCAAAACTGCTGTGGGGCTGTTGACTTCCAGCATAAAAGACTGACCTGTCACAGTTGAGGTGCAGAGCCAGCAACGGAGTCCATAGCAGAGGATGAAGGGCCAAAACAGAAAATGTGTTGGGGTGATTAAAGAAACATTAGTTTTATTTATTGTACTTTTTTGCTGGGTTTGCCCACAAAGCTTATCTTGTGTGTAGAGACTGAAAGCCTTAAGGATGACTGGTAGACTTTCAGATTTGTTGTGGAACACTTCTACACAGGCCTTGTACTCATCCTTGTGCTGGGCTCCTGGCAAAGCTATCAGACAGCCCCCTGCTTTGAAAAATACTCACCCCCCCCCCCGACATTAGCACCTGAATCAGATGAACATGCTTGTGCCCTCCTACCCTTGGCTTGAATAGCTGTTTATGTCTGTGAGTGGTTAGAGGAAGCAAGGGCATAGTAGTTCCTGTCTGACTACTGAGGCAGGGTCGCCTGTGCCCTCATAAATTATTTCCATACTCTTTCAGGAGCAAACTGGATAAGTGCCCAGAGACAGCTGTTCTCAGAGAAGACATTCTGCCTAGTCACTGTGTATGCCTGTGCTTTCTCCCAGAGAAAGACTGATTTTGCTTTTTCCAATACCGCCACACCTATGAAAAGATTTCAAGTGCTGTTTTAAAAACTGTATTTTTCCAGGATAGCCCAGCTGAGATGCAGTGTGTGTGTGTGTGTGTGTGTCCTGTTTTTACCCAGTTTTACAGCGGGTGAGAGGGAGCACATGGAGGTTGTCACTTACTCAAGGTCAGACAGTGATCATGTGGTGGCGGATTACAGAACCATGCTGCCATTCCTCACTATCTGAAGATTGCAGTAACTTAAAAAAGAGCACATACTGGACACGTACCACAGCATTGGCCAAGACTAAAATTCAACTATTTTGCCAAAAATACAGTTTTTCACACAGTTTGGAAATTTCTGGAATCTTACCAGCTGTTTTTCTCCCCGCTTTTTCTTGTTTGGCCACACTCCCTTTCCCTCTGTCTCCCCATCCCCCTCCACACCCCTGAGGAATTACTCCAACAGCACTTTAACCTCCAGTTATGAGGGCAGTCAAGTGGCTGCCTTTGCAACTGGCATCGGTACCGCTCCGTGGTCAGGTGGCAAAAGTTGCACAAATGGCAGACATCCCTGAGCCTTCCCTCCACAATATTTCCATCACTCACCTATATAATACATTTTTAGAGATTCAGGACTTAGCTGGCTAACAGTTACCCCTCCCCCCAACCCAGACTGCTCACCAGGTAACATTTTCACTGTTCCTTTCATTTGAATGGAATAAATTGGTAACCACCTTTTCATTGTGTTGAGAGCCACAGAATTGGTATTACTTGTCCCAATCCGATGCCCTGAGTAGAGCAGTGCTACTAATACTGGCATTTTGTCATCTTGCCTGGTGAACACAAGTTTGCACTTTTGCCCATTCAAATGAATGTGCTGCTGCCACCAGACCCTTCCTTTCTCTTTTCCCTTCTCCTCACTGCTTCATTTGTCAGCTACTCTCGCACACTATGACCCAGTCTGCTACTCTTTCATGTCCATCGTGGACCTGGTCTACTACCCGGTTTCACAAACAGCATGAAGCTGGGCCACCATCCTCTTGCACACTACATGGGACTGATCCGTCTGGCTCGCTCTCATGTGCTGTGTGGGCTTGGACCCATACTTTTCCACACACTCACTGGGCCAGCAGCAGGAAGTGGGCCTTTGAGACAAAAACAAGCCAGTATGCTCCACACCTACTGTACAGCTCCCACTGGTCATATGCACGGTGACCTTTGCTGGGGTGGGGGTGGCAGAGGGATACTGAAGAGGGAAAGAGAAGGGAGGAAGGAATGGGGGGAGGTTGGAGGGAAGGGGAGATGTGGTAAAGAGAGACAGCTTAAGTAAGTTCTCAGAATGAGATGTGTGCTGGTTGTTCTCACAATAGCAACAGACTTTCTGAAAACCGCTTTTGCTTCTGACAGAAGTGCCACCTTTTATCTTCCCTTTTTTTGGGGTGGGGGGGATTGACGGAGGTTAGTTTTTATTTAGAAATGCAAGGCCATTGAAAGCTGGGCTATACTTGAAGTTTGTTTTGTGTTCTCATGAACATGAATTTTTCTTGGATGGAGGGCGGAGGTGTTAACTGACTTGAATGGACTTCAGTGGAGCTGGGGAAAACCTAAAAAAAAGTTTAAAAAAAAAGATCAGTTCAGGTGTTTCAGGTTGGGAAAGGTGCAAAGGGCAAAACGTAAATTTTTACTGTTTGAATTGGAGTCCTAAAATATGCACGAGTGTGTGTGTGTGTGTGTGTGTGTGTATATATAAAATTATAGTGGCGCTACCGCGCAACTATAGTTAGGGTTGAGTAAGCAGTTTAATGTTAACCCCAAATTTTGCACTGTATTAACTTTGCAACTGTTCAACGGATTTGTATGAAATTTGGTATGCACTGTCCTGTGGGGTAGATCTCTTGATGTGTCAAGTTTCATTTCGATCAGATGTGCGGTTTTCGTGCAGCACATAGTGAAAAACGTTTTTGCTAATTTTTGCCCGTTGTGCTGCAGTCACACGATTTGGAATTTTGGTCAGTAATTTTCAGGGTAGAAAGAGGCTGCCCAAAAGAACACTCCAGCGTTGGTTTGGTGAAAAAATATTAATCCATTCCAAAGTTATTAAATTTTGGTTTCCGAGCATATTCTGTTCAGTCTTTTGGATAGGTGTGTACATTGTGAACAAGGATTTGCCTCATGAACAGGGATTTTGACAGCTTGCAAACAGGGATTTATGAAATCCTTGTTCGTGAGAAAAATTCCCTGTTCGCGAGCCACCATCTTGTTTTCACTTTTCCTCATCAAACAAAACGTTATAAATTGACTTAGAAATGTTGTGAGGTAAAGCAAGCATGGGTTTTGTTCAGGGCGATGTCCTCTACAAACCCGTGCCTTTGGTTTACTTTAGTTCGGGCTTGAAATGTGTTTTTTTAATTTTAAAAATCCTTGTTCATGACTTGCTTCCGATCCTTGTTTGTGAGGTGTCAAAATCTCTGTTTGTGAGCTGATCCTTGTTTATGAGCTGTCAGAATCCCTGTTTGTATGGAGATGACCAGATGGCCCTATTTAGCGAACAGGGATTTCTCACAAACAAGGATTTTGACTCCTCACGAACAGGGATTCGGCTCATGAACAAGGATTTTTACATCTCACGGACAGGGATTCTAAAAAGGAATCCCTGTCCGTGAGCTGTCAGACTCCCTGTTCAAGAGCTGGCCGAATCCTCATTCACGAGCTGTCAAAATATCTGTTCGTATGGGGACAAACAGATGGCCCTATCTCGCAAACAGGGATTTCTCTCGAACAGGGATTTTGGCAGCCCACGAACAGGGATTCTAAAAAGATTCCCTGTTTGTGAAGTGTCAAGATACCTGTTCGTGAGTTGTCAAAATTCTTGTTCATGAGAAATCCTTGTTTGTGAGATGGCGACCAGCTGGCCCTAAAAATCCTTGTTCGTGAGCTGTCAAAATCCTTGTTCGTGAGGTGTCAAAATCCCTGTTCGTGAGCCAGTCTCTATTTGTGAGCTGTCAAAATCCTTGTTCGTTAGGGGATGACCAGATGGCCCTACCTCGCGAACAGGGATAGCTCATGAACAGGGGTTTTTAAAAGTTGCTATTTCTTTGCCACTTCACTGCAAAGAAACAGGACTTTTGGCTTGAAATTTGCAGGGTAGAAAGGGGGTGTCCTAGAGATGTGACTTATGCTGGTTTGGTGTAACAGTTTGTGTCTGTTACATAGTCATGGCATTCCGAAGTTGAGAAATTTTCCCATAGGATAACATTGTGACAAATGCGGCGCCTTTTGGTGCCTATATCTCGAAAATGGTTTGAGATGCAGATTTTTCGCTAAACACAGTGCACTAAGCACACATGCAGGTTACCAGTGCGTGATTACAACTGCAGTGGAATTTTTTCCAAGGTTGCTACGGTTGCTGAGATATTGCACCATTTGCAGCACAAGAGTTGCTTAGAATGTGTCTAGGCCTGCGCTGCGTCTCTGCAACTCCAGGCCCTGCGCTCCCACATATGGATACCATTATGCAGTAATGGGACTGCTGGGCCATCCATTATGCAATACTGGGAGCGCAGGGCCCAGAGGGCCCTGCAATCCCACAGGGAGATGACAGCTTATTACAAAGTCAGTGCACTTAGGGATAGATGGCCCTCCAAAAAACTGATAGCATGTGAGCGCAGGGCCCTTATAGATAGATGGGGGCCCTGTGCTCCCACATATGGATACCATTATGCAGTAATGGTACTGCAGGGCCATCCATTATGCAGTACCGGGCCCTGTGCTCCCACAGGGAGATGACAGTTCATTACACAAAAACTGATACCATGGGAGCGGGCCCTGCACTCCCAAAGCCATGTAGGGGTAAGATTACACTTTCTCAAAAGTAAGGAAATTCATTGCAAAAAACTTTGTTAATGCATCAGTTAGGGTTGAAACGACAAAAGTAGGGAAATGAGGTATTAGGGTTCAGATCCTAACACCCCCCACCCTCCACAGACCAATAGGCGGCAAGGTGTGCCTTGGGGTTGTCGGGCCTAACTCTCACCCCATTCTCCTATACTGCACCATGTTGGCTTTCTTATACATGGAATAGGGTGAGAGTTAGGCCTGATGACCCCAAGGCACACCGCGTTGCCTGTTTGTCTGTGGAGGGTGGGGTGTAGACCCGAACGCCTTATTTCCCTACTTTGTCGCTCAACCCTAACTGATGCATTAACGAACTTTTTGCAATGAAATATATATAATTTGTGTGTGTGTGTGTGTGTGTATATGTATGTATGTATATGTATATGTGTGTATATATATATATATATATATATATATATATATATATATATATATATATATATATATATATATACATACACATCTATATATATATAAGTATTATACTGGCGTAGTCGTGCCAGTATAGTTAGGGTTGAGTAAGCAGTTTAATGTTGAACCCCAGATTTTGCACCTTAATAACTTTGCAACTGTTCAAACGGATTTGCACAAAATTTGGAATGCGCGGTCTCTTATGGTAGGTCTCTTGATTTGCCAAGTTATGTGTTGGTTGGCCTTGCAGTTTACATGCAGCAAAGCACTGAAAAAAAAAATGTTCACTTTTTTTTTGGCACTTTTTTGCTGATTTTTGCCCATCGCACTGCGGCCACGTCGTTTCGTATTTTGGTCTGAAATTGTCAGGGTAGAAAGAGGTTTGGTCAAAGAACAATCCAGCGTTGATTAAGTGGAAAAATAATTAATCCATTCCAAAGTTATTTAATTTTGAAGATCTTCCCTTGTTAATCTTCACCATTCATTACTTCTTGGGTGTAAGCCGGAGGCGCGCACCCTCGACGGGAGCTTTTTTTTTTTTTTAAAAAAGCTAGCTCTAACGGCGCGCCCCGAGACCGACGCCTCATGGGCCATGCGCGAGGGCGCCGCTAGTAGCCACCAACCTCCTCCATCTCAGTTCTGTTTCTCCCGCCGAGGCTGCACCTGCCAGGGTCAGAGAGCTATAGTTCGTGAAGTACGCAATAGTTTTTGCCGACTCCTCTGTTTCTCGATTTACGCCGACGCCATACCATGGTAAGACTGTTCTTTTTTCTTCTGTAAGGCGCCGGGTGTTTTCCTACTGTTTTTACCTTAATTGTTTCGTTATGTCCGTTCTGGAGCGAGGCATTTTCTACGGACCGCGCCCCATGCGTCGGTGCTCCTGTGGCCGGCATTTTCCCGTCTCGCGACCGGCATGACGGTGTCTTTGATGCCTGGGACTCAACCATGACATGGATTCGCATGCGATGCCTGCTTCTCCATGGACCTTGTGTCCTCAGGTCCGCACGCTCGTCGGCAAGGCCCTGCCGACTTCGGGACGAGCGGCGCTCACATGGACTCCCAGGTAGGTGTTTAGGCCCTTGCCTCGGCTCCCTCCCAGGCCTATACGGTCCGTGGAGGAGGGGCTTCCTCATCTTATCTTGCCGACGAGGAAGTTCCTTCTGCGGTGTCGGGGAGCGTGAGTTGTCCCTCCCGGCCGTGACGCCGACACCGCCTCGGCAGTCACCTCCTCAGAGGTGCAGGCTCCCAGTGTCGAGGCCCCATGATTTCTGGGCTGGACACCGGCGGACCTCGACGCCTCGCTCTCAGCGCCGCTTTCAGATCCCGGCGCGGTCATGTGCCGTGATCGAGGCGGCACCATTTGATCCCGTGTCGTTTCGCTACCGGTGATCGGACGCACCGCTGGCGGCGCGCCGGCGGCCCCCGGGCGCCGCAGCGGGCGCTGCGGCCTGGCTTCCTCCCAGCGTGCCGGGCTCCGTTTCCGACACCGGGAGCCAGCCGCTGGCCCGCTGGTACCGCGGGGAGCTGGGACCGGCCTGGCTGTTGCTGATACTCGGGGTCAGCCGGCGCTGCCTCCTGGTGCCGTGCCGGCTCAGGCGTCTGCCACGCGGGACCCCGGGTGCCCAGTATTGAGATCCTGTTGATCTGCCCTCTCTGAGGCCGACGATTCGGACGTGACCCAACCTGGCACCCCACTCTTCGGGGTCGGGCCCCTGTGGCACGAGGTACCAGGCGAGCGGGCCCTCCTCTGTCCCTCTTCCGCCCTCCCCTGAGGGCTGTCTGGCTAGGGGTGGCCTTGAGTCCCGGGGAGCATGGGGGCGATATGGGGAGGCGCCTCCGGGGACTGGGACAGCAGCCCTCCGGGTTCTGTTGCTCCTCTGGGGATGGGAATGCTGCGGTCGAGGAGGAGGGCTCTCTCGGAGTCCGAGGGGTTGAGGGGCAGGGGGACAGGACCTCGGTCTTCTCTGGCCACCTCAGGGGGGGTGGCCAGGAGCCGTAGTGCTGAACCCAGCCCTTCCCTCCGGGACTCTAGGGTGCCCTCCGGTGGCGTTGTTGTGGGCTGCCCTTCCTGATCCATGCAGTCTGACTTCGTCACAGGGGAGGTTCTCCCCCTGGGCTCTTCCAGGCTCCGCTTCCTCAGGGTTCCGTCTTGCGGCCTGGTTTGTTGTCCGGGACCCCGCCAGCTCGGGCTCCGTTCCCCGGATTCCAGAGCCCTGGCAGAGATCTATTGCCTCCTCGTAGGTGCCCCTCTCCCATATCTCTGCCTCCACCACCCCCGCTCCCGGGCCATGTCGGTCCTACGGGTCCGTTATCCTGGGAGCAGTTCAGAGGTTCTGCAGCGGCCTTCCCCTCATACGTTAGATGTATGCATGAGCGGGTCTTTCGACTCTCCCCACTGCCGCAGGAGTCCTCTGAGCACTCCAGCTCTCCATCATCCTCGTCTCCCTCCTCTGAGGGAGAGGAACCCCTGCTCATCTCTCCTCCGATGCTGATTTCACTGAATATCAGTGATTCCTTTCGAGGATGGTGAGGGACCTTCGGATCTCTTACATACGGAGAGACAATACCGAACGGGAGACGCGTGAATTCCTTGGAGAATTCAGTGCCCAACACTTGGTGGTACCTTCCTGGCCTATTCCCTTCCAGGAGGCGTCTATCCATTCCTGGCAGTCGCCAGCCGCCTCTTCTCCAGCCCCGGCTGATTGTCAGCATAGGTATTGTGCCCCCTCGAGTCTCTAGGTACTCTCCCCAACCCCCCTTCTGGCTTGGTCTACCTGGATACTCCCTCCGGGCGCCGCTGCCTGGCGCACGACCGCCCACCGGACCCGGACTCTCTTCAGTTCGACCGGTGGGGGCGAAGAGTGTTCTCTTCTTCTCGTGCGGTTGCTTGTATAGCATCACATCAGGCTCACCACGCTGCCTACAATCGGCACCTGTGGTCAATGCTCTCTCAACTTCTAGCGTCGATGCCTGATACGGAGCAAACCAGACAAGCTGTTGCCCTCTCCGCTATAGGCCTGGAGCTGGCAAGACACCAGGCAAGGGCATCTTACGACGCCAGTGAGGTGGCTTCCAGGCTTGCGGGGACAGCGATCTGCATTAGGCGGACGGCATGGCTTCATCTTTCAAGGTTGTCACCCCTGGCCTGGCATAGGGTGATGCGCTCCGCCTTCCGGGGGACCCGTCTCTTCTCCTCCAGAGCTAGGAGACTTTTGCAGGGGCTTACTCCGTCTCCATGTCCTCGGGAGGCACCTCCTAGCTCTTCTCCCACTTAGGCTTTTCTCTGAACTAGCCAGGGTCTTCCCCTTCTGTTTCTCACCAACAGGAGGCTGGGGGTCTTGTTCCCTCAGGGTTTTTACCTCTTCCCCCTTCTGGGGGAAGAGGGGCTTGGTACTCACCCAAGAAGTAATGAATGGTGAAGATTGACAAGGGAAGATATGAAAATTACGTACCTACCGTAATTCTTGATCTTCTCTTGTATCTTCACCATTCATTACTGATCCCTCCCTCAGTGGCCCTTCTGCATGCCTCCTCCGCCTCATTCCTCCCTCTTTTTGGCCCTTATGCAAAAAAAAAATTAAAAAAAAAAATCTCTGTCCTTGCCATTTCTCTTAATGGTTTCCAGGAAATTATTTACTCTAAGATTCGTTGGCATTTATTGCAGGAGTGCTGGGTCGTGAGGGAGCTGCACGACTATCTCACCGCCATGTTTTCAGGCGAGGCACTCCTAGGGACTTTGCCTGACTCTGTCTGTGCAGTGTTTGGTCCCGGAATCTTCTGCTAATCAATTACTAAGCCCTGGAAACCAACCCCCTTTTTTACAGAGTAAGAGGAACGGGTACGGTTATACAATTTCTCTCTTAAAGTTGAGGGAACTCTCTCCGACTGCTTTGAAGGCAATCCCTTGCTTCTCAGGTCATGTTTTTCTTCATAAGCCTGTGAGTCATGCTCTGTCCTGACCCCCTTTTTTCAAGGGTCCTTCTGCGAGCAGTGCTGCAGGAAAAGCAGTGCCAACTACGGGCAGATCTTGCCAGTTTCAAGTCTCTACCTGCCTTGACATAGCAAGTCCGATTGAGTTCTGCTATATTTCTTACAAACCGCCTTTAAAAGGCTAAGTTTCTTTCTATACCCTTTTGAGCAGCTCTTACATGCTGCCTGGGAACCAGTCCTTTCCTAGCTAGGCGCTCTTCCGGAACAAAGGTCTGCTCAATCAGGCCAGGGCCCTCAACTAGGATAAAGGACCATGGCATGTTGAGGTCAAAGACTATGCCCTCCTTAGTCTGTCTAGCAGGTTCGGTGAACCTTCTCTTCACACTACCATCGGGATTCTTGCTCCCTTGTTAAGTCGGGCCTTAAGCCTTCAGCTAACTATGCTCGTTGGGCATTATTGTCTCCTCAACATCCCATTTTCTTCTTCTCTCTCTGCTTCTTTCTTTCTCCTTCCCTTTCTCTCTATCTGTTCCTCCTAGAGTCGCCTGTAAGGAGGCCCCGAATCCCTTAGGGCAGGAATTCTCTTTCCTCTGTCTATTCTCCATCGGGCTTATTCCTTTTTCAGTTTATTTTCCTTCCTTTGCTATCCCTTGCTATCTTGCCTCGCTTTCTTTTTTCCACAATATAATTTTTTGCCTCTGCGCTCACAGAACTGAGATGGAGGAGGTCGGTAGCTACTATGGCCGCCTCGCGCATAACATGGCGGGCGTCGGTCTCGAGGGCGCCCGTAGAGCCAGCTTTAAAAAAAAAAAAAAAAGTCTTGTCATGGTGCCTTCGCTTACACCCAAGAAGTAATGGAATGGTGAAGATACAAGAGAAGATCAAGAATTATGGTAGGTACGTAATTTTCATTTTTGGGTTCTGAGCATGCTCAGTTCACTCTCAAGATTTATGTATTTTTTTGCGAAAGGGGATTAGGCTCGCTATCAAGGATTTTGTCAGCTTACAAATGGGGATTTTTAAACCCTGTTCGTGAGAAAAAATTCTTTGTTTGTGAGTCGCCATTTTGTTTTCATTTTATCCCCAAAACAAAATGTAGTTGCTTGCTCCACGGGTGATTACTTGTTGCTATAAGGCATGGGTTTCATTCAGGGTGATGCCCTCTACAAACCTATACCTTTGGTTTGCTTCATTTTGACCAAAAAAAGGGCATTTTAAATTTTGAAATTCTTCATTCGCAACTCTCTTCCGGTCCACGTTCGCGAGGTGTCATAATGGCCATTCGCAAGCCAATCCCCTTTCGTTAGGTAGCAAAATCCTTGATCGTCATTTCGTGACCAGATGGCCATTCTCGAGAACGAGAATCGGCTCACAGTCGAGGATTTTGTCAGTTTGCGAAAGTGGATCAGCTTACAAACGGGGATTTTGACACCTCGCGAAAGGGGGTCAGCTTGTGAACAGGGATTTTGTTAGCTTGCAAAAGGGGATTGTTTTTTTCAATTCCTCGTTCGGGAGCTGTCATCCCTGTTTGCGAGCTGACAAAATCCCTGTTCGCAAGCCAATCCCCTTTCGCATGCTGACAAAATCCTCATTCGTGACCTGGGGACCAGATGGCCAAAATCTGACGATCAAGGATTACTCGCGAACGGGGATTTTAAAAACGTTGCCACTGCACTGTAAATAAATGGTTTGGTCTTTTGACTTGAAATTTGCAGGGTGTAAAGGGGAGGTTCCAGAGATGTGAATTATGCTATTTAGGTGTTTAAGTTAATCGGTTACAAAGATATGCCACCATGGAGTTGAGATTTTTTTACATAGGATAACATTGCTGTGCCCATGGCGACTTTTGGTGCCCTATCTCGGAAACGATGTGAGATACGGATTTTTGCGTGGAGGTATCGAAATCATGATTACAACAGCAGTGGAATTTTTTCAATAGGTTGTACGGTTACTGAGATATTGGCAAATTAGTGTTACAAGGGTTCCTTTGCAGGCCTGTAGGGCTACTGTATGGATACGTTATGTGTAAGACACTCATATTATTATGTACAAACGGGCAGTTTGGTAGCAGCCCGGTGCCCAAAGGACCCCACACTCCAACCAATACATACTATTTACTAGTTATATTACACTTTTTAAAAAGTAAGGAAATTCATGGCAAAAAAATGTCAGTAATGCATCAGTTAGGGTTAAAGTGACAAAAGTGGGGAAATTAGACGTTGGGGTTGAGCCCCTAACCCCTCCCCACCCCCATCCTCCACACACCAACAGGCGGCGGGGTGTGCCATGGACCGTCAGGCCCAACTCTCACCCCATTCCATGTATAAACAGGTTGACATGCTACAGTAAAGGAGAATGGGGTGAGGGTTGGGCCTGACAACCCCTGACACACCCTGGTGTCTGTCGGTGTGTGGAGGGTGGGGGGAGGAGTTAGAGTTTCAACTCTGTCTCATTTCCCCACTTTTGTCGCTTTAACCCTAATTGAAGCATTAACCGAGTTTTTTGCCATGAATAAATATATATGTGTGTTTGTATATGTACTGTATGTGTATGTGTGTGTATGTACTATATGTATGTATGTGTATATGTGTGTGTAAGGACATGTATGTTTATGTGTATATACATGTATAGTGCAGTACAGTTAGCCAGTATGCAGCTCTCTTATCACAGTTTCTGCCAATGACTTGCTGCAGAATACTGTAGGAACACTAGTGTAATCCAGTCAGTCACGCAGGAGAGTGTAACATACTCATCACGGTGTTGTATGTTGGCTGACTGCTGTACGTAGATATGTGTATATATACATGTACAGTATGGCACAAAAATCAGGGTAATTAGTGAGGTAAACACCAAAATGGAGCAGTCGATGGGGAGAAGGGCAGGAATAAATGGAGAAAAGGACAAAAGCAGTAGGGACAGGGATGGGGCAAAAAGAAATAAAGCCATAAAAAAATGGAGGGTAATGAGTACCAATGCCCATAGTCTAGGTAAAAAGCTCCCTGATATGGTGGCCTTGATGGAAGAGGGATGCCTGGATATTGTGGCAGTCACAGAAACGTGGTACACAGAGAACCATGACTGGGATGTCAACATACCAGCGTACACAATCTACAGGAGGGACAGGGAGGAAAGAAGAGAAAGAGGAGGAGTAGCTCTCTATGTAAGGGAAGGGATAAAAGCAACAGAACTAAAGGGTAAACAGGGAGGAGAGGCGGCACTGTGGGTCACCCTGGAGACTGGAAATGGCTCCACAATTCCCACAGGGCTTGTATACAGACCCCCATCTCAGGGGGAGGAAATGGACAAGGAAATGATAGAAGGCATCCTTGGGATGGCAGAGAAAGGGGAGATATTGCTGATGGGGGATCTGAATATGCCAGATGTTGACTGGAGCACCTTTGCTGCAGCCACATCCAAGAGCAGGGCCATTTTCGATGCCCTACAGGGGGCATGCCTCAGACAGCTAGTTTTGGAACCCACTCGGGAGAGAGCAATCTTAGACCTGGTACTCTAAAATGGGGATGGAGAGAGGATCTCTGATCTTGAAGTGGGTAGCCATCTGGGAACAAGCGACCACCAAACAGTGTGGTTCACGATAAACTGAGCTGTAGTGTCAAGCCACATAAAAGTGAAGGTACTGCACTTCAGGAGGGCTGATTTTGTCAAAATGGGAGAGTGCCTCAGAAAAGCACTAGCAAACAGGCAAGAAGGTGGGGTGGGGCAACAATGGTGAAACATCGAAACCGCCATCACAGAGGCAACAAGTCCTTGTGTGAAGCAAATAAACAAATCAAAACGAAAGAAAAAAATCACTATGGTTCTGAAAAGAAGTAGTGGGGAAGGTAAGGGGGGAAAAAAGATAGCATTCAGGAAGTATAAGGAAACAAAGGAGGAGCAGGACAGAGAACTGTACCAGTTAAAGCAGAAGGAAGCAGGTAAGGCAGTCAGAATAGCAAAGGCCCAAACCAAGGAAAATATAGCCAACTCTGTTAAGAAGGGGGATAAAACCATTTATAGGTACATTAGGGAGCAAAGAAAGACTAAGGCAGGGATACTGAGGCGGAACAAAGAGGAAGGTGATTGGGCAGAGTGTGACAGTGAAAAAGCAGGCATACTGAACAAATACTTATGCTCAGTATTCACGGTGGAAAAGCAGCGGGAAATACCTAATCCAGTCAATAGAAGCACTCTGGATAGGTGGGTTAATATTAGTCCTTTCACAGAAGAAAGGGTTCTGAAAGAACTCTTAAAACTGAAGGTGGATAAAGCAATGGGACCTGATGGGATTCACCCCAGAATTTTAAAAGAACTAAGGGAAGAACTAATAACACCACTGACTACCCCTTTTAAATAAATCATGGGAGGATGGGGTGGTACCTGAGGACTGGAAGAAGGCAGATGTGATTCCCCTTCACAAAAGTGGGAGCAAGACACAGGCAGGAAACTACAGACCTGTCAGTTTGACCTCAGTGGTAGGGAAAATGATGGAATCACTTCTGAAGGAAAGAGTTGTTGAGTACCTAGAGGCCAGTGGGGCACAGGACCCAAAGCAGCATGGATTCACAGTGGGAAGGTCATGTCAGACAAATCTAATTGATTTCTTTGACTGGGTGACCAAAGCAGTAGACTAGGGAGGGTCTGTGGACATGGCCTACCTAGACTTTAGCAAGGCATTTGACACAGTCCCGCACAAAAGATTAATAAACAAATTAGCTAGCCTGGGAGTGGGTCCTAGGGTGGTAGCCTGGGTAAAACACTGGTTGGACAACAGGACACTGCGGGTAATAGTAAATGGAGTCCACAGTGAAGAAAGGAGGGTTACTAGTGGGGTACCGCAGGGTTCAGTACTGGGGACGGTCCTTTTTAGTGTCTTTATAAGTGAAATTGCAGAGATACTGGAAGGGAAAGTATGTCTCTTTGCAGATGACACAAAGATGTGCAACAGGGTTAATGCATAAGGTGGGGTGGAAAGGATGAAAAGGGACTTGGCAAGGTTGGAGGAATGGTCAGATGTATGGCAGCTTAGATTCAATGCAAAAAAGTGCAAAGTAATGCACCTGGGAAACAAAAACCCAGGGGAAGAGTACACAGTGGGGGGTGAGATACTGACAACAACAAAAATGGAAAGGGACCGGGGGTTTTCATATCAGACGACCTAAAGGTGGGCCAGCAATGTGAGAAGGCAGTAAGGAGGGCTGGGGGGATACTGGGATGCATAGGGAGAGGCATCACCAGTAGAAAACAGGAAGTTGTTGGCCCTCTGTACAGACAGTTGGTAAGACCACATCTGGAGTACTGTGTACAGATCTGGAGACCCCATCTCCGCAAAGACATAGACAGGCTGGAGGCTGTCCAAAGGAGGGCAATCAAAATGATGCAGGGTCTGCACCAGAAGACATATGAAAAAAGACTAAAGGAACTAAAGATGTATAGCCTCGAGAAAAGTAGGGAGGGGGGACATGATGGAAACTTTCAAATACCTCAAGGGAATCAACAAAGTCCAAGAGGGTAGCATCTTTCAGAAAAAGGGATGTGCAAAAACAAGGGGGCACAATTTGAATATAGAGGGGGGGACGGCTCAGAGGTAATGTGAGGAAGTATTCACAGAGAGGTTTGTGGATACATGGAACAGCCTTCCTGTGGAGGTTGTAGAGTCAAAAACAGTGGGGGAATTCAAGAATGCATGGGACAGACATAAGGCAATTCTAGTGGGGGGTAGGAGGAAGTAGGCTGTTGGTTAACTAGGATCTGCAGCTTATCCATTAGGTAGGGAAATGGGCAGACTAGGTGGGCCAAGCAGTCCTTATCTGCCGTCAAATTCTGTGTTTCTATATTAAGTGGGCACATACAAACGTGTATGTGCATGTGTATCCGTATGTATGTGTACGTACTTGTATGTATGTACATACTAGTGTGCGCGGCCGTGTGTGTGTGTGTGTGTGTATGTGTATGTGTGTGTATATGTATATATATATATATATATATATATATATATATATATATATATATATGCATGTGTGTATGCCTGTATGTATGCACGTGTATGTGTAGCTGCATGTATGTATATCTGTATGGACATGTATATGCATCTGTATATTTGAGTGTATGTATGGACATATGTTTGTATGTATGTGTATGTACATATTTGTATATCTGTATGCCTGTGTGTGTTTACAGACATGTATAGCATGTAGTACTTAATATTTATTCACTGCAATCTAGTATAGAAACTAGATTGAAGTAAATACCGCAGTTAAAAAAACACATTTATTTAAAGTGATTTATGGAAGTTTGCCATAGCAAATGGGAGTAGAACTCTTTAGGAGTTATGAATCCGCCTCCTACCATTCAAACTGCCAAAAAGTGCTGTTTTCCATGAAAAAAACTTTTTATTTCTGTGCTCTGTTTCATTTGCATAACCCTGCCTCATTTTCTCTCAGTGCTGCAACCCCCAACCTTGACATCATGCAAGGGAAACAAAGTTTTTTAAAGAGACACTGTCAGTTTTAAGCTCTGTACATTGTTTGCAAGTAGCTGTATCTAGCATTATAACATGTGTAGAAACATTCTAGTGATTTGATTGGCTGAAAGCAGCTCAGAGCTGTGTAACCATTGACCCACAGCTACACTCCTGAACTACTTACAGCCATTCAAGCCCTATAACATAAACATAGAAAAGTATCATCACAGTCCCACATTCTGACACGAGCTCACTTCAGACCTGTCAGTTGACCAGCAGGCAGTAAAAGTGAAACAACATCTACACAAAATGGCAGATTATCTTGCTGGCCTACCTGCATCACAAAACCATTTTCCAGAAGCTTTTCCACAGACTGTACTGCTGTAAACACTACTGAAATAAGAGACTGCACTTTAATTAGGGAGACAGAAAAATCAGTCATTTACTGTACCCACAGTACCTCATTATGTAAATTAGTATACAGGCTATTATATTTCTGTGGTCACTACATAAATGGAAGACTTTATCTCAGTAAAGCAATCTTGTCAGCTAGATACTGTATGCACAATGCCTTGTTTTGAAAATAAACATATGTGAGCTTATATTGTTGAAGCCACTACATAGTGACATAGTATTTGATGGCAGATAAGGACCACTAGGCCCACCCAGTCTGCCTGTTTTCCCTGCCTGCATCAGTGGTCGTTGACCCTACTTGATCATTGGCTTTAGACTTTCCTACCCACCTCTAGGGTTCCCTTGTGCCTATCCCATGCATGTTTGAATCCCCCACCACCACTATGGTAGTTCCCACTACTTCCTGGGGTAGGCTATTCCATGCATCTACTACTCTTTCTGTGAAGAAAAACTTCCTCTCATTCCCCTTTATCCTGCCTCCTTCCTATCTCATATCATGCCCCCTTGTCCTTCTACACCTCCTGTACCGAAAGATGTCGCCCACTTGCACTTTGTTTACGCCCTTAAGATACTTGAAGGTTTCTATCTTATCTTCCTGTTCTCGCCTCTTTTCCAGTGTATACATAGTGAGGTATTTTAATCTCTCCTCTAATGTCTCATGGTGCAAGCCCTGCACTATCTTTGTTGCCCTTCTCTGAACCGCCTCCACCCTGTCTATGTCCTTACGAAGATGGGGCCCCCAAAACTGTACACTTACATACAGTGACATGATGTACAAGCTGTACAAAAATGGCTACAGAAGAATAAGCTACTCCTAAACGTGTCAGACACAAGCCTGCTCTTTGCCTCCCCCCAAAGCTTAGAAAATGTCAAATACCACTACAGATCCCATGCCTAGACGGTGCACTGCTGGAACAGGCACACTCCTTCATTTACCTCTGAGTTAAGTTGGATCCCTCTCTTGACTTTCACTTGCACATATCTAAGACCTGTAAAGCTGTAAATTCAAGGCTTGGACTGGCCTGTAGAATTAGGCACAGTCTTACCCACCATGCCTGCCTGTTCGTCGCACGAGGCGTACTCCCCAAGCTCATGTGTAACATCGTTGTATATGCATTCTCAGCATCCACGCTTGCACTTAGAAAGTGGGATATCATCTACAATAACATCTGCTGTTTCACACTTTCTTTAAACAGGCTTGTTCATCATTGTGAATTATATGCAAATTTAGAATACCATCCCCCCCAGTGCCTTGCGTGATTTATTACTAGCAGGTACTATTTACAGAGTCCTAAACTATCAACAACCACAATAACTCGCAGAGTGGCTTATACCGTATTCGAATCCATGTCCCTTAAGGTCCTCTGAGCTTAGTTTACCTGCTATACCCAAGATAAGGACCAATATGTGGACAGTAGCTTTTCAGACCTTTGCTCCTAGGCTGTAGAATAATATTCCTCTCGGGATCCGTACTTGTACCTACATATGGGGTTTTCAAAACAACCTTTTGTAAGCACCTTTTAGTCGTAAATGCTCCACCAATAGGTAACTGAACAGCTATGGTATGGACACTGAGCAAATCCTGATATGTATTTAATGGTTTACATACTGTTGTATTTACGTACTTGTGTCAATTTGTATTGCTGTACCTGCTTCAGTTTGTCAGTAGGGAATCATCTTTGTTGGATATGTATTCATTCCCCCTTTCACTAACTTACTTTTCAGTGTTATTTACTTTTGAATGTTATAATCCTGTACATGTTGTCTCTGTTCACACATTGTAGTAAGTCATGTATTGCACTCCTATAGTTGTACTCTCCCAGGTCATACCTGAAAACGGGCAGTTTCTGTCTAGTGTATGCACTCAGTTAACAAATACGAAATAAACTATGAGGCTGCACCTCACAGTGTGGAAATTGAAAAAACAACTCCTTATTGTACCCACAATGCCTTGCTGTGTATATCTACATATTAGGAGCTACACTGCAGTCACCACTACCAAAGTAAGAGCCTGCAGCTCTGAGTTAGAAACATTTAAGTCAACTTTATAATTTACCCAGAATTCCTCGTTGCTGTGTGTAAACATAGGCAGCTTCCCTTGTATGACATTATTCTGGGGGTGTGGCCGCACAGAGAAAACTGAAAGCAGCCAGAAACAAAGGGCTGATAAAACATAAACCGAGCATTTGTCAATGCCGAACGTTCGCTTGCAGGTATTTGCAGTGGTGTTTGGCATGTATGGTGCTTTACCCTAATGCCCTGTGCGATTGCTGGTATTTGCACAATAAATTGTCAGCATGATCTTTTTGTTACCCCCATTGTGCGCTACATAGGCGGAAACACGTTTGGGCAGGATGTGAAAATGACAGCTGTACTGCTCATAAGGAAGTGTGGTAAAATGCCAATGTTGAAAATCTGGAGTGAAATATTGAAAATTCGCAAACCTATGAAAGGTGTGTGGAACTGTGCAACGACGTCAGAAAACAGTCATTTTAGGAATTTTTTCACCAAATTTTCAACATTGCCATTTTAAAACCTGTCCTAATGAACAGTGTCACTGTGATTTTCTTAATGTGTCCCATACACTGAGTTCGCACACCGACTGTGCCATTGTGCGCTACTTAGGCGGAAACACGTTTTGGGTAAGATGTGAAAAATCACAGCTGCAGTGCTGATAAGGAGGTGTGGTAAAATGGCAATATTGAAAATCTGGAGTGAAAATATTGAAAATTCGCAAACTTATGAGCGTGCGTAGGAACTGCGCAATGCACGCTCGTAAAAGTCATTTTTAGGAATTTTTTCACCAAATTTTCAACATAGCCATTTTAAGACCTCTGCTCATGAACAGTGTCACTGTGATTTTCTTAATGTGTTCCATACATTGATTTCAAGACACCGACTGCGCCCATTGTGCGCTACATGGGCGGAAACACGTTTTGGGTGAGATGTGAAAAATGACAGCTGTACATCTCATAAGAAGGTGTGATAAAATGGCAATGTTGAAAATCTGGAGTGAAAATATTGAAAATTTGCGAACTTATGAGCGTGCGTAGGAACTGTGCAACGCACGCTCGTAAAACAGTCATTTTTAGGAATTTTTTCACCAAATTTTCAACATAGCCATTTTAAAACCTGTCCTAATGAACAGTGTCACTGTGATTTTCTTACTGTGTCCCATACATTGATTTCGCACACCAACTGCGCCATTGTGCACTACATGGGGGAAGACGTTTTGGGCAGGATGTGAAAAATGACAGCTGTACTGCTCATAAGGAGGTGTGGTAAAATGGCAATGCTGAAAATCTGGAGTGAAAATATTGAAAATTTGCGAACTTACAAGCCTGCATAGGAACTGCGCAACGCACGCTCATAAAACAGTCATTTTTTGGAATTTTTGCCCCAAATTCTCAACATGGAGTTTTTGGGACCCCTTCTGATGAACAGTGTCACTGTCATGACGTTATTCGAGGCCGAAGGGTGATTTTGTGCAGTAACTGTACAGTGCCTGCGAAATCACCCTTCAGGCCCGAATAACGCCATGACAGTGACATCATTCATGAGAAGGGGTCCCAGAAACCCCATATTGAAAATTTAGTGCAAAAATTCCAAAAAATGACTGAGATATGCAATAAAGTTGAAACCCCCCTATGTAGCCCATTATACAGCTTACCGGCATTTCCTCAGTTCGCGGTCGGCTTTGAAGAGTGCAGACGTGTTCCCAGTCCACCGAGATCGTCGGCCGGAGTCCGGAGGTAGATGGGGTGGGGTGTGTGGGAGGCTGCGCGCAGTGGTGGGTGCGGGTTGTGGGGGTTGGGAGATGCACCGCTGGACTGCTTTTGTTTTTACAGGGAAAAAAAAGACGACGGACGTTGCCACGCTGGGGTGGGCTCCCAGCGTGGCAGAAGATGTGGGGGGGCAAGAGCTGACGGATTTGGCACCGCACGCAACCACGCCGGGGGCCAGAGCGACGGGGATTGGCACCCCCGCCGGCAAAACAAAACGTCGGCGGCAGCAGGATGGCTTGGGCTATGGAGCCGATGGGGATTGGGCACCCCTCACGGCAAAACAACATTTGCCACGCTGGGGTGGGCCCCAGCATGGCAGGAAAGCTTTGTGGGGCGGGCGTGACACGCTGGGGAACGCGTGACTGAGGGGATTAGCGGCGGCGCTCAGTATGGCAGCGGTGTTTTCCTTTGAAGCAGAGGAACACCGCGGTCATACTGAGCTCCTGCACCCATTGGTGCAGGACTGCCACGCCTGCTCAAGGTAGCAGTGCATTGGGTGGGAGAGGCACACCTCCAAGTGTGCTACTTTCCCAAAACATTCCTTGCGCATGCGCGCAAGTGAACGTAAAAAAAGACTGACCAATTTTTTTTTTTTTACAAAACAAATTGCAGCTTCAACATCTGAAGCATGGCTGGCAATAGCATACTATATAAAAAATGCATTTGGGGAACTTCCATATTTCACTTTAAACGCATAAATAAACACATTATAAAACGAAAACTCATAATAGATTAAGAGTTCAGAGTCCAGAGGAGGGAGAACAGGGGAGTAGCAGTGCAGTGAGTCCAGCAAGCATTCCAGTACATTTCATTACCTAAATTTTTACCTGCAGTTCGGCATTAAAGAGAACAGGACGTCATTTCTAATTGGTAGCTGTTTATAAAGTTATTTTCAGAAATAGTATTAATCCCCTAAATTATCCATATTTAACTGTATCTGAATAAAAAGGGTTATGAAAAACTGTATATAATGTATAGTGGAATGCTATTCCGTATGGAAATCCGTGCCTGGGACAGTGTTGTGCTGCAGTAGGGACATCATGATGTTTTGCTGCACTAGTGATGTCAGTACTGCAGCACAACAAAATAGAACGTTTTTGCACAAGTGCAATGAAGCGGTCGCAGTGGTGAGAGCTTGGCCAGGAAGTATCCGGCGCTGGAAGGAACCGCACCAGCCTGCAGTAAAGTAAGGTGCTTTTAGTATTGGGTGGACCTTTTTTGGACGCAGGTTGCTAGTTATGGTTGCCCATACACTATAAAAGATTGTATGAGCAGTCTTCCACATACAGTGCTTTTTTTCCAGTCTCGAGGTTTACATGGTAACGAGAACTCTCGAGCTGCGTTGTCGAGGTCTCTTATTACCACAGAAACCTCTCGATTGAAAAACAGCATTGTTGTGTATGATTACTCATACACAATCCTCTATTTTGCAATGTTATGTTTCATGGACAGCATTCTGTTGCAGTTGTCTTCGTGGAACCTGTTATCTGGCATTTTAACTGTGTCATGGTTTGTGCACAGAACTCTGAACAAGGTTCTGATATGTCATCTGCTAATAATTACCATTCTGTACACAAACCGTGACACAGAATATCCAAACCACTGGTTCCATGAAAAGAACTGTGCAGCATGTTGTCCATAAAAAGAAAACCACTGAAAGCACAATTTTTCATATCGGTGTTTATTCAGATACAGTTAAATGTGGATCATTTGGAGGTATGGATTTCATTGCTGTAAACTGGAACATTACTAACTGCTACCAGTTAGCACAAATTTCCTGTCCCCTTTGAAAAGCCAACTCCTAGAGACCGCAGATTCAGATTTTAATCTTACACATCCTAATTTTGATTACTTTGGGGGAATACTGTACAGGTGTGTTAATGTGTAGATGTATATGTATGGTGTGTATGTCTGTATGGGTATGTGTACATATACATAATTTATTTATTTAGCTTTTGTTTACCAGGTAAGCACAATAGACAAACAAATGCCTATTTTCAGGTGCGACCTGGGAGATTACAAGGTATATACAGGCAAGACATGGGTATATGGGATTTCAGAGAAAGAATACAACATTGCAGGATGTTACAAAGAGGCAAGCAGTAACCTCACATAACAGCATTGGTATGACAGTCAAGTTAAGAGCTCCAGTCTGGGCTCAGGAGGAGACCAGTCAGAATGATTAAAGTGCAATACATGTAGAAAAGGGACACTAGTACCTTGGGTACAACTACAGACCCAGGTGAGCTTCAGATGATCCCAGAGGGAGTTTCTAAAACTGGTGTGAGAGGAGGAAGTGTGAACATGGGCAGGAAGGGAATTCCATAGCCTAGGTCACCCATTTGATTAGTAAGTAATTTGTTTTGTTTCTGAAAGGGCCAATGCAAGGTGCCCTCCAAAAAAAAATAAAAAAACACCTTCTTGGTAACATCTTACAAAAATGCCAACAGACTGTGCTTGTCACATGAAGACTGAAAATTACAAAAATATTTTGTGTTTTTTAAACTCTTCATTTATGCCCCTTCATCACTCCAGCCTACCCATTCTGCGGGTTCCACCTAATCCCACCACCCATCTTTTCCAGAACTTGCCTGCATCGGTGCTCCCCATGTCACTCCCCCCATGCTTAGGCTCAGTTCCAGGGGCTCAACAGGCCCCATCAAGTGAAATTCCAGGCAGGGCTAGTGGTGCCTGCCCTGCACTGGGACCATTGTGTTGAATCTTTGGCTTTGTTTTTTTTCCACCTGTTTCTCCCATCTTGGATGCTGCTGCTGCTTAAGGCTGTCAAGATTTAGACGTGTACATTGAGGATTCCGTTGACCTGAATCAGGCAGCCTCCTCCCGATCTCATACAGGCTTCCCAGCTGCACTACCACCCATGGTTAGCCAGATGGCAGTATTGCAGTGTGAGCCAGAAACCCCCTGCACCAAAGGAGGAGCTGATCCGCTGGCAGACTGGACCCTATTCCCCCCACCAGGCTGGCCCCTGATGTCCTGGGCTCATTCCCAAATCCTGGTCTTCGGCATCATGAGCGGTAGCCCTACCACTGTGCCAGCAGGATAGCTTATCATTTTCTACTCTGTTGCAGACATCCATTCTCCATTCCTCAAAGCCTCAGAGTTAACCCTTGCAGGGCCACGGACTGATATATCAGTCCAAAATTCCTATATGTTCTAATTCTGTCGGCAACCTAAGGGTTAATATAGCTAAGTTTCTGCATGACAGAAGTTCCCCATACTTGCATTAGCAACTGCACAGCAGTTTTTGGTTGTTTTTTTTTTTTTGGGGGGGGGGAGGTTAGCTGCAGTGTAAGCGAAACTAGCCAAATACTTTTGTTCAGTATTTACAACAGAAGGGATAGGTGATGGGTAAGAGATGATGCACAGGGGCAGAATTGGTAGGGAGGGTGGACACTAGTCCTTTCACAGAGGAGGGAGTACTGGCAAAATCAACAGTTGACAAGGCAATGGGACCAGATGGGGTTCACCCTAGGATACTGAAGGAGCTCAGGGAGGTACTGGCGGCAGTTTTGTTCAGTTTATCTCTGGATACAAGGGTGGTTCCTTGGAACTGGAGAAGGGCCAATGTGGTCCCACTTCACGAAAGTGGGAATAGGGAGGAGGCAAGAAATTATAGACCTGTCAACCTGACTTCGATAGTAGGCAAGGTTATGAAATCAGTATTAAAGGAAAGGATAGTGAAATACCTTGAAACAAGTGGATTGCAGGATCAAAGGCAACATGGTTTCACAGCGGGGAGGTCTTCTCAGTCAAAACTGATCAAGTTCCTTGACTGAGTGACCAGGGAAATGGATCAGGGTGGAGCAGTAGATATGACATTCCTGGTTTTCAGGAAGGCATTTGTCACCGTTCCACATAGAAGACTGGTGGAATAAGCCGGTCTGTTTAGGAGTGGGACAGAAAGTAGTAAACCTGGGTAAGAAGTTGGTTGAGTAGCTGGAGCCGGAGGGTGGTGGTAAATGGAGTCCACTCAGGAGAAGGCAGGGTAACAAGCGGGGTGGCCTCAGGGGTCAGTACTGTGCCCGGTCTTCTTCAGTGTCTTTACCAGCGACATTGCAAAATGTCTGCCTGTTCACGGATGACACTAAATTCTGTAATAGGGTGGACACACTGGGGATGAGTGGAAAAAATGAGGAATGATTTGCAGAAGTTAGGAAGAATGGTCAAGTGTTTGTCAGCTGGGTTTCAGTGCTAAAAAGTGCAAAATCATGCACTTGGGGCACAGAAACCCAGGGGCTACTTACCAGTTGGCAGGGGAGGTACTAGCAACCACCAAACAGGAAAGGGATCTAGGGGTAACCATTTCTGATGACCTGAAGGTAGCCAAGCAGAGTAAAAAGGCAGTGGGAAAGGCTAGTAGACAGCTGGGGTACATAGGGAGGTGTATCACCAGTAGGAAAAGGAGGTAGTTTTTCCCCTGTACAGGTCACTGGTAAGACCACACCTTGAGTACTGTGTCCAGTACTGGAGGACCCACCTCCGGAAGGACAGGGATAGGGTGGAGGCAGTACAGAGATGGGCAACCAGAATGGTACAGGGGCTGCATCGAAGCCTTACAAGGAAAGACTAAGAGAACTAAATATGTACTCAGTGGAGGAAAGAAGGGAAAGGGGGGATATGATAGAAACATTCAAATACATAACGGGTATTAATAAGGTACAAGAAGGTAGCATTTTCCACAGAAAGACAAACTCAAGGACACGGGATCACGCTGTGAAGCTGGGGGGGGGGTGGGCTCAAAGGGGATGTGAGGAAATATTTCTTCACAGAGAGGGTGATGGAAGCCTGGAATGGCCTCCTGGAGGTGGTAGGTGCCAAAACAGTTGCAGGAGTCAAGCATGCATGGGACAGATATAAGGGGACCTTGGAAAGAACTTAAGGGTTGGAGATGACCAGAGATTGTGTAAGGGCCGCAGTGAGACAGTAGGCAGGGAAAATGGTCAGACTGGATGGGCCAAAAGGGTCTTTATTTGCCGACAACTTCTATAATCTTACTTCAAGAGATGGCTCTTGCAGCAGGTAACACATACAGTACTGTAGCCAGCTGGCAACAAGACCCCCACAGCAAACTTCTGTCCAGCAGTACCAAGCGGGGGACCTCCCCCCGATGTCCCGCGTGGGATAAGAGGTGGCGGTCCACAGTGTGCTTCAGTTCTTTTCCCTCCGTAGATGCATGCTCATCGGCTCCATGGCCCGACTTGACGCCAGTTTGACCGCTTTTCTCGCAAATCTCTTTCCAATCTCTGTTTTTTCGCCTTTCTACATCCATTGTTCCTGCATGTCTTCTCCCCCATCCCCATCAAGGCACACGAACAAGTGCGCCTGTGGGAAACAGATCCCCGCCAAGGACGGCCACGCGGCCTGCTTGTTGTGCGTAGGCCCAAACCATGACACCCAGTCCTGCTCTCACTGCCAGGCCTTTAATAGCCGGACTCAGATGTGTCGCCAGAAGTCCCTCCAGGCCTTTCTCGCACAGCAGCAGTTGGCAGCCATGCAGAGGACTCCTCATCTGAAAGGGAATCTTCACACCATCCTCATAAGAGCTCCAAGAAACATCATTCCTTGAAATCCAAGGAGAAGAAAAAAGAAAGGGAGAGATCCACTCCAGGTCTTGATCCTCCAGATCTCATTCTGCCTCTAGGTCCAAGTCGTCAGGCCATGACTCCAGGCTGACAGTAGTCAAAGCCCCGGTCACCTCAGGCGGTTCGGGCACGAAAGAGAAGATGCCAGGTCCTCTGGTTTGCTACAGCCGATTAAGACTCAGCCTCCAACTCTGACTTCTGGCCAGTCGTTGGACCCAGGTAAGGTCCATCATGCTCCCCGGTTAGCCTCTGCATGTGTTGCTGATTCCCAGGAGAAGGCTAAGTCCTCAGGCCAGATGGCAGGGAGGTCCACTTCCCTCCTGCTTAAGCAGGCCTCAAAATCAGCAGATAAATGCCGTGTTCTGCCGTCAGACAGGCGCCACTCTGAAAAAACATTCCAAGTCCACGTCGGACTCTCATCGACGTCGGTTTGCAGATGGTGCCCCTAAGGACTCCCAAACACTGCTTCCACTGGCTAGATCTCTGTCGCCCCCGGCGTCCCTTCCCCCATCGGACGTTAAGGCACAAAACACATTGGTGCAGGAGGACTGGACACTGGCCTATGGAGTTGCTTCTGGACCCGACAACGGTCCCAATACCCCGTTGTCTCCTCCAGTACCTCCACTGATGCTGGCCAGGACCAACGTCGGTACTGGCACCAGTGCGGGCTTTGCCCCTGGCCTATCATCGGAACCGGCTACAGGTTCCCGGAAACGGAACCTGGACCAGGTGAAAGATCTTTTCTCCCACTGGTGGGAGACTTTTAAGCCCGACATCCTCCCACCAAAATCTCCACTGGTTTCTACCTCTGACCAATGGATTCTCGACTCATAGAGCACGTAGACAGTCCACTGGACAGGCCCCCACCCCCATCCCGTCAGTTCGTGAGAGATGCAGGCCTTGCTTTCCAAAAAGGCCATAGAACCCGTTCCCCCAAGCGAGAGAGAAACAGGATTCTATTGTCACTTCTTCCTGGTCCTGAAGAAGTCAGGAGACTTGAGTCCCATCCTCGACCTCAGTGACCTCAATCGGTCTGCTGAATACAAACACTTCAGGATGGTTACTCTTCAGAGCCTGCGTCCCATGGTCCATCAAGGAGACTGGCTAGTGTCTCTGGATATGCAGGACAACAACCTCCACATCCTGATAGCCAAACGTCACAGGAAATATCTCTGGTTCACTTTCCAGGGCAGGCATTTCCAGATTAGGGCTTTGCCCTTTTGCCTGTCCTTGGCTCTGAGGGTGTTCACGAAGTGCCTGGCGATGGTGGCCACAGCGCTTCGGAGGAGGGGACACTATGTGTTTCCATACTTGGACGATTGACTCCTCTTGGCCCAGTTCAGGGAACGCCTTCAGAGTGCCATTCAGGGTACTTGCACTCTCTTTTGGAGCCTGGGGTTCACCATCAACTCAGCAAAGTGGTCCATGATCACCCTCAAAGCTCTTGCCATTCATAGGGGCCCTCCTAGACACGGTCAAGGGAAGGGCTTTTCTGCCGCAGGACAGGGCAGATTGCATTGAGGCTCTAGCCAGGCAGATTTGTTCAGCCTCCACCGTGCTAGCCAGGCTTCTGCTCCAGTTGTTGGGACACATGGCGGCGTCCATCATCACAGTTTACCTTTGCGAGACTTCGGATGAGGACAATCCAGTGGACCCTTTGGGTCCAGTGGGACCAGAGATGGGATGACCTGGACCTGCCAGTCTCCGTCACAGGACCAGTTCACTCGGAACTACTCTGGTGGATGACGTCACTTGCTCTGCAGGAAGGGACTCCCTTTCAGAGGGATGTTCCCGACCAGGTCCTTACCATGGATGCTTCAAACTCGGGATGGGGTGTGCACCTAGGCATTCACAAGACCAGGGATCCTGGTCCTCGACCAAGGAGTCCCTTCATATAAGCATCCTAGAGATGAGAGCCATTCGTTATGCTCTCCAAGCCTTGGACATGGTGATCAAACCAGGACACCTCCTTGTTGAGATGGACAACACGTTGGTGTTTTTTTTTTTACCTCAATAAGCAAGGAGGCATACACTCATATTCCCTGTGCAGGGAAGCTATGAGGGTGTGGGATTGGCCCATAGCCCACCAGGTTACCATTTTAGCAGTCCATGTCCCCGGTGTTTAAGACACACTGGCAGATGATCTCAGCAGAACAAGGTTGAGGGCGCACGAATGGGCGCTTCTCCAGTCAGTGGTCGACAACCTATTCGCAATATGGGGACACCAGAACTGGACCTATTCACTTCTGCCACCAACGCAAAACTGCCCAGTTTTTGCTCACTAGATCCAGAGCCTGGTGCTTTTTGGCAAGACACGTTGTCCCTCTCTTGGAAGGGGAGGTTCCTGTATGCCTTTTCTCCTTTTCTGCTCCTTCAGAGAGTTCTCCTCAAGGTGCAGGCGGAGGGGACAACAGTGATCCTGATAGCCCCTCTGTGGCCTCATCAAATTTGATTTCCACTATTGCATCAATTGGCAGTGGATCTACCAGTCTCACTTCCACTGAGCACTCACTTACTCTTTCAGGTCAACGGGACCTTGGTTCATCCAAACTTGTGATCCCTGCATCTTCACGCATGGCTTCTGAAGACCTAGTTAAACTTCATTTCGGAGTTTTGGACAGGGTCGCCGAAGTCCTGGTGGAGGCTAGAAAACCCTCCCATTAGAGCTACATATGCCATGAAGTGGAAGAGGTTCTGTCTTTGGGCCACGGCGTGCCATCTAGATCCCCTGGCCCATCCGGTTAACATTATGCTGGAATACCAGGATTGAGCTACTCCTCCATAAAGGTATACCTGGCTGCCTTTTCTGCCTATCCCACCCCTATTCAGGGCAGAAGAGTGGCTTAATTGGAGGTGACCCACACCTTTCTTAGAGGTATACGCCACGTACTCTTCTCCGTCTTCCTCAACAGACTCCCTAGTGTCTGCCACCAAAAAACATTACTATACGCGGATGAGGCAATACTGTTTGCTAGCCACCATGACACTATAGTCCTTGAATCCCAGCTACAGCTCGACTTCAAGCGTGTTGAAGACTGGTTCAGCTCTCATAAACTTGTCCTGAACCACAGCAAGACCAAAGTCATGACCTTCTGTAACCCATGGAGCAGGCACAAATCGCACTCTGGGAACTCGCACGAACATGTCCTGGAGTTCAAGTACCTTGGTATCACGCTGGATAGTACCCTCTCCTACACTCGGCATATAGACACTGTTGCCAAGGCCGCCAATATACGGATTGGTCTGTTACACAAACACAAGCACTGTATGTCTGCGGATTCCCTTAAAGTAGCCGTCTACAGCTCTGTCACCTCTGTCATTGACTACGGTCTTGCCATCTACGGCTCAGCCTCTACAACTGCCCTCCACAGGATCTCAGTTTTACTCAACAAAGCCTGCAGGCTAATAACGGGCACGGCCCGCCAAACACACACTTGTGACCTCTACGCACAGGCTGGCTGGCTACCACTACTCAGCAGAATACAATACCAGACCTGCCTGCTTACCAAAAAGGTTCTCCTTGGATTCATGCCCCCTGGTGTTGGTACGCTCCTTACTGCCTACAGTGGCATTCAGCATACTCTCCGTGCCCAATATCAAACCTTCCAGGTTCCCAGATGTCGTACCTCCATGGATCAGCGATCCTTCACCCATAGGGCTCCACTATGGTTCAATACCCTCAACAAAGAAGCACTTTCCTTTGCTACGCTTGAACCCTTTAAAAGGAATCTCTGACTTTACCTCACCTCTGCCACTCAATGTGACTGTTTCTCCTAAAAGGTCTGCTCCAAACACCACCTAGTTGCTCATATCCACCGACCTGCCCCCTTCCTGAGTATCATTCTGTCTGGTCCCTGCCCTTCTACGTGACCCTCTTCCTGCTCCCCTTCTCCCCGGTACTAGACACCTTCCCCCTCACCATCCCACTGACAGTGGCCCCTCAGTCTGCCTACTTCCCTCTCTCCCCCTCCTACCCTATCATACGCTTAAAGTCCGATTGCTTCTTAATCGCTGTATCTCTTAATGTTACCTCAGCCAGCTGCCTACTTAAAGTTGCTCGCTGGTATGTCTGTTATTTCTATAGTGTGTTGTAACTGTAAAAAAAAACAAAAAAAAAAAACTCTTTGCCAACCTTGATTTGTGTTATGATTGTACATTCTTTTACAACCTTTGTATGTATGTTGCCCCCATGCTCTGATGTGGAACCTTTGTAAACGAGCAGTTCCTGCTCAAAGGTATTTGTAATCGTAGAGTTTAATAAATAAATAAAACAAAATGCAAAGAAATAAAAACCCCTGTTCGGTATCCTGTTTCCCCCTTGGGATCTACTGTTTGTTTTGGAGAAGCAGACCCTTCCCCCGTTTGAACCAGCCGCGGATTGCGAGCTACGTTTCCTGTCCTGGAAAACGTTGTTTTGAGTTGCTGTTACCTCTGCTTGAAGGATTTCCATGCTCCAGGCCCTGATGTGTAAGGAACCGTATTTAGTGTTCCACAAAGACAGGGTAGCCCTGCATACCAATCCTAAGTTTCTTCCAAAAGTTGTTTCAGAAATTACGTTAAACCAAGATGTTCAACTACCCATCTACTACCCTAACCACTCCAATCAGGGAGAGGAGCTTCTCCATACCTTGGATGTTCATTGCATGTTGTGATATTATTTATCTAGAACCAAGGGGATGAGAAAATCTGACTAGTTGTTTGTATCCTTTGCTTCACGGTCTTTGGGTAGCCCTGTATCAAGGCAGACTTCCTCAAGGTGGCTGGTGCACTGGTGCATTGCATCATCTTCTGTTACCAGAGGCATGACAAACCCCTGTCGGGTCCAGTAAGGGATCATTCCACAAGAGGTGTTGCCTCTTCCGCTGCCCTTAAAAATGTCTCTGTTTCGGATATTTGTGCAGCAGCCACATGGCACACAGTCCACACCTTCATCAGACACTACAGTCTGGACATTGCCTCAAGACACAGAGCCAGCTTTGGTTTGGCGGTCCTGCACTGTCTGATCTCTTAAGAGCTCTCCTCCTTCCTTTTACCTCTTTCCTGCCACCCAAGGAGTTGTCTTCAGCTTATACTGCTTGGGAATCAGTCCTGTACATGTTACCTGCTGCAAGAGCTATATCTCAAAGTAAGATAGTACAGTTGTGTAAGAACTTACCGTAACAGTAGATCTTCGAGAGACGCTCTTGCAGCAGGTATATTTCTAACCCTCCTTCCCTCTGGAGGTCTCCTGCTGCATGTTTCTAGAGCCATACTGCCTATCTGCTGGACAAGAAATTGCCCCATGTTTCCTGGACGGTTCTCAGGTGATTCAACTGCCGGTGTCTCCGGCGGTGCAAGAACTGGAGCAAGCTGGGGACCACCACCACCTCTTATACCACGTGGGACGTCCGGGGTGGTCCCCGCTTGGTACTGCTGAATAGAAGTGTGCTGTGGGGTCCTGTTGCCGGCTGACTACAATCCTGTATGTGTTACCTGCTGCAAGAGCTTTTCTCGAAGATCTACTGTTACGATAAGTTCTTACATTACTGTATCTTTCTATGCAAATTATTTTTTTAGCCAGATAAGTCCCTTCTCAGGAACAACCTGCTCAAGAGGCAGCAGAAAATTTGCATTCAGAAACTTTCCAACTGAAACACATTACAAAATGTATAGTTTGATGCAATATGTGTGTACTAAGCACACTGGTAACTCTTGTATAACATTTACATCTGTATGTTTGCTTAGCAGATGTGATTTGAGTTCCTTTTGAAGTTTGTTTTTTTTTCCCTTTTTTGTGAAAGGGAACATAAATCATACTTTGTTTATTATAATATTATTTTCCCGCCTATACTGCTCACCTCTGCCTGGCTACCTCCCAGTCGCATTGGTCACCCTTCTCTGTCACTTACCTGGTCTCCCAGGGACTCCATGGTGGGCATTTACTTCACAGCAGACATTCCCTCTGTGGTGGTTTCCTTCAGAAGTGTCAGCAGCGATCACCTTCAGGCCTGTCTAATGTGGGGGGCATGGTCTGGCATGAGAGTGCTGGTGTCATGCTGTGCGTTGGGAACCGCCTCCCCCTTACATTCCCTGGCCCTCAAGACACCAGCAGCAAGGGGCCTAAGGCACATGCGCGCACACAGCATGCCCGCATGTGGTGCCAGCCAGTGTCCTCCCTCCAGCTTGCTGCTTTAACTGCACTGCAACCTGGGGTCACCCAGGTGGCTGTACAGCAGTGGAGCCTGCCTCCCTCTCTCCCTCGAGGAGGAGGAGAGCGTGCACTGAGACACTCAGTCGTCTTTTCCTGACGGGCCCCTGACTAACCTGGCTCAGTCCTGAACCCAGGTGTCTGGCGGCACAGCTGCAACTGCACTGATGGGCCTGCCCTGCACTATCTGTTTTTTAAATGTAATCAGACATTTGAGCTTGTGTGTGGCCTCCTATTCTGTACTGTCCCTACCAAACTTTTTTCTTTTGTTTGCTTTAAAATAATCTTGCGGGTTTTTTTTTTCCCCATTAAGGATCCCTTGTTGATGCTGCCTTTTCTCTCCTGATATCCATTTTTATAATTACTGATCAGCTGCAGAGCCTAATGTTATCATTTGAGTGGAGGCCTTGCATGGAAACTTGTACTATGAACTTTCGCTCGACTGATGCCACCAGGTCTGTGAACTGAGCAGTAAATTATGAAAATGGATATCAAGAGGGAAAAAGGCAGCATCAAACAGTGATCCTAAACAGAAAAAAAGAAAGAAAGAAAAAAAGATTCTTTTAAAGCAAATAAATGAAAAGACACAGTAGGGAGATTAAGGAAGCTGCACACACATGCTCACGTTTCCAGCATAAATTAAAATAAAAGGAAGGTTTACATTCCCTTTAGGATTTGGCTAAGAGTTTTGTCATGTGGCTAAGATGTTCTGGTGAGGTGATGCCAACAATCCCAAGTTTGGGAGTGAGCTTGGATTGTCTGGGGCCAGCTAAGGGGAGGAGGATTGAACATCCCAGCGGACACACTCATCCTCTAGGGAGGGTGGGTTGCATAGCCCACTGCGATACTCCCACTTAGGTGACCACAGTTGCGAGTACAGCCACATGCACGTGTCTTCCTTGACATCCGTGCTGGAGATGTTCTCGAGGCAGGGCAATAAAAAAACAGAGGCAAATGCCCAGCACAGAGCGGTACAAGGGTCCTGTGGCGCACTTTGACACTGCTTCTCAACCTGCATGCACTCCTGACATAGCAACAATGAGTTCTGGAGAGGCAGAGTTCCCCCACACTCCATCCCTGCCAAAGGGGGTAAACCGCAGATTCATGGAGGAGGCTGCAGCAAGTAGGAAGGTGATGCCATTGGGTGGTTGCCTGGGGGTGATGGACACAGGGCCTGAATGGAATTAGTAGCTTAAATGGAAAGTTAACACAAAAAAGAAAAAAAACTCCCAGTGACAATTAGCCAAAATGCTGTAGGATTTTACATGTATAGCTTAAAGCAGCAGTACTAGTTAACAAAAATGTAAATAATTTGGTAGGCAGTTAGGACAAATTCCATCAATATATCTGATTTTCTTTTTGCGTTATTTCATTCCTGAGGCAAGATAGAGGATTTTGAAGTTCTTAAACATTGCTGATCATTTGCCAGGTCCACCATTGTAGGTGTAAGATGAGGGTGGTGGTGTACTTTTTGCCATCAGAAACATGTGCTAGCAACACCCTGACATATCTGCATTGTAACTACAGTGGGTGCAGGTAATGAGTGATCTCTGGGGCGAAGATTTTTGGAAGTTGATGGGGGCTGCCATCTTTTTTTAATTTTTTTATTTCAGCAATTCGGATTAATACCTTTGAGCACATCAAGCTCTTTTACAAAGGCTCCAAGTCAGGGTGAGTACAGCGATCACAAGTCAAACATATGACAGTTCAGGACAAAAAACAGAATCAGGATTACGTAAAATAGATTTTACATAAAGAACAGGCAGACCAGACCATAGCTGTTGCTAAGTGCATTCTATAAAGTGGTGTATTCAGTTTCAAGGTGCAACCTGTGGAGAGAGGAGCAACCAAGAAGTACAGGCATTGTTAGGAGGAGAGCTAGGGAGGAGAGGACAGGGGTGGGTGCAGGTGGGTTAAGTGAGGAGGGAAACGTGCACCACATAAAGTTAGAGGGCGCAGGATAAGTTGAGGGGAGTTAAGCAAAAGGGCATAGCGGGCTTGGTGGGTAGTGGATTGCAGGCCAGGGTTGGGAGGCCAACGTGGTAGGTAAGTGTCCAGTTGCAGCCCAGTATAGGCCTTGTCTGATTAGGGTAGAGGCGGAGGGGTGCACTGGAGGCGGTTAAGGGGGATGGGGAGAATTGAGCTAGCGGGCAGGTAGATCATAGAGGTGTGGGGTGGGGGAGAGTTGATAGGATAATTAAGGAACTGGGGTTAGTAGCCAGGCAAATTACAAAAGTTGTAACTAAACACGGTCTTGAAAGTAGCTGACTGAACTTAGAGGACCCAAATGAAGAATCTAAGATTATCAGGAATACATTACTGTTTAAAAAAAAAAAAAAAAAAAAGTTGACATTTTTTGCTGGATAACTAGTACTGCTGCTTTAAAGAGCTCTTGACAAATGTAAGATTTAGACACCATTCAGTATATATTACATTAGGAGGCAGTATAGTGTAGTAGTAAGGACACTGAACTACAAACTTGGAGACCTGGGTTTGAATCCCATCAGCTCCCATGTACATACTGTGTGACCCTGAGCAAGTCACTTAACTTCCTTGTGCTCCCAGGTTGCACCTGGAAACAAGCTCTGGCTTAGTGTGCCTTTCCTGGTTAAACAATTTCCTCTTTCCCTTTATTAATGAAGACATCTGCATGAAAATGTGATCAGTGTCCAGTAAACTATCCGCTCTGGCTGTTTGTATTATGTACCTGATAACATAATCCACTATTAATGACATCATACCTACCTCCGCAGTGGCAGTTTGTGATGTCATTAACAGAACTGTGATGCCAGGAGTATTATATAGAAGCAGCTGAAGCAGACAGGGCAGACATCCTGTTTTTATGCAAATGTCCTTAGCAATAACGATAAAAAAAAAACCCATAAGATTAAGAATAACAGGGAAGGAATGAAAGATGAATTGTATGCATGGATTCACAGGACAGGGGTCATGTCAAACAAATCTGATAGATTTCTTTGACTGGGTGACTGAGAAATTAGATCGGGTTGGAGCAGTGGATGTGGTCTACCTAGGTAAGGCTTTCAATACTGTTCCACACGGGAGGCTAGTAAGCAAGCTGAATAGCTTAGGAGTGGGTCCAAAGGTGATAAACTGGGTAAGAAATTGGTAAGAGGATAGGTGGCAGAGGGTGGTGGTAAACGGAGTCCACACCGAGGAAGGAAGGGTGACCAGCAGCTACCTCTGGGATCAGTGCTGGGACAGGTCCTCTTTACATTGCAGAGGAGCTGGAAGGGAAGGTCGGCTTCTTTGCGGATTACACCAATATCTGCAATAGGGTGGGCACTTTGGGGCAGGGGTAGAAAGGATGACTGGACCAGACTGGCAGAGCGGGCTACAACATTGCAGGCAGGGAATCACAGAGCCTGTCCTCCATGGTTCCTTCTTCTTTTCTCCCTGGGCTCACGGATGCACATTTAGCACGATATGCATGCTCCGCCTCCATGGAGACGCTTCTGGTGCTCTGAAGGTGGAATCCCTTCCTACATAGTATGACTCGCTTGCGCTGCCACTTGTATTCCTCTAGGTGGCAGTCAGCAGTGAAGCACGATGACCCAGCTTCCCAAGGGAGGAGAGTAGTCCTACAGTTGCTCAATCTTCCCTCCCTCAGCCGGCCTCCCAAGTTACCCCTGTTAGTTTCCAAACCCGGGTCACCAGTGTGGTAGGAAGTGAGGCGCCTAGTGCTTCAGCCCTCCACTGCCACTGGGCCGGCTGTAGTATCAGTACTTATGGGGTCCTAACCCAGAGGTTTGAAACCAAACACCAAGCATTCATAGGGAATTGAAGAAACCGCCGAACAGTACCACTGCTGTCTTAGAAAATCCCTGGGCATAAGGGCAGTCTTTGAACAAATGCTCCTGTGTTTCCACTACTTTATCACACCCCTGGTGCAGGCAGTACCTCTCATCCAGGCTTTTATGTCGGCGTAAACCCTTGACCCTTAAGCGGCCATGGGTGGTTTACCAAAGGGTGTCCTACATCTGCAGTGAAATTCTTTGTTACCAACATGTCAAGTGCCATTTTCCTGTGTTTTAGCGGGCAGCCTAGTAGAGTTGGTGAAACAAAGGATATGATTATGTCATATATCTCCTTTCTAGTAGAGTGGCTTAAGTTACAGGGACTAGAAGGAGTAGGGCAGTTCTCAGTGTCTTAGCCAATATTCACCCAGTTAATAAAACTGATCCATGTGACCGCCTTCTCAGTATGCACCAGGAAATGAGCCATTACAGGTCAGGGTGCCTTTCCTGGTCAAAAATTACTAATAAGTAAAATCTTTTATTCACATAATGTATTATTTTGTTGCACTGTAGGAGTCAGAGTCTGATAGGGCTTATTTCTGCAGCACTCCTTAGATTCTGTTCCTCTTGGCTCTGGGGGTCTGGACTGCACCACAAACCCAGCTCTCCCATAAAGTAGGGCAGAGTGCTACAGTTGCTGCTGTCTATCAATACAGACTTGTCTGTGCATGTTGTCACACTGTTCTTGCAAGAAGGACACATACCTCTCAACTGTCCTTGATTGTCAAGAATGTCCCCGATTCTGTCTTAAAAATTTCCTTAGTGCTCCCTAAATTTGGCATTTTTTTCCACAGAATAATAGGAATGACGGTCATAAAATAATTCCAGACACTAGTGTTAGTCTGGTTCTCATAAAAAAATGCTTTGTTATACTAAGACACTTAAGTATTACAGCTTCTTCTTAAGCTGATTTTTTTATTTTTTTTTAAGGATTTGTCCCTTTTATTTTTTTTAAGGATGTGTCCCTGATTTTTGTAATTTGTCCCTGATTTCAAGGCCTTGTCCCTGAGATTTGTGAGACGGGGGTCGGGAGGTACTGAACTGAGCTAGCAGCCCCTTGCTGTGAAATCTTCACACAACCTGGAGTGCCCATTGCTTAATGTATTTACGGTACGTGAGTCAGCAGTGCCTCCCTTATTGGTTCCCTCTTGTTCCCAGGAGAATGACTGGGAGCCAGAGCCAGGCTTCGTTCCCCGAATATGCAATTACCATGGACCCAGGGAGGGAGTCCTCCCACATCCGTTGGTCCCTTCATTCATAAAAATTTCAGGTGTTTTTAACGAAAGCTGCAGATGTGTGCAGCATCATTGGAGTGGACATAAGACATGAAATAGCTGTTGTGTTCCAGCCTGTTGCAGAGCCTAGAGCATAGACCATGGAATACCCGGGACTAGGATGGATAATGAGGGGAGAAATATATTTTGCCTTTTTAAACCTTTGTTTTGAGCCTCTGTCATGAGGAAAGTGAAAGGTGCACTCCAAAACGTGGATGTTGGAAAGCTGGGAGCTGATTAGTTTGAGGGTTTGCAGTGGATTTGGGGTCTTTTACAGACAGTACTGGGAGGAGACTCCTTGTGTTGCTGCTGCTGCTGCTGCTGCTTGGGGAAAGGGTGAGCTGTTCTTCCAGAAGGTGGAACTATAGTTTGCATTTGGTTACCGGGAGCTCACAGGCAGGTTCAGCTCTGTTGCGAGCTGGGCTGGCTGCCTGCTCGTCTGGAATGTGTGATGGAAAAGAGGTTTTAAAGGCTTTTCTATTAAATGATTTGCACAATGCTGGAATTTTGCTTCTAGTGGTATGACTAAAATCACATCAACTCCATATTGCTAGAGTGAGACTGCCTGTGTGCAACCCTGGACATAAAAATGAATTGCTGAAGTGTGGGGGTGCTTATTCATCACTAAGCATCTCAAAAGAGATCGTAAGTGGCAAAGGCCTAACACAGCAGTGTGTGTTTTTGACACCTGTGTCCATCTGCACCATTCTGCCAAGAAATCTGTGACAGAGGGTGGTGACTGACAGAGCTACCAGGAGAAAAGAAACATAAGGATTGAAGCAGAGGAGAGAGGGGGTTTTTGTCTGTTCTCTTTGTACATCTGTCCCCTTGAGAGAAAGGTCCAGCACATGTGACTTAAGAGGAGGATTGAAATGTGGACTTAAATGGAACAGAACTACCATTCTTTGCTTCTGAGATTAAACGTTCATTCTGTAGCAGTTCATTTTTTTTTTTTTTTTTTTTTTTAGTAGAAAAACGTGATGCATTTCTTTTTGTGTGAGCAAGACTAGAGTTTGAGCATGAGGGTCTCCTGGAGGTTTTGTGACGCTGCAGAATTCAGTGAACTGGCTTGCGAGTGAGATTCTGGGTGTGTGTTTCCCCAGTCACACCCAGTTCCTGACAACAGCTTCCTGCTCACTTGTCATAGGCAGTATTGGCCTAGTTTATAGTCGCGCCCCCCCAAGTTCAGGTTACCATTTTATCCTCAGATTAAGGCAGTGTTGCAGGAAGTAGCAGTGTGGAGCCCTGTGTAGCAGCAGGCTGAGCAGCCAGAATTACATAGTAACCTAGATGATGACGGTAGAAAAAGGCAGCCGGTCCATCTAGTTTGCCCATATTACCCTGTCATACCCCAGGACCTATTGTCTTTGTGGGGTCTACCCTTACCCTACTGCCCCTCTGATCCTGAAAACTGCAACGTAGCTCCCCATATCTGAGGCCCATTATGAGAGAGATTTACATCAAAACATGAGACTTAAGTTATCTAATAATTAGAGCCTTGCGAGGGGCTTTCTGTTTAAATATCTAGATTCTGTCTTGTTGGGGAAAGAGGAGATTGGAAGATTACCTGTAAATGAGGCAGACTTGGCAAGCTTGAGTCCCCCAGCAGGGTGCAGAGAGGTGAACTGGGCGCTGTGTTTTCCAGATATGCTTTAATGGTCAGCCTGGGTCAGGTGAAACAGCACCAGCACGCCTGTCAGTGTCCAGGCGAGTTTGTGTGTAGAGGTAGCAGTTGGACAAGCGTGTTTTTGTGTATGGGCAGCAAGGGTGTTTTTTGGGGGGTTATGGTTGTTTGTTTTTTCATACGTGGTTGTGTGTGTGTGTGTGTGTGTGTGTGTACATGGTGGGTGAGCGTGTGCACAGTTGTGTGTGTATGTGTGAATATTTTTGAGCATGGGCAGGCATGTGTGATTGCATGTTGCCATGCCCTAGCCTCTGTGAGTTTTCCAGTTGACCCCCTGCAGTGTTTCTCCTCTCCACCAGACGGAGAGAGGGAGATGATTCTCCCCTGCACAGTGCAGAGACTTGTTTTCCATCTGCTTCAGTGTTTTGAGCTGAAAGTCTAAAATCCTTCAGCATTTTGGCCAATTGTCTCTAACTCCTTAGTCAAATAACAAAGCACATAGCCAAATCTTAAAACAAAAAAACATAGCATTGAGTTCTGATCTGTAGCTAGTGGGATGGCAGTATCAGTGGAGCTGCTTCAACAATGTTGTTTGTAGCTAAATACAGAAATGCTTAGTACAGTGTTGTTTGGCTAGTGACAGCTTACATTCTGTGTTTTGTAATGGGTATAAGGTGATGCAGCTTGCTGAGGCTGTGTGATGAATCCGCCCCCTCCTTTCTCTCTCTCTCTCTCTCTCTCTCTCTCATACACACACACACACACACACACACACACACACACACACACACTCCTCTCTCTCTTCTGGCTACTCCTGCTGCTACGTCTTTCAAAAACTGGAAGCCAAGAGGCTGGATGCTATGACTAAGAAGAATATTGTTCTTAGCAGTAGTAAGGTTGGATGGTGGGGGAGACATCTCAGGACATCCTTAAGAAGTGGACCTACGGTTCGAACAGTATAAAAATAACAAGGCAGGAACTGCAGCACCCCTTCCCCATAGCACAGAGGAGGAGGTGTCCCCCAATTATGTGCCTTTAGACAAGAACTGTAGAGATCTTTTTAAACAGCACATGACAGATGCTACATTCGCTTGACTAATTGAAACCGTTGACAAAATTAAGAGCGTTTACAGCACAATATTTCTGTGGTGAAGACTACAAATTTTTTTTTTTTTTCCACTAGGAGTGCTTCATGCATTTTAAGTGTATTCCCAAGTTGGTAGAGAGATATCTGCTGGTTGCCCAAATGACTGAGGTCTGTACTTTCCAGTGCTGGTAGTTTTGTGCCAGTTGACTATTTCCCCCCAATATTGTCTGCATTTCCGAAGGCATTCAGTACAAAAGACTAGTGGATATTTTGCTGCCTTTGGGACCAAGGACACTTCCTGTCATAGTATCAACTGGATGGGGTTTTCTGGTCACGGCCTGCCTCACGTCCTGCAGTTTTAAGGGTTACAGCTTTTTGCCTGCTAGTGGATAAGTTGACAGTTTAGGTGAGGTTGGGAAGAAACCTGCAGCCCCTAGCTGACTGGGCCAAGCTGTACTACTTTACCAGACAGAATTTAATACGTAGTACCACAAAAAAAATAATTTCTCTAAATTTAGGTGCCACAGCATCACCAAGAGTTTGTCCCACCATGGATACACTTCAGAAGACCAAATACAACCATTTGAGAAATGACTCTGTAACTTCTTTAGAGGAGGCTTCCCAGGGAGTTACTGTAGAGATCATGGCTGCTCAGTCCCTCACGACCTCTATCTCTTCCTCCTCTCTGACCCCGATGCTTCCCATCGTCGAGCTCTCCTCTGAGTCGGAAGACAGCCCCACCACCCTGTGTTCTTTTTTTCCCAAAATGGCCAACCTTAAGCTGTCCAACCCAGCCAGCCTACTCAACCTGAAGAACTTTTCCTCAGGGGTGAAGGACAGCGTGAGCCCCAGTGGGGAGGTGGGGGAGGCCAGTACAGTGCGGGGAACGCTCATGAGCACTGACTCAACAAGGAATGTAACTCTTGTCTCCCAGGATATGAACAAGCTCAGCTGCGGGAAGAAGACCCGGGTGGAGGGAGGCCAACTTGGAGGCGACGAGTGGACACGTCACGGCAGCTTTGTGAACAAACCAACACGGGGATGGCTGCACCCAGATGACAAAGTCATGGGTCCTGGAGTTTCATACCTCGTCAAGGTGAGTGAATTCTTCAGTTTTGTACTTTTTAATATTAACTTATTTTTAAAAGTTACCTTCTCTATGATCTGTATTGCTTTTCAGAGTCTATGGTTGTGTTAAAAGGAATATTGCTCTGGGATGCAAAGGAGACTGAGGGGGTATATTCAGCACACTGTCTTGTAGAATGGAAATACAGTGTAGTGCAGGTCTGCTTTTTGTGATGATGCAAGAATGGTCTCCCTCGCCCCACTTTTCTCACCCACCCACCATCTGCAATAATTGCTGCCTTAAGGCAAGTAGTGCAGTGGGCAGCTTGGGGAACTGGGTCTTAAGCATGTTAACACACACACACACGCACACTTTAAAATGATCCTGCAGTGGATATTTGAAAGTATTGCTGTTCTCTTACTCAGCTTGCTTGTTACAGTTCTTCTCCCACTCATGAAATGGTTGCTTTGGGGTTAGTTAGTTAGTGACTTCATGCCCCCACCCCCAGAGAGCACATGACTCACCTTCATGACGTGTTTTGCTGTCCACTAGATCTGTGAGCAAGAGACCTGTTGCTGTTCTCAAATCTGTATGTCTCTTTCATTTCTTTCTACATGATGCCGAAGAGGTAGCTAACAGAGATAAAACTTTCTTCAGATACATAAGCGGAAAGAGGAAAACAAGGAATTGGGATTGTGAGGATGAAATTGGGCGGGTGGGGGGTCAGCATAAAGCAGACATCCCAAGCAGGTATTTCTGCTCAGTCTTTACAGTCTAGGGAGAGGAGGACGGGACACAAAGCAGCAGCAGAAACTCTGGGGAAAGGGAGTTGTACACAAGTCTGTTCACAGATGAGAGTCCTGAGAGGACTTGCAAATCTGAAAGTGGACAGAGCTATGGGGCCAGACGGGAAACATAGAAACATAGACTTTGACGGCAGATAAGGACCGCTTGGCCCACCTGGTCTGCCCATTTCCCTACCTACAGGATAGGCCGCAGATCCTATTTAACCAACAGCCTATTTCTTCCTACCCCCCACAAAAATTGCCTTATGTCTGTCCCTCATCATCCAAGGGTGCTGAGGGAGCTCAGAGAGGTACTGGCTGCACGTCTGATAGCCATATTCAACAACTCATTGGAAACAGGTGTGGTTCCACAGGACTGAAAAAGGGCAGATGTAGTCCTGCTCCATAAGAGCGGCAGCAGGGAGGAGGCTGGAAACTATAGGCCGGTCAGTCTAACATCAGTGGGGGGTGGGGTGAGTTAATGAAAACATTATTAAAAGAAAGGCTAGTGGAATATCTTGAATCCAGCAGGTTACAAGACCCGAGGCAGCATGGATTCACAGAGGGGAGGTCCTGTCAGACAATCCTGATTGATTTCTTCAACTGAGTGACCAAAGAAATAGATCAGGATGGGGTGGTGGATGTGGCAGACTTCAGCAATGCCTCCAACACCATACTACATAGGAGGCGTATAAGGAAATTGTGCAGTTTAAGGGTGGGACCCAAGGTAGTAAACTGGGTAAGAAACTAGTTAATGGATAGGCAGCAGAGGGTGGTGGTTAGTGGCACTCATTTAGGGGAGGGGAGAGTGAACAGTGGGGTGTCTCAGGGTTCACTACTGGGACCAGTCCTCTTAGATGGAAGGGAAGGCATGCCTGTGATGACACTAAAATGTGCAACAGGGTAGTTGCTCTGGAGGGGTGGAGAGAAAGAGTAGAGGCCTTATAAAACTCGAGAGGTGATTGAGGGTTTGGCAGCTGGGTTTCAATGCAAAAAGTGCAAATTCATGCTCTTAGGACACAGAAACCCTGGGGCAGTGTATAAAATGGGTGGGGAACTATTGATGGTCACAAAGCAGGAAAGAGACCTAGGGAAAATCATATCTGATGACCTCAGGGTGGCAGGGCAGTGCAGTAGGCATGGGCCAGTAGGATGCTGGTGTGCATAATGAGGGGGATCGCCAGCAGGAGAGAGGTGGTGTTGCTACTGTATTGTATGTTGGTGAGACCCCACCTGGAATACTGTGTCCATTTCTGGAGACCACATCTCAGGAAAGACATAAGACAGGGTAAATGTTCTCCAGAGAAGGGCAGTTAAAATGGTGCGGGGGTTGCAGCAAAAGCCCTATGAGGAGAGACTTGAGTGATCTCGATGTGTGCACCCTGGAGGAGAGGACGCAGAAGGAGGTCATGACTGAGACCTATAAATACCTCATGGGGTGAACAGGGTACAGCAGGGGGGAGTATTTTTCAAAGGAAAAGGTGTACCAGGGCAAAAGCGCATTGCATTGAAGCTGAAAGGGGGGACATTTAGGAGGGATGTGAGGAAATACTTCACTGAAAAAGTGGTGGACACCTGGAACAGTCTGCCAGCGGAGGTGGTGGGAGCGAAAACAGTGGTGGGTTTCAAGCATTCATGGGATAGACATGAAGGAATCTAGGAATCTTAGTAGAAAAGCAGGGTTGGGGGGTTGTAGTCGTGACAGTATAGGCAGGGACAGACTAGGCAGACTGGATGGGGAAGGTGGTCCTTAACCGCCCACAAATTTTTTTTTTTTTTTTTTACATCAGGAACTATTCAAGGCCTCACAGACCAAGGATTCATAATACAAAGTTTTCTAAGGGGTGGGCTGAGTAGAATGATATTTTTCACTTATTGCCCTCCCCGGCAGCGGCTGCCATCATCGCTGGGTTAGTGAGCAGGAAGCCCACTTGCCCTGGTGGGACAGGTCTCTGTGAATATTCTGTGAGCATTATCTGTGCTTCTGCTATTTAAAGGGCGAAGAGAGCCGGTGGCACAGTTTGCATTCGTTGATCCGAGAGGTCCTTTTTGTTTTGTGAATAAGAGGTTACAAATCTTTAGTACACACACAATATGCAGACTCCTTGATTTGAAGACATTCCCATAGCCTTTACAAAAATAATTGATTTAAAGATATTATCATACAGATGGTGCTATACCCTGTAATATGGCCATACGGGATAAAATCTAAGTAAAAAAAAAAAAAAAATTCTAATTGCTTTTTCCCCTGCTTGGTCCCATGGTATTCTGAGACTCTGGATGTGGTCAGCAGACCATGCTGTCACAACGATGCACCCTATCTAGTAGCAGGCAGTGGAGTGTGAAGTTGTCCCCCAATGAATCCAGTAGCTGGGGACTGACAAAGTGAGGATTTTTTAAATGAGCGCTGATGATGTGAAGGTGTGATAATGAAGAGCATGATGAGGTGAGGGTGTAATAACATGGGGATGACAATATGGGGATAACTGGGGGATGTCAGTATTAGGATTCGATAATCGGGGACTGACAATCCGAGCACTCTTGGTTCTGACGATGTGGCAGGCGCGAAAAATGGTGGTGGCCGATGTGAGGGTGCTGTAACCAAATGTCTGTTGTAGGTTGTGGAATAACTGGAGACTGACAGAGCAAAGGTGTGCTAACTGGGGAGCTGTCATTGAGAACATGCAGCTATTGATATGAAGATTTGATAACTGGGCTGACAATGGGAGGACTCTAATTGGGGGACGACAGTGTGAAGGGATAACTGAGGGCTGGATCTGATATGAGGGTGCAGTAACTGGATGGCTGTTAATGTGAGAGATGCAGTAATGCAGTGTCAGTGGCTCAGTAGGTAGCACACTCGCCTCTGAGGCCGGGAGATCAGAGGGCTGTGGGTTCAGTTCCCACATCTGGCACTTGGATTAATATTGCAGTACTGACACTGTAGTGCAGCATGAGAGGGGTGCTGCACTTCTGAGGTGCCGTCTTTTGGATGAGACATTAAACCGAGGTCCCATCTGCCTGGATTGGTGGTAGTTTAGGTGGATGTTAAAGATCCCATGGCACTTATCGAAAAGAGTAGGGGAATTTCCCCAGTGTCCTGGCCAAATTTCCCTCATTCACTAAAAATTACCACCAACAGCTTAATCTGGTTCAGGGTCAGTTGGCATTCATGTATCCCCCTCCCCGGGTCGTGCCTAAAAATAGGCAGAATTTGTCTAGTGCACTTACCCGGTCAACAAAAACTAAAATAAAATAAAATCAGGGGGGCTGACCAGTGCTTTACATAGTGACCATTTTGGTTACCAAAGCAACCTGGACTTTTCTTTGGCCAGTGGTTTGGGACTTAGATTTAAAAAAAAAAATGTTCCCACAGTTTGGGGACCTTGGGCTCTAAGTCCCTGAATTACAGGAAAACAATTCCTGCAACTGAGTTTGTCTGCTGCACCAGAAAGACTCAGATATTTTGGTTACCTGAGATTTCAGTTGTCTAGTGAGATTTCTGATTGGTGGCCAAAGTGGTCACTTAGCAAAAACCTTAGTGTAGAACACTGGGGCTGATGATGTAAGGCAGGGATGAGCAAATCATATTGCCCCCTGTCTGGGACAAGTACATTTCCTTGAACAGGTATAAAGAAAGAGCTGATTTCATAGTAAAGAATGAAGGGCAAGTGCAAATTCAGCTACAGTTAGGATGGGGGTTTGATGTGAAGGTGTGATAGCTGACTGAGGGGCAGGTGATGGAAGGAATATGACAGGTGGCTCTCAGTTTGAGTGCTCAATAATTGGGGACTGACAATGTGAGGGTCCAATAATTGGGGGTTGATGTGTGGGTGTAATAATTGGAGGCTGATGATGTGAGGACTATTAACTAGGAGCTGACACTGTGAGGCCAAGTAACTGGAGGCTGACAGTGTGAGGGTCCTATAACTGTGGGTTGACTATGTAAGACCCAGTAATTAGGGAATGGTGATGTGAGGGCTGGTAACAGGGCGGATAGTGTGAGGGCCCAATAACTGGAGGATGACAGTGTGAAGGCCCTATACCAGGGGGCTGGCAATGTAAGGCCCAGTGTCTGGGGGATGATGATGTAAGGGTCCAAAAATTGTGGCATGATGATGTAAATGCCTAATAGCTATAGATTGATGATTTATGGGCCTAGTAACTGAGGACTGATTATGTAAGGGCCCAGTAATTGGGGGTTGATTATGGTAATGCCCATTAGCTATAGGCCAATGATGGGAGGGCCCAGTAACAGAGGGCTAAGGATGTGAGAACCTATTAATTGGGGGATGGTGATGTGAGGACATAACAAGTAGGGGCTGACAGTATGAGGGTCCAGTAACTGGGGCTGCTGATGTGGGCATCTAATAACTGGGAGCCGACCATGTCAGGGCCCAGTGACTGGAGTGGCTGACATATGTGAAGGTACGATAATTTGGGGGCAGACAGTGTAAAGGTGTGATAATTGGGGGCTGACCATTTGAGAGCTTGATAATGTGGGGCCAATGATGTGAAGGCTCCATAACTTGGGGCTGACAATGGGAGGTCACGATAATTGGTGACTGAAATTGTCCGTTGGCGATAGTTGGGGGTTGGCAGTGTGACAACATGATAATTGGGTGTTGACGATGTGAGGATATGATAGCTGGGGGCTGTTAACGTGAGGTTGTAATAACCTGTAAGTTGGCTAAGGGGTGGTGCCACAGAGCAACATAGACAGCAGCCATCCCTCTACGCATCACTGGAAAAACGCTTTGTGAGACAGATCGTGAAAGGGACTGGGGGGGGGTGGTCTAATAACTTACCCTCTAAAACCAGGAGTACAGATAATGGGGTGCATTAGGAAGAGTTTGGTATGCAATTCAGGAAGGATTATAATGCTGCTGTGCAGGTCACCTATGCAACCACAACTTTCATATTGCTCTCTGTTCTGGGTACCATACAGTAACAAGGATATAGAAAGGGTGCAGAGGAGAGCAATCAAACAGATATGGAGGATGAAAGATGAGAGAATTAATGAGGAGACACTAGATGAGCTCCAGATCTATTTTGAAAGTAGAAGGGTATTGGGAGACCTAATCCACATGTATGAAATCATGAAGGATGGTAAGCTTCAAGAGGCCTTAACAATTATACCCCAAATTGTTTGCCCCCCCACACATTTCTTTCTGAACTGTATCTGGGCAGCCCTACTCAGCCCAGTCACCCACCATTCCTGTGGCTTACTGTTTCTTCCACAACTTGCCCCTTGTGGCAGGGTCAGAGACTCTTGCCCTTGGTCCTCTGAAGTGGGATTCATTTGGTGCCAAGGTGGTGGTACCAGTCCTGTGGGGAACTGTATCCTGCTAAGCAAGTGATTTTCTTCCATTTTTCTTGTCAGCCCCTGAAATTTTGATAAGCATAGATGCGGCATGTCTGTCTCATCCCACACCCTTCTGTGCCTCTCATCTTCCCAGACACTCAGCAGCCACTACTTGTCGGGTACATTGTGGGAGGGGTGACCTCCCCACCCCGGCGACTCAGGTTTGCTTCCAAACCCGAGTCACTGGCATAATGAGCAGTTGTGGCTCAGGAGGTTGCACACTCTTCTGTGAGACTGGAAGATCAAAAGGTTGTGGTTTCTAGCCCCACACCAGGTACTTGGGGTAAATCCCAATGTTGACACTGTAGTGCATCATGAGGGGAATGCTGCACTCCTGAGGTGCTATCTTTCAGATGAGGCATTAAACCGAGGCCCCGTCTGCCTCTCCTGGTGGTTGTTCAGGTGGATGTTAAAGATCCCATGGCATTTCTCGAAAAGAGTAGGGGAATTTCCTGTTTTCTGGCCAAATTTCCCCCATTCACTAAAAATATAACCAGCAGCTTAATCTGGTTCAATTTCAGATTGTTACCATCTGTAACCCCAGCCCCCAGGTCGCCCCTGAAAAATGGACTGCTGGTCTTAGTAGGCCTACCTGGACAACAAAATTCAATAAATAACTAGTGCTGCTGCTAGCTACTGGGCTAGCTGCCCTCACTCATTATTTAATATATATTTACAGGTATTTGTTTTTAGCTTTTATCCCCATGTTTGCTTCTGTCCTCTGGTCCCTTGGTGATTTTCCATCCCCAGTAGTGTTATTCGGCTTGTTTTTGTGGCATGGCATCTGAGAGTACTGGCAGTTCTCACCTAGACTACTGTGGAGGGAATTTTTTCCCTGTGGTTTCCTTGGCCCTCCAACCCCCTGCCATTGCTATGCACAGTCTCGCACTCTGCTTCACAAGCAGACAATTATCCCTTTGGTGGAAACATGCTCCCTCATCCGCAGCAGGGGTCACTGCAGCCAGAGGGCATGAAGCCACCATCCATAGCTGTGGAAGTGCTGCCACTGGCATTGCTCCTTGACTGCCACTGCCAGATTGACAAAATCCAGGTACACTTCCAAAGTGGTTGCTCGCATGGTAGCATGATGTGCTACCCTATACCATCTGGTGTCCTGTGTCGTATTGTTTTCCCCCAGTCTTGCTTTTGGCCCACTGAACCATCACCTACTCCAGCCAATCTGGTTTTGCTGTACCCTGTCAGCAACCCCTCAGCCCTGTCGGCAGCTCCCCCAGCGATCCAGCCTGTGGGGATCTGCACTGAGCAAAGCCAAGGGCATTGATGACTTTCACTGTAGATGGCTCACTGCACATACTTTTCTACCCAATTTTTCTCCCTGAAGTCCCTTCCTCCACCCCAAGTCGTGAGCAGTTCCTGTGTCTGCCTCAGACGTCACAGCGTCCCTGTTGTGAGAGGCAAACCCCTAGGCCATCCACAGGGGATCAGTGTGACACAGGAACTCACTGCACTTCTTCCCCAACTGAGGCCCGGACGTGACGACCAGAGTCTGCTCCCAAACTTGGTCGCTGGCACAGTAGTGCAAGGCACTGCTTCTGGGCCAAAGAGGTGGCCAGTCTGTGTTTTTGATAGCTTGGCATGCTGCCTTGCCAGCAGCCCGTGTTTGGCAGTGCACCTGGGTCACTAGTAATTAGGCTACCAGCTGGAAAGATGACCTGGCAGGGCGGAGGGGGGCCAGAATTGGTTGTGAACCAGGGTGCTAGCTCTTCTGTCCGGGGCCAATTTCATATATGCAAGGCCAACTTTAGGCTATGCATGCAACTGCGGGGATGAAGGAGGGTCACAAGGGGGGAAAAACATGTTGCCATCTTGATACCTGTTGTTGGTACTCCTGGTCTTTGTGCAGCAGTTGGTGGGTCATGGCTGGGAGGTCTCTGGGCAAAAAAACAAGACTGGGTGAACTTCCACATCAGAGAATAAACTTCATGGGGGGAAAAAAATGGTTGTCAGTTGTGTAGTACATAATGTGCAGTCACATACGTGTCCACCCACACAGACGTGTGCACTTCATTTTAGTTCCCTGTTGTAGTCAGCTGTATTTGAATGGACTGGTAGTACTGTTAGAATCTTCTGTTCTGTTGCCAAAATTCCCAGCTGACTGTGTTAGTCTTTCTAATGGATCACAAGCAAGTCGGATTATTTAAACACATTAAATATTAAATTTATTTTGTCTTGCAACAAGTGTGTCAGCACTTTTCTACACAGATCAGACAGTGTATGCAAGCTGACTCACTAGGGTGTGGTTAACCCATCTAAGCTTTTACACGCTGGGCCACCGACTTACTGCGTCAGTAAAACAGTCAGTATTGATGACGCACTGCTTAGAGAGGCCCAGTATTTGAGCATTCAGTATGTAAATGGCGGGAGGAGGTGTGCACATTCCATTTATTCCTAAGAAAAACAACGATGTACACAAGTCTAGCACAAAGAAGAAAACTGCCAAATTATTATTATTTATTTTTTTTATTTATTTAAAAATGGTAACCAGGAAAGGCAGTGGGAATCGTAGTTATTTAAAAACTGGTAACCGGGAAAGGCACACTGAGCTAATGCTCATTTCCAGATGTGACCTCGGAAGGGGGATGGAGATGCATGCAAGCAAACATAAGCAAAAACAATAGAAATGATACATACCATACAAATAAGGTACTGCAAGTTAACAAGAGTGGGTGTCTGGGGACATGACACAGTAACTTCCTGAGATACAGTCTAACAACTGGTTTACGTATCGGTGAAAATGAAAATTAGGAGAGCAGAACAGGCCCTGGAGAAAGGGGGACTGAACTATGGAGGGGAGAGGAACAAATGACAGGTTCTGTAGGGAGCTGACAGGTACAGGAAGGGGAGGGCAGGAGTTTAAGTTGGTGCTGAAGGGACATTTGGGAGGGTGTTATATGAAAGATTACAGACTTTTTTCTTTTTTTTGCTCACATTTACCATGGATGGCCCAACTGAAATATTACACCCCATTACTGGGGAAAGGACTGCTTCTACCCAGTTATTCAGCTGGGCTATACTGAAGCACAGGGAAGTCAGTGACTTGCTCAGTGTCACACGGTCGGCTAGTGTCTGGGATGGGGTTTGAACCTGGGACTCCCTGGTTCACAGCTTAGTGCTTTAAATGTTAGACAGCATTGTTTTTCTGTTGGGTTTGTCCTACCTGGAGCTGCCAGGAAGGACTGTTTGCCTGTCTCTTCACTTAAATCGGCTACATTGCCTAATTGTTCACTACCTGAGCAGCCTCTTATTGGAAAACCTAATGTTCCTGTCTTCTACCTTTTGCAGTATATGGGCTGTGTAGAGGTTCTGCAGTCAATGAGAGCATTGGACTTCAGCACAAGAACCCAGGTTACAAGGTAGGTTTCTTCCTCTGCCTCCTCTTTGTTCAGAACAGGCAGGGCATCAGCGAGCGAAGCTGCGCACAGTCATTTTGTTGCATCGTTTCTGTGCGGTAATGGTACATTGTGCCTTAGTTTCTGGTGAGGAACTAGTCTGTTCACCCAAGTGGTGTTCCAGTTCTGACATACTCCATTCACACAGACACAGGACCCCGCAGTCATGAATGGTGGCACAAGACATGTCCACAATGTCATTAGGTGGCATTGTGCAGCTTTCCCTGCTTAACGAGGTGAGATCTAAACATCTTTTGGTCTGTGAGAACATGTTCCACCAGCCAAGAATACACAACATAAACTGCATATGGTGGTGCATCAGTGTCATCCCTCCCCCAGTACCTGAGACCACAGTAACAATCATTAATGAATTGTAAGAAACACCCCCAGCACGTCTGTCCGCAGTGAAGTGAACAAGGAGCCCATTGTGCTGGTTACACTAGATATAGTGTGCTGTTGGACTTCAGTTATGGGATAGAAATTCTATCCATGATTTGTTTGCCATACATTTTACATATATTTTAAATGTTGTACATTATATTTCTTATATTATTTGAGTTGTTCCTTTGTTTTCCATTGCCCTCCCTCCCACCCAGATGATCGGGGTCACCATAGTAGCAGTTTGCCTCTGGGAGAGGGCAGGCTAGCGAAAACCTTCACTGCTGAAGTCAAAGCTGCTTTCTGGTATTGAAGTAGGGATCCTTGTTCCTCAAAATATTTTTTTTCTAAAGGTTTATTTCTGTTGCCTCTGATGCAGTTTGAACTGTTGGGTAAACTCCCGAGTCCAGACTGCATACAAAGGTGACAGAACCAGAATTAATGGTAAGTACTAATTTCATTTTATTTTCTTGCAGGGATGCTATCAGCGCCGTGTGCGAGGCCGTACCTGGCGCAAAAGGGGCTATGAGACGAAGAAAGGTAATGCCCATGTCATCTTCTTTTTTGGGGGTTAGTGGTTCATTGGTGTGTGTGTGTGTGTGTGTGTGTATGTGTGTATATATATATATGTATATATATATATATATATATATATATATATATATTATTATTATTATTTTATTTTTTTCATGAGACTGGGTGGGATGTAGTTACCCATATCTGGTGAATGGGTAGATGCTCTCTCTGATAGTTTTCTGTCACGGGATCACTTTGGGCATCTCCTATGTTCAAATAATGAAGTTGCAGTCTGAACCCAAAGCGCTATGCAGGTGATGCTAATCCACACTGCACTAAACGCAGAATAATTCCAGGGGACTAGAAATGTATTACACTAGAATATTTGTGGAAAAGCTGGTTCACCAGCTCATAATTTTCATTTCAGCTGGTTTGAGTGAATGCTGGTTCACCAGGTAGTTATGTATTTAACTATAGTTTACTGTTGCATAGCACATTCCAAATACAAAGTAGATCAATGTGAGTTAGAAAGTAACGAGAGGACACTGAATAGAACATTGATTTGTATAGCGGCTATCGTACAGGTAACACAGAAACGTAGAATTTGCCGGCAGATAAGGACTGTTTGGCCCACCTAGTCTGCCCATTTTTCCCTATCTACTGTATTACTGCAGACTCTACTTGATCTCCAGCCCATTCTCCCTACCCCCCCTTTCTTTCCCCTGAGATTCCTTTATGCCTATCCTATAAATTCTTGAACTGTACCACTGTTGTTGCCCCCAACATTTCTGCTGGAAGGCTGTTTCAGGATTCCACCACTCTTTCTGTGAAGAAGCACTTTCTCACATCTCTCTTTAGTCTACCTCCCCCCCGCTTCATTGTATGTCCCCTTGTTCATGAGCACATTGCTTCTGAAAAATACTTCCCTCCTGTACCTTATTTACCCCTGTGAGATGTTTAAAAGTCTCGATCTTATCCATGCCCCTCTTCCAGGTTGTATATATTTAGGTCCTTTAGCGTTTTCTTGTAGGGCTTCTGATGCAGACCCTGCACCATTTTAGTTGCCCTTCTGTGGACCACCTTCACTCTGTCTGTGTCCTTCCAGAAATGTGGTTTCTAGAACTGGACACAGTACTCCAGTTGGGGTCTTTTTTTTAACTTTCTATTTTGGCCCCTTTCTTGCCCCGAGTTGGTCCACTCTCTGAGTCCCCAAGCACCTGCACTCCACTGAGAGGACCTAGGAGTCTGCTCCTAGGGTGCCCCACTCCATTATCTTCTAGAGCCACAGTTAAATCCCGAATTGGGCAACGGAGGCTCCCCAATTACCCCCTCTGAACCTCAGGTGAGTGTGTACATTGGAGTCTGCTCCCAGTTTCCTCCTGTGGCTGTGCATGCAGAGGCTCGTCATCTGGACTGGCTGTGAGGTGTTTTTCTGGTCCATCTCTCCCCCCCCCGTCTGCGTGCAAGGAGGATCAATGAGACAGATGCGCGTTGAGACGTGCATCTGCTCCAGTCTTTGGCCGACGTCAGCCCCTCCCTACTTGTCTGCTTTCTTGTCCGCACCAGCACTGTCTGTGGTCATCTAGGTGGTGGCGGTATAGCAATGGAGAAGCAATCTACCCTTCCCCGGAGAAGAGAGAGCGGCCGTCGGGCACTCAATCCTTCTCCGGTGACCCGAGTCTGTCACCGAACCGAGGTCGCCGGTGTGGCGCCCGGCACCTCAGCTCTCAGCGCCAAAGGGACAGCTCCCAGTTGGGGTCTTACTAGCAGTCTATACAGAAGCAATACCACCTTTCTCTTTCTGCTGGTGATACCCCTCCCTATATACCCCAGCATCCCACAAGCCCTTCTGCCTGCCTTGTTGTGCTACCTGGCCACCTGTAGGTCATCACATATGATTACCCCCAGGTCTCTTTCCTGTCTGGTGTTGTCAGTACCACCCCACCCATTTTGTACTCCGCCTCTGAGATTCTATGCCCCAAGTGTATTATTTTGCACTTTTTTTTCATTGAAACCCTGTTACCCCCGTATCTGTGCTTTGGCCTAGTGGTCCTCAAGCTTAGAACCATGACATAAGGGCAATATACTGGGAGCAACAATATGGGGTGGCAATTGGCAGGAGACATTGCACCCCTAGTGTGCCATCTTTGACCACATTCAGTGTAGCTTTAAGTATTAAGTGTATTGCAGTCATAAGGAAGGGAAACTGCAGTCCTCAGTAGATGGTTTACATATTACTTCAGTGAACATTTAACCTAGCTGAGGGAAGTGGCAGAAGAAATTGGGGAGGTACTTACTGCCCACCCCACCACAGGCCAAAATAGGAAGTAGGGAGAACCTGATGGGAGAGAAGTACCTTAAGTTGCAAATTAGTGAATGAAGCAGGATGGTCGAAATGAAGGGAAATGGAAATGGGAGCAGTAAAAACAGACTGGGGAAGGCAAAAAGGAAGAAAATGGGGAAATAATCAGAGTTACATAAAAACACAGAAGTTGACGGCAGATGAGGACCGCAAGGCCCATCCAGTCTGCCCATTTATAAGTGGGCACACTGGATGGGCATTGCAGTAACCAAATCTGGAAGGCCATGTGTACGAATGCTGGAAGTCTGGGAAATAAGATTCTGGACCTAGGGGCCATCATGGCAGAGGCCAACATGGATATTGTGGCCATTACTAAGTCATGGTGCACTGAAAACCATGACTGGAACATGGCCATAATAGGCTATACTCTGTTCATGAAGGACAGAATGGGAAGAAAAGGAGGGGTATGTTGCTTTATGTGAAGGAAAGCGTAAAAGCAACAGAGATGCAGGGAATACGGGGAGGTAGAGGTACTGTAGGTTACCCTGGAGAAGGGGGTGGAGCTTATATTCACAATGTTGTGATCTACAGACCTTCTGCAAAAGGGGAGGAGTTGGACAAGGTACTGGTGGTAGCCATTGGCAAGATGGCAGAAAAAGGGTGGTGCTGCTAATGGGGGATTTCAGTCTGCCAGATCTAGATAGGAGCCACCCAGCTACAGCTTCAGCTAGAGGCAACTAGTCAGTGAACCCACTCATGATGGAGCATTACTGGACCTGGTACTCACTAACAGAGACAGTGTAGCAGATGTCATGGTGGGAGGCAACCTGGGGTCCAGTGATCACTGTACAGTGTGTTTCAGTATGAGGATGACTAAAGAGTCGAACCACACAAAGGCAAAGGTCCTGGACTTCAGGAGAGCAGATTTTTAAAGATGGGTGAATGTCTGGGGGATGACCTGGCAGGGGTGGATTACCTGGGTGGGGTGATGGAACAGTGAGTGCAGCTAAAAGGTGGCATAGTGAATGCAAGAAACCTCTGCGTCAAACAAGTGAGTAGAATAAGAGGAAAAGGAGACCACTATGGCTTTTGAAAAGGGTGTTGAAAGGGTAAAGGCTAAAAGGGTGGATTCTAGAGATACAAGGAGACACAGAGTGAGGAGGATAGGGAGGTGTATCTGGAGAAATGGGGAGAAGCAGGAAAAACAGTAAGGAGCACAAAGGCACAAAGTGAAGAGAGAATAGCCCAAGAGGTAATGAAAGGGGACAAGACGCATCTTCTTCAGGGATATTTCTTTCATCGGGTCACACCTATGGAACTACCGTTGTAGGCGCCAGGATCACAGTGAACCTTTATCTGTAGCAGTTTACTAGGGGCTGCCCACTCTGACGTCATATGCCCATGTCACCCTGCTGTATAAACATGGGCAGCCCTGTTCCCTCCTCAGTTCTTTCCCGCAGTCAGCCTTTTGCACTCGGACTCCGCAGAAGCTTCGTTGTTCAGTCGGCAGCCCAAAGTTTACTTATCTTTTATTTTCCTTTGTCTTCGTAATCACTTTATTTAAAAGTGGTTCCCTTTCCTTTTATGTGTCCAGAACTACTGTTTCTTCTGCCTTCCTCCGTAACTGCCGCTGTGGAAAGATTGCTTTGACAAATGACCACGATATTTGTGTCTGCTGCCTTGGGCTTAGCCACAATGTCTTAGCCTGTGAGCTCTGCCAGAAATTCAGCCTCACTGCCCGGCAATGCCGAAAGAAAGCCCTGCAGAACTTCCTGATGGAGCAGCAAGCAGCCAGATTACAACAGGGATCGGTGGGGGCTCCCCCTCACAGTTGCCGGCTTCTTCATCTGGCTGTCAGACTGCCAAGGCCTGGGATAAGTGTTCGGGGAAACACTCTCACCAGGCAAGAAACGCTCCAAGGATAGTCCCTGTAGACTTCCTCCTCTTTATCTGGGTTAGCACCATCGCCAGGTTCGGTGACCTCCTCTCCTGCTGCCTAGGCCTTGCCTTCTCCTTGGCAGTGAGTTCTCACAGCCCTCAGTTAGCTGGTGAAGGCTCGTTGACCCCCAGGTCATCGGCACGCTCCCCGCCACAGCGACCTCCTGCACAGCAAGGTCCTCAGGTGCTGGGCCCCTCTGGCTCAGCCGTATTGGGCACTGAGTCATTGACGCTGGTCTCCATGCTCACGCTGTCGCAGCCAGTGATGATGGTGCACCCTATGCCTCTCATTGATCCAGATGTGGTACTTACTTCCATTACCATAGCTCTTGTTCAGCAGCTTGTTCCACAGCCAGGGCCTTTGTCACAACTGCCATCAAGTGCTGCCTCGGGGTTGACGCCAGTTCGGCCTTCCTACTCGACACCTCCCGGGTGTTGTTGGAGTCTTTGCTGTTGTCCCTGTTCCAGAACAGGTGGAAAGTGAGGAGGAGTACCACCTTGACCTTATCCTTCTGGATGAGGAGGATGAAGAGCCTGATGTGGAGGCCCTTTCCTCAGATAGGTCCACTGTCTCTTCAGGGAGCGAGGGCTCTGTGAAACACACCCCGAGATCTCCCCTGGAGGACCCCTTCTTCTTCAACTATGGAAGCGGCTCCAATCAACTATGGGGTCCCAGACTGAAGAGGAGGACATCACCAGAAGGAACCTAGTGGACTTCCTGGAGATTCCTGAATCTCCACCTAAAGTCATCCCTCCACTTTTTCCAGCCTTACAGGACGTTGCCACTGCTGCCTGGTATAGGACCAACTTGATTCCAGCCATGCCAAGGAGGGCTGACAAGCTTTATCAGGCCTCTTTGGGACACTCCTTCTTTTTTTGTGTTTCCTACTAGGGTCAGCCTTCGGACTGACAGTAGTTCCCTTCTGGATCTGAGTCTTACCACCCATCCTTACAGAATCTCCAGCACCTCTGTCTTTCCAGATTCGCTAAATGATCACTCGCCTGTCCTATGCTTCTGGGTAAAAAAGTCCCCTAAACCTCAACCTAAAATCATACATCAGCAACTACTTAAAATGGGCAAACTCAAACAACTGCTGTCCTTCCTGGCATACTGTGACTGGTTCCCCTAGACGCATTTAATAACATTGATGATGTACTTAGCTACTTCATCTCTCAGTTTAACTCCCGCCTGTGATTTGTATGCCCCATTTCAGAAATGAAAACTTTGCTGCACCTCACACCGCTGGGTTACCCCTTCACTTCACTTCTTAGTTTGATGTTTCACAAGGACCACCTTTGGCACTGGGCACAAGCTACCAGATCCCCAGATGACATGCAGTGCTACAGGGTTGCTAGAAATGTGTGCACCCAGAAGGTTCAGAGAGCTAAACAAAACCACTTCAAAAGTGAGCTTTCTAACTCCTGGGTCAACAGCCGAAATTTCTGGAATAACATAAAGGAGATCACTGTCAAGCCAAATAAAACATCTTCCTCTGATTGTGGATAATGGTAACACCAGTCAAGACCACAAACAAATTGCAGACACCTTCAACACTGCATTCTCTGACCTCGCTGGTATTCTTCCCCGACTTCTTCACTGTCCCTGGTCACCTTGAGAACACCATAAATCCCCCACCCACCCCCTGCCACCTAACACACTGCCCTTTTACTTCAGGAGAGTCTCCACTGCTGAAACCCAGCATTACCTTCTCAAAGTCCTTGGCAAAGCCAGGTTTAGTGGGGACACCCTTGATCTAAAACTCCTCCGTCTCACACTTGATACAATTCTACTTCCACTCACCAAACTGTTTAACCTAACCCTTACTCTAAGACAGTTCCCCCATCTATGGAAAGATGCCATTGTGATGCCTGTACATAAAAGTAGTGGTAGGACTCTACTCTCCAATTACTTCCCCATATCTGTGCTCCCTCCACTCTCCAAAGTATTGGAGTGCATCGTGTCTGACCAACTCTCCGAATACCTGGTTAAATACTGCGTCCAATGCCCCCAGCAACACGGTTTCCGCAAAACTCTCAGTATGACCACTGCCCTTCTTGAATACACTAATCACATCCACAAGGCACTGGACTGGGATAATCTACTGGGTGCCATTTACATAGACCTCACCAAGGTGTTTAACACCATCAACCACCAGCTCCTACTGCACTCACTCCCTGCACTAGGACTCTCGCAAGGTGTCATCAGGTGGTTTGGCAGCTACCTCGCTGATAGAATGCAATGTGTCAAGATTTTTGATACCCTTTCCCATAACCTCCCTGTTCACTCTGGAGTCTCTCAAGGCCCGGTTCTATGTCCATTACTTTTTAGCCTCTTTAACAACCTCCCTAAGGCCTGCAACAACCATATGCACCTCTACACTGACGATGTAGTCATCTTTTCAGCCCATGCTGAACTGCTTCCTTCCACAACTGACTTGCAATCCAGTTTCTCCCTAAACAGGACCTGCTTTCTCCAGCATAAGTTAACGAACTATAAGAAAATCAAGTCTGTGCTGTTCTCTGGCAACCATAAGTCCAGATCTGCTGCTCTATCTATTACAAATAAAACCTCCTTCTTGACCAGGTCAATGACTTCAAATACTACGGGGTAACGCTAGACTCCTCACTTACATACCAACTTCATAGCAACCTAATTGCTAAAGTTATTAATGCCAGGCTTGAGGTCCTTTATTGTCACCACCATTGCCTCACCCCTGAAGCGCTACATATTGTGGTTACAAGCTCCATCCTCTCCATTATTGACTATGAGCTTGTTATTTATGGGTCAGCCACAGACACCTCCCTTAATCGTCTTAAGTTGGTGCTCAAAAATTGTTGTCGTCCTGTCACTGCTGCACACAAGCGCATACATACTTGTGAGCTTTATGCACAGACTGGCTGGCTACATCTTACGGGCTGGATCATGTATCAAACCTGCCTCCTCGCAAAAAAGATCTGCCTTAACCTCACTCCCCCTGCTACTCGGGTGTTGCTACAGCATGCCGCGAAACTCACGGCTCACCCATAGTACTACCAAAGGCCTCCCTTGTCCCCCTCTGCCGCACCTCATTATCCCAGTGCACCTTCACCTTCAGAGCTGCTACCTGGCTTAATGCCCTTCCCCGGAGGTTGCCTTGGAACTAAATCTAGGTCCTTTCAAATCAAAACTGCGCCAGTTGCTCACCTTTGTTAACCAGTGTGTCTGCGATTGCTGAGCTATACTGCTGTCCCCCTTCCCATCTCTCTCTTTCACCCTCATAGTCTTCTTTCCTTATCACCCTTGTCCACTTTTCCTCCTCTACACTTTCTCCCATCCTGCTTGTCCTCCCCTGTCCTTCCTCCGTCCCCCTTCCTCATCCTTTCCGCCCTCCTCCCCACCTTCTGCCCTCCGCCTCCCCTATCTTCTTTTCCCTCGCTACACTTTTACTCCCTGACAAAGCCTTCTTGGCTGCCACAAACTTTGTATCTGCTTGTTTTTGTTCTTTTAATATTGATTGTTATGATCATTGTACTGTACTTAGCTTTGTTTCTGCTCCACTGTTAAATGTACTGTTTACTGTAATTTTGATGTTGAGATTGAGTTTTTCTTGTCCCTTTATTATGTTTTGTATCCTTGACGTTGAACCATTGTAAATGAGTCTGTGGCTCAAAGATACTGTAATTCCAAGAAATAAATAAACAAAATTGTTATTAAGTTTTCAACACAGAACGAACAACAATCAAGGATTACATATTGTGTAAATGAACAGAGTTAACAAAATTATTATTGATGCTAAAAATACTTAATATCTATAAACCTTTCTTAGATGTAAAGCAAGCATATACTCTTTCTAAACTTGAAAACTGTAAGTTCAAAAACCTATTACTTGGGGTGTTCCAAATGTTTCGGTACCTAAATATCTAAAGTGTCAATTTGGCAGAGATGTGCTGGCCTGGTGGCGCTGAGGATTGATGCGCTGGATGCCACACCTCATGCCACGCCAGCGACCCAGGTTCGGGAACGGACTTGTGCCATCGGGGGGTCGGCATGGGAGGGAAGGGATTGAGCATCTGGAGGACTGCTCTCCCTTCTCGGGGAGGGTCCTGGGGTCTGTGCTGCTCCTGGGCGGCCCCCGATGGTAGTTGGGGGCAGCGCAATGGAACATGCAGCACAAGCAAACGCAGGGGCAGAGCTGCAGTGGACGTCAGCACGTGCCACAGACGTTATTGCATGTCCAGTTTGGGGCAACATAATAGAACCCCCCCCCTTGGAGTGGGAGGTGACGAGGGGTCCAGTGGACTGCGCCCACATCCCCAACTGCTGGGCTGAGCCCCTCACTGGACGTACCCTCTAATCTCAGAAAGGCCACCAGGTAGGAGAGGCAGGCCCTCCCGGGGGTTGATCCGGGGGCTGGCATGTCCAGTTGGGGGGTGATGGAGGGGAGGAGGCTTCAGGCAGGGGAGTAGAGGCACCAGTCTGAGTGACCACCTCCGAGAGATGCCCAGTACTAGGGGAGCAGACAGAGAACTGAAAAAAAAATTTGACAGAGATGTGACAATTGATATGTATTCCATTTCATGTTATACTGTTCCATTTCGCCCAAGGCAAAATGTGAGAGATGTTCATTTGTAGCCAGAGTATTTAAAGATTCAATCCACGAGTCCAGGGTGAGAAGTTTGGTGGACCTCCAGTTCATTAGGATCAGTGTCTTTGCTTCAGGTAAAGTAGTGCAGATCCAATCCTGATGTGAATTGTTGAGTTGACAAATGGTGGGAAAGTTATCTATCAGTACCAGTTTGAGTGTATTTGGGACGGAATAGGAGGTTACCTTGGAGCAAGCTGATAAAAACGTTTTTCCAGAAAAAGAGTTAATTTGGGACAGGACCACAGTATGTGTGTTAGGTTTCCTTCCTGAAGGTTACAACGCCAACAAAGTGATGTTGATAACAGTCCCTTATCATACAACGCTTTCGGGGTTTGATACCACCTACAAATAATTTTCTTTTGTATCACTTTACTTTTCATGTCCCTACTTGCAGTATTTGCAAGAATAAATGAGTAGACCACTCTTGGGGTGTATTATCCTTCCTTATTTCTCGGGATTAAGTTCTACATGTTTCTGCCAATTCATCAAGTTGGGAGGATAATAAGTTATGGTATATAAGGCCTGCTTTTCCCTTACTTTTGGAGTTCCAGATGTTTAAGATATTCGTGATAGGGTTGTGTGATACTTTCATTGAGGAGTCTAGTACTGTAGATGGGGAACTTCTGATTTGTAAATAACTCCAGAAATCTACACAGATAAAGTGGGAATATTCAGTCTCCAGTGTAGATTTCTGGGACACTCCTCCTATGCAGCCCATCCAGACACTGACTCAGTGGTTATAAAGGCAGCTCATGACAGGTTCAAGGTGCCCAAGTACCTCAGTCCCCCCCCCCGACAGGGAATCCAGTAGGATCGACCTTTGGGGTAAAAGGACCTTTGCTTCAGTCACTTTAAGGCTTAGAACTGCCAACTACTTGTCCCACATGGTCAAGTACCAGAATACCCCCTGGAAGCAGGGAAAAGCTGCAGCACTGGCCCTTCCAGAGTGTCCCCAGAGGCAAGAGCTCTTCAAGTCTCTCCAAGCCACAGAGGATGTCTGTAAACACCTCCTCAGAGCTATTTATGCAGATACCACTGCCAGGGCGACTGCCACTGGTATTTGCCTTAGATGGCACTCCTGGCTGAGAGTCTCGGGCTTTGCTGCTGATGTCCCGCAGAAAGTTCTGAATGTACCTTTTGTGGGCTCCAAACTCTTTGGCCGTGACGTGCAGGATATTATGAATGACCTGCAGGCCTCAGGTAGGGCCATTAGGTCTGTCCACTCATTGCATCACACTCAGCCCAGGAGTCTGCCAGGACCCTCCTTTCATAAGGTCTCTCATAAGTCTGGATCAGGGACCAGACCATGGGCCAAATGCAGGGCCGGCTCTGCCTTGCCTTCTCTCTCCTCCACCACCAGTGTTCCAGGGTGGAGATGCGGCCCCTGCTGCAAGTTCTGCTTCAGCCTGACTCGCCTGACTCCTGGCCAGATCACCTCCCTCCTGTTCCAATCCAGGAGGTGGTGGTTGGGGGTTGTTTCTCCCTTCACCTGAATCAGTGGAGGGCCATTACTGCAGATGCTTGGATCCTGCAGATAATCAAACAGGGTCACACTCTAGAACTTCTGGAGCAGCTTCCAGTCATTACCCCTGTTACTTTCACCCCTCCCATAATCACATTTCAGTGCTCCAGGCAGAGGTCACTTCATTGCTGAGAAACAGGGCTATAGAACCAGTACTCAGGCAGCAATGGAACAGAGGGTTCTACTCCTGGTTCTTCTTGGTTCCCAAGCGCACCGGGGGTTTAAGGTTAATTCTAGACCTCAGAGAGCTCAGTTGTTACATCCAGTACAAAAAGTTCCAGATGGTCACCCTGCCGGACCTTCTCCCTCTGTTGAAACGGGGTGATTGGTTATGCTCCCTGGATATGCAGGATGCCTATCTGCATATCAAGGTCTGCTGCTCGCACAGGAGATTCCTCAGGTTCCTGTTCCAAGGGGAACACTGCCAATTCAGGGTTTTGACGTTTAGCTTATCCTCCATGCCACGGGTCTTTACCAAAGAATGCAGGCCTATAATGCTGCCCGCAATAAGTGTACCTGGGCAATCTGCAAGGCCAAGGTGGAGCTCTACAGAACCGCCCTAGCCACCTCCTGGGGTAGCACAAGAAAGTTCTGGGATAACATCGAGGAGCTTAATGGTAAATCCCACTCCCCCCACCCATCCACAACTTAGTGTTAACGGTACTACCACCACAGACACACTTCACATAGCTAACTGCCTCAACTCCACCTTCTCAGACCTCTGCTCAGTCCTCCCTAGCAACTTTCTCGATCCAATTCAGCCTACCCCACCGCCTGAGCTCCTCCACCCCCCCTTCAAACTCGGAGTCATTACTCCTACAGAAGCAAAAGCCTACTTGTCCAAAGCCCTCCAGAGCTCCAGTTGTTTATTGAGAAGTATTCGGAAAGACCTTTGAGTCAGAGACTCATTTACAAAGGTTCCTTGTCATGCAACAGGTACAACACAAACATCAGGGCACAGTACAGGCAGTTGAAATGCAAAAGAAGGACTTAAGGTGGCATTACAGGATTAGCAGGTAACTAGGGGCGGTTCCGGGGCAATGTGAGGAAGTATTTTTTCACAGAGAGGGTAGTGGATGCATGGAACAGCCTTCCTGAAGAGGTTGTGGGGTCTAAAACTATGGGAGAATTCAAGAATGCATGGGACAGACATAAGGCAGTTCTTGTGGGGGGGGGGGTAGGAAGAAATAGGCTGTTGGTTAACTAGGATCTGCGGCCTGTCCTGTAGGTAGGGAAATGGGCAGACTAGGTGGGCCAAGCGGTCCTTATCTGCTGTCAAAGTCTCTGTTTCTATTACAGTCAGGATAAGAGATACAGAGTAGATCAGAAAAGTAGAAGGGTCACCGGTTACTCCAAAGACGCCTTCCGATATGCATATCCTATACCTTGTACTAGACTCGGTTATCTCCCCACTCACGGACTTTCTAAATCTGTCCCTGTGCCTGGGCCAGTTCCCAACCTCATGAAAAACAGCAGTGATAACACCAATATTGGAATGTGGCGACGGCTCCGTCCCAAACAACTACCGGCCCATCTCAGTTCTCCCCCCACTCTCTAAAGCCCTTGAAATGATCATGGCTAATCGGCTCACTAACTACTTCCTCGCACACAACCTCTTATGTAGGAAGCAGCATGGTTTCAGAGCTGGTCATAGCACTACGACCGCCCTCACAGAATTCACGAACTCACTGCACTCCTCGCGTGACAAGGGGCACCTCGTAGGGGCCGTGTTTATAGACTTCTCAAAGGCCTTCGACACGGTTTCTCACCCCCCCGCCTTCTTAACACATTACAACAAATTGGGTCTGTCATTGTCCACTCTCATGGTTCTCCAGCTATCTTTCATCTAGAGCCCAATGTGTTAAAATTAATAATACCATATCTACTATGCTGCCTGTGCGCTTAGGAGTTCCCCAGGGATCTATCTTGGGTCCCCTGCTGTTCAGCATCTACCTCAACTCCCTGTCTAAATCCTGCCCCGGCAACCTTCTTCTCTATGCAGACAATGCTGTTCTTTACGCCACACATCCTGATCCTCTCTCTCTCTCTCTCTCTCTCTCTCTCTCTCTCCAGCGTACCTTACAAAACTCCTCTCAGACTGAACACTGGTTTGCTGAACACAGATTGGTGGTCAGCATTAAAAAAAAAAAAACTAAGACAATGCCATGCCCACCACCAAAACAGATCAAAGGATTTCCCCCTGGAGATACTCTCCACCTCTCTCATCCCACTGGAACAGATCCAAAAGTATAAGTATCTAGGTATTACATTTGACATTTCCCTCTCATTCCACGAACATATAAAAATCCTCACCTCCGCCACCAACACCCGCATTGGTCTCCTGTACAGACATAAAGACTGCCTGCCACCAGAAGCATTTCACCTAGCCATTACCTTCTCAGTCTTATCGCTGGTGGACTATGGCCTCACAATCTATGCTGCCACCGACCCTACAGCACTTCATCAAATACAAGTAGTCATCAATAAGGCCTGCCAGCTCCTCTCTGGTGCCGACAGAAATGCACATACCTGCACCCTATACGTGCTCACCAATATCCTCTCTCTTGGGGAAAGACTATTATACCAGACCTATCTCTTCACCAAAAAAATCCACCTGGTTTAACCTCAGTAGGTGTCATGGCTTCTCTTCAGGCAGCCACCATCTACGGTGTCCACATGGGCCGCCCCAAACTATCTGGAAAGTGCCTAGGGTCAGGACCACCTAGCTCAGTGATCCTTCCCCTTAGGAGCTCCATCCTGGTACAATGCCCTCCCACTAGCCATCACATCAGTCACCAATCTAGGTCCTTTTAAAGCTGCCTTTATGTCCATATCCTCCTCAATGCCAATGCCAGTGTAACCGGTAACCTGTGGATCCTGCACCATGCCGCTAGGCCACACACCCACCCTTGGCCTGGCAGTGGAGAGCCCTCACTATTTCTAGCCTACAGGCTCCTCACCTCCCTCGGTTACCATATAGTTGCACTGGACACTGAATGCATTGTATTATGTACAAGACAAGGCCTCCCTGAGGCTGCTTACTACCAATTCATATCATGCATTGCTTTAGCTACCAATTGTATAGGTCTTAACCGCTCATTAGGTAAATATGTCGATAGCTCTGCCCTGTTTTAGCTACCAAATGTATAGGCATTAACCAGTGCTAATTGTACTTCTACTCTGTATGATTGCTCACCCACATTTATTCTATGTATGTACCGTATGAATGTCTATATTTTATTCTGACGTTGAGCCTTTGGAAACGAGTCTATGACTCAAAGGGTTGTAATTCCAATTTCCTAAATAAATAAATAATGCTTAGCGCCAGTAGCTGCGGCCCTCAGACACGATGGCCTGTATGTCTTTCCGTACCTGGACGACTGGCTGCCGAAAGCTCAGTCCTGGAACATGCTACTGCTGACTCTGGAGTGTACACTTCAGTTGTTTCACTCCTTAGGGATCACTGTCAACTTGCTTATGTCCATCCTGACCCTGGCCCAATGACTGCAATACATAGGGGCAGTTCTGGATTCTGGTCTGGGAAAGACTTTCCTGCCACAGGACAAGGCAGACTGTTTAATGGCTCAGGCCCAATTTGTGGCCCAGAACCAGTATGTTAAGGGCTGGGAATTTATATATATATATATTTTTTAAATCCTGTGTTTTTTTTACCCCTGTTTTCGTCCGTCCTTATGCCCCGAGGGTGCGCGTGGAGGCATGCCAAGCCTTGAGGTATCCTGCCACTACTTGCCACCCCCTCCTGCCAACACTACCCATTGGACTGCCACCCGATGGGAGCGGAACTACGGGCCGGGGGGTGACAACTTCTTCAGGAGAGGGGAGCTGCCTTTTGGCTGCTCAATCCTGTCACCCCCCCCCCCAATGCCGTTTCTCCAACCTGAGGTCATTCCTGAACCCAGGTTGCCGGCATGACATGAGGTAAGGTGTCCAGCTCCCTCAGCCCTCTGTGCCACCGGGCTGGCCCTAGGCTAGGAATTTTTGTGACCGTACCTTTGGCCAGACTGCACATGTGGGTTCCCAAATGGACAACACTGATGATCTGGATCAGCAAGTCCTGGTCTCTTCTCCAGTGCACAAGGTACTTCAGTGGTGGAAGGAACCCAGCAACCTCCTAAAAGGGGTTCCCTACCTTTTTCCGTCTCCAATCAGATCTTTGCCATGGATGCCATGGGCCTTAGTTGGGGAGTGCACCTGGGTCATTTTTGAACCCAGGGGACCTGGTGCAGGCCCACCTCCAAATAAATGTTCTGGAGATGCGGGCAGTCCTGTATGTCCTTCAGGCCCTCCATAACCATCTCTCTCCAGGTCCCCTGCCATTGCAATCTGACAGCCTCAGTGTGATCTGTCACATCAACAAAAGGGGGGGGGGGGGCTTGTTCATACCACCTGTCAGGAGGCAATGAAAGTCTTGTACTGGGCTCTTGATCACAGTCTAGAACTGTCAGCTGCTCATGTTCCAGGCAACCAAAACACCTTGGTGGATAGCCTCAGCCAATCACAGTCCAGAACGCACACATGGGAACTGCTGTCCTCTGTCGTGGAAGACCTGTTTGGCAGATGGGGTTGTCCGGAGTTGAACCTTTTTGTGTCCCCACTCAGTGGAAAGGTGCTGCGTTTCTGCTCACTTGATCCAGGACCTGGAGTTTTCTGATGACATGTTGTCCCTCTCCTGGAAAGGGAGGTTTCTCTGTGCCTTCCTCCCCCTTTCCTCTTGATTCAGAGGGTACTCACCTAGCTCCAAATGGAAGGGACTGCTCTGATTCTGGTGGTGCCATTCTGGCCACGTCAGATATGGTTTCCATTGCTGCAACAATTGACTGTGGCACCTCCAGTTCCCTTGCCCCCTTTGCCAGGATCTGTTGACACAGTTGCAGGGAACCCTGGTCCATCCAGACCTCAGGTCCCTCCGGCTGCATGCATGGCTCCAGAAGACATAGCCATTGCCCAGTTTGGGGTCTCCCAGAAAATGGCTGATGTCCTGGTAGCTGCTAGGAAACCGTCCACCAGGGCAACTTACTGGATGAAATGGAAGAGATTTGCTATCTGGGCTACTTCCCATCATCTAGACCTTTTCTCTTGTCCAGTTAGCCAGGTTCTGGAGTACCTCCTGTCCATGTTGGGGGCCAGTCTCCAATACTCCTCTGTTAAGGTGCACCTGTCTGCCATCTCGGCCTTCCACGAGCCCACTGAAGAGCAGACCTTGGCCCAACTAGAGGTGACCCATACTTTTTGGTGAGGCATTCTTCATCTTAATCCTCCTATTCGAAACTCGGTCCCAGCTTGGGACCTGAATTTTATACTAGAGAAATTGGCACTGCCTCCTTTTGAGCCAGCTGCATCTTGCAAGCTGCACTTTTTGTCCTATTTTAGAGCCACAAGCTCTCGTGTGTGAGCAGCCTTATTTGATTTTCCACAAAGACAGTGTGACTTTGCATGCCAACCCTAAGTTTCTTCCTAAGGTGGTATCTGAGTTTACTTTAAATCAGTCTATCCACCTACCTGTTTGTTACCCAGAGCATGCCAAGCCAGGGGAAGCATTGCTCCATACTTCAGATGTGCATAGGATTCTTAGTTGCTATACACATCGCATGAAGGACTGCAGGAAGTCCTCCCAGTTTGTTTCTTTTGCCCCTGGAAAAGAGAGCGTTCCAGTTTCTAAACAGTACCTGGCCAACTGTATTACTTTTTGTTACAGGAAGTATGGTAAGGAACTCTCTGTAGTTGTTCATGGCCATGTAAGTGAAAAGAGGAAGTCTAGGGGAGGGCTTGTAAGGTTAAAAAGAGATTGGGGGGTGGCAATGCAGAGGGGGATCAGGAAAAGGCACACACCCTGAAAAAATACTTTTGTTCGCTGATTTTTCCTCAACTGTGAGATAAGCTCAGCTCGGGCCTCTATTCTGAGAGAAAAAAATTACACTGCAAGGTGATTTGATCAGTAGTAACACTTTACTGACATATTCAGTTATGTATACAGGAACCCAGACCCTGAGAGCTCTCCTGGTTAGCAGAGTACAGACAGGTTTGATCCAGACCCCAGATATGACTCAGGACCTTGGGGTCTCTCTGCAGAGGTTGTACTGTCCTCTCACAACTGGATCCACGTGGCCCATCCTATTTTTCCTTTCACACACCAGAGGGTGAGGTCATACCTCGGGTCTGAGCCTGTTCTGCTCTACATAACTTTACCAGTTTCCCCCACTAAGCTGTTTGCTTTGGGTTTCCATTTTTATACACACATTGTGACACAGTAGCATCTGCAGGAGGTGGCACCACTATGAGCTCTTCTCATGCTTGGACCTTCTTTGATGGACAACCAGGAGTACCCTGGTCCCGAGAGCAGCTGCTCCATACTGGGCCAGTCTCCCTGCAGGAGCCTTGAGATGACTCTTGTGCTGATTGCCTCACATAAGTGTCTTCTCACTGTGACAGGGAGATCCTGCCACTCTTGAGGGCAGACCTTTTCTTAAATCTGTTGCAACAGTTCTTTTTCTTAGCCTAATCTGTCTTTTACAATTTCTAGTCCATAAGGTTGGCCACCTATGGGCACACCCCCCCTTTCTTGACTATGCTATGTGTCCTCTTTAACTTTCCTTTTCCCCCTCAGGTCCTCATACAGGGAAGTTATTATTGTGACCTCCGTGCTGATGTAAAACAACAGGCTGTGTTCCTCGTTGTTGGATTTAGTATGCAGTGGCACTGTCATAAAAATACCATGATGTATTTTTTTATTTTATTAATTTATTTAACTCTCTGATTATATATACCTTTGAGCTAAGTGCTCTTTTACAAAGGTTCCACATCAGTAGAAAGGACAACAGATTAAGCAGGACAGTAAAGTACGGTACAGTAAAGTGTAAATTGGAGGTACAAAAATCATAATAGACACAATATCATAATGGACAGTCAATGTAAAACAGAGACACATTCTGCTAATCAGTTTCAGGTGCAGGAAAATGCATACAGTACATTGACATCGGCCAGCAGGCTTTGTCAAGACAAACAGGGCACAGAGTATAGGAAGGGATGGGAGGGTGGGCTGGAAATTGTAAGGGGGGTGGGAGGGAAGTGAAGAGAGGTGGGGCAAGGGAGAGGGAAGGGTTGAGGGGGGTAAGGGGGATGCATGGGGAGGGGTAGGAGGCAAGAGTGCTAAGTTACTATGAAAGAGGTTGAGTGCTAAGGTCGAGGTTCAGGAAAACATGGTTAAGGGAGACAGTCACAGGTGCTAGCTGTAGATAGTAGTGACCGAAGCTTGGATTTCAACGGGCCCAGCTTAGTTTCGGAGAAGATGTCACTGTTGAAAGCATTCATCCAGAGGGGGGCCCTGTAGGCGAATTACCTTTGCCCCAGATGGTTCAGCGATGAGGGACCTGTAGGAGTTGAGATTCAGAACCTTGGGTGCAGCGTGGATTACGAGGGGGGGCTTAGAAGATGTATATGCCTTATGTGTATGAAACCTGTAAATGTTGAAAATACCATGGCATTAAGTGTTTTGATAAAGGTAAAAAGTTACTAGGGGACTGTATTGTAAAAATTAAGTTAGTTGTGCTATTTAAAAATGCATGTAAATTGCTGTAAACTGAGCCAGTCTGAAATGTCATGGTGATTTACATATACAGCTCATGATGCTTTGCATTATGGGAGTATGTGCAATGTTGTGTTTCTCTGAAATTTGGCTTATTGCCAGTGCCCTTTGGTGTATCCCTTACATCAGTGCTTCTGCATTGAGGTTCTTTATCTTTAACTTGTTTTGAGGTTTTTCTTTTTTGAGCCCCCATCACCCAAGCAAACAAGTCAAACATAGAGATAAAGTGTTTTTTCACCGAAAAGTTAGATCAGTGGGTCAAGTGCAGAGGAAGGACATGCATAGTCTGTTGCTGCAAACTGATGTACGGAAGAAGGACTATGCCATTGCTGAAGGTTATCTGCTGTATTTTGAATAAACATCACACAGAGATTGTGTGTTGAACCTGAAGTCCGGTGTCTGGTCCATCTGTTATCCCACAACCCCTCCATACTCCCTCTCCAGCAAGTGTGCTGGGAAAAGTACAGCAGGGCATACTCTAACGTGACCACTGGTGGTAGTTTACAGTCACCCCAGTCCCTCTGCTAGAGGCAGCAGTTATGGTACCCAACCCGGCTGGAGATCTTCTGTACTCACTGTAAGCATATCTCCTTTTTTAGTCCACAGCTTTGTCTATCTCACCAGATTTTTCTCCATCAGCAGCTCGGCTGGCATCTCTCAGGCACATGACATAACCCCCCACAAATGACAGTCCCTCTTCAGTAGGGCCCTCCCTGTGCTGCATGGGTGCCAGGCACTACCTTTGAGGGGAAGCCCCACAAGTTCCCGCACAGTCCTGATGTGACCCCTTCAAACTCCCAAGAACTTACAGCAATCTATACTAAATTACCCCAGATCCTTTCCGTGGGATCTTCACTTCTGTTTTGGGCCTGTCCCTGGGGACCACCAGGCAACTGAACTTTGAGATAATTTGATCTCAAAGGCTGGATACAAGAATAGCTGCAAAGTGTGAGGTTCTTGCCAACTTTATTTATTATTTACTGAAATCTCGGAATTGCAAACCTTTGAGTCAGGGACTCTTTTACAAAGGCTCCACGTTAAGAGTATACAAGGTAAACAAAAAAATGCAAAAAACAAACAATGTAATTACAACAGGAGTAAATAAGGAGGTAGTACAATACAGTAGTACAAATAACAATGTAGCAGCATAGTAGTACAAACATGACAAGGAGGGCGCAGTATACATCAGTTTGTAGGAAAAAAATAAGTGCCTACAGGGGAGGGAGGCTACATATCAACATGAGTAGAATAATAACATTATAATACAGGTTTGCTGGGAACAAGAAGTAGATTAAACGTGAAAATGCAAACTTTAGCATTCGAGTGGAGGAGTTAAGAGTGTATTCTCACAGAACAGAGATGTAGGCTATGGATGCACGGGTAACAAAGAAGTGGCAGCCCAGGGGACTCTGCCAACCTAGTGATTGGGAAGTAGCAATTTATAGGGGTGGGCAAAGGAAACAAAATAAATCACAGAAGACGAGGGGAGGGTAAAAGAGAAAGGGAGGACAAGGGTAGGAAGAACATGGATTAGTAGAGCAGCGAAAATATGAAAGGCAGGAGCAGGCAGGGAAGGGCAGATAGTGGGAACCTTAACTTTAAGGGTAATCTGGCATGTGACCAACAGGAAGTGACCTAGAAGACACCCTGGCACTGTCTCTCACTGGCATGCAGCTTCCACATTGTCTCTCACTAAGCCAGAGTCACTACCAGAGTAGGGTCTGGCATTCTAGTAACCAGCCCTCCACTCCCTACTGACAGAAGGGGGGTTTTACACACAGAATAGTGGTCTTCCCTTCTGTAGAGGATGGTGGTTATCCCTTCTTCCAGAGGATGGGGATCATCCCTGCTTACAGAGGATAGGGGTGGCCCCTTCTGCAGGGGATGGTGGTTGCCCCTTCTGAGGAGGATGGGGTCACCCTTTCTGCTGGTGGAGTTCCTTCTCTGGCAAGGAAGGGTTGCCTCTGTGGCAGAGGAGGGGGTCCATTGCTGTGGTAGAGGAGGGTATGTGTGTCCCTCTGGCAGAGGAGGGGGTGCATCCTTGTGCCAGAGGAGAGGGGTGCGTTCCTCTGGCAGAGGAAGAGGGGTGCGTTCCTCTGGCAGAGGAAGAGGGGTGCGTCCCTCTGGCAGAGGAAGAGGGGTGCATCCCTCTGGCAGAGGAGGAGGGGTGCGTCCTTCTGGCAGAGGAGAAGGGTTGGTGCATCCCTCTGGCAGAGGAGGAGGGGTGGTGCATCTCTCTGGCAGAGGAGGTGGGGTGTTGCGTCCCTCTGGCAGAGGAGGAGGTGGTGCGTCTCTGGCAGAGGAAGAGGAGGGGGGTGGTGCGTCCTTCTGCAGAGGAGGAGGGAGGAGGAGGGGTGGTGCGCTCTCTGGCAGAGGAGTAGAAGGAGGGGTGGTGCGTTCCTCTGGCAGAGGAGGAGAGGTGCGTCCCTCTGGCAGAGGAGGAGGAGGGGTGCGTCCCTCTGGCAGAGGAGGAGGAGGGGTGCGTCCCTCTGGCAGAGGAGGAGGAGGGGTTCATCCCTCTTGCAGAGGAAGAGGAGGGGTTCGTCCCTCTGACAGAGGAGGAGGAGGAGGAGGGGTGCGTCCCTCTGGCAGAGGAGGGAGGAGGGGTGTCCTCTGGCAAGAGGAGGAGGAGGGGTGCGCCTCTGACAGAGGAGGAGGGTGCGCCCTCTGACAGAGGAGGAGGAGGGGGTATCCTCTGACAGAGGAGGAGGAGGGGTGCGCCCTCTGACAGAGGAGGAGGAGGAGTGCGTCCCTTTGGCAGAGGAGGAGGAGGGGTGCATCCCTTGGCAGAGGAGGAGGAGGGGTGCGCCCTCTGGCAGAGGAGGAGGAGGGGTGCGTCCCTCTGGCAGAGGAGGAGGAGGGGTGCGCCCTCTGGCAGAGGAGGAGGAGGGATGCCTCTGGCAGAGGAGGAGGGTGCGTCCTCTGGCAGAGGAGGAGGGGTGGGCGCCCTCTGGCAGAGGAGGAGGAGGAGGGTGGTGCGCCCTCTGCAGAGGAGGAGGAGGGTGGTGCGTCCTCTGGCAGAGGAGGAGGGGTGCGCCTCTGGCAGAGGAGGAGGAGGGGGTGGCCCTCTGGCAGAGGAGGAGGAGGAGGGGTGCGTCCCTCTGGCAGAGGAGGAGGAGGGGTGCGTCCCTCTGGCAGAGGAGGAGGAGGGGCGTGTCCCCCTGGCAGAGGAGGAGGAGGGTGCGCCCTCTGGTAGAGGAGGAGGAAGAGGAGGGTGCGCCCTCTGGCAGAGAAGGAGGAGGGGTGTCTCTCTGGCGGAGGAGGAGGAGGAGGGGTGCGCCCTCTGAGAGAATGAGGTGTCACCTCAGGGCAGAGGATGGTGGGGTTTTGTGGGGTGTTGCTCTGCAGAGAACAGTGGGTGTTGTCTCTCAAGCAGAGGACAGCGGGGGTCTCATCTCCAGCAGAGGATTGGGGAGTTGCCTCACGCTTGAGGATCGAAGGCTGCCCCTCCCGCAGAGGACAGGGGATGCCCCTTCTAAGGAAGACTCATCTTCACCCATAGATTCTTAGTACGAATACTAATCACTGTGCATGAAATGGTAATCTCCTTTGCAGAGGTACTGGTCCTGACTACTGATTCACACATTGACCCAGTGTGTTTGTATATAACCTATATCCATAACAAATGATGCCAGGATTTGCAGAGCTGGATCCAGGATTTTGTTACGGGGTAGCAATTTGGTGAAAGTGTAGTGGTACTTTAAGAACAGTATAAAATGGTATTTCTGTGAAAAACTTAAGATTAGGCTGAAACAAGTGCAGTTGGGGACCCTGGATGGTGGGTAGTGGTTGCAACTTCTCTACATAGTTGGACAGTGGTCTTCTTTGGGGTAGGGGGGCTGTGTATATTCTGCCACCCTAGCTGTACCATCCATCCCCACCCTAGAATGTCCACCTATGAATGAGACCGAGAGGAAAAAACATTTCTAAGAGACCATGCCTTGAAGGTACAATGTTAGTGGTTAGGTTAATGAATCTGTTGGTGGGGGTGGGGCGCTAATCAATGCCTGTTGTTTTTCTGTCAGTGCATGTGATGTGCCCAGAGGAAGACCTTTTTAGATGGCAGACTAGCAGTGATCCTCTGAGACCTCCGTTGGTGACACTCTTATTAGTATTCAGTATTTAGTACTATCTTTGTTTTTTTTAATTCTGGTTTCTGAGTAGTTGTTTAATTGCATTGTGATGTCTATGAGCCCTGGACTAATGGAAGTACTCTATAATAAAACTGGCTGCTCTGGCAGTGCTCTCTCTTTATTGAACGGTCGAGACCAGGAACCCAATTAGGGGGAAGAGTGGATAAAGGTCCTAAATTAGTTCACCAAGGTCTGCTAAACGGTTACCGTATATACTGGAGCTGGGAGCAGCTACAGTAATGCCAGTTAAGCCTGAGGCTACGTCTGGGTGGAGACAGCATGCCGGGCTCAAGTCTCACTTGTCTATTCTGGCTGCAGGAATCGGCTGGTATAATTCTGTCAAGGCTTCCTGGTGGGCTTGGACCCCATCCCCAGTTTCCAAAATGGATGGGAAGCAGTGTTTAGCAGGGCCTCTAAAATAATAGCTAGACTTAGCTGAATTTGCAGCCTGGCCACTATAAAATCACAGTAAGTGGCCATTGTGGCTAGCAGCCTGAAACACGAACACATTAAGAAAAAAAGCACACAAAATTATTCATTCTGCTCCCTCTGTCCTGCAGAACAGAACATATTTAGGTTGGAGTAGGGATGAGGATTGGCCCAGCTCAGACGATGGGCTGGGAGCCCTCCACACTATATAGGTTCTCTCTATCCCTCAGGGGTGCCCTCAGTGGTGACCACTGGTTAGTTCTTACTTCAACACTAGTGAATGTCGTGGCTCACTGTACCATTCTGATACTGCTCCTAGATGCATTGTGTCCATGGGACTGGTTGTCCAGTTATGTTTGTACATTGTCCTAGTTGTTTGCTGTATCAGCACTGTATACTGGAACTTCATTCCGATTACTAGTGATTGTAGCTTATCCTATAGGGAAATTCTATATTGCACTTGATATCTGCAACAGCGTGCACTTTTGCTCAATTCTGTGGGAGATAAAACTAACTACCCTTGGTAATTGCTTTTTATTTACATATTTATTTAGTGTCTGTTTAACCAAGAAGGGGCTTGCAAACTCTGTTTATCTTGTGAATAACGTCAGAAGGATTTAAATACTACATTTGGGTAGACCCTTGGAGGTAGCTAGATCGTCTACTAGGATTTTCTGACAGTTAAACTATTTTTAAATAAATTACAGGTGGCTGAGGAGTTGAATAAGGAGCTTGCAAACTCTGCTTATCTTGGGAGTAACTCAAGGGTTTGAATACTGCATTTTGGTTGTCCCTTGGGGTAGCTGGATTGACTACTAGATTTTGAGACAGAAACTATTTTTAAATAATTTCCTTGCATAGGATTTTGTGATAGGTTTATTTTTAAATAAGTTACTGGAGGTTAGTTGAATTACTATAAAGGGCAGTACTCACCAGGATGGTGGAGCAGTGGTGTATTTGATTGTTTCTAACAGTCACCTGTGGTTGTAGACTACCCACCCACCCTCCCCCGCCGCATGGCAGTTCCTTTATAGCCAAAGTTCTGACATCACTTCCTCAACAGGTCTTGGGGCAGAACTGTCATATTCTTAATAACCCAGCACAGTGCAGAAACGGTAAGCACATTACATATAAAATATATATATATATATATATATATATATATATTACATATTGTATATTGTAGGGAGAGGGATATGGGAGTGGTGCAATGCACTGGCTGTGGGGCAGCAATTTTCCGGGAGACGTTCTGGAAACTGCGTTGCTGTCCTATTTGCAGGCAGCTGTCGTCTCTGAGGGAGGAGGTTGCCCACCTCCAGGCTGAACTGGCAAGGATTAAAGAGGCCTCCCCCACCCAAAGAGCACCACTGCCACAACCACTGCCTCAGAGGTTGCCACGTATGAAGAGCAGTTGGACTACTGTGGGTTCTGGGAGGGTGCAGGTGGTGGAACAGAGGCGAAGCCCCCTAGTTGTACCTCTACACACGTCATATGTAAGTCTGGCAGAGCAAGGTTCCTCTATGATGGCACCCTCAGTGGAGACCGAGAAGAATGCTGAGGACATCCACATGGTAGACCCACAAAAGGGTGGCAAGGGACACCACAGGGGAAGGAAACAGCTTCTGATAGGGGACTCAATTGTTAGGGGTGTAGAACTAGGGAAGGGAGAGGAGAGGGAAGTAAGGTGCCTGCCTGGTGCCATGGCTTGGAGGGACAAGAAGCGAATCCTCAGGATTGCAGAAGCAGCATCACAGGAGAGGGAACTAGATATCATTGTCCACCTTGGGACAAATGACCTAGCTAGGCATGTAATAAGTGCAGTGCAGGATGAATTTCTGGAGTTGGGGAGGGGCCTCAGACAGGTAGCAAGCATAGTTACCTTCTCAGAGGTGCTGCCAGTCCCTGGCAGGGGTGAGGCTAGGGTACTGCACACCATGCAGTTTAATGAATGGTTGCAAAACTGGTGCAGAGCACAGGGCCTTGGCTTCATTGTGGACTGGGTGTACACCTGGAGAGATGAAGGTCTATACTGGCATGATGGTCTGCATCTGTCCGCGAAGGGAACCAAGCTCCTAAGTGACAGGTTTAAATACTTCCTTGGCAAGCTTTTAAACTAGCTAAGGGGGGAGATGCTGATAAGAGGCAGGAAATTTCAAGCCTCCCCCCCACAAAACATGGCAGGTAGTAAGGTAAACACTGAGGTACAGAGCACAACAGAGGGCAGGACAGGGGTAAATGGAAAAATAGACAATGACAATGAGAGCAGAGATGGGGAGAAAAAAGGATAAAGCCAACATTAAATGGAGGGCAATGAGTATCAATGCCTGTAGTCTGGGAAACAAGCTTTCTGAGCTAGTAGCCCTGATGGAAGATGAATAATTGGATATTGTGGCAGTCACAGAAACATGGTACACGGAGAACCATGACTGGGATGTCAACATACCGGGGTACACAGTCTACAGAAGGTACAGGGAGGGTAAAAGAGGAGGTGGAGTAGCTCTATACACAGGGGAAGGGATCAAAGCTACAGAACTAAAAAGTAAAGGGGGAGGACAGGAGACACTCTGGGTCACCTTGGAGACAGGGAATGGCATCACAATCCACACAGGGGTTGTATACAGACCCCCATCTCAAGGGGAGGAAACAGACAAGAAAATGATAGAGGACATTCTCAAAATGGCTGAAAAAGGGGAGATGCTGTTGATGGGGGACCTGAATATGCCAGATGTTAACTGGATGACATGTACTGCAGCCACATCCAAGAGCAGGGTCATTCTCGATGCCCTGCAGGGGGCAGGCCTTAGACAGCTAGTGTTGGAACCCACTTGGGAGGGAGCAATACTAGACCTGGTACTCTCAAATGGAGAGAGGATCACAAATTTAGAAGTCAGTAGATATCTGGGAACAAGCAACCACTGCACAGTGCGCTTCACGATAAGCACAACCATGGAGACAAGCCATACAAAAACAAGGATACTGGACTTTAGAAGGGTTGACTTTGGCAAAATGGGTGAATACCTGAGGAATGCACTAGCAAATGGCCAAAAAGGAGGGGTGGAAAAACAATGGAGAAAAATCAAAACTGCCATCATAGTGGCAACAAGCCTTTATATGAAACAAAGAAAACAAAGCGGAGTAAAAAAACACTATGGTTCTCAAAAGAGGTGGCAGGGAAGGTTAAGGAGAAAAGGGCTGCATTCAAAAAGTATAAGAAATCACAGAAGGAGCACGACAGAGAACTGTATCAATTAAAGCAGAAAGAAGTGGGGAGGGCAGTCAGAATAGCAAAGGCCCAAACCGAGGAAAAAATAGCCAACTCAGTTAAGAAGGGGGATAAAACCTTTTATAGGTACATTAGGGAGCATAGGAAGGTTAAGGGAGGAATAGTGAGGATTAATAAAGGAGAGAGGAGGTGAGCAGAGGAAGACAGTGAAAAGGCAGAGATACTGAATGAATACTTTTGCTCAGTATTCACAAAAGAAGATGAGGAGGAGTTACCTGAACCAGACAGTAGAATCACTCTGGGTAGTGGGGTTGACACCAGTCCATTTACAGAAGAAAGAGTCTTGAAAGAACTCCTAAAACTCAAGGTGGACAAAGCAATGGGGCCTGATGGGATTCTCCCCAGAATCCTAAAAGAACTAAGGGAGGACCTAGAGACACCACTGGCCACACTTTTTAACAAATCATGGGAGGATGGGGTGGTACCTGAGGACTGGAGGAGGGCAGATGTGATTCTCTCACAAAGTGGGAGCAAGGCAGAAGCAGGTAACTACAGACCTGTAAGTTTGACCTCAGTGGTAGGGAAAATGATGGAATCACTTCTGAAAGAAAGAATTGTTGAGTACCTAGAGGCCAGCGGGGCACATGACCCAAATCAGCATGGATTTACAGCAGGAAGGTCATGTCAGACAACTCTAATTGATTTCTTTGACTGGGTGACCAAAGTAATAGACCAGGGAGGGGCTGTGGATATGGCCTACCTAGACTTTAGCAAGGCATTTGACACAGTCCCGCACAAAAGATTAATAATCAAGTTAGCCAGCCTGGGAGTGGGTTCCAAGGTGGTAGCCTGGGTAGCAAACTGGCTGCACAACAGGACACAGAAGATAATAGTGAATGGAACACATTCCGAAGAAAGGAGAGTTACTAGTGGAGTACCTCAGGGCTCCGTACTGGGTCCAGTCCTCTTTAACATCTTTATAGGTGACATTGCAGAGGGCCTAGAGGGAAAGGTATGCCTCTTTGCAGATGACACAAAGATCTGTAACAGAGTTGATACACGGGAGGGGTAGAAAGGATGAGAAGGGACTTCGCAAGGTTGGAGGAATGGTCAGACATATGGCAACTTAGATTCAATGCAAAGAAGTGCAAAGTAATGCACCTGGAAAACAAAAACCCAGGAGAAGAGTACACAATAGCAGGGGAGGTACAAACAATAACAAAAATTGAAATGGACTTGGGGATAGTCATATCAGATGACCTAAGCAATGTGAGAAGTCAGTAAGGAGAGCCAGGGGATACTGGGATGTATAGGAAGGGGCATCACAAGTAGAAAAAGGGAAGTGGTTATCCCTCTGTACAGACAGTTGGTGAGACCCCATCTGGAATACTGTGTGAAGTTTTGGAGACCCCATCTACGCAAGGACATAGACAGGATGGAAGCAGTCCAGAGGAGAGCAACTAAAAAGTTGCAGGGTCTGCATCAGAAACCATATGAAGAGAGACTGAGAGAGCTTAATATGTATACCCTTGATGAAAGGAGGGACAGGGGGGACATGATAGAAACTTTCAAGTACCTCAAGGGAATCAACAAAGTCCAGGAGGGTAGCATCTTTCAGAAAAAGAGATGTGTAAGAACAAGGAGGCACAATTTAAAGATACTGTAGAGGAGGGAGGAAATGGCTCAGGGGTAATGTGAGGAAATTTTTTTTCACGGAGAGAGTGGTGGATGCATGGAACCGCCTTCCTGGCGAGGTTGTTGGGTCTAAAACAGTGGGGGAATTCAAACATGCATGGGACAGACATAAGGCAATTGTAGTGGAGGGTTGCAGGAAGTAGGCTGTTGGTTAACTAGAATCTGCAGCTTATCCAATAGGTAGGGAAATGGGCAGACTGGGTGGGCCAAGTGGTTCTTATCTGCCGTCAGTCTGTTTTCTATGTTTCTATCTGTATGGACTGCAAAGGCTGTTATCACTTTCTGGTGCTGATCTGCTGATGCTTTTTTCAAACAACATGAAGTCTTGCTATATTATGACATATGCAGTGAGTCCCAACCTTCGAACTGCTCCGGAGGTGAAAGAGTTAACTTTCCATGCCAGGCATGGAACTTTGAGCACGAGCTTGGTTGAAAACTCTGTCTGTTGTTCTCCAAACTCAAACTGTCAGATTCTTTATTCCGCCTCACTGAACAGTCGCTCCGGAGATTTCTCCTTCTGCTCGGGTTCATTTTCGCGGGTTAAAGTATTAATTTTTCGCTTTTTAACCGAATTTAAACCGCAACCGTCAGTTCAAGCTCTGTCTGTGGTATTGTAAGTACTAGATAGGTTTTACATTTACTTTCTGTGTGGAACTTGTAACGGTATTATCGGTTCGGTTTGAACCGATCAGGTTGTTGTAAATACATTAATCTGTCTTTAGAGTGCGGTTCTAGTTCTTATCGGTTCTAAAAAACGGATTTCATTACGTGTTTTTTCCACGACCCGTGACATGGTTGGGAACCGATAAGAGAGTCTTGCTTTGGCGGATTGCCGTGAACGGGCAAGTTTTGGTTAGGCTGGCACTATGTCTGAGAAACCCAAAAGAAAACCGGGCCACTGGTTTCAACATGCAGTGTTTGTGGGGAAGCTTTGCCAAGGCTGACCCCACACCACCTGTGTTTATTGTCTGGGTTTGACCACCCCAGTGCAGACTGCCAGATTTGCAAACATTTTCCTGCAGCTACCCTGGATAAGAGAGTTGGTAGGCTCAGGGAAAGGGAGGCCAAGAAGTCCGCTGACCCGGATGGCCAGCCCGGTTCGGTTGTAACCCAACCGGAGGGAGTGCCCTCTGACCAGGGCGAGACTTCCTCGGGCAAAAGGAAAGCCGACTCGGAGGAGTCGGTTCCAGCAAAAAGGGCTAGAAAATCAGCAGGTGTGGAGCCAAAATTCTCTCCAACCGCTGAAGAAATAGCCAAAGCGATTAAAATTGTCCAGTCGCTTCGTTCCACCGAACTGGCACCATCAGGTAAGCGCCGTGATTGTCTGGTCGGTTCCATCGGTTCAAGAATATGATTTAGAGGAATTTTATGAACCGGAGGAGGGGAAAGAGGAGTATGACGAGAGTGAATGTGGATTTGAAAGTCTGGATGTGCCCATTGAACCGGACATCTCCCCAGACACACCTTCAGGAGTGTCTCCCCCTAGGCTTTCTGAGTCCCCCTCTCATTTTATGTTTTATAAAAAAGTGGCTGAAACCTCCAGCTCCCTATGGAGGAAGCTGTGGATGATCAAGAGGAGCCTGACTATGTAGAAATGATGGATATGTCTGAGTCTAGGAGACTGTCTATTCCTTTGCATAAATCTTTTGGGAAACAGACAGTAAAAATTCTAAAAATTCCTCACACTATACCTCCTGTGGATAAAAGAATGGACAAGAGGTACACATTGTCAGGCTCTGATAATGGAGTTCCTTGCACAACAATGCAGCCATGTTAGTAGTGCAGGCTGCAGCCTCAGACAAGGCAACATCCCTTGGCTTCACACCCCCTGACAAGGACTCCAGGAGGATTGATGCCATGGCAAAGAAACAGTACATGGCAGCATCCTTGGGACTCAGACAGGCAAATTTATATGGCTTATGTTGCTAGATACCAGAAATCCAGATGGGACACCGTTATGGCTCTAGCAAAGCAGGTCCCTGGCCAGCTTGCCAAGGAGCTGGAGCAGGTGGCTGCTGATGGTATTGAGGCATCTAAGGTGCAATTTCATGCTGCAGTGGACTCTAATGATGTGTCATCAAGAGTCATGGCTACATCTGTGGCTCTTTGCAGGATGGCTTGACTCAGGTGTACTAACCTGTCGCAGGATACCCAGACTAAGGCCATGGATTTTCCTGTTGTGGGTAATCCTCTGTTCGGGGAGCAGACAGATTTACATGAAGAAACTGGATGAGTATAGGACCACCTATAGGAGTGCACAGGCCAAGGAAAGGCAGGCCACTCCTCAAAGGCAGCCTTCCAGGTGCAGGGGCGGACCTTTTCATAGGCCTTTTTACCAAGCCCAGGCCTCCTCTTCAGCTTATGCCCAGAGGGGGTTCTTTAGAGGGAGAGGCAGACGGGCACAAGCAGACCTGCTTCCACCCCTCAGCCTAAAGCCCTGCCAAGCAGGCACCTTGATGGGGTGGCCAGGCCGATTCTCCACTACCTTGGGGGCAGGCTGGCTTACTTTGTCCAGGACTGAAAGTCTTTAACATCAGACAAGTGGGTCCTGGAAGTAGTCAGGGACTGGTTCTCAGCTTCAGAAAATTCCAAAGATGAGAACCAGGTCCTTCCACCTGCAAACATCAGAGGCACTTGCCCTAGAGACAGAGGTTTCTACCGTCCTGGCTTTCAGAGCTGTGGAAAGGGTTCCACCCCTACACCAGGGCAAAGGGTTGTAATCCAGGTACTTCCTTACCCCAAAAAAGACAGGAGAATGGCTTGCCCATCCTGGATCTCAGATACCTAAACAAGCACCTTTTAAAACCAAAATTCAAAATGGTGACTCTGGGAATTATCCTACCCTCTCTAAGGCCAGGGGACTGGCTAGAGTCCCTGGACCTCAAGGATGCCTACTTCCATGTTCTTATCAGAAGCTCCCATCGAAAGTACTTCAGATTCAACTGCCCTCAGGCTATTACCAGTTCAGAGCAATGCCCTTCGCCTCACCTCTGCCCCGAGGGTATTCACAAATGCCTGGCAGTAGTAGCGTCACTTAGAAGGCAAAAGATTGCCATCTTTCTTACCTGGACGATTGGCTCATAGTAGGCCAGTCTCCAGACCAAGTCAGATTACATCTTCAGGTAACCAGCAACTGCTCACATCTCTAGGTTTCTTCTCAATCTTCCAAAGTCAGTTCTAGAGCCTGTCCAGCTTCTCACCTTCATAGGTGCAGAACTGAATCACAAAGAGGCCAGAGCCTTCCTTCCTCTGGAAAGAGCAAGGACCCTGGTCTCTGGCCTCCTCTTTCCCCTGCAGGTCTCTCGACCAGCAGGCATTTTCTGCAGCTCCTGGGGCCATGGCTGCTTCTACAGCAGTAGTGCAGGGAGCAAGATTTCAGATGAGGGACATCCAGTTCCATTTGAGAGCCTTTTGTCTCAAAGGAGAGACCCTCTAACCAAATTGATCCCAGTGACTCAACCTGATCCAAGCCCTTCAGTGGTGGCAGGACTAAGCAGTCTGAGACAGGGGTCCCCTTCGCCTCAGTCCCTCGCCTCCTCCCTAATCCTTACTACAGATGCATCCTCTTAGGTGGGAGCCCACATGGACGACCTCATTACCTAGGGATTGTGATCCCCTAGATCTGCTCCACATCAATCTGTTGGAACTCAGAGCAGTTTTTCTAGCGTCAAGTTTTTTCCAAATCTGTTCAGAACAAAGTTATTCAGGTCAGAACAGACAATACCACCACAATGTGGTACATCATCAAAGGGGAGCACCTGGTCTACGGCCTTGTGCAATCGAGCAATGAAGCTGTGTCTCTGGCTTACTCTCTAAACACCTTCCTTATTGCAGTTCACCTCCCAGGCAAGACAATGTCCTGGCAGATGCTCTCAGTAGGATTTCCCAGGGCCACATGAATGGGCACTGGATCCCCTAGTACTGAGGTAGTATTTGCCAGATGGGGCACCCCGCAGATAGATCTTTTGCAGCCCCAGACAATCACCAACTTCCCTTTTTGCTGCAGGCCCCAGTGTTGGGCTCAGTCCTCTGATGCCTTCCTTCTCAGTTGGGAAGGAAGTTTCTCTATGCTTTCCCCCCACCTTCCCTCTTCTGTTCACAGGTAGATCAAAATCAGATATCAACCCTGCAGGATGATCCTGATTGCTCCAGATTGGGCCAGACAGCCCTGGTACCCTCCTTTTGTCCTTAGCAGTCCACCTTCCCCTGTGTCTTCCCAGGAATCACAACCTGTTAACCTGTGCTCAAGAGAGTTTGGTACCCGAACCTCAAATACCTCAATCTTAAGGCCTGGCTCTTGAAGAGTTAGAGTTTGCTGACCTACACCTCTCCCAAGGTGTATTGGATATCTTGAAGGCTTCTAGGAAGCCTTCCACCAGGGTTACTTATAATTCCAAATGGAAGAGATTTTCCATATGGTACTCTGGCAAGCATATTTCCCCAGAATCTGCGGATTTACCCACAGTCCTGGATTATATGGTGCATTTGAATACTTTGGGGCTGAGACCAGCTACACCTAAAAGTGCTCCTGGCAGCCTGGTTCTCTTTATCAGCAGGTAAACCCTCTTCTCTTTCAGCTCATCCTGTATTCTCCAAGTTTTCAAGGGGTTGCTTCACACTAACCTCCATTCAGGGACCCTGCCCTGCCTGGGATCTTAATATTTGCATTGCCCAGCTTATGCAACCCCTTTGAGCCCTTGTCTTCAGCAGAGCTTAAGTACTTGACTTGAAAACTGTGTTTTTGTAGCCATCACTTCTGCCAGGCGCATAAGTGAATTACAAGCATTGTCCGTGAGCCTGATTTTATCTCCTTTCATAGAGATAAGGTGGTCCTCAGGACTAACAGAAAGTTCTTGCCTAAGGTGGTTTCAGACTTCCACCTTAATCAATCTATTCTCTCCCTGTGTACTTCACTGACCATTCCTCCTCTGGCGAGAGGAGACTGCACAGTTTAGATGTCAAAAGAGCCCTTCATACTACATAGAACGTACTCAAGGGGTCACAGGTCTGACTCGCCAACCTGTTCCTCACTTATGGTGAGGTTGGGAAAGGAAACCGCTACTAAAAGATCCATTGCCAGGTGGATTGTCTCTTGTATCCAATTTTGCTATGAAAAACTGGGTAGGTTCCCTCCCCAGGCCTGAGGGCTCACTCTACCAGAGGTACAGCTGCCTCTGGCTGCTGCCAGGACATCCCTATCCTAGAGATATGTCAAGCAGCTACCTGGAAAAACAGTTCACACTTTACCAAGCATTACTCCCTGGACATCCAGGCTAGGAGTGATGCCTGCCTGGCACAGCTGTGCTTTAGAGCCTATTTCTAAGTAGGTTCTGTCCCTCCTCCATGGAGGTACTGCTGTGAAGTCAGACATAAGTATAATATAGCAAGACTTTATGTTGTTTGAGAAAAAAATTACTCACCTTAGTAATGTTGTTTCTTCTAATGGAGTCTTGCTATATTATGACCTCCCCCACCCCGCCTGCCCCTCTCAGAACCTCTGCTTTTGGGATGTGGGTGGGCAGTGCAGTGTTGGCACTTAGTGATGCCCACCTTGTTTTTTCACCCTCCTTTTGGGGTGATTGGGTTAGTGTTTTCATTTTGGGTCCCCTGACTTGAGTCTTTGTTTTGGGGACCAAAAAATGTTCTTATATTTAGTAGTCAGTTGGCTAGTGTAGGTTTACAGCTTCACACAGAACCTTAGTGAGTTTTGCTCGTAAAGATCTGACAGTTTGAGTTTGAAGAACAACAGACAGAGTTTTCAACCGAGCTCATGCTCAGAGTTCCATGCCTGGCATGGAAAGTTAACTCTTTCACCTCTGGAGCAGTTTGAAGGTTGGGACTCACTGCATATGTCATAATATAGCAAGACTCCATTAGAAGAAACAACATCACTAAGGTGAGTAATTTTTTCTTCTTGTTCATCCATGTTTGCGTTTTTGGTTTTTTTACCTAGAAACTTCTGATAAAAAGATTTTTCAAAGAAAAATACATTCTTTAGTAAAAATATGCAATTTGGCTTACATGGGATTGGATTTTTTTAGCCACGTGGATTTTCAGTTGGTAGTCGGTGACTACTTGAAAGGGATCTTAATATAGTGCACTAGTGGGTAGATGTAGGATTTTTTTTGTCTCTGGTGGTAGTTGGTATTTCAGGTTCTAGCTTCCTCATTTTCCAGTAAGTGTAACTTTTATGGTGGTCCTGTGTGTACTGGTTTTGTTTTTGACATCGGGACATGCTGATGGGGAATCTAGACTTGGCAGCACTGTACCCACACAATCTTCTTCGAGGAAATCTCTCCCAGCAGGTCACACTTTAGGAACTATAGTTGTCAGGCACCAGGACCACATGGAAACATTTTTGCTCGCAGTCTGACTGGGGCCGCCCACATCAACATGATACCAGTGTCCTCCTTATAGAGCCATGGGCGGCCCCAAGCCCTCCTCGGTTCTTTTCCCACTGTCAACCATCGCACTACGGATTCCATGGAGCACTGTCACTTCAGTCGGTTGCCATTTTTCAGAATATTTTATTTATTTTTCTCACTCTAGTTCTTCAAGCACTTTTTCCCCAAAGTGATTCTTCTTTTCCTTTCATTTATGCCAAGTGGATCTGATAATCGTTTCTGTCATTGCAGCTGCGGACAGAAGATCTTTGATAAGAACTACCAGGAGGCCTGAGAGTGCTGCCTTGGCACCAACTATAACGTTCAGGCCTGTGAGATCTGCCGTGGCTTCAATCAGGCTACCCGGCGAAGTTGCCAGAAAGAGTTGATCCCTTCTTATGGAGCAGAAGTTTGCTGCCTTGGAAAAGGAGCTTCAGGCTAGGAGCTCCTCCACTTCCCCAGCCCCGTCCTCACGCTGTCATGCTGCCGAGGCCAGGGAGAAGTTATCTTGGAAGCACTGCCACCGGGAGAAAGACAGGTCCTCCTGGGAATGTTCTCGGTTGCCACGCCTGGCGGCGACCCCTGCTGCCACCCTCACCCTCTCTACTATGGGGTTGGCACCAGAGCTTCTCAGCCTGGCATTTGTTCCTTGTCAGCGGGCCTACCCCCTTCTCCCGCCGATGATTCCCACTACCTCCTTCACCCTGTGTGCCACGGGGCTTGGCAGTATGGCCCAGTTCCTTCTCTCTTGCTGACACTGGCCCATCATCACTGGGGTTTCTTTACCCCCCACCCACTGACCAGTCCAACCCTGCTGAATGCCCCTCTGCCTAATCGGAGGCTGCAGACAGGAGTGCTGCTGGCTTGCGGTGGCGGCAACGCTCATGCGCTCGGGCTTCAGGACCCTTCAGCTGACACCCTGACTGTTCCTTCGACGTCATGGAAATGGGTTCCTCAGTTGACCAGTCAGCCTGCTCGCATCTCGTTGCTACTTCAGTCCTCCCTGCCGATGCCTGGGCTTCAGTGCCCCCTGTCCTCCCTGTCGACACCAGTGATCATCGGCGCCCTGCTTTCCTTGGTGTGGGACTTCATGCAAAGAGCTGCCCCACCCCAGGGCCCATCGCAGGCAGGGCTATCTAGGCCAGCATTGGTGGTGTCCCGCCAGTCATCGGCGTGACCATCCCCTTCATGGTCATTGATTGTGTCAGTGCCTCTGAGCCAGGGGATGATGATGATTATCACCCTGACTTCTTGCTACCTGATGAGGAGGGTGCAGGGGCCCGGACCCCCTCTAGCACCTTTACTGTTTCTTCAGTGGGGGAGGACTCCTCTCAATACACCCCCACCCCACCCCACCCCCAGCTGACCCTCCTTCATAGCAGTGGTGCGACAGCTGCAGTCAGCTATGGGGTTTGATGCAGCAGAGCAGGACATTACTCTGAGGATCCTTGCGGATTACCTGGACCTGCCAGATTCTCCTCCCATTGTTATTTATCCAGATATCAATGCATATGAGGATGCCACAATGGCTGCTTGGTACAGGCCTAATGTGATCTCTCCCCCCCCATGCCTAGAAAGGTGGACAAGCTGTACCAGGCCCCCTCTGGGAAGCCCTTTTTCACGGGGCCCACATAGGCGGATTCTGTGGTGATGGATGCGGTCCATGACAGATCTAAGAGGCCCTAGCACCTCAGTTCTTTTCTCCCTGGATAAGGAATCCCGAAAGTTGGACCTTATGGGCAAGAGAATATTTGCCTTCTCCATTTTGGTCATAAGGATCATCAGTTACATTGGCCATATGCTCAAATTCCAGAATGTCTTCTGGAAAGAGGCCAGGTCTGCCGCCTGCCCCTTTTAGAGGGCCCTCAAAAACAGGAGATGCTCAAGACCCTTCAGACTGGTACAGATGTGGGCAAGCACCTCTTGCAGACCCCCCATGATGCCCTAGATGCATCCGCCAGGGCCTTCCGTGTGGGAGTTTGCCTGAGGAGGTACTCCTGATTCAGGGTGTATGGGTTTGCCTCTGCCATCCAGCAGTCCATCTTGAATGCTCCTTTTAGGGGCTACAATCCCTTCAGGGCGGACATGCAGGATATTCTCAGTGACCTGCAGGTCTCTGGAGAACTATGTGGTCTATTCACTCCCTCTACCACCCCCACCAGAAGAGTGGGCAGAAAGTGCCTTTTCAGCATGCCACCCATCATCCCAGGTCTGGCACCGGACAGCCCAGCAAGTGCAAAGCTGCCATGGCCCTGCCTCCCCCTTCCTCCACCACAGGAAAGACCTCAAGAGGTGGAGGCGCAGGCCTGGCTGCAGGATCAGCCTCAGCCTGACTTGTTGCCAACCCCCTCCTTCCGGTTCCCCAAGATGTGGTGGTGGGACGTTTTTCCCTCCATCTGGACGTGTGGCTGAAGATCACAACCGACACCTAGGTGCCGCAACTCCTAGAACAAGGACGTGCTCTAGAATTTGTGGAGATGCCTCCAGAGCTCCCTCCAATGTCTTCCACTTCTCCTCGGGACCACGTATGCGTGTTGCTGGAGGAGAGCCAGACGCTGCTGCAAAAAGGGCCAAAGAACCCTTTCCCAAGAATAAACGCAACACAGGGTTCTACTCCCACTTCATCCTCATTTCCAAGTCCACGGGGGACTTCTGGCCCATCCTGGACTTACAAAACCTGAACTACTACATCCAGTACAAAAGGTTCAGGATGGTCACCCTCCCTGGCCTGTTGCCCTTGCTCCTGGAGGGAGACTGGATCTGTCTATAGATATGCTGGACCCATACCTGCACAGTGAAGTCTGCCTTTCCCATAAGAGTACATCAGGTTCCTGTTTCAGGGGGAGTACTATCAGTTCAGTGGTCCTCCATTTTGGCTTGTCTTCGGCACCTCGGGTCGTCATCAAATGCCTAGCTGTAGTCGCAGCAGCTCTCAGGAGGGAGGGGCTTTACATCTTTCCCTGTCTGGATGTTTGGTTGCTCAAAACATGGTCCAAAGAGCAACTGTTCTTGATCCTGGTGCTTACCTTGCAATTGTTTAGCCAGTTGGGGATTACAGTCAAACTGTCCAAATCAGTATTGACTCTCGGCCAGGATCTCCAGTACATAGGAGCTATACTGGACATGGCCCAGGGTTCTACCTTTCTGTCCCCAGACAGGGCAGAGTGCCTGATAGCACAGGTCCAGGAAATCTGTCACAGCCGTTATGTCACAGCCAGGACATACCTCAGACTGCTGGGCCTGATGGCTGCAGCCATTGCCACAGTTCCCTGGTGTGGCTACACATACTCATCCCTCAATGGACTTTGTGGGTACAGTGGGATCGGCAGATCGAGGTTCCATGTCATAATAGCAATCACAGAATAGCAATTGCTATTATGGTGAGTGTATATCACCAAAAAGCAAATCAGCGATGTACACTTTCAGGCTACCTGACATCTGGAATAGAAAAAAGTGTTTTGTGGGTGGGCTGCATCCCCCTTTGCAGGGGCTTTACCCCCATACCTCCCTGAATAAGGATTCAAACAACATGAAGTCTTGCTATATTATAGACATTAGCAGTTTGATCCAGCTCTAGAACTGCCCTGGAGTGAAATGGTTAAAACCATTCCAAAATAGAATTTTGGCACGAGAGCAGCTCTATCTGTGTCATTTCAAACTTGAACTGTCAGATTCTTTACTCCGCCTCAGTGAACAGTCGCTCCGGAGATTTCTCCTTCTGCTCGGTTCATTTTCGGTTTAAAAAGTGTTTTCTCGGTTGGATTTAACTGAGAATAGTTTTATTTTAACCAAAACCGTTCGGTTCAAGCTCTATCTGTGGTAACGTAAGTAAATGAAGGTTTTGTCTGTGTGGAACTTGTTAGTTATCGGTTGGTTTTGAACCGATCAGTGGGTTAAAACTCATTTAAAACTAAAGTTACTATTTTAGAGTGCGGTTCCGGTTCTTATTGGTTCTAAAAACCGGATTTATTACATTTTTTCAATACCCGTGACACGGTTAGGAACTGATAATGTCTTGCCTGGCACTGCCGTTAAAAGGGCAAGTTTTTGGTTAGGCTGGCATTATGTCTGAGAAACCCAAAAGAAAAACCGGGCCCACTGGGTTTCAACACTGTGATGTTTGTAGGGAAGTCTTTGCCAAGGCTGACCCACACACCACATGTGTTTATTGTCTGGGGTTTGACCACCTCCAGTCAGACTGCCAGGTATGTAAGAATTTCCCCGCAGCCACCCTGGAAAAAAGATTGGGCAGGCTCAGGGAACGAGAGGCCAAAAAGTCCGCTGACCCGGATGGCCAGCCCGGTTCAGTGCCAACCGAACCAGAGAGAGTGCCCTCTGACCAGGGCCAGACTTCCTCTGGCAAAAGAAAAGCTGGTTCTGAGGAACCAATTCCAGTAAAGAAAACAAGAAAATCAGCAGGTCTGGAGTCCAAAATTCCTTCTCCAACTGCTGCAGAGATAGCAAAAGCCATACAAATTGTCCAGTCACTGTCTCAGGGTCCGTCCGAACCACCACTATCTGGTAAAAGGTCTGTTCGTCCGGTCCCAGTGGTTCAGGATTATGATATTGAGGAATTTTATGAACCAGAGGAGGGGGAGGAGGATTATGAACAGTATGAATGTGGCTGGGAAGGTCTGGGTGTGCCCATTGAACCGGACATCTCCCCAGACAGACCTTTAGAATCTCCCCTATGCTGTCTGAGTCCCCATCTCATTTTATGTTTTATAAAAAAGTTGCTGAAACCCTCCAGCTTCCTTTAGAAGAGGCTGTGGATGAGCAAGAGGAGCCTGATTTTGTAGAAATGATGGATATTCCAGAGTCTAGGAGATTGTCTATTCCTTTACATAAGTCTTTTAGGAAACAAACAATTAAAATTTTAAAAGCTCCTAATTCTGTGCCTCCTGTAGATAAAAAGATGGACAGAAGGTATACATTGTCAGGCCTGATACAGAATTCTTTTCAGCAATGCAGTCATGTGGGGTAGTTCAGGCTGCTGCCTGTGATAAAGCTAATATGCCCTTGGCTTCACATCCTCCTGACAAGGATTCCAGGAAGATTGATGCCATGGCAAAAAAACAGTATATGGCAGCCTCTCTGGGACTCAGGCAAGCAAATTATATGCTTATGTAGCTAGGTATCAGAAATCTAGATGGGATACTGTTATGCAATTGGCCAAGCAGGCCCATGGCCAGCTGGCTAGTGAACTAGAACAGGTGGCTGCTGATGGCATTGAAGCCTCTAAGGTTCAGTTTCATGCTGCTGTGGATGTTAATGATGTTTCCTCTAGGGTCATGGCCACATCTGTAGCTTTTCTGAGGTTGGCCTGGCTCAGGTGTACTAGTTTGTCACAGGATACCCAGACTAAGGCTATGGATTTTGCTGTGTGGGAAATTCTCTGTTTGGAGAGCAGACAGAGAACTACATGAAGAAGATGGATGAATATAGGACTACTTACAAGAGTGCCCAGGCTAAGGAGCAGCAAGCCACTCCTCAAAGGCATGCCCCCAGGGGTAGGGGTAGGCCTTTTCACAGGCCTTTCTACCAGACTCAGGCCTCCTCTGCCTATGCTCAGAGGGGCTTCTTCAGAGGCAGGGGCAGACGAGGGGTGGGCAGACCTGCTCCCACCCCCCAGCCTAAAGCTCCTGCGAAACAGGCACCCTGATGGGGTGCCCAGGGCCGATTCTCCTGTACCAGTGGGGGGCAGGCTGGCTTACTTCAGTCAGAATTGGGCTTCTTTAACCTCAGACAAGTGGGTTCTGGAAGTAGTAAGCCAGGGTCTGGTTCTCAGCTTCAAAAAGTTTCCCAAGTTGAGAAGCAGACTTTTTCTACCTGCAAGTGCTTCAGAGACCCTCGCTCTGGAAACAGAGGTCTCACCCCTGTTAGCTCTCAGAGCAGTAGAAAGGGTTCCTCCCCTGCATCAGGGCAGGGGTCTGTATTCCAGATACTTCCTTACCCCAAAAAAGACAGGAGAGTGGCGGCCCATTTTAGATCTCGGATATCTGAACAAGCATCTTTTGAAACCAAAGTTCAAAATGGTAACTCTGGCAATGATTTTACCTTCCCTAAGGCCAGGGGACTGGCTAGCCTCCCTGGACCTCAAGGATGCCTATTTCCATGTCCTAATCAGAAGATCCCATCCAAAGTACCTCAGATTCGAACTGCCCTCAGGTCATTACCAGTTCAGAGCAGTGCCCTTCGGCCTTACCTCTGCTCCAAGGGTATTCACAAATTGTCTAGCAGTGGCCCACTTAAGGAGGCAGAGGATTGCTGTTTTTCCCTATCTAGACGACTGGCTCATTGTGGGCCAGTCCCCGAACAGGTAAAATCTCACCTGCAGGTCACCCAGCAGCTTCTCACCTCCCTGGGTTTTCTGCTAAACCTACCAAAGTCGGGTTCTGGAACCAGTCCAGGTACTCACCTTTATAGGGGCAGAATTGGACACAAAGCTAGCCAGAGCCTTTCTTCCCCAGAAAGGGTAAGGAATTTAGTGGCTCTGGCCTCTTCCTTCACTCTGCAGGTCTCTCGACCAGCAAGACACTTTCTGCAGCTCCTGGGGCACATGGCTGCATCCACAGCTGTTGTGCAGGGAGCCAGATTTCAGATGAGAGACATTCAGTTTCACTTGAGAACCTTTTGGTCTCAGAGAAGAGACCCTTCCAAGTTGGTCCCAGTGACTTCAACCTTGATCCTAGCTCTCCAGTGGTGGCAGGATCAGAGCAATTTAAGAGCGGGGTCCCTTCATTTCTCCTTCTCACGACTTGACTCTCACTACAGATGCTTCCTTCTGGGTTGGGGAGCCCACATGGGCGACCTTTCCACTCAGGGAGTTTGGTCCCCAGGAATCTGTGCTCCACATCAATTTGCTGGAACTCAGAGCTGTCTTTTAGCTCTTCAAGCTTTTTCTGCATCTGTCCACGACAAGGTGATATGTCAGAACAGACAACACCACAAATAATGTGGTACATCAACAAATGGGGGGCACTGTCTTCGGCCTTGTGCACCGAGGCAATGAAGTTGTGGTCTCTGGCCTATTCCCTGAACACTTTCTCATAGCAGTTCATCTTCCAGGGAAGGACAATGTCCTAGCAGATGCCTCAGCAGGATTTCCCAGGGCCATCACGAATGGTCCCTGGATCCTCAAGTGCTGGGGATAGTTTTTGCCAGGTGGGGCATCCCTCAGATAGATCTTTGCAGCCCCAGACAATCACAAACTTCCTCTGTTCTGTTGCAGGCCTCCAGTGCTGGGCTCAGTTCCCTGGATGCCCTTCTTCTGGATTGGGAGGGAAGTTCCCATGCTTTCCCTTTCCTCTCCTATTCAAAGTACTAGTCAAAATCAGATCTCAGCCTTGCAGGGTGATTCTGATTGCCCGGATTGGGCCAGGCAGCCCTGGTACCCACTCTTCTGTCTCTGACAGTCCATCTTCCCTGTGCCTCCCCAGGAATCACAATCTGTTGACTTGTGCCCAGGGAAGGGTTTGGTATCCGGACCTCAACTCTCAACCTCAAGGCCTGGCTCTTGAGGAGTTAGAGTTGCTGATTTACACCTTTCTCGGTGTTCTTGAGATCCTAAAGGCTTCAGAAAGCCTTCCACTAGGGCTACTTATAGTTCTAAATGGAAAAGGTTTTCCATTTGGTGTGCTGGGAAAAATATTTCAGAATCTGCTGAATTGCCCATTTTGTTAGATTACATGGTACATCTTAATTCCTGGGTCTCAGACCAGCTACCCTGAGAGTTCATTTGGCAGCTGTGTCTGCTTTTGTGTCAACAGGAAAGTCATCCCTCTTTCCTCTCATCCTGTGTTTTCCAAGTTTTTTAAGGGATTACTCCATACTAATCCTCCCTTTCGGGAACCGGCCCCTGCTTGGGACCTTAATGTTTGCATTGCCCAGTTAATGCAACCCCCTTTTGAACCTCTGTCTTCTGCAGAACTTAAGTACCTAACTTGGAAAACTGTTTTTCTAGTGGCTATCACTTCTGCCAGACGCATAAGTGAATTGCAAGCCTTGTCAGTGGAGACTGACTTTTCTTTCCACAGGGATAAGGTAGTCCTTAGGACTAATAGGAAGTTTTTGCCTAAGGTGGTTTCAGATTTCCATCTTAATCAATCTATCTCCCTTCCAGTATTTTTCACTGATCACTCCTCTTCGGGTGAGAGGAGGTTGCACAGCCTGGATGTTAAGAGAGCTCTTAGTTATTATATAGAGCGTACCAAAGGTCACAGGTTGAATCCTCCAACTTTTCCTACCTATGGTGAAGTTGGGAAAGGCAAACCTGCCACTAAGAGATCAATAGCCAGGTGGATTGTCTGTTGTATCCAATTTTGTTATCAGAAAGTGGGCAGAGCCCCGGTTTGAGGCTCATTCTACCAGGGGTACAGCTGCGCCTCTAGCTGCTGCCAGAGATATCCCTTTATTAGAGATTTGCCAGGCTGCTACTTGGAAAACGGTACACACTTTTACCAAGCATTACTCCCTGGATGTCCAGGCCAGGAGAGATGCTCGGTTTGGCATAGCTGTTCTTCAGAGCCTATTCCCTAAGTAGGTTCTGCCCCTCCTCCATGGAGGTACTGCTGTGTATTCTGCTAATGTCTATAATATAGCAAGACTTCATGTTGTTTGAAGAAAAAATTACTCACCTTAGTAATGTTGTTTCTTCTAATGGAGTCTTGCTATATTATAGACCTCCCCAACCTGCCCTCTCAGAACCTCTACTTGGTGGGGTGCGGGCAACTTAGTGTGAGACTACTTATGTCCTGTTAGCATTTTGTCCTCTTTGGGACTTTGGGAGTGTGTATGTGCACGCGTGTGTGTGTGTTTTATTATACTTATGTTCCATTTTCATATTATTAGAATGGTGTTAGTATTTCTGGTCCCCTGACTTGAGTCTTGGGTGTTGGGACCATCAATGGTTGTTATTATTTAGGTAGCCATTTGGCTAGTGTAGGTTACAGCTTCCACACAGACCTTAGTGAGTTTGACTCGTAAAGATCTGACAGTTCAAGTTTGAAATGCCACAGATAGAGCTGCTCTGCAAAATTCTATTTTGGAATGGTTTTAACCATTTCACTCCTGGGCAGTTCTAGAGCTGGATCAAACTGCTAATGTCTATAATATAGCAAGACTCCATTAGAAGAAACAACATTACTAAGGTGAGTAATTTTTTCTTATCAACTCTGGGGAGGGGGTGCATGTCGGGAGGGGGGAGGGGTAAAATCCCGCAGCGCACGAAACATTAAGTGCCAGAGCTGCAAGCAGCAGCAAAAGTTTTAAGCACTTTGTGCATTACCCTGTACCTACTGCACCGCAGCTAGTCACCCACACCACCACATCACATGGCTAGCTTAGTGGCAGCAGGTACACCCATCCCTCAAAACCCATTCCCTGTCCCTCCCCTTCCCCTTACTGTCCAGTACCACATCGGTCATGTACAGTCGCTACCCTTGCAGGGTAGCCCATGATTATAGCGCCCAATATGAGTTGCTGTTTTAACATGATGCCCATATTCAGTCGCTGTACTCGCGCTATACTGCAGACTGATGATCTGGAGCAGATGGTTCTTGTTTCTTCATTGGTCAAGAAGATTCTTCTATGGTGGATGTAACCCAGCCATTTTCTCAAAGGGATTCCTTTCCTCATATTCTCCCCTCATCAGATCCTTACCACAGATGCCTTGGGGATGGGCCAGGGTGCTCATCTGGGTCCTTACCAGACTCTGGGGATGTGGACTCCGCTTGAGGCTTTGCTCCACATCAGTGTCTTCGAGATGAGGGCTGTCCTCTACGGCCTGCTGGCTTTATAGTGTCACCTGTCCCCGGGCCCTCTACTAATGCAGACGGACAATATCAGTGTGGTGTAGTACTTCATCAAGCAAGGGGGCGCCTGCTCTTGTCCCCTGTGCAGAGAGGAGATAAGCGTTTGGTATTGGGCTCATTGCAACAGTTAGTGGAGCCTTTGGTGCCACTTCCCCTGTGCCCGGGCTTGCTGTCACAGCTTCAGGGGACCCTTCTTCATCTGAACCTCCAGTCTCTTCACGTGCATGCCTGGCTCCTGAAGACATAGCCATTGCCAGGTCTGGTGTCTCTCCTAAAGTAGCTGACGTCCTGGTGGCCAGCAGACAGCCTTCCACCAAGGTGACCTATTCCATGAAATGGAAGCACTTTGCTTTGTGGGCAGCTTCCCATCACATGGACCAGTTCACTTGCCTGGTGAACCAGATTCTAGAGCACTTGCTGCTCTTGTCAGATGCTGGCCTGAAGTGTTCTTCAGTGAAGGTATACTTGTCCTTCATATCAGCCTTCCATATGCCCATTGAGGGTTGTATGGTAGCCCAGTTGGACATGGCCCGTACCTTTTTGAGAGGTATCCTGTACTTAGGCTCCCATCTGTAACCCAGTCCCAGCTTTGTTTTGGAGAAACTTACTTGGGCTCCTTTTGAGCCTGTCATAACTTGCGAGCTATGCTTTCTGTCATGGAAAGCATTATTTTTAGTTGCTATTACCTCTGCTCATAGGATTTCTGAGCTTCAGGCACTCGCGTGTGAGCTGCCCTATTTGAATTTCCACAAAGACAGGGTGTCTTTACTTACTAACCCTGAGTTTTTGCCAAAGGTGGTGGCTGAATTCACTCTGAATCAAACCGTCCACCTACCTGTTTATCATTCATAGCATGCCAGTCCAAGGGAAGCATTGCTCCATACTTTGAATGTACTGTACATAGAATACTCAGATATTATGTTCATCGCGCGAGAGACTGTAGGAAGTCCTCCCAACTGTTTGTCTCTTTTGTCCCTGGGAAAGCAAGCATAGTAGTTTCTAAACAGTGTCTGTCCAAATGATTGGCCAACTGTATTATTTTCTTTTACAGGAAGTATGGTAAGGAACTTCCTGGGGCTGTTAAGGGCCACTCTACCAAAGGTATGACCACTTCTGTTACCTGTTTCAGAGGAGTCTCAGCAGCGGAGATCTATGCTGCTGCCACTTGGAGTACTATCCACACTTTCACTAGGCACTACAGTCTGGACATCGCCTCTAGAAGGAGGGCAAGTTTTGGCCTAGTTTTGCTACAGGGCCTCCTTTCATAGGCCATTGCCTTCCAACTGTCCAGCCTGTTTTTCCCTCTGCAGTACTGTGTGGACTCTTTCCTAAAGTGTGACCTGCTGCAAAAGATATGCTCGAAGAAGATAGAACAGTTGCGTAAGCACTTAGCATAACAGTAGATCTTTGGGAGAATCTCTTGAAGTAGGTCATGCTGTCCCACCCACCTTCCTCCTCACTTCAGAGCTCATCCTTTCCTGTCCTCTCCTTTTTCAGGATGGTGTCTTCTGCCTTACATGCTTCTTCTGGTGGATCTCTCTAGCTCACCCTCTGTTCCATCGGAAGCGCGCCCTTGGTGGATGGTCTCCGGTGGGGAACTGAGGATGGCGTGGGGCTGCCCACGGCTATATAGGGAGGATGTCTGCATGATGACTTCACCATGGGCAGCCCCAGTTAGACTGCTAGCAAGCATGTTTCCGTGTGGTCTTGGTGTCTGACGGCTATAGTTCCTAAGGTGTGACCTGCTGCAAGAGATTCTCTTGAAGATCTACAGTTACGATAAGTTCTTACATAACTGTTCCTTTTGTGATCAGCACTGTAAGGGAATTTCACTATGAATATATTTCATTTCAGAAGAGCTCTTCCCCTCAAAGTCACTTCCATTCTCAACCCCACCCCCCCAGTTTAATTACCCAGGATAGCCTAGCTGAGATGCAATATCTCATTTTCAGTGCAGTCCTGCTTACATGGGCCCACATAACTAGTTAACATGGCAGAGTCTCCTTCCTTATCGGATTTAACCAAAAGGACAGCCATGCTCCAGCACCAATTTTCCTACCCCCCCCCGAGTGGTGCTTGAATGTTCTGTCCTGTCCCGGAGAGCCAGAAGTTGAGATGGAAACTGTGGTTAGATAGCCATGGACCTGAAAAAACGTTTGGTCACTCCCATCTTGTTTAAACAGTGTGTAATACAGTGTCTCTTTTTTACTGCTGTCCCAGTTTTCTTGTTTGTTAACATTGCTTTGTCCTTTATTTGATTGATGGGTATAGCCCTTCCCTAGTTTCCAGACCTGGTTGTCACCTGCTTGTAGAAGTGCCCCCCTCCCCTCCAACTAAGGCATCATCTAAGTCTGACTACAGAAAGACCACAAGTTGTCCTTAGGGTTAAGGTATCTTTTGGCACTTTATTGCCTCCACATCTTTAACACAATCCTCCTGTGTATTTATTCCAGTTTAGGGGAGGGGCACTTCAAGTCCCTTTTTTTTTTTTTTTTTTTTGTTAATTAGTAGTTTATCTCCTTTCACTACTGACTTGGCCCCATTCAGGACCAGTCCTCCAGCCCCATCACCCGGCTTCCCTGGGACTTGCCTACTGCTATTGCCCATTGTCCTCAGCCAGAGGATGTTGGGAGAGCCCAGTCGCTGGTGTGGTATGGCAGTGAAGGTTCAAGAGAAAAAGAAAGCATTCAGGAAGTACAAGGAATTGCAGAAGGAGCAGGACAGAGAACTGTATCAGTTAAAGCAAAAGGATGCTGGGAAGGCAGTCAGAACAGCAAAGGCCCAAACCGAGGAAAAGATAGCCAACTCAGTTAAGAAGGGGGATAAAACCTTTTATAGGTACATCAGGGAGCGAAGGAAGACCAAGGGAGGGTTAGTGAGGTTTAATAAGGGGAGGAGGGTGGGCAGAGGGTGACTGTGAAAAAGCAGAGATACTAAACAAATATTTTGCTCGGTATTTACAAAGGAAGAGGGGGAGGTACCTAAAACAAACAGCAGAAACACTCTGGATACAGAAGTTGATACCAGCCCATTTACAGAAGCAAGAGTTCTGAAAGAACTCTTAAAACTGAAGGTAGACAAAGCAATGGGGCCTGATGGGATTCATCCGAGAATTCTAAAAGAACTAAGGGTAGAACTAGTGACACCACTGACTACCCTCTGTAACAAATCATGGGAGGATGGGGTGGTATGCAAGGACTGGAGGAGGGCAGATGTGCTTCCCCTTCACAAAAGTGGGAGCAAGGTAGAAGCAGGAAACTACAGACCTGTTAGTTTAACCTCAGTGGTAGGGAAGATGATGGAATCACTTCTGAAGGAAAGAATTGTTCAGTATCTAGAGGCCAGAGGGGCACAGGACCCAAGGCAGCATGGATTCACAGCGGGAAGGTCATGCCAGACAAATCTGATAGATTTCTTTGACTGGGTGACCAAAGTAGTAGATCACGGAGGGGCTGTGGACATGGCCTACCTAGACTTTAGCAAGGCATTTGACACAGTCCCACACAAAAGATTAATATACAAGTTAGCCAGCCTGGGAGTGGGTCCCAAGATGACAGCCTGGGTAAAGAATTGGCTGGAGAATAGGACACAGAGGTAATAGTAAATGGAGTCCACTCTGAAGAAAGGGGGGTTACTAGTGGGGTACTGCAGGGTTCAGTATTAGGACTGGTCCTCTTCAATGTCTTTATAAGTGACATTGCAGAGGGACTGGAAGGAAAAGTATGTCTCTTTGCAGATGACACAAAGATCTGCAACAGAGTTGATGCACAAGGTAGGGTGGAAAGGATGAGAAGGGACTTGGCAAGGTTAGAGGAATGGTCAAATGTATGGCAGCTTAGATTCAATGCTAAGAAGTGCAAGGTAATGCACCTGGGAAACAAAAACCCAGGGGAAGAGTACACAATGGGGGGTGAGATACTAACAACAACAAAAATAGAATGGGACCTGGGGGTAGTCATATCAGATGACCTAAAGGTGGGCAAGCAATGTGAGAGGGCAGCAAGGAGGGCTGGGGGGATACTGGGATGCATAGGGAGAGGCATCACCAGTAGAAAACAGGAAGTTATTATCCCTCTGTACAGACAGTTGGTGAGACCCCATCTGGAGTACTGTGTGCAGTTCTGGAGACCCAATCTCCGCAAAGACATAGATAGGATGGAAGCTGTCCAGAGGAGGGCAACTAAAATGGTGCAGGGTCTGCACTGGAAGACATATGAAGAGAGACTTAAGGAGCTAAATTTGTATAGCCTCGAGGAAAGGAGGGAGAGGGGGGACATGATAGAAACTTTCAAGTACCTCAAGGGAATCAACAAAGTCCAAGAAGGTAGCATCTTTCAAAAAAAGAGGTGTGCAAGAACAAGGGGGCACAATTTGAAGATAGAAGGGGCGGCTCAGAGGTAACTTAAGGAAGTATTTTTTTACAGAGAGGGTTGTGGATGCATGGAGCGGCCTTCCGGAAGGTTGTGGAGTCAAAAACAGTGGTGGAATTCAAGCATGCATGGGACAGTCATAAGGCAATTCTAGGGGGTGAGGGTAGGAAGAAGTAGGCTGCTGGTTAACTAGGAACTGCAGCTTATCCATTAGGTAGGGAAATGGGCAGACTGGGTGGGCCAAGCGGTCCTTGTCTGCCATCAAAATCTATGTTTCTATGTTTCTGTGTAACCTGCGAAGGACTAGACCAGACCGCCTGCCTGCCAGGACTGAGGATTTTTCACCTTGGTTTTTCTCTCTGGGTCCATTTCAAGTGCAGTGACGTGTTGTTCACACTCCGCCTCTGCGGAGGCAGCCCCCAGCATTGATGGGTGGGTCATCTTGGTTTTTTTTTGTTTTTTTTTTTAATTCAAGTTTTTTGAAACTCCAGAGTCTGTGTACCATCACAAGCCATATACACTGCAAGCATTTACAGATTTCATAAGCAATGTATAACATTGGTTCAGAGTTAGTTAAGTTTCAAGAACTTAATTCATTTTCTTTTCTGGGATATATACTCTTCTGTTATCTATAAGATAAATTCAGAGACAGCAGCTTATTTCTATTTATTCCCCAGTTTTATTATAAACTTTTTATGTTCCTTTCTTCCTAAGTCTGTCTCCCTCCACCCCCGGCTCTCAGGCCACTCTAGGTTCCCGTGGCTAGGTCCCATTTGGTCCATCTATTCACATATGTGTTCACCCTGTTATTTATCTTATATGTTAATTCCTCCATTTCTCTTATTTCTTTTATAATAGAGCGCCAAAGGAGTAGATCAGGCGCATCCTGAGCGAGCCATTTTTTAGTAATTGACTTATGGGCTGCTGCCAATAGTACCCCCCAGAGGTATATACCATCAGCTCCTTTAATTTCATCAGGAGGTATTCCCAGAACCAGGTTCTTACATGTTAGTTGTGTGCTGCAGGAGAATGTGTTCTCCTGAATTCTGGAGATCCCTTGCCAGAAAGGACGTATTGCATCACACTCCCAAAAGATATGGGAGTGGTGAGCCACTTGGAGACCACATCCCCTCCAACGAAGTGGGGTTACTCCTGTATCCCACTTACTTAAGCTTTCAGGTGTGTGGAAGTACCTGATTCTTATTTTCCAGGCAAATTCGCGCTAATTAGGTGAAAGTATAGTTTTATTTACCGACTGGAATATTGCCGTCCACTCCTCTTCTGTGATATTTAGTCCGGTTTCCTGCTCCTACTTACTTCTGATTCTGAGGGATTGTCTAGAGTGCAGTTGCTTTAATGTTCTGTAGAGAGCAGATATGTGTCCCTTCTCTAGGGCCCCCTCCTGAATAGATGCTATGACCTCCAAGAGATTCTCATATCATATCAAGTCTTTATTTAACCAGGCGTTCATCGTTGAGCAGAAGCTCATTTGCAAGATGGACCTGGGTGGAGCATGAACAATTGTATATACAGGTCAACACAGGTATTTACAAGGCAATACAGATAATACTCTTTACAGAGAGGAAGAAAAAGAAGTTCATATGTACATAGAATTATACAGATATTGTACAGATTACACGGTATTTACATACATAGAAGTGTCTGTAGGAAGATAAAGCAGGTTATCTAAGGTTGCAGGAGGAAGTAACGGAAGAAAAAAATTAAAAAAATATACACCAGGTAGAGGTGAAGGTAGGGAAGAGAGGAGGAAGTAGGAGAAATGCTAGGAGGCACGGTGCACAGAAAGGAGTTGGTAAAGCTGGATGTAGAAGGTGGATGGAGAAAGGAGTATGTGTGACCCAGGATTGAATGCTATAAAGTATGGGGCATGGTAGGATGTCACAACCCAGGGTAGTGAGCTCCTATCCGAGGTTGGGAAAGGAAGAATAAGGGATGGATGGGCCTAGTGTTGATAAGACAGGGGATAAGAGAGAACAATTAGGCTGGTCAGGAGCAAGCTGGGGTCAGTACTTAAAATTGGGTCTAGGCGTGGCTATATACCAGTGCAGACACCGGTACTGGGTCTGAGTGGGTGAAGCAGTTACATACTTCTCTGATTATGCGAAATAAAGCATCTGAAAGCATTTATACCGATTAGAGTGCTTAATTTGAGGGTTTTGTAGATCGTTCCATAAGGTAGGTAGCAGGAAGCTTATGGCTGCCCTGCCGAAGCGGGATTTTGCTTTGAGTACTTTTAAGTGTAATAGCTGAGTAACTTCTTAACGCGTATTTCCCAATTATACCCAGGGGAAGACAGCAGGAGATATAGTAAGGCAGCTTATTAGAGATGGCTCTATAGGTCTTTACTTTGGATTTCAATTCTTGTAATTTCTGAAGTGTGTATATATGTGTTCTGAGTTGTAGGTATCTGAAATGATCTTGGTTCCTTAAATGGTATGTTTGTTTAATGGAGTGAAATTCTAGTATTGTGTCCCCCAAGATCATCTGACCCAAACTGGTAAATCCCAATTTGGCCCATCTTCTAAAAGAGTGGTCTATTTTAGGTGGGAGGAAATATTGGGACCAAGCGAACCAGTGTAGAGGCCACATTTCCCTAAAGAGGTTGTACATATTCCATAATCTATGGATAATTTTTATGGGGCCTTCAACTGTCGAGGGGGGACGCTGTGTCCCCTTGAGTATAGAGGCATCTGCAATCCTCGCTCCAAGAGGAGGACACTCAGTTAAATGAGATTCAGTGTCTTTCCAGTGGGCCTCATATGTTGTATTTGACCAGAGCAACGCATTCTCAAGGTAAGCGGTTATACAGTAATCTTCCAAGATGAGGACCATTCTGCCGCCATCAGCTTTGGTCATCTTTGTTGACGCCATGCTGTGCTGCCACTCAGAACCACTAGGCATCAGCCACTGAATGGAGTGTTGTCTTCGGGATGCCCAGTCCTCCCTCCCCAGCAGGCCCCCAAGCAACCCACATCTGTTTCTGAACCCAAGTTGCCAGTGTGGTAGGAGGTCAGGTGCCTAACATGTCAGCCCTCCACATCACTGGACCGACCAAGTCCTTTGTTTTGTTTTTTTATCTCTTTGCCTTTTCTAATAAAGGAAAAGACCTGTAGACCTGATTTTAAAAGGCTTCACAGCACCTTTGTAAAATGTATTTTTACATGCAGAAAATTCTGTGTTTGAAACACACTATCAACAAGTTTGATAGCTAATTTTTTTTTTTTTTTAGGTGCCGCCTGTCCTGTGTTATCAGCCCACACTCCGGGGTCCATAGTATGCCAGACACTACTCCCCACCCGAAGAAGCGGTTGCCCATGGCGGCAGGCCTTCTACCCTGATCAGCCCTCCAAATCCAGGGTCCGTTCACGAACCGGGGATGTTGGCGCCGTAAGGAGACGCCTTGCTGGTGCAATGATCACATTTAAATGCTTCATTAATTTTTCTATTTTATTGAACCATTCCCCTTCCCCCCGTGGCACTATATGTGGGACTGACAAAGAACAAGAAACCCAAGTTCCTGGGCCCTAGCCAACCAGCTAGCCATAACTTTACCACCCACCACTCACCTCGTGGGCTGAAGGGGTGAATGTCAACATAGCAGGAAAGCAGACTTCTGCTGGAGTGGCCCCCCAGCAACCATTCAAGTCAGCAGTCATTTCAGTACAGGGAAGCACCACGCTGTGCAGCAGTCTTCTGCCTCACAGTAAAAGAGACAGGAGCGTTAACTACAGTCACCATAATTTTCCAAAGAAACTAGTTACAAGCACTGGGGGTTGAGTATGATTATCATGTCAGAGTTGCAGCAGTCTACATAGGCTGGCAGGATGTGTGTTTTAAAAGATTTCCAATATCATCTGACCTCCCCTCCCTCCCTTTCGCTCTCTCACTGCACATGGCCGTAACAGTTATGACCACACCATGTGTTTCACTCTTTTAAAAATAGACCCCAACTTCCTGTGGGGACCACAGTTAATGGGCTTTGAGTTGATAAGATTTATTTTATTTGGATGTGCTGTTGTAAAACAAGAATAAAGCCACTCACTCAACCACAGTATCTTTTTATAACATGCCACTTAATAGTGAAAAAGGCCCCAACATTTTATGGAGACTTACTCCCTTCTTCAGGGGAGTGGCCCAGAAATTATCAGTGTGTTCGTCTCACAGATATTTTTAGGAACAAGCAAACAAACTGAAATTTAGCAGGCAAAAAAAGACTTGGAGCCCCTCAAGGATATGCTGTTTTACCTAGACCCTCTACAGTTTGCCTCTGTGTGGTTGTAGACTGAGCCCCCTGGTGTGAGCTCAGTCCGCACTGTGTTGTCTTCCCAACCCTGCCCCAGATCCCACAGTCACCATGCCCTTATACCTGCCCATCCCACTTTAAACCCATCCACAGTTTTGGATTGAAACAGTTCTTTTGGCAGTCTATTCCAGTTGTCCTCCTCCATTTCTGTAAAGTGATACGTTCTTACACTCCTCCTAAATTTACCCGCTGCAAGTTTGTACTTGTGGCAGCTGTTGCCTGGCACCTCGCTTCACCCGAATAGTGTTGGCCAGTCCACTCTTTTAACCCTATGGAGATATTTGTAGTTTTCTGTATTATCCCCACTCTCCCATCTTTCCTTCTGCTGGTGATGCCTCTACTAATACAGCACATCATTGGGTTGGCCTTTGCATACGCCCTGCTGCAGCGGGCTGATGACCTGAGGTTGTCACTGATGGTGATCCCAAGGTCCCTTCCCTCCATAATACTAAATTCCCCCCCCCCACCCATACTCTTGACAAAATAATAATACGAGGATTAGTGACTGATTAATTTGGGGTAAGGGGGTAAACTAGTGTCAGTGTGAGGGAGGAAGGCTGGTGGCAGAAGTCCAGCTCAGTATGAGGAATAGCTGTAGGAGTGAGTAGAGAAATCACGGAGGAGATTTCAGAGTGAGAAGGCTAAGGAGCAGAGCGAATGGAAGTGAGGGAGAGAGACCCAAATTTTAAGGAAGTGGAGCAAGAAGGCAGCTTTGCCAGCAGTAGATTTCACTGGTGGGAGAACAAGAGAGCGAATGCAGGCATTGTGTGAAGTAAGAGGTGGTGGGGAGGAGAAAAGCAAGATATGAGGAAAGGGAGCCAAACCAAAATTTGGAGATAAATGAGGCACAGTGGGAAGGGCTCCTGGCATTAAGAGGGGGGTATAGAAAGAACAGTGGTGAGTACACAGAGGTTTGTCAAGGGCAGATCAACAGAAGGAGTGAAAAGAGGAGGGTCCAGTTTAGCTAATGTGGATTTTGGAGCAGCACTATAAACAATGTCTCCATAGTCAAACGTGAAGAATCATCTTATGTATGTTTAAATACACGGTATGTTTATTATGTTTTTCATAAACAAGGTTGCTGTTTGTAATACAGACATTTGCATACAGTACAAGTACCATAGTGACATACAGTTGTACAGGAATTATTATTTTTAAAAACATGGTCAGCTCTGGGATGCATCGCAGCTCTACTCAGCATTGAGTCCCTTATGTGTCTCTGCTAAGTTCTGTCTCCCTGTATGAAAGCCGTGTGGTGTAGTAACATGAATAAAAAAGAGGGGTGGGGGGCAGGGGTCAATTCCAGTCTTCCATTTCATCCACCTGTCTTTGTGCCACCTGCTATGTCCATCCCATAGTCAAAGCGTGTTTTCCTTATGCTACCCTCCCCTTAGGGTATAAAACCAGGGTCACTTTGCATTCCATATAATACCCAGGTATTCTATCCGGAGGTGAAAATATCCAGTTTATTGTTAAAGCTAAACATAATCCTCTCCATACTGTACAGGTGATTTACCTTCTCCCACCACTGGTGTATCCCTGTAGCCTGGTCAGTGAGCCATTGTCTGGTAATACATTTCTTGGCAGCTACCAGAAAGATGCCCAGAAGATATTTTGCATGTCTGCCTCTCAGGCACGTAGCGTATTGGTATAAGAGATATATTTCCAGGGTCATTGTAAATCCTGGGGAAAAGATTTGTCTGAGCTCCTGTTCAAAGCCCTTCAGAAAGTGTAAACTTGGGGCATGCCCATATTATATGGGTGTGCGTTGCCATCTCCTCTCCACAGTGTCTCCAGCATCCAGCAGTATGCCCTGCCATGAACCTGGCTATAATTTTTGGTGTTTGAAAGTAGCATACTAAATGCTTCCAGGTGTATTCACCCCAGGCATGAGAGGATGCTGTCCGCCCCAATTCAAAACATCCATTTTTCCACTGTTTGTGCTGCTGATCCTCCCACGCTCTGTCACCAACTTGAGTATTATAGGGCTGGAACCCCTGTAACACCTGATAAATGAAGAATGTTAAGTGTTTGGTAGTTTTTGCTTGGAAGTGTAGGGCCATGGTCGCAATCGGGGGGTCCAGTTTGTCCCCTCACCGTCAGTCCCACAAGAACAGCAGCGCATCAGTAGTAGCTGGAGAGGTGCAAAGAATAGGGGATGGCTACCCTAGTAACGTCCAAATCTCTGTACACTGATGCACACCGTGGCATTAAAAATTATGATATCCAGTCACTAACTTTACTGCTAGGTTCTTTTATTGTATTCAAACTTTTGCAGTGAACAAGTACTAACACACACGCACGCACACACAGATCACTGTGCCCCAGTGCTTCACCATAATGGCTTCATCAGGGGGGGCGGAGACTACAAGACATCTCTGCACTTTTAACAGCCAGATCATGAATTAATCAGTTACATGTTAACACAAAACACATGTTAACTTCAACCAGTGAATGAACCTAAAAACAGTGCTCTATGTCATAATTATAAACAGTTAAATAAATACTGGATCCTTATACACACTATACAAGACAAGTAGTTCAATGTAAATAGAATATTGGTGGTCCCAACCTAGCTTGGTCATTTAGCTATACCCAATTGTAGAGTCATTATCACTGTCGAACACTGAAGCTACAATCATGTGATCAACCACTGGGTGGGTCCCATACATTTTCTGCGGTCCAGGCTGTACTTGGCCTATAACTCCACAAAAGGTGCCACCTTAGGCCCCATACAAAACTGCAAGAGGTAGGTCATTACCTGCCACCTCCATCAATAGAATGTGGGGTCTGTTCTCACTGAACGTAAACCAGGCAGCTGAGTCAGGGGGCATACCTATATTAGTTGAGGGTCAATTTCATTTCCTCTTTTACTTTACACCAGATCATCCGAACTGCCTCCATCCAGGGGTTCAGTGTCTGATGGGCATAAAGTAGGTCTCTGGGGCCAAAGAGGTACTGAGCCATGTCCCAGAAGGGTACTAAAATGCACTTCATTTGTAACCACTGTGGGCCTTCATTTAAGAGGTGCCACTGAAACAGAATTCTTAGTTGGGCCACCGGGTAATAGGTGCGGAGGTCGGGTAAGGTTTATTGAATTAATTTATTTATTGAATTTTGTTGACTGGGTAAGCCCACTGAGACTAGAAGTTCCTTTTTCAGGGGTGATCTGGTGGTAGGGATACAGATGGTAACCAACTGAAACTGAACCAGATTGAACTGTTGGTGGTATTTCTAGTGAATGGAGGAAATTTGGCCAGGACACTGGGGAAATTTCCCCTACTGTTTTTGAGCAGTGCCATGGGATCTTTAAAGTCCACCTGAACAACCACCAGAAGAGGCAGACGGGACCTCGGTTTAACGTCTCATCCGAAAGACAGCACCCCCCTCATGCTGCACTACAGTGTCAGTATTGGGATATTAACCCAAGTGCCTGGTGTGGGAATAGAACCCACAGCCTTCTGATCTCCCGGCCGCAGAGGCGAGTGTGCTACCTGCCGAGCCACTGCCACTGACAACCCTCCTCGAGCTTTAGGAAGTATCAGTGTACAAAGCCTGATGTGAGGTCTGTTCCCATTCCAGATAAATCTGGAAATCGCAGTCTGCCATTTCTTTCAGGCCTGTCTATACTCTGTTTTGGGGTTCTTATGCCCAGTATGCGTGACTTTGCATTTCTTTGTATTGAATTTGAGCTGCCAGAACCCTCATAATTTCTTTAGTTTCACCAGATCACTCTGCAGTTCTCTAATTCCCTGCTCTGTGTCAACCCTGCTGAATTTTTATCCTGGGTCTGCAGGGAGTGCTGTCACATAAACACTTCTTTTTAAAATCCAAAAACACACAGTCTGTCTTTTCTAGATTGGTCACTCACCTCTCACTTGCATCGGATAATAGCAGCAGGTCTCCTACCTGACTCCCTAAGTAACCAACTAATTTATTCGGTGAGAAAAGTCCGTGAGCCAAGGCCCCCAAAACCTTACTGGATCAGTCCTTCAGATCCTTGGACCATACTTCCCTCTTAAATGACCTGGCTAATGACGACTGGTCATTCATTCCTCATGCCACCTCCATTGATTCTGCCCTGGACTATTTCAAGTCCAAGTTCCTCTCGGTCTCGGACACCCATGCCCCACTCAGACGTACTCGGATGCAGGGCTGTCGCCTACCCTGGATCACTGCCGATATCATGGCCAGCCACAGGACCAGGGAGCAGGCTTGGTAGTCTCATAAAGTTACTGGCCCCATCTCGGCTTATAGTTATACCGCACACTTCGAACTGCTTGCACAAGACAAATACACCAGGTAAAAGCATACTATTTCAAATCCACCTTCCACTCAAACATCAATCACCCCTCTAAATTCTGGAAGGTGGTACAATCATTCTTTTCCCCTGTCCCAGCCCCCACCCCTGTCCTACATGCAGGCGGCTCCACAGTAACGGAACCCCTCGCAGTGGCTACTGAGTTCAACTCCTCCTTCTCAATTGCACTACTTCACTCCCACCCACCCACCTCTACAGCCCCTCCTACCACACCCCGCCCTTCCCAAGTCTCCTCCCATGCTTTCTCCTTCGTTCATGTGACCCCGACCGATGTTTACAATGCGTTTGCGCCCTAAACCCTTCCAAAGGTAAATGTCCCACCAGGCTGGACTATAGATTACTTTTCCTGGCAGTCCCCGCCTGCCATTGCCTCTCTCCTGGCCTCACTTTTCAACCCTTCCTTCTCTCTCTCTCTCGCTACTATCCCAGCTGAGTGGAAACATGCCACAGTCATCCCCCTGCCAAAAGGTGGTGACCCATCCTCCCCGGGAAATTACCACCCAATATCCCTCCTCCCCATCCTAGCAAAACTCCAGGAACAACTAGTCCTCTCCCAACTCTCCTCCTTCCTAGACTCCACCTCTTTCTTCACACCTTACCAGTCTGGGTTTCAGAAGTCCCACTCTACCACCACTTCCCTCCTGAGGCTCACCGACTCCATCCTCACCAGTATGGATCTAGGCCACGCCACCTCCGCCATTTCTGTTGACCTCTCAAAGGCTTTCGACACTGTATCCCACCTGCTCCTCCTATCCAAGCTCTCCCTTGCTGGGCTCTCCAGGGAGGCCACCAGTTGGTTCCACTCCTGTCTCGTAGGTAGGACACAGTCTGTCAGGATTGGAAACTCCATCGCTACCTCACTCCCCATCTCGACTGGTGTCTCCCAAGGCTTGGTCCTTGGCCCATTACTGTTCTCTATCTTCCTCAATGATTTGTCTTCTGCCTGCCCACTCACATCCATTCACATGTATGCGGATGACACTGTCCTGTATGCATCCAGCCCCCCATCCTCTGATGTGGCAGCCAGACTTCAGCGCAACTTCAGTGATGTCCAGCTCTGGTTTTGCTCAAATCAGCTATTCCTGAATGCTAAAAAGACTGTCTCCATGACCTTCGGCACAAGGCAGAGTCTCTCTCGGCTCCCCTTTCTCTCCACCTTCCACACCTTCAATGGGACTAAGCTGGAGGACTGCATCTCCTTTAGATACCTCGGGATCTGGCTTGACCAGGATCTCTACTTTTCTGTACATATCGAGTTCATCCACAAGAAGCTGCATCCCAAGCTGGAAGCCCTGTATCGCAACCGTGGATGAATTCCGCTGCAGGCTTGCTGTGCTATTGTACAGAAAATGATTCTCCCAATTTTTGACTACGGCGACAAAGTCTACAGTGCTGCTCCCAAAACTTCCCTAACCAGGCTGGATACCCTCTTCCACTCCTTCTACCATTTCGCCCTTGACTGCCCTTCCAGTACCCACCACTGTGTCCTCTACCAATCCCTGTGCCTCCCCTCTCTTCAGGATAGAAGGCTGTCCCACTGTGCCAAGCTTACGGCTAAGTTCTGGACCCAGTCCCTGCCCCTGTACCTCTCCACAGCCCTATTCCTATCTCCTCCCCCCTTTGCACTGCCTCAGGCACTGTAACACCTGCTCCTTCGCCATTCCACCTATGTCCACCACTGCAGGCCAGGCAGCCTTCTCACACCACATGCCTAAATTGTGGAACTCGCTCCCCTCAGCGGTTCGTCACATCTCCTCCGCATACTGCCTCAACTCTCTCTTCAAAGCCCACTTCAGCTCCACATGCGCATGCACCTAATCCCTTCATTCCCTGACTTAGGCCTGAGCACTTCTACCTGTCTGGCTATGGTGTCAGTTCATGCTGCCAGCTTGGGGCATCTGGCCGTGTTATATTTGGACTCTGTAATTCGTCTGTGATTGTTTACCTGAAGTAATTTCCTATTGCATTGTATCAAATTATTTGTTGTATCTGTGCAAAATGTGCTGCATCATAACTGTTGTATTCTGTGTAAAATGTGCTGTACCTTTCTGTATTGCTATGTATAATCTGTACTGTCCCCGATGCATCTGGAATCGAGCAGTTTGCTCAGTGTGCCTTCCTTGTGAAACTTTTAAATAAATAACTAAAACATTCTTTGTGTTTTGGCTGCTATAGGCAGTCATTTGGTATGAGCTGTTCTCCCCTGCTAACTTGGACAGATTGTAACAGTCTGAGAAAAAGCTTAGGTCACACAACTTCACAGACTCCCTCAGTCTTTTCAATCTGTCCCAGCTGGTAGACAGTCCTTAGCAAATGCTTCATTTCCTTCAAGTCTTCTGTGTAGCTGCTGCTCAGCTACTTCAGTCTGCCAAGAGCAGCAGCACATAAAGATCATTTTACAGGATTTCTGCATCACCAAGGGCTTTGTCTGCAGGTTGGGAACCCTGGGCTGCAGTGCATAGTAAGGCTGCTATAACCCCAGTCTCCTGCCAGTGCCTGGCAGGGATGCTATAGCCCTACTCGACTTCCAATGACTTTTAGGGCTCCTATAACCCAATCTCCTGCCGGTGCCTGGCAGGGCTGCTATAGCTCTACTTGCCTTCCAGTGCCTTGTTGGGCTGCTATAGCCCTGCTCTGCTTCTGGTGCTTGGTAGGGTTGCTATAGCCCCACTCTGCTTTCGGTGCCTGGTAGGACTGCTATAACCCACTTGCATTCCAGCACCTGCTAGAGCTGCTGTCGCCCCACTCTCCTTCCGGCGCCTGGTAGGGCTGCTATAGCCCCACTCTACTTTTGGTGCCTGGTAGGACTGCTATAGCCCACTTGCATTCTGGTACCTGCTAGAGCTGCTGTAGCCCCACTCTCCTTCCAGGACCTGGTAGGATCAGGTTTTTTTACCTTGCCCCACTGAAGACAAGGTAGCATTTTTTTTTTTAACAGTGAAGGGAGTGTTTAAATTGGATTTGATGTGTGCATTTGCACTTGATGTCTGCGTATGCATGATGGGGGGCCATCTTGGGAGGCATGTTTTGCAGTTTGCCAAATGACTGCCATCTTGGTAAGGCTGCGTATATATTCACTGTAGTGTGGTGGCCATCTTGCTACAGTCCTCCCATGTGGTGATTCAGGTCCCTCATTGCTGGCTTCCATGGTTTTCCTACAATCGGGCTGTTTTCTTTAACCCAGATTACAGCTTCACCTGCACCAGTAATGTGACAGCAGAGTTGGGACTGACATCCAAACCAACTCTCAGGCATCATTTATTTTTTTATTTTATTTTAGTCTTTGGTAACCGGGTAAGGCCCACTAGGCACAAGTGCCTGTTTTCAGGGGCGACCTGGGAGCACTGGGCAGTTAAGTGACTTGCTTAGAGTCACACAGTATGCAAGTATAGGTTGTGAGAATCAAACTCGGGTCTGGTCTGCTGGCTGTATCAAGCTTGTTCACACCTCATTCCTCTAACCTCTAGGCTATACTGCCAGCCCATCATTGTTACATGCACATGGTATCTTCTGGCACCTGGACTAAGGAGGCAAGGTCTAAGGCTCCAACCTGTAACGGATGCCATGATAGGCTCCAGTCCACAATGGTCCACTCCTACTGACCTTGTCATGATAAAGTATTCAATGAAACAAGAGACCCATTGCTCATCAGGATCAGCTGAACAGAGAGTGTCCTCAGTCATGATCTTAGATTCCTTATATATAGATCACCCCTGCCCCTACACCCATTGTCTCTAGGGAACCACTCAAGAGATTCATGACATGGCTCCAGATCTCCATGTCTGTTATGAGACACAGTAGAGGTACCCATTGATTGAGAAGCTTATCATGTTAGCAGACCTCATTGTGAATAATGAACGCATACCAGTTAACAAAAAAACAAAGACCAGCAGGATCTTTAATGTACATTATCAGGTACCAGCAATAAATAGCCAAGATCTTGGGCTTCAGACTACGAAGTATGTCAAACCATGTCATGCTCTGGTCACCAGTGGCCAGCCCCTTCTGTGTCCTGTAATCCTTAAGAGTCTTGAAGCTTATCCTTCGTCACTTCGGACTTAGTTATGCACATGGTGACTGTAGCCATAAAGGGTCCTGAATGGACACACACACACACACACACACACACACACACACCAGAAGGCAGCTCTGAAACACAACGGAGTCTTTAAAAAGACTTGACAGGCCTGCCTAGTGGCGTGAAGGGCTGAGGTGCCCGGCACCTCACTTCCTACCACACCAGTAATTCGGGTTCGGGAATAGTTGCTGGTCACTGAGGAGCTGGTCGGGAGAGGGAGGATCGAGCATCCCTATGATTGCCCTGTGATTGCTTTTCTATTTTGGGGAGGTGGGTATGCATGTCCCATTTGGCGGCTGCCACCTAGAGGAATCTAGGTGGCATCATGGTGGGACTTGAGGAAAGGGCTTCTGCCAGCAAACATGGGGGGAGGGACTTCTCTGTGGAGATGGAGCTTGCACAGAGCGTCATTGCACATGGTGGGAGCCCTCTGGGAGAAAAATGGTGAAAAACACAAGGTCGCATTGAGATGACAGCCCAACACCCCACAGGCCACACACTGTCAGTTTGGCACTTCTTACTTGGGTCCTGTGGCAGAGGATCATGGTTGTACAGCTTAGACTCAGAGAAGCTGGGTATTGGTGCCGGGGCAGCCAGACCAGATGCAGGCAGTCTGGCGACCAAAGGAGGCAACATACTAATGAAAAAATAAAAGGCGCTACATGGATACTGCATGGCAGGGTCTGAAGCCAAGAGTACACACACACAAATATCAGCTGCTCTATAGACATCTAACCTTAGGCACAACAGTACCTCCCTGTGAGCCACTTCCAAGTCTCTCACGACAAGGCACAAGGCTAATTTCCACAACACATTTTGTGACATCAGATTAAGGCAAGGCACAATAATCCACTGGGACAACAAGAGTTTGTACTGAGATGGGGACCAGCAGCAGTGGCCTAATGGTTGGTGCACTTCACTGTGAACCAGGAGATAAGGGCTTAAATCCCCCAAACAAGTTATCTTTCCATTTCCGGTCCATTGTACTTACCCATAGGCAAATCTGTTTCTCCTTTTTAGACTGTAGGAAGGAGCCTTCATCACGAAGAGGAGTTTTCAGATGTTGGTGGAATCCCCAAACCAGTACTTCATTAGACGATCGGCAACCCTGGCATCATCAAAGCAACCCATCTTGTCTCCCTGCAGCAGTGGGACTCAGGTCTATACTCTGCCGTCTTCACTGTTATCAAGATGACAAGAGTATCACAGTCATCCTGGATCTCTATTGCCTCACTACAAGAGTGAGGTACCAGTAGTGCTGGAAGGGTGTTTCCTCCTGCTGTCTTTGGAGTCCAGGAAGCATGTCGGCATGTACTCACTCCTCAGTCACATCTTGCCATTCAGATCCTGCATCACAGGTCTTGCCGGTGCAACAGGCACTCTGCAGGTAGAAAGGCATATGTGTTCATCCCATTTGGGTCGACTGGCTTCTAAGGGCTCAGTCACTGGAAGCGCTGCAAACTGCAGTTTCGGAAGTCACCAGAACACTGCTGCACCATGGCTGGAGAATAAAGTGCACTGCAAGAAGCAAGATTCAAAGTGTATAGGCAGCATAGCAGACAGAGTGCTTTCTCTCTGTCTCGGGCTTCAGAGGTTTAAGCACAATTCTGTACTGAATGTGGGGCGCATCTTGCATGTTGTAGGTCTCATGGTGGCAAGCACTGACTTGTTACTGTGGGCAGGACTTTTCTTTCATCCCTTTCAGCTCCCCAAGGCATAAAATAAGCAGATTCACATAGCAGTGTGCTACCCCAAAAAATGCAATTTGCTAATCAAGTGCAGCCTTGATTGGCAAAAGTTGCTAATCAACTAATTTGTTGCATTTCAGTAAAAATGTCTGCATTGCAATAATGATTTCCCTGCAATTGTGGTGCAAAGTACAGAATTGTGGTAATTTTTCTAATCATTTTACACTTTTTCTCCACAATTACACTTTTCTAGACTCTATCTTACAGATAAAAACAATCCTTTGGTGAAACTGCTCCTCAAACATTGCTAGTTAGGAATCAAAAATTTGTTGATTAACAAAGATTGCTCATCAGGTTTCCAAAAATTGGCTGGCCCGGTGGCGCTGAGAGTTGAGGCACTGGGTGCCACACTGGCGACCCAGGTTCGGTGACAGACTCTGGTTGCCGGGGGTCGGCAGTGGAGGGAGAGGATGGAGCATCTGGAAGACAGCTCTTCTCTCCCTGGGGAGGGATCCAGGGTCACTTGGTGTCCTGGCGGCCCCCGATGGAGAATCGGGGGTACTACAGGCACACCAGCCAGCGTGAGGGGCGGAGTATGGTAGACGCCAGCAGGGCAGCCATGCACAGGTGTCATTGCACGCCGCACTCCAAGGGGAGAAACATCACATAAAATACCATCTGCAGCACCGCGGAGATGAAGGGGACTCCAGTGGCAGGCCCACATCCCACCGCCGGCCCAGCACACCAGTGGACACCATGGCCGACCTGACATCTGAGGTAGGCCCCTCTAATTCCAGAAAGGCCGCCAAAGGAGGGCACGCCCGCCTTGGGGGGTGATCCAGGGGGCTGGATTTGCCTGGGTGTTCAGGAGAGGAAGCTGGCAGCGGGGGGGCTCGGGCAGGGAGTAGAGGCCTCTGCCGAGTGAGTATCCTGGAAGGATGCCCGGGGTCGTAGGGTGCATAAAGAAAGTTATTTAAAAAAAAAAAAGTTTCCAAAACTAACTGATGCCTTGCTCCCCCTTCTGCACCTGTGACTTCCCCAGACGATGTCTCTTTCGCTCATGATCTCTTGGACCTCATTAGTGAGCTCATCCCCCAAGTGGTGCACTAGGCATGGCATCAGCACAAAGGGCATAGAGTCTAGTGAAACGTGAACTCTACTTCAATGTTTTCTGGACAACAGCGGTATTCAGGGGACTCCTCCCATTCAAGGGCAAACTGCAGAACTAGCAAGTCTTAATATGGTGAGACAAGGTGAGAACATAAGCGTTCATCAGACTCAAAGATGACATAACAAAAAAAAGAAAGAGCATACAACAGTGATGCCAGACGCATACAGGTTACCTCCCTCAGCAGTGACTGACCTGTGCTCTGTCTGTGATTAACCTGACAGGTACTCAGAACAGTTGAGCTGACTAGCCAAGATGGTAGCAACTCCATCCAGGGGAGCGGGAACCCTGCCAGAAATCAACCAGAAAGTTTTCAACTTGATTTGCAGGCATTGAAGAATGCACTTGTAGCTGATATGGTCACCAGGTCCAGAACAAAGACTCCCAACATATTTTAACAGCCCTGCCCTAACCACCTCCCGTATTCCCCCTTACCCCCTGCACCTCCTACCCCCCCGATCTCCTACCCTCACTCCTCCCCACCCCCCTTCCCTTGTCTTGCTCATAGCTCAAGTCTTTGTACTGGTTATTACATGTCTGTAAGTCAGTGACTATATATTTGTAACTAAAACTGATGACTGTTGCACATGCTGACGTGGAACCTTTGTAAAATCAATCAAATCTTTATTTATCCAGGCGAACATTGTTGAGCAATGCTCATTTGCAAGATGGACCTGGTAAGGTCAAGATACAATTTATATGAAATATAAACATGCAGAGTAAGCACAACTTTGAGGGGATAGCCAATGAATACAAAAACATTAACTCCATGACACAGTACATTGAAAAGCTAACAACAAGAAATATATTACATATATACGTGATTCATGAAATAGCCAGCTTGTAATGGAAGACCCTTTAAAGACTAGCACTTTTGGTGAAAGGTTAAGTGTGTCGAGGATTTACTAGATAATTTTAAACTCAAGTGATGAGCTGTATGGACAGCTGGAAGATATATGTACAGGGAGTAATTTGTAGATGGCAGAGGCCGACGAGGCTTGATGACAAGGGGATGAATGGGGTGTATACAGTATGTTGTGGCCAGGAATAGGGAAAAGGATGGAGGGAGGGAGTGAGTGGAAAAAGCTGTGCCAGAGAGGGATCAATAGTGGGTCTAGAGGGGAGGGAGGGGGTCAGACTGAGGAAGTAAAAAGCTGAGAGTGTAGGGAGACTAAGTATATAATGAATAAGAAGGATGGATTGTAGTAAAGGTTTATGAAATGTGAGGTAACTGCTCGTAGGGTGCTGGGGAGCTACCTTAAATGGTTGTCCAGCTGGGGAGAGAGATGGAAGGTTAGTCTAATGTTGGCGGAAGCAGTTACATTTTTCTTTGAATATCTTGTTGTATAGATATTTGAAGGCTGCGATAGATATGAGCTTGTTCACTTTCAGTGTCTTCTGCATTGTGTTCCATAGAGTAGATAACACATAACTAACAGCATGTCTGCCATGTCTAGCGTGGAACTTAGGCACTTTAAGAGTAATGAAGTTCAGGCTTCTTAGTGCATAATTACTTGATGTGGCTTGTAAAAACTGTCTGAAATATATTTTGGGAGCTGCTGTGATATTGCTCTGTAAGTCCAAAGTAATGCATTCCTATTCCTTCTATATTGAAGCGAGGTCCAACCAACTGCGGAGTATAGCAAGCAGTGGTGAGTACTGTATGGTAAGTCTGATAAACCTCAAAGCTCTGTGGTATAGTGTGTCTAATTTGTTCAAGCATACCGTGGGACAGTGGCTATATAGGAAGTCAGCGTAGTCTAGTACTGAGAGGAATGTGGCCTGGGCCATCTTCTTTTTTGAATCACTTGTAAGGAAGTGCCTTATTCTATAGTAAAGTCCAAGTCTTTGTCTAAGCTTTTTTAGAAGTTCTTCCAGATGTTCTCAATAGTCTAGTCTACTATCTAGCCATACCCCCAGGTATTTGAATTTTGTGACATATTCAAGATTTTCACCAAGTGCAGTGGATAATTTAGGAAGATCGAATGGGATTGAGTATCCTACCTGCACCTGTGGGGAAAAAAACATTGCCTTAGTTTTTTTTGCATTCAATAGTAGTTTTTTTTCCAGCAGCTGGAGTTGCAGTAGGTCGAATTCTGCCTGTAGTTCTTTGCAGGCTGTTATAGGAGAAGGGCGACTGACATACAGTACTGTATCATCAGCAAACAGGTGTACAGTGGCTGTGGTAAAATTTATGTCAATGCTATTGATATATATGGCAAAGAGGATAGGGCCAAGAATAGATCCTTGTGGTACTCCTCTTTGTAGTGGTCTGAGTGGGGATAAATCTCCTTCGGCCTTTACCTGCTGGGTTCTTCCTGTAAGATAGTTGTTAAACCATCTAATGGAATTGGTGTCAAGTCCAATTGATCTCAATGAGGAGAGGAGCAGGTCATGGTCAACCGTATCAAAGGCCTTACTTAGGTCTAAGAAGACAGCACATACACAATTTTTTTTATCCAATTCAAGTTGCCAGTCATTGGTGACTTTTGCAAAACTGTTATGGTACTGTGGTTTGCTCTGAAACCAGATTGTGCTGGGTTTAGAAGATTGTTGACTTCTAGGTATTCTCTTAGCTGGGTGCTCACAATTTTTGAGTAGTTTGGACAGCACAGTAAGAATGGAAATTGGTCTGTAGTTATTAAGGTCTGTGGGATCCCGGCTTTCAGTAGTGGAATCACTTGGCGGTTTCCAGATTGATGGGATAACTCCTGACTGTAGAAAGGTTAAGCAGATGTGTTACTGGTACTGCTAATACATGTATGGCAATTTTAAGAAGTATGGGTCAAGAGTCTGCACCTGCACTCTTTTTATGTCCAACTGTAAGATTAGGTCTTGACTTGCTTCAGCGTGGCTGGAGTGAAGGAGAAAGTGGAGTCAGTCACCCTTACGTCCAGTGTCCTTAATCCCTAGATGTACTCTCAATTGGTTGGCTGGAGAGAGTCGAATGCTAGCCCAGCAGTTGTAAAATGATTATTGAAGGCTTCCAATACTTCTATTCTATCACTGATGGTCCTGTTTCCACATTGTAGTTTTGCTGGGAGTGAGTTACTTGGGACATGGCCAATTATATCTTTATAGTGTTCCAAAACTTGGCAGGGTTGCAGTATGAGGAGTCTAATTCAGCCATGTAATATGCAGCTTTGTGTATCTTCTTTCTTGGTACAGAGATTCCTGGCTTTTCTGAATTGCTCCCAGTCAGTAGCTAATTTAGTTTTTCGGGCCTTTTTCCAAAGCTTGTCTCTTTCGAGAAGGGTGGATTTAAGGTCAGAATTGAACCATCGACAGGTTTTATTTTTAATACGTAGCTTAGAGACTGGTGCATGAATGTTTAGAGCATCTGTGATAATGTCATTTAGAACACCATATGCAATCTCCATTGTATTCGCTAGATAGAATTCTTGCCATCTTGTGGAGTGTTTAATATCGTCCAGGTATGCATCAATGTTGAAGTTCTTTTTCGATCTCCTCAACAAGAATTTTGTGGGGGATGAAATCTTACATGCTGACCTAATTGCCTCAATAGAACAATGATCACTAATGTCGTTGAACAATACTCCAGTGTGCGAGAAGAGGTGAGCTTTACTCACTAAAAGTACATCCAAAAGTGTGCTATTTTTTGGGTTCTTTTTGTTTATTCTAGTAGGTTCATTTATGAGCTGTGTAAGCCCATATGTGTCGCAGAATGATATTAATGGTGTAGCTGCCTTAGAAAGCCAGTTTAGGTTTATGTCACCTATAATTATGGTTTCTTCATTCCCCTGTTTGATCAAGTCACCCAAGTGGGATAGAATCTTGAGGCCAGCTGAGGGAGGTCTGTAACAGCCAATCAGTTGCAGCGAGGTATTGTTGGAAAGAGCTATTTTGAGGGATAGGCACTCGAATTCTTGTGCCATAGAATAAGAGTCAAGATAAGTTGCAGATAGGCTGGCCTTTACATATATTGCTACCCCCCCACCCCCCGTTTGTCTATCAGCTCTGAATGTTTGGTAGTTAAGTAAGTTTATGTTTCTGTTGGCTGTGTCAGGTCTAAGCCATGTCTCAGACACTACCAGAATGTCAGGGAGGGAGTGAGTGGCTAACCCAGGCTTGGAGCAATGTGATTTTTTTTTAGTAGACTACATGCATTAATATGTAGAAGGCTTAGTCCTTTAATCTTTGCTAGTTCTGAGGGTGCAGTGATAGTCCCTGTTGGCCCAGGGTTAAGTTCCACATTCCCTGAGCATATTAGTAGTAGGAGCAGTAATTTCATAGTTGCCGCCAGAGATAGGGTATAGGTTCTTGTAGATGTCTTTTTTTTTTTTTTTTATTCTGTTGCATTCTTATTTGCCATCCAGATTCAGTTCTACGTCCTCTTGTAAGAGAAAAGATTAATACTTTAACAGAGATAAGCGTGGAATCTATTTCTGTATGCAGTTGGAGACAGGCACTAATCGAATGCAGGGCCGACTGTGTCCCTCCGTAGAAAATATTAAATGGATAACATTGTGTCAATGGGAGGTCATAGGTACATATCCAATCTCTTGGGGCTGTTGTGAAATTGCAGCAGGACGAGAACGTGGCATCTGCACTCTGCGTGGCATCCTGTGGCTGTCTGCATCTTTTACTTAGTTCAGGTAATAGTAGAAGTACTAGGAGGCTCCAAAGAAAGATCCCCATTATGAAGATGACCAGAGTTTTTATAGGTAATATCTTATGATTTGCTCACAGTAAGTACCTATATCATTGACTGTGAAAGAGGTGTACTTAGCCCGTAATGGGTGCCTACTCAGTTACTAGTGGAGGTGTCTATTCTAGCAATGAAAACGAGGTTTGGTAAGCAGTGAGACAGATTTTTATGGAACCGACTAAAGGCGCACGTATAAGATGGCTAGGGTAGAGCACGCTTCCTGATGCTAGGGTGGTTACCTAGTCCAGATGTGTCATAAGAATAGACAGTGTGGGGAGTATTATGGTAATTGACTGTTTGGTATCAGTAAAGGATATATGGCAGGCTGTAGGTCAGCAAGGCGGGCGGCGTGGTTTAGTAACGTTGGCGGGAAAGTGTTTGCTTAGAAGTGTATAAGAGGGGAAGGCGGGTGGGCATAAAAGTGCGGCTTTGCCGTACCTTTCCTGGAGGGTCTCTCCGGCTCTGTGGAGCTAGGCGCCGACTGGAGGTGCCGCCCGCCCGCTGGCGGAGACTGGCCTTGGTGCGGGGGCGCTCAACAAGGGTCCTCCTCTGGGGAGACAAGAGAGAGCAGCTTGATTTTAACTGTTTTACAGCTCAGGTACAAGCTGAGCAGCAGGGGGGCCAAAGATTAGCATTAGAAAGGCCAGGGGTGGGGGTTGAGGCGCCAAAGCATCTGGCTATGCAATCTAAACACAGGAAGGCTGTAATTACTTTTTCCCAAAACAACATCTATCACAGTTTTCCCCTCCCCACAATTACAGAGTTCAGCTCTTTTTGTGTAAATCTGTACAAGCAATACCCCAAACAAACTCTTCCTGATGATAAAAAGCAAGTCTAACAAAGAAGAAAACCAGGAGCAGCGGGGACCAATCAGAGGCGAAGCCGTGGAAGGCGCTCGCTTTCCGATTGGTTGCGGCTTTGCCGTACCTTTCCTGGAGGGTCTCTCCGGCTCTGTGGAGCTAGGCGCCGGCTGGAGGTGCCGCCCGCCTGCTGGCGGAGACTGGCCTCTGCGCTCGGTGCGGGGGCGCTCAACAAGGGTCCTCCTCTTTCCTGGAGGGTCTCTCCGGCTCTGTGGAGCTAGGCGCCGGCTGGAGGTGCCGCCTGCCCGCTGGCGGAGACTGGCCTCTGCGCTCGGTGCGGGGGCGCTCAACAAGGGTCCTCCTCTGGGCTCAAAGGTATTGTAATCCTAGATTGAAATAAATAGTGACAGCCAGTAACTCAGGATCTACTGCCTCTCTGTCGGGGCCAGAAGCTCACCTATACACCTTTCTGTGATGAGCAGTGATACAAATGTTTCTTTGAAAACTGCAAAGGCAACCATCAGCATTTTCCCTTATGCCCCTATGGCTTCAGAGAGGGTGGTACACCATGCTTTCAGTCCCTATCAGATACAGTCTTCTTCACCAGGAGCCGATTCTGCATTCAGAATATCATAAGTTTCAGCTCTTGGCAGGGCTCCTGATTGGTGAGGGTTCATGAGAGCAGGACATTCAGCCAGTGTTAACCATACTTTGATGCACCCCAGGAAAGGCTCTGCAAATCAGACCTACAGCAGACTCTGAGATACCTTCTTCTGGTGCTTTCTGCTGGGGATCAGGTCCATGTCTACCTCTTTGTTCAACGTCTTCAGTTTCACTAGCAGCATCTAGATAAGGGGTTGTCTGTTAGCTCACTCAGTGTGCAAGTGGTGGCCCTCTCAGCTGCGAGGGGTTATGTAGGGTCACACTCCCTGGAATCCCATCTGGATATTGTCCACTTCTTTAATGCCTGTCACAGACTCCACTCTAGCATTCTGCAGGTCTCTTCTCCATAGACACTGTGTGTTTCTCAGAGCCATGACAGCCCTCCCCTTCAAGCACTTTCACGAGGTCTCCTGGTGGCTCTTATCTTTAAAGGTTTTCTCCCTAGTGTCCCTTTGCTCAGTGCTTAAGATCTATGAGATGCAAGGGCTTTGTACAGAGAGCCATACTTGGTGTTTTACAAGACTACATGGTCCTCAGACCAGTGCTATCCTTCCTCCCTAAGGTGGTCTTCATCTTCCACAAGTAACAGGAAATAACTTTCCCTTCAGTTTGCTTGAGTTCAAAGAATGTTAAGTTGGAGTAGCTGTATTTCCTGGAGACTATGAGAACACTTCAAATTTATCTTAAGCATACTGAGCCATTCTGCAGTTCTGATAGTCTCTTTGCTCTCCTCTGTCCAGGGAGGAAAGGGTTTTCCCTGGCCAGACGTACTTAGCCAAGTGACTCAGTGCTGCTATCACACTAGCTCACACGTCCCAGGGTCACTGTGTCCCCTCTAGGATTCATTCCATGATGGCTAGGGCTACTTACGCCAAGCACACTTCAGCATCTTTGGTGGACATTTGTCCAACTGCTGTATGGGCCCCCATCCACACATTAACCAGGCATTACCTCTTTGCTCTGCCAAAGCTGCATTCAACAGGTGAATGGTTAGCTCAGTCATACAGCACTGACCCTCCCTGTTTAAGTATTGCTTATTAAGGCTTATACTAACTTACCTCCTACAGGAGCAGACACTCAGAGGAATTATATTTACCTTCTGGTAATTACCATTGTGTGTATGCCTCATTCATTGGCAGGCAGGCTTTCCCAGTTTTCAGTGCTGTACATTTCTTAGGGTATCTTCTGTCCTATATGGCATACAGTCTCCATAGTGTAGGGGTTAGCATACACTCTCTCCACCTGGCATCCCCTTAGCTGCTGTGACTTACCTCTCATGATAGGGCTCCCCTGGGTGCTGGGGTTGGGACCATAATCTACCTGATTCCCCCCAAAGAGCCAGCCGAGCATCATTTGAGTGCAGGGACTGAGGGGATCCGGCTTCATTAAGCTCTTCGGACAGAGAATTTTTTTTTACTACTTTGTTCCCTTCCCTGGTGGGGTGCAGGAAATGGACATTGGCTAGTATCCAGCCTCCAACGTAAAAACTCCCACCTCTCTACCAATCCCGGATTAAGCTCAGGTCCCAGGCACACCAACCCACAGCCATTGCTAGGGGCCAGACTGTTGCTGGGTGCATGATACATACCTCCCTAGAGAATGAGCGCAGTCCCTTTAATGCTCATTCTCCTTCCCCGAGCTGGCCCTCTGATGACCCTTAGTTCGCTCCTGAACCCGGGTCTTTGCCGTTGCAAGTGGTAGCACTGCAGCTGCACTGGCAGGCCAGCCTTTCTAAGCAGTGTTTTGTCTACAGACTTGGACAAAAGGGTCAACTGAAGAGTCTGGAAAAGAGTGTTTCTTAAGACTCCTCTCAGACTGATACAGTCTGTCCCTGTTAGCAAGGGACAGCAGCCCATACCAACTAACACCAACACACAGACGGAATTGCCAGTAGGTAAATATAATGCCCCTTTCTCTGCCTCTAAAGAATAACCATATATACACACTGGTTACTGGAGTAAAAACACTAATCCCCTTCTGAAAAACAGAGAAAGAATATTTGAAAAAGCGCAGCAAGTTGTGTGTTCTGGTGACTAGTGCTAGTGAATATAGGAATGATTATTCCTTTCCATCAACAATAGCAGCAGTGCCAGGCCTGATATTGGGGATAGCTCAGCGCCTTTGTGTCTGACCTGTGTTGATGGGTATAATTAGAGCCTCTCACAGTATGTCACTGAAGTCTGACCTGTGTAGGTGAGGTACAGTTATGTTATGAGGATGTTACAGCTTGTTATTGAATTCTAACCTGTGTAGACTGTGAAAAGTTGTGAGGAGCTCATAGCATGTCACTGAATGTTGACTTGCGTATTTAGGGTGTGCTTATGGGGAGCTCACAGCATGTCACTGAATTCTGACATGTGTAGGCAGGTTGTGAGTTTTGGGGTGCTTACCGAGTGTCACTGAACTCTGACCTGTGTCGGAGGTGTGTCACTGATGTGTTCAATATGTCACTGATTCTGGCATGTCGAGACAGGTTGCGACTGTGGGGAACTCACAGCATGTCACTGAACTCTGACTTATAGGTGGGGTGTTATTGTGGGGAGCTAACAGTGTGTCAGTGAACTCTTACCTGTGTAGGCGGGGTGTGATGGTGGGGAGCACACAGACTATCACTGAACTCTGACCTGTATAGGCAGGGTTTCATTGTGGGAGAGCTCACAGCATGTCAGTGACATGTGACCTTTATAGGCAGGTTCTGATTTTGGGGAGATCGTAACATGTCACTGAATTCTGATCTGTGGATACGTGGTGTGATTGTGGGGAGCTCATAGCATGTCACGAAACTCTGACCTGTTTAAGAATGGTGAAATTGTGGGGAGCCCACAGCATGTCGGAGGCAGTATAGCGCAGTGGTTTAAAGCTCTGAGCTGCAAACCTGGAGACCTGGGTTTGAATCCCACATCCCCCCTATTTGCTTACTGTGTGACCCTGAGCAAGTCACTTAACTTGCTTGTGCTCTCAGGTTGCACCTAGATACAGGCTTCAGCTTAGTGCGCCTCTTCTGGTTAAACAATTTCCCCATCTCCCATAAACTCTGATCTGTGGATGTGGGGTATGATGATTGCGGGGAGTTCAAAGCATGTGACTGAACTCTGACCTGTGGAGGTGGGGTGTGATTGTGGGGAGCTCTCAGTGTGTCACTGAACTCTGACCTGTGTAGGTGGAGTAAGATTGTGGGAAGCTTGCAGTGTGTCTCTGAACTCTGACTTGTGTAAGCAGGGTGTGACTGAACTCTGAGCTGTGGAGGTTTAGTGCGATTGTGGGGAGCTCACAGCATGACACTAAACTGTGACCTTTGTTGGCGGGGCATCATTGTGGGGAACTCGCAACGTATGACTGAACTCTGACCTGTGGAGGTGGGGTATGGTTGTAGGAAGCTGCCAACGTTTCACTAAACTATGTTCTGTGGGTGTGGTGTATCATTGGGAACTCACAATGTGTCACAGAATTGTGACCTGTGGATACATGGTTTCATTATGGCATGCTTACAGTGTCACTGAACTCTGATCTGTGGATGCATTATTGTGGGGAACTCACATGCCATTAAACTATGACCTACCGAGGCAGGCTGTGATTGTGGAAGCTCACAGCGTGTCCCTAAACTGTGACCTGTGTATGTGTGGTATGAGTGTGGGGAGCTCACAGCATTTCACAAAACTGTGATCTGTGGATGCAGGATGTAATTGTGGGGAGCTCACAGCATATCATGAAACTGTGACCTGTGGAGACAGGATGTGACTGTGGGGAGTCCACAGTCTGTCACTAAATTGTGACCTATGGATGCATGTGACAGAGTGGAATAGGACCCTGTCCCAGTTGTTATGGAGAGTTTGAATTCAGGGATCTATTGTGTTCGTTCCTTTCCTGTCTCTTGTCTGTCTGGTTGCACAACCAAATTTTCCTGTGAGACCTAGGACTTGATCACCCCGACAGTCTTGCAATTCTTTGCTTCTCACTATCTCTCGGTCTTCCCTTGCTTTTCTGTCTTTTCCTTCCTTGCATATCTGCTGATGTGAAAATATATGCAAATTGTTATGTGGAAATGTAACAGATATTGGGATCCCTTTGTTTAGAAAATATATAGTGTTACTGTTGAGATGTGTATAATTATAGTTGAAATGATTGCAGAAAGCTTTTGGAAACTCAAGAGGTCACCTTAGTGCAATTTTTTAAAGCCTTTTGCAGAAGAGCTATGGAAAAGGGATCTCAGTTCTGAGACACTGGGTTCCTGCCAGCACCTGCCTGAAATATACTAGAACATATTATAAAAACAGAGATATGCTTGTTAAGAATGGGGGCGGCACAGTGGCGCTGAGGGTTGGCGCTAGACGCCACACCTTGCGCTACGCTGGCGACCCGAGTTCGGGAACGAGCCCGGGTTGCTGGGGGTCGGCTGGGGAGGGAGAGGATTGAGCATCCGGGGGACAGCTCTCCTCTTCCGGGGAGGGACAGGGGTCCCAGTTCGGTACTCTGCTGATCTCTGGCGGAGGCTGGAGATACAGCAGGCACTGAGGAGTAGAGAGAAGGAGTGGGGGAGTGGCAGACGTTGGATACGCCTTGATGTCAGGGCACCAGCCACTCCCCAGAGAAAACAGAGAAAATGCCTCTCGGCTCTGGCGGAGACGGAACACTGGAGCTTGACCCTGATTTGCAGCCACCCACCTGGCATCCTCCCGACCAACATTACTGCTGTGTCGGGGCTCGCCCTGTCCCCGTCCAGGGGGTATAACCGAGGCTACATGGGCGACGAAGGATGGCCAGGTAGGGTGTGTGCCGAAGGGAATAACTCCATGTGCTCCTGAGGAAGACCAGAGCCAAGGGGGTGAGAAGGAGGCATAAACAGTAAAATAAAAAAAAAAGAATGGGGGTGTGCAAGGACTTATAAGAAAGCTGCAATTGCTTGCAAAGATGGACACAGAGATTGAAGGAAAACTGATGGATTTTTTCTATTTTATTTTGCCTTTGTAAATAGTTATACTGAACAAGTTTATTTTTTTATGTTACTGCTAGCACAAATATTTTTGGTGAATTCTGCAGCTGCTCCTGGTTTTCCTATGCTTTCTGACCTGTGCCTCGATGACGTTGCGTTTATTATGGGGAGCTCACAGCGTACCACTGAGCTGTGACCTGTGGAAGCAGGGTATGATTGTGGGGAGTTCACAGTATGTCCCTAAACCGTGACCTGTGGATGCATGGTGTGATTGTGGGAAGTTCACAGCATTTCATTAAACTGTGATCCATGGATGTGGGCAACTCGCAGCATGTCACGAAACTGTGACCTGTGGAGGCTAGATATGATTGAGTGCTCTCAACGTGTCACTAAACTATGACCTTTATAGGTGGGGTGTCATTGTGGGAAGCTCACAGTATATCACTGAAATGTGACCTTTGTAGACAGGTTTTGATTTCGGGGAGCACACTACATGTCACTAAGCTATGATCTGTGTAGGTGGGTGTGATTGTGGGTAGCTCACACTGTGTCACTAAACTGTGACTTGTGGTGGCAGGGTATGATTGTGAGGAGCTCATAGCCTGTCAGTGAATTCTGACCTGTTATGTAGGAAGTGTGTGATTTTGGGGCGTTCAAAGTGTGTCACTAAATTCAGACCTCTGCAGGCATCGGGGTGTGATTGTAGGAGGGAGTGGGAGTCCACTGCTGGTCACTGAATCTCAGGCGGGATGAGGCTGGGGGAAGCTTACAGCGTGTTATGGGGTGTGATTGTGAGGCGCTCGCAGCATCACTGAATTTTGACCTCTGAAAACAGGGTATGATTTTAGGATGCTTTCAGCATGTCACTGAGTTTAGACCTGTGCAGGCAGGGTGTAATTGTGGAAGAACTCACTGCGTGTCACAGAATACTGATCTGTGTAGCCAGATTATGATTTCAGGGAACTCGCAGTGTAGAAATGAAGAAGAAACATAGAAATATGGAAAAGTATGGCATATTAAGGCCTAGCGGCCCATCCAGTCTGTCTGAACCTATTTTGGGGACTTTGTCCCTGTCAGTCCTCCCTACAGCACCTCCATCCCATCTGTCCCTTATGCACAATTCCCATGTGCCTCTCCCATACCCTTTTTTTTTTTTTTATTTATTTTTAATTAGGTTTTTTCCCTTTACTTTTACATTTATCCCATACCCTTTTGAACCCTCCCACTGTTTCAGCCCTGATGACCACCTCTGGAAGATCGTTATAGACCGTCACTACTCTTTATGTGAACAGAAAGAAGTACTTCCTCCTGCCCTGTTGCCCCAGTTTCATTTTGGTGGTTTATCTCTGCGCCGCCTCTAACCTGACCCTGTCCTTCCTCAAGAGTGGGCTCCAAAATAGCACATAGTACTCCAGATGAGGGCAAACCAGGGATCTTACTTTGGGGATATGTCTTGCATCAGGCCACACCTATGGAACTATAGCCACCAGGACCACATAGAAACTTTTCTAGCTAGCAGTTACAAGGAGGCTGCACATGACAGCGTCACACGCTGACGTCCTTCTTTCCTTATAAACATGGGCGATCCTGCGCCCTCCTCGGTTCTTTTCTCACCATCAACCATCGCACATTGAACCACGTGGCAACTCCATACAGCTTCAGTCGACCACTTCATTTCATTTTGTTTCATTCCTTTTCCTTAAAAAACAATCCGGTGTTTTCATTTTTTCTTTCCTTTAGTCTGGACATTTTTTTTGGTTTTGCCTGCCGCCTCTCAGTTAAGTCTGGCGACAGTTTTCTCCTCGGATGGACCAATGGACAGCAGGCCCACTATTTCTACCTATGGAGTTTTGTGAAGATGATCCAGTCCTGCCATCTCCTCTCGGGGGTGCAGAAAGAGCCCCCCTCCATTTGCATCTCCGGTAACTCCCCTCTGGAATCACGCATCCCATGGTCCCGAGGAACGTCTGGGATCTTCTCAACAGCTCTTCCCAGTCACCGTGTCCCTTGTGTGCCGACCATGACATCATCAGCTCTGGCGATGCCACAGCTGCCATCCAACACCTTATACTTCCACAAGGTACAGCTCTGGCAGCACTCCATTGCCTGTCTTTGGGCAGGTAAGGACCCTTCATTGCCAAAGTGGCAAACCTTTCCTGTGGGCGGCATTCTCTTCCTTCTTTCCTTGCCGCTAGACCCTCTTCTCATGCAGAGTGGCCTTCAGCGAACACCCCCCGCTGGACCTTTCATGGCTAGTGAGGCTTTGTTGGCATCAGGCCTTGACCTAGCACCAGCCGAAGTATCTTTCCCTGCTGCCTGCTGCCCACTCCCCTCTTGATCAGGGGCGCAACAGGCAGGGTGTGTCTCGGGTCATCCTCAGCCTGGTGATTGTTCGGTGCTGGGCTTCCTTCTAACACCCTGCTGCCACTCCACCCCAATCGCTCAGTCCCCTTTGTGCCTTGGAACCACCAGCAGGGTGTTCGGCTGGGCCTGCCCCGATCTGAGCAAGCCTGTCTCTGACAGTACTGGTCCCTTTCCTCCTTGGCCCGTCGCAGACTCAGATGGTGTCGCTTTGGTGGTGGTCCCTCTGGTAATGGGCCCTACTTTAGGGACCCGTACCGTGTCTCTTTGGGACAGGAGAGATTTTGGTCCTCCCCCCCGCCCCGGCTCGCTGAGAGGTGCATAACAACATCTGGGGGTGGGGTGGTGGCGGCCTGAGCATTTCCACTACCAGCTGTCCGGTTCATGGCTCTGACTCTTTGATGGAGTTCCAGCTAGTAGTTCCCTGGATGGCCCCTATGGTTTGCTGGCTTCTCCGACTCTCTCCTCCCCTTTGTGGAGGGTCTTTCTGCCTCCCCCCAGGACTGGGATTTTCTGCATCTTAATCCCACTCAGGCGCTTGGAGAATATGCCGAGGATGCTGCAAGGGTTTTCAGGGCTTTTGAGTTTGCCCTCCCAACCCCCATCTCTTGATTTCTGCCTTTGGGGTTGTCGCCATTGGACACCCACCTCACTTCTGCCCAACCTGTTGTTCCTTGGCCAGACTGAGTGGTTGCCAAGGCAGGCCCGAACTACCCAGCCGATGGCTTCCTGGGTTATCCTATGCTGTGCCTGATTGCGGCCCCCACCTTTGATATCCTCCCAGGCCTAGGGCTTCTTACACTCTGCCCCTGCCTGGGGACCTAGGGAGCACCTACGATTTTTGGTAGGGGTGTTAGGGTCTTTTCCCTCCAGTCCCCCCCCCCCACTGCCGTTTTGCCATTTGTGAAGCCATGGCCGGTGTGTCTGTTGGTCTGTGGCCCTGCAGTACAGGCCCCTAGGGGTCCTTCTCTTGTGTGTGATGTTAATGCTCCAGCCAGGGTGGCAGCAATTGGTGCCTGCCTGAGACAGAAACCTTGGCCCCAAGTGTTGGAGTCTGCCCTTGCGGGCATCTCCCTATCCTGCATGCCCCTCTTCTGGGGCTGCATACTCCTCGGGGTGGCCCTGATAGATGTATTCCCATCCAGTAGTCCTCTAGCTGGTCGCTGCAGCGTGTCCCCTCCCTTTTCCACACCCAGCCACCACCGAGCCCAGAAGTGACACTCGTGTTGGGCCACTTTGGGGGCCTCAGTCGAGCGCTTACGGTCTACGAACACACTGGGCAGGAACAGCTTTCCCTGCCTCTGCCTTCACCACAGGGATGCCTCCCCCACCAAAGGTGGGCCGGACCCAGTTGCTGTTTTGTTTTTCCTCAACATGTCTGCTACTTGACCCCCACCTGGCGAGGGTAAGGGGCCAGTCCTCCCTGCACCAGAACAGGTGCTGCGCAGTCCCTAAGGATGCCTGAGTGCTGCAGCTAATAGGGAAAGGTCTCACTCTAGAGCCTCTGGGGTAGCCTCCAGGTCTGCCTCCCATTCATTCCAACCACCCCCTGACCACACTTCAGTGTTGGGGGTGACATTCCTATGTTGCTGCACAAAAGTGCCATAGAACCCGTTCCTGATGCTCTGAGGGGCAGACCTCCATATTTCTGTCTGGAATGCTGGACTGTCGAGAACTACATGTCTGCTTCCAGCGCAGAAAGTTGCGGCTGGTGGCCCTATAGGACCTGCTGCCACTTCGGCACCAGGGAGATGGGATATACTCCCTCAACATGTGGCTTGCATCCCTACATTTTAAGGTGTGTGCTCGCCACCGGCTGTACCTTAGGTTCCAGTGCCTGGGGATCTCCTCCAGTTCCGAGCATTGCTCTTTGACTCATAACTTCTGCACCTCTGGCTTTTACTTCTTGCTTGGCAGCGGTGGCAGCAGCCCTTAGGAGGGAGGAAATCTGTGTCTTCCCTTCCCTGGATGTCTGGTTACTCAAAAAGTGCAATCCAAGGAGCCTCTGGTCCAGCCCTGGCACATATCATACAAATGTTCTGGGCCCTCGGGCTCTCTGTCAATCACAAGTCAGTCCTGACCCCTTGTGCACTCTTGCAGTACTGGACACAGCCCAGGGTATGGCCTTCCGGGCTCAGGACCGAGCAGACCACCTGGTGGCTCTGGCAGGGCCCGGCTTAGGCTCTTGGGCCTGATTGCTTTAGCCATTGTCATGGTTCCTCGAGCCAGGCTGCACGTGATGCCCCCCCAGTGGACATTGAGTATCCCATTGGATCTGTGAAACACCAATCTTGAACAACTCTTTCTCATCTCCTCACTGTTAAAAACTGTGTTTCTGTGGTGGATGGGCCCAACAATCTGTTGAAAGAGGTTCCCTTCTTCATTCCTTCCCCTCAGCGGCTTCTCACCACAGACTCCTCAGGGCTGGGCTGGGGAGCTCATCTGGGGCCTCATCAGGCTCAAGGGACGTGGTCTGGAGTGGAGATTGCCCTCCATATCACCATCCTAGAGATGAGGGCCATTCTATATGCTTTGCAAGCATTCCAGACTCAGCTGTCCCCGGGCCATCTGCTGGTGCAGGCGGACAACTTCAGTGTAGATCACTACATCAGCAGTCTGGGGGGGGGGGGATCCACTCGTACTCTCTGTCTGGAAGTGATGAGAGCCTGGTACTGGGCTGTAGAACACTGTGTAGAACTGTCGTCCGTTCATTTCCAGGCACCCTAAATGTCCAGGTAGACAGGCTAAGCCGGTCACAGTCTCGGATGCATGAGGGAGAGCAGCGAACCTCAGTTGTAAAAGATCTGTTCAACAGATGAGGTCATCCAGAGTTGGCCCTTTTTGTGTCTCGACTCAATGCAACACTGCTGCTTTTCTGTTCGCTTGCTCTAGGGCCTGGAGCTTTCTGGCGAGATGTGTTATCCTTCTCTTGGAAGGGGAGGTTCCTTTTTGCCTTTCCTCTTCTCTAGAGGGTGCTAATCAAGCTCTGGATGGAAGGGGCCACTGTGATCCTCGTTACCCCCTTCTGGCCTCATCACATTGGGTTCCCTTTACCGCAGCAGTTAGCAGTGGAACATCCGGTGCCTCTACCTCGGTGTACAGGCTTGCTTTCCCAGGAGCGTGGCACCCTGGTTCATCTGGACCTCAAGTCTCTATATCTTCATGTCTATCTCTGGATGACATAGCTATGGCTAGATTTGGGGTGTCCCCAAGGGTGGCTGATGTTCTGGTGGCTACCAGGAAGCCGTACACCAGGGCCACTCCCTCCATGAAGTGGAAGCACTTTGTTCAGTGGGCGGCTGCCCACCAGCAGGATCCTTTCACTTGTCCAGATTCTGGAGTACTTGCTGTCTCTCTCGCACTCTGGTCTGAAGCACTCCTCCATTTAAGGTGCACTTGTTTGCTATTTCAGCTTTCCATGTGCCTGTTGATACTGTATGGTGGCACAACTGGAGGTGTCCCTTACATTTTTGAGATGCATCCTTCATCTGAAGCCTCCAATCTGTACTTCAGTCCCACCTTGAGACTTGAATTTTGGGTCAGAGACACGACTTTGGCACTTTTGAGCCAGCTGCAACATGCGAGTTACGCTTCCTGTCATGGAAAGCATTATTCTTAGTTGCTATTACTTCCTGAAGGATTTCGGCACTGCAGGCTCCTGTGTGTGAGCAGTCTTATTTTATTTTCCATGAAGAAAGGGTGTCTGCATACAAATCCTAAGTTTCTTCCTAAGGTGGTGTTTTAGTTTCCCTTACATCTCTTTGAGGGGAAGACATTCACTGCAATCCTCTACCTGGTTTCCTGTTTTTGTTGGAACCTTCCTTTCAGCTGCCTTGGAATCCAGGAACCTCTGTCTTCCTTTTACTGTACTTTAACCACCCAGTCGTGCCCCATCTGTGCCTCTTCCACACAGTCTTTTGTGAGGCTAGGGTACTGCTCTATACAGTGTTAGGACCACTTTGTTACCAAGGTGCTTACTCTTCATCTAGTCTCTCTCCCCATCACAAAAGGGGACGTACCTGTATCTTTAAACTGCTCCTAAGTGCCCTGAGTAAAATGTTGCTGATATTTATGATTACTCTATTTGGGCAATGTTGAACTGAACCCTGGACCATTCGCTTCGATAACCGCTCCCTCGGATTTGGCTCACCTCAAGGGTATAACATTTATTCATATTAATGTTTGTAGTCTTCTGAAGAAGTTTGATTCCATTCAGTCCTGGACCCTCCATACTATGCCTGACATACTGGTAGTAGCCGAAACCTGGCTCAGCCCTTCTACTCTGGATTCTGCCATTAACATTCCATCCTATAACGTCTTCCGAATTGACTGACCTACCAGAGGGGGTGGAGTAGCTGTATATATAGTACATACATTTTTGGTGACCACTGCCAATTCAACCTCTTTGTCTAAGGAGTTTGAAAGTTTGACCCTGAAGGTTCAACTCTCTTCTTTCCAATCTCTTTCTGTTATTGGATGTTACCGCCCACCCTCGGCAGGCCTAAAGGCGCTAGACCTCATACGCAATGAACTGAACGTGTCGACCTCTGAAGTCATCATCTTGGGAGACCTCAACCTTGACTGGCTCTCAGCAAGCTCTGAACCCCTTAAATAACTATGTGACACCTTCGGCCTTACACAACTAATTCCTGAAGTCACATGCCCTAATAAGAAAAACCCTGCCAACAGTGCCTTAATTGACCTTATTCTAGTTAATAAGCCTCACCTTTTCACCCATTCAGGTGTTTTTTTCACCGACCTTAGTGACCATTGTTCCATTGCTTGTGTGAGGTCCGCTCCCAGACCAGTCTCCCTTCAAGATATAGATAGATATAGATAGATATATATATATATATATATATATATATATATATATATATACACACACAAAAGAAACAAATATAACTTTGCTCCTCTAGCATTCCTTTCTGAATTACAAAACTCTAGTTGGCAAGATTTCTATCTAGCCAAGTCGGTGTGCGAAGCATATGAATCCTTTCAAAGGATTGTACTTTCGGCTACAGACAGACACGCTCAGTTGGTTAAAGTTCGCTCAAAGAAAAAATCATGCCCATGGTTTACGGCCAACCTGAAGGCCACTTTACTTAATAGGGATGTTCTTTGGAAAAAGCACGTAAAACCAAGCTCCCTGCCAACTGGTTGGCTTTCAGAATGGCTAGGAACACTTGTACTAAACTTGTCAGATCTGAAAAAGCTAAGTATTTTCAGAATGAACTGGACTAATCATCTAACTGTGTTTCTAAGTTTTGGAAGACCATTAAGAATATAGAAGGGCATGAATCGGCAAATTCTCTCCTGGCCAAAATTCTCTCCAGTGACGCCACATTCACTGACAGGCAGTCAACCCTAGATCTGCTTAACAACCACTTTGCCACCGCTGGGCTCACCTTTGACTCCTCACCCGCCTATAATCTCCGCACACAACTTTGTAGTCAGGATACTGTTAGACCCACTAGCATTACCTCTATCCCTGACATGGCCTTCTCCTTTAGCCCTGTGTCATTGAAACAAGTGGAAGATCTACTGCTAGCCCTGGATACCAGGAAAAGTGCAGGTGCTGACCTTATCGACCCATGTTTTCTGAAGTTCACCTGCCATGTATTATCGGTACCTATCACCCATCTCTTGCCCAAGGAGACCTCCCTCCCATTTGGAAAACTGCCCATGTTATTCCCCTACTCAATTCTGGTGACCCAAGTGATCTAAACAATTACAGACCAATATGTATAATTCCCATCCTTTCTAAACTGCTTGAGGATGTGGTTAACATGCAGCTTGGGAAGTACTTGGACTCCACCAGTCTGCTTAACACTGCCCAGTCAGGATTCAGAGCTTGTCACAGTACAATATCGGCACTTGCAAAGGTAACCAACAACTGGCAAAATTCTTTGGATATCAAGAAATATGTATGTGCCTTGTCCCTTGATCTTAGCTAGGCATTCGATACAGTGGACCATGGCCTGCTGGTGGACACACTTCAAAGCACTGGCCTAGATTCTTCTGCCTTGAAATGGTTCAGTGGTTACCTCTCTGGGAGATTCCAACAGGTTAAAGCCCAAGGGGATCTCTCTCCCCTAAAATTGCTCCAAAGAGGTGTGCTGCAAGGGTCCATTTTAGGACCAGTGCTCTTTACTCTTTATATTAACAACAGTGACTCTGGAATCAAAGCAGTGGACATTCATCTCTTCGCCAGTGACATGGTAATAGACATTGCTAGGCCTACCCCGGAGCAGGCCTGCATGGACCTACAGGTGGACTTTAATCAGCTGCAGTTAAACTTATTGAGCCAAAAACTACTTCTAAATCAAAAAAAAAAACGAAGGCCATACTTTTCTCACCTGCTGCCACAGGTCAAAAACCTTCTCTACATAGCTTAACTCTGCAGATTCTATCACTTCTAGGAGAACATATTGAATATGTAACAACATTTAAATATTTGGGGCTTTGGATAGACCACAAGCTTACATTCTCTGACCATATTGAGGAACTATCAAAGAAGCTAATGCAGAGACTGGGCCTGTTCTTCCGGATCAAGCATCTCCTATCCCACGACACCAGAAAAAGACTGGTCCAAACCACCTTTCTATCCTTTTTGGACTATGCCAACTTCCTCTGTGGCCAAAGCTCTGCCTCTGCACTCTCTAAACTTGACTCGCTCTATCATCGAGCTTTGAGATTTATCTCTGGTCTGCCATGCCTCTCCCACCACTGCTGTCTGTATGCTGCAGTAGGCTGGACATCCCTCAAGTTCAGAAGGCAAAGAAATGCAGCCTTTTGGACTTTTAAAGCTATCACACATAAGCTTCCCCAGTATATCTCTGACTGATTGCCCCATGCACTGTAGGCAATTACTCCTTGCACAGCCTCTGATTTATTTCCTTATATGTTCCTAAAGTTAATTCATGTTTTGGTAGAGCATCTATAAGCTATATACTCCCTCACCTATGGAACAAATTACAAAAAACTGTGAAGCTGGCTGCCCTGACAACCTTCTCCTCCTTCAAAAAACTATTCTCTCATTCCTTTATAGAATTCTGTAACTGCCCCCCCCCCCACCACCACCACCAGAGGCCAGTGAAATAAGTGTCGGACATACGTCCCCAGGCCTTGTGATTCCCTGTTTATCACTCCTCCTCCTCCTTTCTTCTCCCTATCACCCCATCGTCCTCTTTTTCCTGAACTGTTCATGTACATACTTTATAATAATGTATATTGACAATATTTTTTTCTTAGCCTCTTGCATATTGCCTGTATAGACCTTGCCTAATACTGTACTACGTTTATGTCCTCTTCCGCATTGTGTTCCTTGATTGTTCACCCATCTTGTTCCTTTGTGTATTGTTTACTTTTATGTGCATGTATCCAGGCCCACCTTGCAAATGAGCTCGCTCAATGCTGCTTAGCCTGGTAAAATAAAGATCCCCTGATCGGGCTTCCACCTCACGCAGTGAGGCGCCGTGGCTGGAGGAGCCAGCCGACAGTGCACGCCACTCCTGCCCGCCTAGGAGCTCCCTTATCCACTTACAAGAGCCCCTGATCAGGCTTCCACCTCATGCTGTGAGGTGCCACAGCTGGAGGAGCCAGCTGACAGCGCGCGCCACTCCTGCCCGCTTAGGAGCTCCCTTACCTGCTTACAAGAGCCCCTGATTGGGCTTCCACCTCACGCCGTGAGGCGCCACGGCTGGAGGAGCCAGTTGACAGCGTGCGCTACTCCTGCCTGCCTAGGAGCTCCCTTACCCGCTTACAAGAGCCCCTGATCGGACTTCCGCCTCAAGCTGTGAGGCGCCGCTGCTGGAGGAGCCAGCCGACAGCACGCGCCACTCCTGCCCACCTAGGAGCTCCCTTATCCGGTTACAAGAGCCCCTGATCGGGCTTCCACCTCACGCTGTGAGGCGCCACGGCTGGAGGAGCCAGCCAACAGCGCACGCCACTCCTGCCCACCTAGGAGCTCCCTCACCCACTCACAAGAGCCCTTGATCGGGCTTCCACCTCACGATGTGAGGCGCCGCGGCTGGAAGGAGCCAGCCGACAGCGCGTGCCACTCCTGCCCGCCTAGGAGCTCCCTTACCCAGTAAGTCTGCTCTCAGCCTCAGATTATCCTGGAACCCCAACTGGACGGCAACCCTTTTCCTCTCTACCGATTTGGCTGCCGCTAAGTTACGGCTCTATCTGGGATTGGCTGCCTGACTAATCCTCTCCTTTTTCAAAAAACTAACTCTGGGCGCCTGCTCGCTGTACGGTTCCGGTGGGAATTTTCTTCCCACACCACCCGCCCCGACCCTGGCGTCTATTAAATGCTCTTACTATAAGAAGCTAGGTCAACCCCTTCTCACCTATTGGTCTCAGTACACTTAGCCACACCCAGTGCATAACCCCCACCCCTGGATAAGCCTGCCTCTTAAAGCAGTTGCGGATCAGCCTACTAAACTAGTGCAACTTAACGCTACTAGTTTTATATAAAGCTACTGTTACTAACAACTCCGGCCAACCCTTAGAGATATTTCCCTGTAAAAATGACCCTTGTGGCTGCTGTCCTTAATAGCTGCCTCATTTTGCTTATTTATATACCACTCAATAATTCAGGTGATACTTGCCACCAAGGCCAAAAACCTTCCTCTAACTTATACCACGATGGACCCTTTTTTTATAAGAGCTTGGCATCACTCCAAAGGGTTGACTTCATTATGGCCATATCCCCCCCAGCACCAGTCATTGACTAATGAACAGGTGCGAAGGCCTCTGACACTTTCGGCCTTAATAGCCAGGTATATCCTATCCCTTCCTAAACGTGTTACTGCCCAGAACTCTGCCACCAATAAAACTCATTCCAGAAGGAGTAAAAAAAAGGCTACTTAGCAGACTAACACATTATCTGAAAAAACTACTATTACTTCTCCTGCTCTTTTCAGGAAACACTGAACTAAATCCAAGCCCACCCTCCTCTCTGGAGACCTCTGCAGACCTACCACAATATAAAGGTATCAGCTTTCTCCATATCAACGCCTGTAGCTTACGAAAGAATCTTGACCATATTCAGGCCTGGGTTCTTCATGCTGTACCTGACTTTGTCATGATAACTGAATCCTGGCTCACGCCTTCAGACCCAGACAAATCTATCTACATACCAGGATATAATACCTACTGATGTGATAGACCCTCTAGAGGAGGAGAGGTCGTAATTTATGTGAAGTGCAAATACACAACCACAATCTTCGACTGTACCTCAAAGGCTAAAGAATTAGAATGCTTAGCTCTAAAACTCTCCCTCTCCAAAGATAAGTCACTTCTTATAGCAGCATGCTACCGTCCTCCTTCTGGAGGCACAGCATTGATGTCACATCTCCAAAACCTACTTGACTCTGCTAACTCCAAATGTATATTAATGGGAGATTTCAAACAAAATTGGAATGATGATAGCTCAAAGAAGCTAAAGGAACTTTGTGATGCAAATGGACTGGTACAAATGACAGCTACTGTCACAAGACCAAATAAAAAAAAATCCTGAGCGTAGCTCCCTTCTAGACCTCATACTGGTAAACAAACCATATAACATCTGGCACACTGGAGTATTTTTCAATGACATAAGTGACCACTGTGCTACGGCTTGTATCAGACATTCCCCCCACATGAAACCAGCTGCTAAATTCAAATTCAAACGATGCCTGAAAAAGTTCTGCCAGAACACCTTCCTAAAAGACTTAAGCAACATCAGATGGCAAGACTTCTATCTGGCACCCACCCTTAATGAAGCCTATAACATCTTTCATAGCCTACTCATTGGACTAATCGACAAACATGCCCCTCTAAGAATGATCAGATCTAAAAAAAAGACCTCCCAGCTAGTTTTCTCCAATTCTGAAGAAAGCACTTAAGAATAGGGATTTTTGGTGGAAAAAAGCAAGGAAATCTCACCTAGAAACAGATTGGCTGCCATTTCACACCTCTAGAAATGCCTGCGCCAGACTAACTAGGTCTGAAAAAGCCAGTTATTGCCAAACTGAACTAGAAAATGACAAAAACAACTCTGCCAAATTTTGGAACATTCTTAAGGAAGTCGAAGGTCAATTACCGATTCACCCCTCCCAAGCAAAATTGTGTCCGCAGGAAATACCTGCACAGACAAAGCTGCTATATTACAGCAGTTCAACGAACACTTTGCAACTGCTGGGCTTGCCTTCGACACCTCGCCCATCAACAGTCTCAGCCCACCAGGGGATGCTGCTGCTAACCATACTACTATTCTCAGCCCAAACCTACCACATCCTGCCAACTTCAGCTTTCTAACAGTCATGTTTAAACAAGTTGAGGCCCTCCTCCTGTCCCTGGATATCAAAAAGAGTACTGGTGCAGACAATATTGAACCTTACTTTCTAAAAAACTGCCACTTCTATTTTACCGCCCCCCCCCCATCACCCGTTTATTCAGCACCTCCCTCAAACAGGGCGAGCTACCTGTGTTGTGGAAAACTGCACACATCCTATCTTTATTCAAATCTGGGGCTGGGGATCCAAGTGATCTGAACAATTATTGGCCTATTTCTAGTCTATCCGTCCCCTCAAAACTACTGGAGAAAATTGTCAACGCCCAGGTCAGAGAACACTTAGACTCAAATAACATGCTAAATCCGGCTCAGTCTGGCTTCAGAGCCAAACATAGCACTGTTTCGGCCCTAGCAAAAGTATCCACCCTACATACATCTCGAGCTTCTTTGAACGTGTCAAGGGATCTTATGGATTAAGACGCTGCTCCATTATTTGTTTCCAGATCCCTAGAGTGAAAAAAACCTTTGGCTTGGCAGCAATCAGTTTTTCTCTGCCAACACTTTGGAACACTATGCAAAAATCTTAAAAGCTTTCCACGCTCCCTAGCATCTTCACATTCAAAACACTGATATGGGACCTGTTGAAGGATGCATGCAGTTGCTTTGATGACTCTCTACCTCAGTCACTGGTCCCTCCCTCAAACCTTACACTCTGTCTGCCGCTCCCTCTCTCCTAGCAAGGTATCCCCAGCACTTACTGGTTCTTTTTCTCCCCTAAACTCAGCCTAGTCGTTTTCCCCTTCCTAGCGCACTCTCACTCCCCTTCTCCTCCCTTATCTGCTCCCCGCTTTTAGTACAATGATACTAGCCTCTAATTAGTGGTAACAGCTAGGATGGTAATCTTACACTCGTGTAAATCATGATAGAAAATGTTGTATGTAACTATGTTAGACCTTATGTATATGCCTCCCTTGGTCTATACCTGCTCACTGTTGCCACAGTGATGGCTACCATACCTGTGCTATGTTATGTTTTTGTTTTCCCTTTCGCTTACTGTATTTCTGTATTGTTTCGTATTAATGTCCAGGACCACCTTGAAAATGAGCTTGCTCAATGATGTTATATGCCTGGTTAAATAAAGTTGATTGATTGATTGAACTCTAACCATCCACTTGCCTGTCTTATTATCCAGAGCATGTCAATCCAGGGGCCACTTTGTTCCACACCTTACATATGCATAGTATTCTGTGTTTATTATACGCATTGTACGAAGGACTGTAGGAAGTCCTCACAGCTGTTTCTTTTGCCCCTGAGAAAGAGGACATTCTAGTTCCTAAGTAGTGCTTGTCCTTATGGTTGGCTAACTGTATGTATTATCTTCTGTTATTGGAAGTACTGTAGGGAACTTCCTGGTGTGGTTCGTGGCCATTCTACCAGAGGCATGACCACTTCAGTTGCTGGTTCAAGAATGTTTCAGCTGCCAGCCTGGTGGTGCTGAGGGTTGAGGCGCTGGACGTCACATCTCGCACCACGCCGGCGACCCAGGTTCGGGAGCGGACTTGGGGTCACTGGTGGGTCGGCTGGGGGGAGATGGACTTGAGCGTCCCACGACAGCTTGCCTTGTTCGGGGAGGGAATAGGCCGATGCCCGCACACTTGCCTGACTCCGAGCGGAGGCTCGGAGTAATGCAAGCCCTAATTGTAAGGGATGGGCAGCCGCTTCACAGCGTGGACGTCTGCGCCTTGTGCCATAATTTATTTATTTATTTCATAATTCGGTTTACAACCTTTGAATCAAAGACTCATTTACAAAGGCACCTCGTCGCAGGGAGGGTAGACAACAATTGGTGGTGAAGTACAATAATGGAGAACATTACAGGTGAGGTACAATAAAAGAATACACATAGCAAGGTGTACAAGGCTTCAATTTGTTACAATTAGTCTAGTATACATATAGATAACAAGGTACCACTAGGGGTTCTAGGTAGCAATACCGGGGGGTGGGGGTGCTAGGAGAGAAAGGCAGTCCGGGAAGAACGTTGTCTGTAAAGTGGACCAGGCAGCGCTCTAGGTATGGGCCAGTCAGGGGCATTTACAGCTCAGCGAGTCAGTGATGTGGTTTCAGAGGGCGATTTTGAAGGGTCCGATTTTGGGGATGTTTGTGATATGGTTGGGGAGGAAGTTGTACCAGGAGGGGGCTCTGTAGTGGAATGCTCTTTGGGCGAGAGAGGTCCTGGCTCTCGGACCTGGAAGGTGGCTTTGGTTGCGCTTCAGGTGGCGACCGAGTGGGAGGCCAGTTTTAAGGATGCAGCAAGCCTGGGGGAGACAGCCCAAGGAGTGATGTCAGGGGGTTGCACGCTGTAGGGGAGGGAGAAAAGAGGAAACTGCCTTCTGGCTCTGGGTAGATGGACTTCTGGGAGCATGCCTCCAGTGTGCCCCTGTTCACTCGACCACAGCCAAGACTGATGAAATGAAGGATTACGGAGTGTCTGGTCCCCCACTTCGTCCCCGCTCGGGGAGGTAAGCCGGGGAGGTAAGCCGCTGCTCCATGGGGTCTGGAGGTGAGTACGAGTAGAGCGGGAGGCAGGAGGATGACTCCTTGTGGGGCCCTGAAGAGTCGGAGTCGGCAGGATGAGGGGCGGATAAAAGTGTAATTTCAAAAAAAAAAAAAAAAATGTTTCAGCTGCTGAAATCTGTGCTACTGCAACTTGGAGTGTTGTCCACTCTTTCACTAATGTTTGTCTGGACATTGCCTCTAGCTGAAGGGCAGGCTTCAACCTGGCTGTGGTCACCCAGACTGGTTCTATTGTAAAACACCTTTTTTCACTCTCTGTAAACCTCTTCGCTAGCCTTAGTTCTGCCTCTACCTTTGCCTAACTGCCCTGCTTGCCATGCTCCTTTTTTCCTGGTATGCCCTTCTGTCTCACTCCATTTAGCTCCTTTTATATGTAATGCCTTACTTTTTCTCTCTTACTGCCTCTGTGGCACTCTGAGAACCATAATGTTTCTTTCTCACTCCTATACTTCCCCACCATTTTTGCACAGAGATCTGTAACCTCTAATACTCTCTTTTTAATCAGATTCCATTTTCTGGCTACATCTACTTCCTCCTCCACTTTCCGTAGTTTATCCCTCAACACCTCCCTCATCCGCCAAAATTTGCCCTTCTGAAGTCCGAGACCATAGTCTGCCAGTGAAGCATCTCATCATTTAGCTTGAACTCAACCTACATGGTCCTATGAACGCAGGGGTTCCCTCACCATTACAACCTCTACACTGTCCATGCTTGTCCAGGCTAGATCTGTTGTGGCACCTTCTCTAGTGAGATCCCTGAACACCTGGCTCAGGAATGCCTCCTGCATCCTTTCCACCAGGGCCTGGCTTCTTGCACTCACTGCTGCTGCTGTTGTGCTCCAGTATACATCCCACAGACTGTGTCCCTGAACTGTAGCCTGGGTAGTGCTGGTGTGATTGTTCCGCAGCTTGTACTGGGTCACTGATCTCAGATCTGAATATGTGTTTTTGGGGGAAGGGGGATGCTCACAGTATGATTCTAATCCATGTTGGCGGAATGTGATTGTGGGGAGTTCACAACCAGTTGCTGAATTCTAACCTATGTAGGTTGATGAGATGAGATGAGAGTTCCGGAGCTCTTACTGTGTCACTGATCACTGACCTGTGTAGACATGAGGTACAGTTGTTGTAGAGCACTACAGCCTTTCCACTCACCCTGAATGATGCTGCTTTCTGGTGACTACACCCGCGGCTAGAATAAAAAGATAAAGAACTAAAACTGGAATAAAATGATTATTAAAACTGCTAGGTTGTTGAACTGAATACCTTTGTGCAGACACAGTTCCTGTCTTATTTTAAACTTGTTAAACCAGCACGAGTTGAATAGTTTAAATAGTAGCTGACACCTTCAGGAGAACTTTAACAAACCACAATATTTAGACACAGTTCAGCATGTATTTCTCTTTAGTTATGTATTCCTCCTCCCTGTTATTTATTACTGAGATAATTCGCATGAAAACATAATCTTTGCTCCCAAAGAGTTCATCTATCCCTGTTGCTTTCTCCCTATGTGAGGTCATAAAACACTGCTTGTGACATCAGAGTTACTCCCATGGCAACAGACTGTGATGTCACAACAGAGAATTATGACTTAAAGTAGGGAGTAAGCTATAGAGGCAAGTAAACTCTTAAGAGAACTGTAAGGGATAAATATCGTATATTCATGCAAATTTGCTCAGTAATAAATAATTAGGAAGAGAAATTTATAGAATACATATGGAATGCAAGCTGAATTGTACCTAATTACTGTGTTTTTCAGTTTTCTTTGAGGCATCAGTAGCTCTTTTAGCAGATCAGAGCCTTGGATAAAATGAATCACATTTGGCCTGTCCCATCAGATCTCTTTTTAAAAGACCTCTCAACATGTTTTTGTTCAATGTCCCCCTCAGCCATGTAGTCGATCCCTGACCTCCATCCTGGGGAAGAGTAACCTGCAGTTTGCCGGAATGGCCATCACTCTCACCATCTCCACCAGCAGCCTCAACCTCATGGCTACTGACTGCAAGCAGGTAAGAGCCAGTCTGGGATATGCAACAGGGCCGGGCTGTTCTGGTAGCAACTTTATCCTAGTCTAACCTATATTATTTTCTGTTCTCATTTGTGGGGCCTATTGGACTGCATCTGCAGTAGTGGGATGTGAGATTTACTTACTGCAGTAGAGCAGCACAGAGCTCATTGTGGTCTTCCAGGCATATCCAGATTTTACAAGTTTAGAGCCAGCACGTTGTAGTCCACATGGACTCCCTACCTCTTCAGTGGATTGAAATTAAGTTCCCAGTCCCCTGCCGTAGATGCAGTGCCCTAAATGTATTATGTTTATTTCCTTTGTTTATGTATGATGGTCCCACTGTGATTGAGCATCTCATTTACAGGGCTGCCCAGTAGATGGTGACAGATACAGTTTCCAATAAGACAGTCGTACAGTACATACGGTACATAGGGGATATGACTTAAAATATGCAATTTATCTTCGTGTGAGGGGGTAGGACCATAATTCACGAGTATTATGAAAGTCCTACCCCCTCACTAGTGATGATGAACTGCACATTTTTAGACAGACCATTGCATATTCAAGTTAGACAGTATTGATTTATTAGTTCTAACTTTTAAATCCTCTGTTTTATGAAGATGTAACCATTTCTGTTTGTGTTCAACAGCTAGCTTTACTACCATACGTGGCTTTTGTGATGTCATCAACATTGTACATGCAGCTGTCTGACTGGTTCAGTATTCCACTGTGATGTACTCAATTTTGCCAGATATCAGTTTAAGCAATAAGAGACAACAGGGTGTGGGTTATTGGGGGAATTTACCTACGCCTTGTGTGTTTGTCATGAGGTGCAGCCGAGTGACTTAACCACACAAGAAGTGGGTAAATCCCCCAATAACCCACACCCTGGAGTGCCTTATTGCGATTATACAATGGACCCATGTGTAAAATAAATTTAAAATGTGTTTAATTATGTTTTTTATAAATGCCATTTCTCAGCTGTGGGTTATTGCGGGATATACCATGGTCATGTGATGTGTTTTGATCAATGAGGTTACAGGATTTTCATATACCATTGTATAATGTGACATAACCCAGCATGCAAGATAAAATCTTTTAAAGTGGGTCCAAAATATCTGTTTTACTCTGTGGCATTTCTCTCCACGCCTGTTGTATAAAGTTATATATTAGTTAAAATATTTTAAAGGAGGGCTGGCCCTTTGGTGCAGTGGTAGTGCTACCACTTGCAATGCCAGAGACGGTTCACGAACGAGCCTTGGTTATCAGAGGCCACCTGGGGGGAGGGGGGGGATTGAGCGTCCCAACAGACTCTCCTTTCCTGGGGAGGGAGGGTTCTGTCTGCCGCTACAACACTGCCTCCTGGATGCAGGGGACGGTAGGACTCGGCGAGACTCTGTGGTGGGAGGAACTGTGCTGGCTGCGGGTCATGTCACACTTGTGTGTGCACCCTTGCACTCCTTGCACATGCAGTTCCTGAGGGCTGTCAGGGAGAAAAATGACATGGTAGAGCCCAGTAGACTGATAACAAAGGTTCCTGGGCACCACAAAGCACTTCCAGTCTAGAACTCCGAGACTGCCTCCTGATGAAAAACAAAGAAATGTTCAGGGGGTGTATCTCCCCCACCCAGTCCTGCTTGGGGGGGGGGGGTCACAGCTCTGTGGGGGATGGCACCTTGAGTTGGTTCAAACAAGGGGGTGGTGGGTGATGGTTCACCTTGGAGACTGGAGGAGATAAGGGTGTAGAGAGAAGAGGGCAGAAAAAAGAAATTGCAAAAAAAAAAAAGAGAATGCATTGAAATTCTAAACATTTTTTCTCATATAAGGTTTTTTTGGTTTAATACTGATTCCAGTTCTACCGGTGTTCCATCTGTACGTACCTTTTTAAATTTACACACTGGTGTGAAGTACTATTTTAGAACTGTATGATGTAGCTTGTGTCACGTTCAAAATATTATGCGGATGTGAAATGCTCTTTACCACTAGTGTGTCAATCAGAAACACCCTGTTTACTTGCTAAAAGGCCAGTAAAGATGGAACTATATGAGAATGTGAACCAGTACTGGAAAAACAGCTACTACAGAAGTCATCGGCTTATAGATTCAGTGCAGCTCTCCTTACAAAACCATCACATTTCACCTTGTAATGTGAGTTTGTGGGTCCAGTTGGAGGGCCTCTTATGGATCAAAAAGCGTAGCCTTCAGAAGATTACGGAGATCCCGTTGGGGAGAGGATAGAGAGGAGTACCTGAAGAAATCACTTGAGGTGACCAGAGCAGTCAGGGCAGCCAAGGCTTCCAGAGGGCTTAGAATAGCACAGGGTATCAAGAAAGGGTAAAAGGACTTCTTCAGGTACATAAGAGAGAAGAGGATGTGAAAAGATCAAATAGTAAGGATCAAGAAGGATGGGGGGGTGGGCAGAGAAAGGGGCAGAGCAGACCGAAGCGCTAAATGAATACTTCTGTATTTACGAAGGAGAAGGATGGGTCATTGCCTCAGAGGTTAGGGAGGATAGGCACAGGGGGTGAGTAGGTGACTGATGGGGGAATCTCAGCAGGCAGGGTACTAGAGGGTTTAAGGGCACTGAGGGTGGATAAGGTGCCAGGCCTGGGCAGTGTGCACACCCAGGTACTGAAGGAATTGGCGGGTGGTCCTGGCAGAGCCATTAGCAGACTTGTTCAGTACCTCACTGAGAACAGGGTGCATACCCCAGGACTGGAGGCTGATTCACATGGTGCCCCTCCACAAAAGCGGATTCAGGGATGAACTGGGCAGCTATAGATCAGTAAGCCTTACATCCATTGTGAGAAAGTTAATGGAGACAATCCTTAAGGAGAGGTTGGTAACCTTTCTAGAAGGCAATGGTCTCTAGGACGGAAAGCAACATAGATTCGTCTCTGGCAGATCCTACTAGACCAGCCTGGTTGACTAGTATGACTGGGTGGCTAGGGCACTTGACAAGGGCCATGCGATGGATGTCCTGTACCTGGATTTCAGCAAGACATACGATTCAGTGCCAGATGGGAGGCTGATTAGTAAGTTGACATACCAGGGAGCAGGGACAAAGATGGTAAATTGGATCAAGAAGTGGCTGCAGGGGAGACAACAGAGGGTAGTGGTGGGAGGGGAACTCTCATCTCCAAGCTCTATAAAGAGCGAGGTACGGCAGGGCTTGGTGGTGTTTGACATTTTCATCACCGGCATCTCGCATGGCATGAAGAACAAGATTATTAGTCTGTGGATGACACAGTAGGGTGGAAGGGGATGCAGGATGATCTGGCTAAACTTGAGCACTGGTCCGACACATGGCAGCTGGAGTTCAGTGTTAAGAAGTGCAAAATCATGCACGTGGGAGCAAGGAACCCAGGGAAGTGTTATCAGTTGGAATTGGTACAGATAGCCACTACAGAGGAGTAGAAAGATCTCGGGGTGATAATAACAGGGCAAATGAACCACTTGGCACAGTGCAGGAAAGCAGCAGCTAAAGCCAGTAAGATGCTGGGGTGTATTGCTAGAGGAATCGCCTCCAGGAGAGGGGAGATGATCCTGCCACTGTACAGGTCGTTGATGAGACCGCAGCTGGAGTACTGGCGCCCATACTTGGAAGAAGGATGTGAAGTTACTGGAGGGGTCCAGCGTAGAGCAACAAGGATGATCCTGGGATTTGAATACAAACCCTACAAGGAGAGGCTTAGGGAGCTTAACATGTATTCCCCGGAGGAGAGGAGGGATGGAAGGATATGACAGAGACCTTTAAATATATGAACAGTATAAACAAGACTGGCACAGAGGGAATTTTTAAATTAAGGGGTGGGAGGGACATGAGGAGGCATGGTCTGAGATTGGAGGGTAGAAGATTCAGGAGAGAAATGAGGAGGCACTTCACAGAAAGGGCGGTGTCTATGTAGAACATGGTGCCTGAGGAGATGGTATCCTGTAAGCCAGTGGGCAGTTTTAAAAGGAAATGGAACAAAGTGTGGGGGTCACCGTTATGGGGGTAGGGGAAGAAGGGGCAGCTGTAGTGTAATGTTTACTAGCTGCACACTCAAGCAGACTTGATAGACCGTATGGTCTGTATCTGTTAGCAGTTTCGTATTTTCGTATGTTCGTATCTACATGTCATTATTTTGTTACACATTCAAATTGCCTAACCGTGGAAAACTTTAAATCTGCTTTAGACATATCTTTTTGATATGGCTTTCCCAGACCCTGTCCAGTCTATAATTGGACTAGAGAACAGCATATGTAGTGCCCCTTCACAAAAGTGGTCCCAAGGATGATCCAGGGAATTAGACCAGTCAGTCTGACCTCCATTGTGGGAAAGCTCATAGAGATCATACTAAAGGAAAGATTGGTGGCATATCTAGAGGAGCATGGTCTCTAGGGTGAGGGGCAGCATGGGTACATGGAGGGCAGATCGTGTCAAACAAATCTGATTGACTTCTTTGACTGTGTCACTAAGACAGTAGACAGGGGCCAAGCAGTAGACATCCTCTGTCTTGATTTCAGTAAGGCCTTTGACTCTGTGCCCCACAAAAGGTTGACCAGGAAGTTGGTGGATCTTGGAGTTGGGGAGAAGATGGCCAGATGGGTGGAAAACTGGCTGGGGGACAGAACCAGAGGGTGGTGGTAGGGGGAGAGTTATCTGGCACCAGAGATGTAACCAGTGGGGTCCCACAGGGCTCCGTGCTGGGGCCAGTGTTGTTCAGTGTCTTAATCAATGACATTGGGGATGGCATTAAAGGCAAAATGTGCCTATTCACAGATGACACCAAGCTCTGTGGGAGAGTGGACACAGCTGAAGGGATACGGGACCTACAGGACGATCTGGAAAAGCTGGGGAGGTGGTCCAGGATCTGGCAGCTTGGCTTTAATGCCAAGAAATGCAAAGTTATGCATATTGGAGCCAATTATCCCTGACAGTATTACCTGGGTGGAGTCCGAGTAGCTGTATCAGAGGAAGAGAAGGACCTGGGAGTGATGATCACTAGTGACCTGAAGCACTTCACGCAGTGCAAGAAAGCAGCAGCAAAGGCAAACAAGATGCTGGGATGCATAGCTAGGGAGATCAGTAGTAGGAGAGAGGAGGTTATACTGCCCTTGTACAGATCACTGGTAAGGCCACATCTAGAGTATAGAGTTCAGTACTGGTGCCCACACCTCAAAAATGACATTACCCTGCTGGAGAAGGTACAGAGGAGGGCTACAAAGATGATAGCCAGTCAGCAGGGCAAGACATATTTATTTATTTAGTTAGTTAGTTTTAGTTGACCGGGTAAGTGCACTAGACAAATCCTGCCTATTTTCAGGCACGACACGGGGAAGGGGGATACAGATGAATGCCAACTGACCTTGAACCAGATTAAGCTGTTAGTGGTATTTTTAGTAAATGAGGGAAATTTGGCCAGGACACGGGGGAAATTCCCCTACTCTTTTCGATAAGTGCCATGGGATCTTTAATATCCACCTGAACTACCACCAATCCAGGCAGATGGGACCTCGGTTTAACATCTCATCCGAAAGACGGCACCTCAGAAGTGCAGCACCCCTCTCATGCTGCACTACAGTGTCAGTACTGGGATATTAACCCAAGTGCCAGACTGAGGAGAGGTTGAGGGCCCTGAACACAGGAGAGAGAGAGAGAGGGGACATGATTGGGACATTCAAGTACTTGAAAGGAATAAATAATGTTGATAAGGAAAGTCTCTTTAAGCCGAGTGGCAACCATGTCATGAGGGAGCACAGTCTTAAGCTGGAGGGTGGGAGGTATAGGAGGGATGTCAGGAAGCACTTCTTCACAGAAAGGGTGGTGGACACTTGGAATGCGCTGCCGGAAGAGGTAATCTCGTTAAAGACAGTGAGCAGCTTTAAGAGGGGCTGGGATAGGCATGGGGGAAAATAAGAATCACGGGTAAGGAGGATGGGAGGAGTGGGGAGGGAGGGCAGGGACATTAGCTCACGCTGTGGACCCTGCAATATGAGCAGACTTGATAGACCAAATGGCCTTCTTCTGCTGGCTTGTTGGTACATATATATTTTAGTGATGTGCTGTTACATTTTGTGGTTTTATCCTTTGCTTTTATAACTTATTGTAAAGCGCCTTGATCATCTCTGGAATTGTGCTGTATAAATATAAATAAAGTTGACTTGACTAAGAGTGTTATCTCATGCATTCTTAGGACCAAAGGACTACAAACAGAAGGGGAGCAGTTCTGTGGTCCCAAGGATGCAAAAAGCAACACTCCTAGATTCATAAGAGGCCCACGAAACAGACCCATACAATTATTTTAGTTTGCTAACTTTATTGACCTAAAAAAAAAATATTTATTTAAAATGTTAACCGCACTAGCGGTCTGCGAGAAGTCAGTTTCAGTGACTTAGTGCCTGAGGTGCTCTTACAGTAGTAAGAGTACCTCATGTGCAACTGAAGGAAGTGTTGTGATTGGTCAGGGATGCTCCCACGATTTATAATATTCTTTGAGTTTTTTCCTAAACATATGAAAAGAGTTTTCAGTGGGTGACAATGCTCTCCTTTCCCCATATACCTACAAGGGACCGAACACAAAAGCTCTAGTAGTCTAGGTCGGAACTGGAACACAGTGTGTTGGAGGAGGTGGTCCAGGATCCCGCAACCTAAGATTGTTTATTAAATTATTTTAATTTTTTTCCTTTTCTTCTCCTTTTGGTTTATGCCTGTTCCCACGCTGATGTTGGGGGCCACCCAAGCTTCACCCCTTCCTCTGGTAGGGAGGGCGAATGAGCAAGCTGCTGCATTCACAGCTGAAGACAGTGTTCCTTTATGACTGGCCAGCAGCTTGTGTTTGAATGCCAGGCAGCCCACCCCTTCGAAGACTGAGTACCCAAATCCACCATACTTTTAGCAGCTAGCCTGAACTTGGGATTCCAGGGCTTGGTGTGAAGCTGGGTCTTTCACGTGACCACACAAAGCACTGTTGCTGTGACACAGCTCTTGTTCACCAGCAACCTAAACCGTAGCTGCTGTCTCCACTCCTGGAGATTGCAGTACTGTATGGCTAGAGGACGGTCATATGGAGAACATCATTGGCTGATGCTGGAGGTTGAGACGCTGGTCGCTACACCTCGGGCCCTGCCGCCAAGGGTCGGCAGGGGAGAGAATTAAGCAGCTGAAGGACTGCTCTCCTCTCTCGGGCGGGTGGGGGAGGGAGGAGACTATTCATCCTGCTGGTTGACTGCCCTCTGGCGGTGGCTGGAGGGCAATACAGGTCGGGAGGCTTGCTCCGACATCGGAGGGGAGTGGAGACGGGCAAAAATGCAGAAAAATGAGCCTGGCAGACTCAATGATGGTCCACCTCTTCCGAAGGCCGTCCCCGGACTCTGGATTGGGTCTCTGGGAGGGGAGAGAAGCTGGCAACTTCCTCCAGGCCCTGCCACGAGAGGCAATCCATGGGGGAACTATCGGGGACAGCAAGTACGAGAGCAGCAGGACCAGAGAGAATCCCTCCATCAGGAGGGCCAAAGCCACCTGCCAGTGCTCCGGAGGATAAAAAGATTATAAGAAAAAAAAAGAACATTGGCTTCATCCACTGAAGAAGTGACGCTCCAGTGAGGGGAGCCTAGATGTGCTGGTGAGTGTCATCCTGATGGGGGCAGAGGATGGAGGTGGGGCATTTTCTCTCTTCTTCCTTTTAGTGCTTCCCTCCACACTGTTGGCACATCAGAATCTTGAAACAAAATCCTTTCCTGGACTAGATAATATTAACCCTATTCTCTTAAAGGAACTTTCCCCAAATAGCAGTGTCAGTGGCTCAGCATGTAGCACACTCGCCTCCAAGGCCGGAAGATCAGAAGGCTGTGGGTTCTATCCCCACACTAGGCACTTGGGTTAAATCCCAATACTGACACTGTAGTGCAGCATGAGAGGGGTGCTGCACTCCTGAGGTACCGTCTTTCGGATGAGATGTTAAACCGATGTCCATTCTGCCTGTTCTGGTGGTAGTTCAGGTGGATGTTAAAGATCCCATGGCACTTCTAGAAAGAGTAGGTGGAATTTCCCGGTGCCTGGCCAAATTCCCCATTCACTAAAAATGCCACCAACAGCTTCTTCTGGTTCAGGGTCAGTTGGCATTCATCTGTAACCCCTTCCTGGGTCGTGCCTGGAAGTAGGCAGAATTTGTCTAGTGCACTTACCCGGTCAACAAAAACGAGACAAATAAGATAAGATCTCTTGGCCCACCCACTGACTGTGCTTTTTCAGGAAGTCCTTAGAGACTGGCCAGGTTCCATCAGACTGGAGAAAGGCGTCAGTTGTCCCAATACATAAAAAAGGAAGCAAAAATATTGTAGCAAGTTATAGGCCCATAAGCCTAACCTCTGTATGCTGTAAATTAATGGAGAGGCTAATTAAAAGAGAGGTTGAAAGGGAGATTAGCAGGCTGGGCCTGGAAGATCCTACCCAGCGTGACTTCCGTAAGGGACTATCCTGCATAACTAACCTAGTGTCTTTCTATGACTTTGTCATTGAATGCATCGATGAGGGTAGCACAGTCAATGTCATCTTGCTGGATATAGGTAAAGGCATTCGATACAGTTCCCCATGACCTATTAATATATGAATTAACAACACTGGGTTTCAGTTGTTAGATGGATTAATAACTGGTTAACTAATCGTACACAGTTGTGATAAATGGATCTGTGTCTGAAGAGGGACTTGTTAGTAGCGGGATGCCCTGGGTGTCCATGCTTGGGCCTGTGCTGTTTGACCTATGCATCAGTGATATGGGTGTAGGACTAAGTTATATCCAGATTTGCAGTCAACACCGGGGGGGTGGGGAGTAGATACGCAAAAAATGTATCACTATGTCAAGATCTACAACAAATCAAAAAGTGGGGATTGTCAAATAAAATTAAATTTAATGCTTCTAAATGTACTGTCCTGCATTTTGGGCACAGAAATTCTAGACTACAGTACAAACTTGGTGGACAGGTATTGAAATCATCTAATAAAGAAAAGGACTTGGGCATCTGGATAAATAATAAACTATCATCTTGGGATCATTGCAGACATGTGACACAAATAGCTAATAGATTAATTAATTCAATAAAAAAACATTCATTACTAGGAACAGTAATTGTATATTGAAACTGTGCAAGATTTCTGTTATCCCCCATCTAGACTTTGTCAGAAGCAAATGATTTGATACCTTTTAATGGACCAACATAGATGTAACAACAAGAACAAAATGCTCTAGCTTTCGGACCAACCAGTCCGTTTAGGCTTCTGACGAAGGACTGGTTGGTCCGAAAGCTAGAGCATTTTGTTCTTGTTCTTACATCTATGTTGGTGTATTAAAAGGTATCAAATTGTTTGCTTCTGGATCTGTTCTTGCAAAGGCCAGTACGGCAACTACTAAATCTAGATTCCATGTAGACTTTGGATCACCAATTTGGAGCCCCTACCATAGGGGTGACATAAATCTTCTCGAAAGAACACAGAGAAGAGTGACCAGCTTAATAAAGGGATTGAATACCTTGAATTATAATGACATATTTAACAAATTAAATATGTTTACATTGAAAACGAGAAGAAAAAGAGGTGACCTCTTATTACTGTTTAAGATTCTGCAAAATCGTGAGTTTATGGGACAGTGTGGCCTAAAATATAATCTCGGGCATAACAACCTTAGATCTCAGGACAACAGCTGATGGTACCAAGAGCAAATATAGCCAGGAGACATAATTATTACATAGTCAGAATAGCAAGATTATGGGACTCATTACTTAGTAACTTAGTTTATATAACAACATTTGAGGTTTTCAGAAATGGGTTAGATGCATTTCTTAGGCAAAATATACCCAATTGTACAATGGCAAGAAAATGTCCTGGACTCTGATTGGTCAGTGTGTGCCTGAGACAGTGATGTTATTGCACAATAACATCACTGTACTGATTGTTATGACCATTTCATTTTACTTTTCTCTTAAAAAAACAAAGAAAATCTACCAAAACATTTTGAATTTTTTTTTATTTTGTATTACAGCAAGTCATTGTATAATTGCAGTAAGGCACTCCAAGGTGTGTGTTCTCATGTAATAACGTCACTCCAAGAGTGATGGAAGCACTCTGCTTTGCCCCGTGCTTCAACCCACCCCAGTAGTGACATTATTATATGATAACACACACCTTGTCATGCCTTATTGCTTAAATAATAAACCCACTATGAATGGGAGACAATTAGATGGGCTTCTAGCCTACTTTGACTTTTCTATCCAGGTTATGACTCGCGTGCTGCAGGCTGACTCCTGTGCATTCAGCCCCCCCCCCCCCAAACAGTGGAGAAGCATGCTTTGTAGCCCACCATCAGGGGTCGTCAGTTCCTCTGCTGCTGAAAGTGTTGCCATGTACAGAGCTCCTCTCAGCCAGGCCAACTGAGAACAAGCCTCCCAGATTCACTCCCAAACCCTGGTCCCTGATGTGGCATTGCTGGACCATCTGGCAACACCATGGTTAAGACTAGTGGTTGTGGGCTGCAGGGTGTCAGTATCCATGTGCTCAGAAGATTTTGGAAGCTTCTTGCTGCTTCCCAGATCTGCTACACTGTACCAATAGCATGACTGCATCTGTTACAGACATATCATAATCCTACCCTTTAGGCTTTCTGTACCCATATCACAAGAGTTCCCCTGGCATGTGTAACATTTTGTAGATCCAAAGTCTATCTTAGTTTCTGCTGCAGGTTAGAGCTAAAAAGAACAACTCTAGAAGCAGACTCGTCATCTTAAGCAAGGTTCCGTTTTAAGAGACACATTGCGCAGTTTGTGCATGGCAGCCTGCCCAGTGCTTCTTTTAGTCTGAAAGGTGTGGCAAGCCCAAAGAGCAAAGAAGGCCCTCACTTATTGATTTTATTTATTGAAAATTGGCAACCTGGAAAGGCACACTGAGACAAGGCTCGTTTCCAGTGCGACAGGGAGGCACATACATAAGATACAGAAAATATGTTCGTTCATTCATTGAATTTTGTTAACCAGGTGAGCCCACTGAAACGAAAAGTCCCATTTTCAGGGGCAGCTTGAGTTAATTACATGTATGGTACATCAGTACAGGATACATTTAGAAACATCATAGTAAAAATTATAGGCTACAGTAAGGGGGTATTATTGACAGTAGACAAAAGATAAGAACTTGGGATTGTCAAGATTTAACAGGATGCATCTGGAGGCATACAGCATGCTTTGGGGGTTAAGAGCATAGTTCAGCATGGACAATTAGTTGAGTAGCAATAGCTAAGTGGACTGCAGAGTTACAGTGCAGGTGTGCATTGTTCAGCAGTTACAGGTGTAGATACATCACTCCAGGAGGACAGCTTTGTCTGAGGTATATAAACGTATGTAGCAAATGAGATACATAAACATATGTAATAAATGAGGTATGTAAATATATGTGAACTGAGATGCGTAAATGAATAAACATGGTAGCAAAGTAAGGCAGTCAAAGTAACTCAACGACTTTGAGATCTGCAGCCCAGCATGCGGTGATGAACGCTGCGGTGGGTGCTTTGTTGGTTGTGGCCTTGTTCCCAGCTGAGGCCACTGTTGGGGCATCATTCACGGAAACATTTTGTGACATGTACAAGTCCCTCCAGACCTTTGGGAAGAGCTCTGCCCATCACACCAAGAAAAAGTCGAAGTCCCACCATCAGTTGTGGGACTGGGAAAAAAGCACACTCTTTCTGCTCCCGTGACTCCCTCGACCTGTCATGGCCATCGAGTGCTCAGCTTTGGCTAAGTCCGCTCTGGTCAGGGTCATGTCAGTATCTCCACAGTATCCCCATTTAGCTTGTTACCTTTGACACAGGGCGACCTGGCAGCTGAGATTTCTCGACCCATCGACCTGTTGTCAGAAGGGATCGATGAAGATTCGATCTCTTGACTCCAATCCTTTCCGCCCTTGCTCAGGAGGGTCAGGAACAGTTGGTGAAAGTGGCTGTCTCCTTGCAGGAACTGCCTACCTTCAGGGTCAAACAGCAGTGGCTAGTCCATATCATGTTAGCAGCCCTGCCACCTGCCCACCACCCCACCCACCGTCAACAGCCAAGTCATGGATCGAGATCCAGGTCAAGATCAAGGATGAGGGATTTCTCATACTCTCAGTCTTGCTCGACCGGGAGGTGCCACCACAGGTGTTCCTCATCCTTTTCATCATTCAGTGAAGAGAGGCTCCATTGCAGGTTGCAACAGCACTTCAAGGACATGCTGTGGCAGCAGTGGGCCTTGGTTGAGCAATGTAGGGCTCTACCTATGACCCTGGCGATCCACTGGTCCAGCTCATTCTGGTCCTGCCAAGACAAGTGTTTCTGACACCTGTTTCTCTACTGATCTGCGTGGAACTGCCACCACGACAGCCATTGCAGGGAATCCCTTCCAAGGACTCCAGTCCAGCAACTGGCTTGCAAGGCCGGTCATCTATGGTGATCACACACTCTGAGGAACCCTAAGTGGTGCATGACAAGAAACGGACGAGGGCCGTGTTTGAAGACTCTTCATATGACTCTGATGGATCTTCTGTGCAGTCCTCATGGACCATGGGTTCGACCATGAATCAGTCGAGGAATTGACTACTGACCATGAGCCAGTGTCTTTTTGTGCTCTTCCCAGATTGATATTTAAGTCCATGGAAGTCCTTCTGGAACTAATTCAGAAAAGGATTAAGTACCCCTTTACCGAAATTCTGGACTGGGACAAATCCCTGGGAGTCACCTTCCTGATGGCTGAAGCCATCCTGGGACTGGCTGTGGAGCTTTGGCAGCATCCAACATTCTGCCTGGCACCCTAGGCCCGTATGGTCCACACATATGTGGTCCCTACTGGCACCTTGTCCGGTTTCTTGGACCACCCCTCGGCTGAGGAATTGGTGATCGATTCTGTCTTCAGGAAAACTGGCAATGTTGGGAATGTGGGCATGCTCTCTGACAAGGAGTCCAAAATGCTTGAATCATGCAGTGAAAAAGGTGTGTGCTGCGTCCTTCCTGGGTCTCTGTCAGGTGAGCTATGCCCTGATGATGGCCAACTTCAGTCACCCCTGATGCGAGTGCTAGACCATGTCCTCCCTCTCCTACCTGCTGCCTTGCAGATGGTCAGAGACCAGGGTCAAGCGCTGGCTAAACACTAGTTTCACACAGCCTTGGATATTGCTGACTCATGTGCCCATTCCATGGCACTGGCCGCCGCGATGTTTTGCGGGGCATGGCTGTGGATCTCCACCTTCATGACAGATAACCAGCACGAAATGGCCGATATTCCCTTCCGGGGCACCAGTCTCTGGCTGTGGGGTGGAAGGGATTGTGAAGTCCAGTGCAGCCCTGGATTCTGACCACCTTGTAGAAGGACCAGAGTGGGCAGAAACAGAAAAAGAAGCCCTTTCAGTTGCAGCAGCCCCAGTAGGGGCAATCTCAAGCTTGGCGCCCCAAGGCCAAGTTCGCCAGACTGGGCCCCAGAAAGGCGGGGGTAGGGATAGTGGTGCCACTCTGGCAGCAGGTGCTGGTGCCCCTCCAAAGCTGCCCAGTGATGGATTGGGGGGTCTACCTCCTGCCCATTCAGTCCTTGCCTCAGCTTGGGAAGGGGGGTTGGCTTCGCCATTTCTGTCAACAGCTGGTCCATCATTACATTGGACAGGTGGGTGCTAGATGGGGTGGGAAGAGGTTTGCCTCTCAACTTTAAGGCTGTCCCCCCTTACCGACCCCACACACCAAGGGTGTCACAGGACATGCTGTCTACTCTCAGGGAGGACATTGCTCAGCACCTCGAGAAAGGAGCCATAGCTTGTGTCCCAGATTCCATGTCTAGGTACTTCTTGGTTCCGAAATGGATGGGGGGCTGGCACCCCATACTGGATCTTTATGATCTGAAACAGTTTCTGAGGAAGTGCAGTTCAGAATGGTCATGGAGCCAGATGATACCACCTCTGGAGCAGGGCATATGCTTCTGCTCCCTGGACCTCCAGGATACCTTCTTCCACATTTAATTCTGTCCTCCCCACTAGTGGTACCTCCAGCTCCTCACAGAAGGGGTTCTGTACCAGTTCCAGATCATGCTTTTCAGCTTCTTATTGGCTGCCAGGGTTTTCACCAAGTGCATGGCAGTGGTGGCTGCATTCGTGAGGCACTGAGGGGTCGGGGTTTATCCCTGCTGGAACTACTGGCTGATCACTGTGTTATCCAGGGAAGCTGTGGAGTGCTTCAGGGACCTGGCCCTCCAGACCTGCAAAGACATGGGCCTTCTTGTCAGCCTGGCTAAGTCTGAACTCAACTCCTTGCAAATGATTAATTTCATCGGGGCAGACCTAGACCCACTCCGGGCCAAGGCCCAACTCCCTGTGGACCGAGCATCAGCGCTTATCTCCTTTGGCCAATTATTTCAGGTCGGGTGCTTGCACCCTGCTTGGGACTTCCTTCGGCTGCCGGGGTACATGGTATCCTGCACCAGCATGGTCAGATGTGCCACCTGCAGTGGGAGCTGGGCTGCCAGTGGTCTCAGCACCTAGGTTACTTGGACCAGCCAGTCACAGTGACCCAGCCGATGTGGGACGCCATCAAGTGGTGGCTTAGCTGGGAAAATCTGCAGGAAGGAATCCTGTTTGTCTGTCCAGAGCTGACAGTCACCCCGACAGTCGGTGCGTCTCTGGTGGGAGGGGGAGCGCACATGGGGGACCACAGAGTGCATGGATTCTGACCCCAAGGGAATCCCATCATCACGACCACTTACTCGAGCTCCATGCAGTGCACCTCGCTCTGATGGAATTCATTCCGTTTGTCCAGGGTCAGGTCATGTAGGCCCAGATGGACGATACCATGACCATTTATTAGCTGAACAAGCAGGGTGGCATGTACTCCCTTCCTCTGTGTCAGGAGTCTGTCTGCCACTGGACACTTATGTGCAGCTTAGATGCAGATCTCCTAGTGATCCACGTAGCAGGAGCCTCCAGCCAGCTAGCAGATGCCCTCAGCCGGGTGCAAGGTGTCAAACGAGTGGTTTCTGCATCAGGAGGTGGTGAACCACCTGTTCTGTCTGTGGGGCACTCCTCTGGTTGATCTGTTTGCCTCCTGGGAGAATGAAAAGCTGAGGCTGTTCTGTGCCCACCCCCCTCAGTGCAGGACACTGATGGTGGATTCCTTCTCAAGGCCCTGGACCCCAGGCCTCCTTTATGCCTTCCCTCCCTTTCCCCGATCCACAAGGTGTTGGTCAAGGTGCGGAGGTACAAGGTGTGGATGATCCTGGCAGCCCTGGACTGGCCTTACCAGTATTGGTATCTGACTGTTCTCATCGTCAGCAGCAGGACTCTGTGGTGATTGCCTCTGCACCTGGATCTGCTCTCTTGTCCCAAGGGGAAGATCCTGCACCCAGATCTTTAGTCCCTGCATCACATAGTCTGGTTTCTGAGTGGCTGGAGTTCCAGGCTTTGTATCTCTTGGAAGATGTGCTCCATGTTGTGATTTCAGAAAAGAGCTGACCCGCCAGTGCTATGCCTTTAAATGGAAAAAGTTTTCCATTTGGTGCCAGGGCAGGGAGCTTGACCCCCTGGCCTGCCCTTTAGCTAGCATTTTGGACTATTTCTGGTCCCTCTCCCAGTTGGGACTGAAGTCAGTGACCCTCAAGGTGCACCTGGCAGCCATTTCTGCATACTGGATGCAGGCTAGTATGCTGACGGTGATGGAGGAGAAGGTGGTTGGGTGCTTTTCCAAAGGCCTGGACCACCTTTCCCTGCTGGTGCATGAATCACAACCACCTTGGGACTTGTTGCTAGTGTTAGCATTGCTCATGGGAAAGCTGTTTGAGCCAGTGTACAAGTGTGAGATGTCACACCTGTTGTGAAAGACTGCCTTCTTGATGGACATCACCTCTGCCAGAAGGATCATTGAGTGCCAGGCGCTGTTGGTGGGGTCTCCGTACTTGGCTTTTCATGAGGACAAGGTAGTCCTCTGCCCCCACCTGAAGTTCCTCTAGAAGGTTGTTTCAGAGTTCCACCTTAATTAGGTAATACACCTCTTGGTATACTTAACCAATCACACCTTGGAGGCTGAGCACAGGCTCCACTCATTGGCACTGAGACAAGCACTCGCTTACTGTAAGGAGCACATGCTTTGAGTTTAGGGAGAGGTTTGCCAGCTCTTTGTGACATAAGCTGAAGCCACACCTGGCAGCTAAGTAGATGATTGGCAGTTGGATAGTTTCCTGCATTGACCTCTGCTATAGGTTAGCTGGTAAGGAACCACCTGTAGGCTAAGACTTATTTCCACCAGACATACCGCTTCCTTTGTGGCTGCTTCCAGGGACATCCCTGTCCAGGAGAGTTGCATGGCTGCTAGCTGGATGTTAGCACACACCTTCATCTTCTTTTACAGCTTCGGCCCTGAGTTACGCTGGGATGCTGCTATTAGGACCTCGGTTCTCCAATCCCTGTTTGGCAAGTAGGGGTGTGTGCCTTTCCCCCTCCTCCCAGATAACTGCTAGAAGTCTGCCAGAAGTGTGGATAAGTGCACCATATCCACGTCCCTAGAAATGAGTTATTCACCTGTAACCATAGATCTTACTGTGAGGGAGGCTCTTGCAGCAGGCCAGCACTGGTGTTACCCCACTGATGTCGGCCTGTCCTAGAAAGGCAGGCGGTCCCCCGCACCCTCCCCAGTTCTTTGCCACCATCGACCCGCGGATGTCGGACCACTGAAACCGTGGCAGCTACGGTCGACCGTCATTTCCTGTGTTTTTTGCACTTTTTTTCATTTTTTCTTTAGTGTTATCATTGAGTTTTCTGTATTACTGGACTAAGGTTTATGTCTTATCCTGCCTAGTCTTCCAGCCACTCCTCAAAGTGTGCTTGCATCAAACAGATTCCAGAAAAAGATGGACATTCTTCATGCATCCAGTGCCAAAGCCCCAGCCACGACACCGAAGCCTGCCAGATCTGCCAGAAATTTAACCAGGCCACACAGAGACGTCGCCTGAAAATTCTGGACAGTCATCTCATCAAGCAGAAGCTCGTCATGATAGAACAGGAGCTGCAGGCCAGGAGCTCTTCAGCTTTACCAGCTCAGTCTTCAGGGGCTTCTTCTTTCTCCCAGTCCCGGGAAGAGTCCAACAGGAAGCACAAGGTACAGGATCGGGCCCGGTCTGCTTCCTGCTCACGGTCTCCTCACAAGCCATCAACCACCTCCTTGGCCCATCAACCCTTACTCCTGCAGGGCTACTGGTGGCCCTGCCTCTCTCTCTTATTTCTGTGGTGGGCTTCAACTCTTTGTGGCAGGGAACTTTGTCTCCTGCTCCCCAGCCCCTGATGTTCAGGCACCTTACTTCTGCAGGCTCCCAGACAGGAGGTTCAGCGGGTGTTGGTGCATTGGGTGCCAGCTCTTCTGCCACAGCCCCTCAGCCAGAGCGCTGCCTGCATCAGTCCCCTCTGTGGAGGCCAACACCAGTCTTTCTAGGCAGTGCCTGCTGCAGGCTACCGACATCTCCCCAAGCCCAGTCTCGCCTCAGCCTTCACCAGGGAAGTCCTTATTCCCCCTCCAGCGCAGGTTTCTCCTCTCCTGGCATCTGTGAACACTCCTCCCAGGCTTCCTTGGCTGGCATCAGTCCTACCTCAGCCACAACCAGCGGGTCTGGCACCAGACCAGCAGCATGCGCCGTTCAAACCTCCGCCATGGTACCTGATGCCAGTCCCTCTGGGACCGAAGCCGCCTTTTCCTTACTCGGCACTGCCTACCCCATCCTCTGGTCTATAACTACCCTCCGCCAGTGGATTATAATGCCCTTTTTGCTTTTGATGCGCTTGCGCACCAAACACTTTTGGACAGTAACGGGAAATGAGAGGTGTGTAGTTGCCACCCAATGCAACGGACACTTTACAGGGCGCGTCCTGCAGCCACCAATCAACAGGGAAGCTGCCGATGACAGCAGCTTCAAAGAGAGCCAAGTAGTTAAAAGAAACCTGCCGCTGCAATCACAAACTGTTTCATCATTACAGTGGCACCTCCCCCTCCCTCGCAACCAGGTTGGCCTCTGCCGCTGAGCACTCTGTCCCCGGGCCTTGCTCCACGAGCAACTTGTTTGCTCGGCGTGCATTTCCTGGTGAAAATTTCAATAAAGAATTTCACCAATTTTAATACTTTCACTCCAGATTTTCAACATTGCCATTTTTTCACACCTCCTTATGAGCAGTACAGCTGTAATTTTTCACATCCTGCCAGAGACGCATTTTCACACCTGTGGCGCAGAATGGCTCGGTCGCTGTGGGAAATCAACTTTTGGGACAGATTAACAAAATTGCAGTGCCACTGTTCGAGGAGAGGTCCAAAAATGCCCATGTTGAAAATCTGGTGAAAAAAATTCCAAAAAAATGATTGTTACAGGCGTGCGTTGCGCAGTTTCTTCGCACGCTCGTAACTTCACCAGTTTTTCATATTTTCACTCCAGATTTTCAACATTACCATTTTTTCACACCTCCTAATGAACAGTACAGCTATTATTTTTCATATCCTGCCCAAAATGTGTTTTCGCAACCTGTGGCTCCAAATGGCGTGGTCACTGTGCAAAATCACCTTTCAGGATAGAGTAACGAAATGATAGTGACTCAGTGCCACATGGAAGGCTGGGAAGGAAGTTAGTAGGCACAGGGGCGGGTGCAAAGCTGGTGAGATGGGTAGGAAACTGGCTGCAGGGAAGGCAACAGAGGGTGGTGGTGGGTGGGGGAGCTCTCACACCCAAGGGCAGTGATGAGCGGTGTTCCACAGGGCTCAGTGTTGGGACCAGTGTTGTTTGGGGTATTCATTGCAGACATATCATGGGACATCAAGAGCAAGATCAGTCTGTTGCTGATGATACCAAGGTAGGCGCGGTGGTGGATGACCTAGGGGGATGGCAGGGGTTGCAGGATGATCTGGAAAAGCTTGAAACCTGGTCAGACACCTAGCAACTGGGCTTTGATGCCAAAAAGTGCAAGGTGCTGCATTTTGGGATGAAGAACCCAAGGAGGAGTTACCAGCTAGGGGGAGTGCAGCTAGCCCAGACAGAGGAGGATAAGGATCTGGGTGTGCTCATTACAGGTTCAATGAACAACTCAGCACAATGTAGGAAGGCAGCTGCAAAGGCCAACAAAATTCTGGGTTGTATTGCAAGGGGTATATCCTCGAGGAGGGAGGAGGTAATTCTACCACTGTATAGGTCATTAGTTAGACCACACCTGCAGTACTGCGTGCAGTACTGGCGTCCGTATCTGGAGAGGGACATTAAGTTACTGGAGGGGGTGCAGCGCAGAGCGACAAAGATGATCAAGGGGCTGGGGGACTTATACCTGAGGTGGTTGAAGGAGGTGAACATGTACTCACTGGAGGAGAGAAGAGACAGGGGTGATATGATTTGAAACCTTTAAACACATGAAAGGAATAAACAAGACGGGTACAGAGGGGCTGTTCAAAGTAAGGAAGGGGAGGGCCACCAGGGGCCATGATATGAGACTGGAGCGAGGAAGGTTCAGGAGGAGATGAGAGACACTTTTTACAGAGAGGGTGGTGGCTGGGTGGAATGCATTACCTGCTGAAGTGGTATGCAGTAGAACAGTGGACTGCTTCAAATGAGGATGGGACAGGACAAGGGGAAGGGTTAATGAAGGGGAAGGGTGGAAGGGAGGGGCAGCTGCAGAATAAGGGGTGCTAGCTACACATTCAAGCAGACTTGATAGACCTCTAGGCCTTTATCTGCTGTCAAATTTCGTATGTTCATGAGGTGGGATCCTAAAAATCCCATGTTGAAAATCTGGAGCGAAAATACTAACAAATGCCCAGGTGTTAGGGTTTCAAACTGTAACGCGCCCCCCCCCCAACCCTGTAGATACTGACAGGCATCGAGAGTGTGACTTGGGGTCATTGGCCATTATGCTCACAACATTTCAGCCCACCCTGTAGCCAGTGGCATGCAAGATCCCAAGGCACACCGTGATACCTGTTGGTGTTTGCAGGGTGGGGTAAGGTGGAATGGCCTGAGCATTACAGCTGACGATCCAAAGACACACCCCCAACACCTATCCGTCTCTGCAGGGTGAGGGTTGGCATAAGGATTGAAAACCCTAATGCCTCAGTAAGGAAGCAAATTAGGGAGGGGCAGTGGACGTCACCTACCTTGATTTCAGGAGAGCCTTCGACATTGACCAACATAGAAGGTTGACTAACAAGATGGGTAGTCTGACGCAGGACACAAAATGTTCAAGTACCTCAAGGACATAAACAAAGGTGCAGGAGCCGACATCTTCCAAAGCATCAAACGTTCGGCATTGACAAATGCTTGTTTCTTCTTGGTGGGCTTTCATATAGAAGCAGAATCCCACTCTTATGGGCCCCACAACCAGGCAACCTCCCCTGGACCCGGTCTGGTCTAGTCCCTGCGGCCCTCACATTCCTGGGGATAAGCCTGATGCCAGTGCCATCGGTCACCAGGAGTGGCGTCTGCCAGCTGAATGTGAGCCAGATGAGGAGAATGAAGGTGACTCTGATTACACACAGTCTTCCTCCCTTCATGGGGACACAGCTGAGGGCAAGGAGACCAGTAAGGTGGTCTCTAAGTCTCCTCCTGATGACCCCTCTTTCATGGACATCATGAGGTACATCCAGGCCACTATAGGCTGGGAGGCTGAGGAACAGAACGTAGAGCGACATTGGCTGACTGTCTATTTGCGGCAGCCCGATGCTCTCCCCTTGGTGAATCCCACTTCATTGACTCCTATGAGGATGTCACCAGGGTGGTTTGGAATCATTCTTCGACTCCTGCAGTGCCTGAGAAGGCTGATATGCTTTACCACACCCCCGCTGGTAAACCCTTTTTGGGGGGCAACCTAAAGCTGACTCTCTGGTCATTAATGCAGCACACAACCACACCAAAAAAAAAAAAAAGCACCCAAGTTCTTTTCCCTGGACCAGGAGTCCAGACAGCTGGACAGCCTGGGCAAGTGAATCTTTGCCTCTTCCATCCTGGCCATAAGGGCCGTTAACTGTTTGGCCCACATGGTACAGTACCAGAATGTCCTTTGGGACCAGGCCAGGGAGCTGGTTCAGGCCTTGCCTGATGACCCTGCTAAGAAGCAGTTAGCCCAGGTTCTCAAGGCAGGCTCAAACATAGTGACTCATGTCCTTCGGGTTACCTATGATGTGGTCGATGCATCTGGCAGAGGAGTGGCCACTGGCGCTTTTCCCCATTGCCATTTGTGGCTCCGGTTGTCTGGATTTGCTTCTGATGTGCAGTCCAGCATCTTGGATGCCCCATTTTGGGGTTCGGTCCTTTTCGGGGGAGATGTCCAGGATTTGATTTTCTCCCTCCTGGAGTCGGGTCAGGCTCTCTGGTCCATCCACTGTTTGTACCATATGCTGCCTGAGTTGATTCAGGGGCCACCGTTTCGTTGCTCCTCTTGCAGGTAGGCCTGCCCTCCTCTCAAAAGTCAGGGCAAGCATAAGGTGGTGTCAGACCTTGAGCTGCCACCTCTGCCCTCTCGGCGCTCGCTCCTGCCTCCTTGAAGAACCCCCCCACCCCAAAGAGCCTCTGGTGAAGGCAGTCGGAAATCGATTCTGCCTCCACCTCAATGGGTGGCAAGGGATTACATCAGACAACTGGGTACTACAGCTCATAGAACATAGCTGGAACGCCCTGAAAGTCTGCTGGGCAACTCTTTTAACCCCCCAGCTCATGTGCATCTCGTCTGGGAGGAGATTCATGTCCTTCTATGAAAAAGAGCCATAGAGCCCATCCCCCTGGCTCAGTGAGCAGGGTGTTCTACTCCCATTTCTTCCTGGACCGCAAGAAGACGGGGGATCTCCAGCCCATCCTGGACCTCAGTGACCACAACCTGTTCATACAATACAAGCACTTCAGGCTGGTCACCCTTCAAAGTCTGTTGCCCCTCCTTCACCAGGGGACTGACTCTGTTTCTTGGATATGCAGGATGCATATCTACATATCAGAATTTTTACTTCTCACTGGCTCTTCTTTTGCTTCCATTTCTGGGGTGCCCATTACCAGTTCTGGGCTCTCTCCTTTGCCCTGTCCTCAGCCCCCAGGGTTTTCACGAAGTTTCTACGTGTTCCCTTTCCTAGACGATTGGCTTCTAGCGGCCCCATCCCAGGAACGCCTTGTCCAGACTCTGGCTCATACCTTCAGCGCTTTCCAGGCCTTGAGCATCACCATCAATAGGCCAAAGTCATGCCTGACTCCCTGTCAGCACCTCCAGTACATTGGGGCGGTCCTGGACATGGCCCAGGGCATGACTTTCTTGCTCATAGACCAAGGTAAGTGCCTGATGGATCAGGCACACCTGGTCTCCTCCAGCCAACAGGTCCTAGCCAGGGCATTCGTGGGCCACATGGCAGCAGCCATTTCTATGGTCCCTTCCACCCGGCTGCACATGAAAATATCTCAATGGACATTGAGGGTCCAGTGGGACCAATGCATGGACAACCAGCTGGTCATGGCCTTTGATCCAGTCAAGAGGGTCCTGTCATGGTGGCTGCAGACAGCCAACGGGGGTTCCCTTTGCTCTTTTGGCCCCTCATCAGATCCTCACAATGGTTGCCTCAGGTCTGGGTTGGGGAGCTCACTTGGGGCACCCGGACAGATGTGGAATAGGGACTGCACATCAATGTTCTGGAGATGCGAGGGGTTGTTTATGCTCTGCAGGACTTCCAGACTCCTCATCTCCCCAGTCCACTGTTAGTCCAGATGAACAGCATGTGCGTAGTTTATTACGTAAACAAGCAGAGGGAAACGCACTGCCACCCCCTGTGAAGGGAGGCGATGAGATTCTGGTATTGGGCCATCGAACATGGTCTGTAGCTCTCTGCTGTTCATGTTCCAAGCATCCAAAACATCCCGGTGGACAGTCTAAGCGACTCCTGGTTCTGGGCACATGAGTGGGAGCTTCTGATCCCTGTGATCAAAGACCTCTTCAACAGATGGGGTCGGCCAGAAATGGACGCTAATGCAAAACTGCCATTTCTAGGGACATGGATATGTTGTTCATCCACACTGTCTGGCAGGTTCCTTGCTGCTTTAAATCTTGCCAGAAGGTCTTCAAGCTGGCTCCTCCCACCCACTCAGGTGGTAAAACTCTCGGCTCCGCCTCATGACGCCAGATCTTCCTTACTGCTTGGAAGCTCAGGTTCCCTCCTTAACGCTCTGCTTGTAGACTAGATCCTAATTCTTCGGTTCACTCGAATCTTATTCTAAAATTTTAAAGACTTCGGTCAAATTACTCCCTCGCGGCTGTGATGGACAAATCTACTCCCGGATTTTGGTGGTGCCCATGTGGGCAGAAAATGTCCAGGGCGGATCCGCACTCCCGTCGTCTACTGCCTAGAAGCCTAGACCATGACCATGAGTCTACGAGTTATGCCCGTTCATTTCGATAGCGTCCTGGAAGACTGGCGCTGCCAGTTACGGCTTAGGCGTCCTGAGAGCGCTACCTGCGGTGAAGTCAAGCAGGCCTGTTGGGCTGTTACCACGGCGGCTGGCTCGGCTGAGCAACTCGAGCAGATGATCGCCCTCGAGGAGGAGGCGGCACAGGCCACATCATCCTCTTCCTCGGTCGCGGCATTTATCCCGCTCTCTCTGGGTACCTCATATTTAGCTTCTTTTAAGGAGCTTTGCCAGTCCCTTTCCACGAAGGGAGAGGGGCCATTGGGACATTCTTCTCGGTCCAAAAAGAAGGACTCGAAAGGTAAGTCCCACTATCGGCGTTCATGAGAGCGGGAGAGGTCCCCTTCCCTGGACAGTCAACACTCTACTTCGGTCAAGGTTGCGTCTAAGGCCGCTGGCTTCGCAGTGTTCCCGTCAGGTCAGCCAGCCGAGTCACCCGTCGATGCGGTCGAGATTTTTCTCGACCCGTCGGACGGGCTGTCGACTGGTGAAGTCGACAACCCTTCTTCACCGGTTCCCCCGGTGGAGACAGAGGACTTGCCTGCGCCTACGGTGCCGGAGTCCCCGGTCAAGGCTTCCAAGCTGAGGGAAGAGCGGGTGTCTCCCGCCCCTCCCCAGACCCGTCCTTGGAAACACCGAGGATCTTGGTCTCGGACATCCTCTCGGTCCAGCCGATCCTACCAACATCGGCGGTCTGGGTCTCGGCACCGAAGTAAGCAGCGCCGCCGCTCGTCCTCGTCTTCCTCCTCGGAAGAGGAGAGGCTTCGGCGCAAATTGTGTTGATGCTACGAGGACCTGATGTGGCAGCGGTTACTTCTGTCCGGGGACAAGCCGATGCCATCGCCTTTCCCGGCCATCAAGTAGCTGTCACCTGAGCAGCCAAAACAACCCCTCGCTGTAGTCGGGGTGCCCAAGCCTGGGCCAGTTGTTTGGCTGGAACCAGCTGCCCCACCGATTGTGGTGGAACCTCCGCCTCCACAACCGAAATCGGGGGCGCCGACCAAGGACTCTCGGTCGGGTCAGGGCCTGCCCCACAGGTTGTCGGTCACCCTCACTCCCGACCGTCCTTGGCAGGTGGAGGGTGGCTCAGGCCCCAGGCAGCTCTTCGCGGACTCCTCGGAGTCCGACGACTCCTCCCTGTTCTCCAGGCCCATTGACCTGGAGTCCTCCGGGGGCCAGTCAATGGACGGAAGCCTATCGTCCTGCATGGGTCTGCTTCGGCTCATCTCGGAGTCTACTGGGATGCAGCTCGATCCCGTATCAAAGCGGGCCAAGTATCCCCTAATGGAGGTACTGGACCAAGGGAATTCACCCACGGAGGCCTTTTCGGTGGCTGAAGCCATTGTTGGCCCAGCCTTGGAGCTCTGGCAGAGGCCTGCTTCCTATCATGTGCCTTCAGCCAGGATGGCTAGGAAGTATGCGGTCCCTACCGGCTCTTTGTCTGGTTTTTCGGAACACCCCTCCGTCGAGAGGTTAGTCATGGATAGCATTTTCCTCGCCCGGAACGCTTAGGGATGTGGATGGGCCTCCGACAAGGAGTCCAAAAGCTGGACTCATGCCGGGCGCAAGGTGTACGCCAAGGCCTCCCTTGGCCTCCGCCAGGCCATCTCGGCCGTGCTGATGGCACACTTCTCCCACGCCCTCATGGGCTCCCTGGATGAGGTGATCCCTCATCTCCCGGCCGACCTGCAGACCACGGTCAGGCAGGTACGGGACCAGGGAAGGGTGGTGACAAAGCAGCTGCTCCACATGGCTCTGGACATTGGAGACTCCTGTGCCAGATCAGTTGCGGCCACGGTGGCCATGCGCCGCAGAGTATGGCTGAGGATATCCACCTTCACGGTGGGTACCCAGCATAAACTGGCGGATGTCCCCTTCCTGGGGACCGAACTCTCCGGCCCTGGAGTGGAAGGTCACCTCCAGTGGATCGTAAAGTCCAATGCCATTCTGGACTCTGTCACCTCTGTCCAGAAGGACAAGGGCCATCGACAACAGCAACATAAGTCCTTTTGACATTCTGCGCCTGCGGCACGTCCGGCCCAACAGCACCAGCACCAGGGCCAGCAGGCTCGCACTTGGCACCCCAAACCCAAGCCTGCGGCTTCCTCTAATAGGAAGCAGGGAGGAAAAGGCCCAGGAGGTCCCTCGGCCGGTCCCTCCTCTAAGCCTGCCCAGTGACAGGTTGAGGGGTGTCGCCCCCAGCCTCGTCACTCGCCCCTGGGTTTCCCCCCCCATGGGGGGAAGGCTCCGCCGCTTCCTTTCTACCTGGTCCGTTGTCACCACGGACCGTTGGGTGTTGGAGGTCGTAGGAAAGGGCCTGCCCCTGTAGTTCGAGCAGGCCCCGCCGTTCCGAGCCATCGCCCCTCGGGGGGCTACGGGGTCCGCAGCCTGAGATGATCAGGAAGGTGGCGGATCCTCCTCCAGACCGGGGGTTTGTGTCCAGGTACTTCCTTGTCCCAAAACGGACGGGGGGCTGGCGCCCCATTCTCGACCTGCACGACCTGAACAGGTTCCTAAGGTCTCAGACCTTCAGGATGGTCACTCTGGCTCAGATAATCCCATCCTTGGAATGAGGCATATGGTCCTGTTCTCTGGACCTCCAGGACATGTTCTTTCACGTCCCAATCCATCTGTCCCACCAGAGATTCCTCCGCTTCAGGGCAGAGGGATCCCTCTACGAGTTCCGGGCCATGCCCTTCGGCCTTCCCCTAGCCCCCAGGGTCTTCACCAAATGCATGGCAGTGGTGACAGCATTCCTGCAGCGCCAAAGGGTCTAGGTGTACCCCTACCTGGACAACTGGCTGATTGCAGCCCCCTCCAGAACGGAGGTGGAGTGGTCCAGAGATCTGGCCCTCCAGGTTTGCTCTCAGGTTGGCCTCCTCATCAGCAAGGCCAAGTCGGAACTCATGCCAAAGCAGGTGATCCAATTCTTCGGGGCAGAGCTCAACTCTCTACAAGCCAGAGCACGGCTCCCGGTGGACAAGGCCGAGGTTCTTTCCTCCTTTGCCCAATCATTTCAGGTTGGGGAATTGCGCCCTGCCCGGGACTTCCTGTGCCTCATGGCGGCCTGCACCAGCGTTGTCCGTTGGTACATGCGTCCCCTTCAATGGGGGCTGGCCAGCCAGTGGTCACAGCACTTTGATCTGCTGGATCAGCTAGTGACAGTGCTCGTTTTTTACAAGGAGTGGACTGCTGAAGTTCGGGGAGAGGTTCACCAGCTGTTTGTCACTTACGCTGAAGCCGCACCTGGCAGACCTGAAGCCAAGCGGACGATAGGCAGGTGGGTCACCTCCTGCATAGATCTGTGCTATAGGTTGGCGGGCATGGAGCCTCCCAGAGGGATAAGAGCTAATTCTACCCACCATACATCTGCATCAGTGGCTGCTTCCAGGGACATCCCTATCCAGGAAATCTGCAGGGCTGCTACCTGGAAGTCAGCACACACCTTCATCACCCACTACCACATTGACCTTGAGTCACGCCGGGATGCTGGTTTTGGGGCCTCGGTTCTCCAGTCTATTTTCCAAGTAGGGGGTGTGCGCCTTGCCTCCCTCCTCCCAGAGAACTGCTAGGAGTCTGCCAGACAGCGTGGATGAACAACATATCCATGTCCCTAGAAATACAGGTTACTCACCTGTAGCAGGAGTTCTAGGAATGGTATGTTGTTCATCCACGACTACGACCTCCCAGCCTGACACACAACCTGGCTTCCAGCGAGCTAGATCTGGCGTCATGGGGCGGAACCGAGAGTTTTACCACCCGGGTGGGTGGGAGGAGCCAGCTTGAAGACCTTCTGGCAAGATTTAAAGCGGCAAAGAACCTGCCAGACAGTGTGGATGAACAACATATACCATTCCTAGAACTCCTGTTACAGGTGAGTAACCTGTATTTTTTTGCTCGCTTGATCCCGTGCCTGGAGTTTTCTGGCAAGACAGATTGTCTGTTTCCTGGAAGGGGAGGTTTTTGTATGCCTTCCCTCCTTTTGTGCTCCTCCAGCGGATGCTGCTCAAACTTCAGATGGAGGAGGCAAAGTTTGATCCTCACAGCTCCCTTCTGGCCTTATCAGATCTGGTTTCTCTTGCCCTTGTGCACCGGCTTGCTATCTCAGGAGCGGGGAACCCTGGTCCATGCAGACCTCACGTCTCTACATCTCCATGCGTGGCTCCTAAGGACATAGCCATCTCCTGGTTTGGAGAATCTCCAAGGGTTGTGGATGTCCTTGTGGCTGCCAGAAAACCCTCCTCCAGGGCTACCTACACCATGAAATGGAAGAGTTGCCCTCTGAGCTGCTCTACACCATTTAGACCCTTTTTACCTGCTTGGTGGATCAGGTGTTGGAGTATTTTCTCTCCCTTTTGGACTCAGGTTTGAGTTACTCATCCATTAATGTACATCTTTGTGCCATCTCTGTATACCATGTACCTATTGAGAGCAGGGCTGTGGCCCAGCTTGATGTGTCTCGCACTTTCTTGCAGGGCATTTTGCATCTGAAACCTCCCATTCAGGACAGGGTCCCTCTGTGAAACCTCACTTTTGTGTTTGAGAAGCTCATGTTGCCTCCCTTTGAACCGGCCACAAGTTGTGAGCTGCACTTTCTTGGAAAGTGTTCTTTTTAGTTGCCATTGCTTCTGCTCGAAGAATTTCCGAGCTTCAGGCTCTTATGTGAAAGGAGCCTCATTTAGTTTTTCAGAAAGGCACAAAGGCTGTCTTTGCATACCAGTCCTAAGTTTTTGCCCAAGGGGGTGTCAGAGTTTACTTTGAATCAGTCAATCTACCTGCCTGTTTTATTTTCCAGAATATTCTAATCAGGGAGAGACATTGCTCCATACTTTGGATGTTGATAGAACCTTATGATACTGTATATACCGGACCAAGACTTTGAGAAAGTCTCATCAGTTGTTTGTTTCATTCGCCCCCAAGAGAGAGGGCATGCTGGTGTCCAACAGTGTTTGTCTAAGTGATTAGCCAATTGCATTGTTTATTGCTACCTTAAGTACGGCAAAGAACTTCTGGGAGTAGTTAAGGGCTATTCCACAAGGGGTATGGCTGCCTCCATGGCCTGTTTCAGAAATGTCTGCTGCAGACATCTGTGCAGCTGCCACTTGGAGCTCTGTCCACACTTTCCCCAAGCATTATAGCCTGGACATTGCTTCTAAGCGTTGGGCCAGTTTTGGCATAGCCGTTTTGCAGGACCTTCTTTCCTAGGCCATCTGTCTCTTCTCCCGGTGCTGCTTCCTTTATACTGCCGGAACTGCTTGGGACTCGGTCCTACCCATGTTGGCCTGCTGCAAGAACCTCCCTCTTAGTAAGATAATACAGTTACGTAAGAACTTACTGTTACAGTAGATCTTTGAGAGGAGCTCAGAGCCAATGGCACGCTCATGATGGACGCACCTCTGGTGGGGTGGGGAGTGCACTTGTGGAACCACAGGTTTCACAGGTTCTGGTCACTTGGGGAGTCCTGTCACCACGTAAACATGCTGGAGTTTTGTGCAATGCAGCTGACTCTTATGGAATTTGCTTCTCTGGTTAGGGGTCAGGTCGTGCAGGTCCAGATGGACAACACTGCAGCCATGTTTTACCTGAACAGGCAGGGCAGAACTCACTCCCTTCCTCTGTGTTGTGAGGCCCTCCGTACCTGGACCCTTATGTACAGCCTGGGTGCAGATGATCTGGTGGTTCTGCTCCCTGGATCTATTTTTTTTGCAATTGTTTAACCAGGAGTGGCACTCTAAGCTGATGGCTTGTTTACAGGTGCGACCTGGGAGCACAGGGAAATTAAGTGACTTGCTCAGGGTCACACAGTAAGCATGTGGGGGCTGTGGAATTCAAACCCAGGTCTCCAGATTTACAGCTGAGAGCCTTAGACTACTGTGCTATACTGCCTTCTGAGAATCTCCAGAATGCATTCTTTCACATCCATCTGTCCCAGTGGCGGTACTTTCAGTTCCGTGCAGAAGGGGTTCTCTGTCAGTTCCAAGTCATGCCCTTTGGACTTTCATCCATGGCAATGGTGGCAACCTTCTTGCGGCACAAGGGCATCAGGGTGTATCCCTACCTGGATCACTGGCTGACAGCCGGACCATCCAAGGAGGCCGTACAGCGATCCAGAGATCTCACCCTCCAGACCTGCAGAGACTTGGGCCCGTTGGGCAACCCAGTCAAATCCGAACTGATCCCCCTTCCAGGTCATCAAGTTCATCGGGGCAGAGCTAGACTCCCTGTGGGCCAAGGCCCATCTCCCTGTTGATGGGGCTCAGGACCTTACCTCCTTTACCTGATCCTTTCTGGTTGGGTGCTCATGCCTTGCCCGGGATTTCCTACAGCTGCATGGGGTACATGACATCCACCACCAGCATGGTCTGCTGGGCCACCAGTGGTCTCAGCACCTAAGTCATCTGGACCAGCCAGTCTTAGTGACACAGCCGATATGAGATGCCATTCAGTGGCGGCTAGTCCCTCAACATCTGGAGGAAGGAATCCCATTTGTCCATCCAGAGCTGATGTCATGCTCACAATGGACGCGTCTGTGGTGGGGTGGGGAGTACACCCAGGGAAGCACAGAGTCCACAGGTTCTGGTCATCCAGGGAGTCGCATCACCACATAAACCTGCTTGGAGCTCCTTGCAGTGCAGCTGGCTATCACAGAATTTGCTTCTCTGGTGAGGGGTCAGGTCATGCAGGTCCAGACAGACAACAGCATACCCATGTTTGACCTCAGCAGGCAGGGGGGAACTTGCTCCCTTCCTGTGGGTGCAGATCTCCTGGTGATCTATGTCATGGGAGTGAACAGTCAGCTGGCAGACTCTTTCTGCTGGGTGGGAGAGACGTTCACTAGCGGTCACTGTATCAGGAAGTCATACGCCATCTGTTTTCCCTATTGGGCACCCCTGTGGTGGTGCTGTTTGCTCCTGGGAGAACAGAAAGCTGAGGCTATGTTGTACCTGCCCCCCACAGTCTGGAACATTGTTTAGGGATGTTTTTGCAAGGCTCTGGACCCCAGGCCCCATGTATGCCTTCCTTCCTCAGGAGGGCCGACTTTGGGAGGATGGGGGAAGTGGTAAAAGGGTACCTGGCCAGAATTCAATCTAGTATGGACACTAACCAGAGGTGGGAGCTCATAAAGCTGGGGATAGTGGAGGCAACCAAAACCTGCTGCAAAGCCCAGAGCAAGAAGGCTAGGGCTAAGAAACCGGTTGAGCAAGGAAATCTGGTTGAGCAAGGAGGTCATGGAAAAGGTAAGGAGGAAAAGAGCTGCCTTTAGGAAGTACAAGAAAACAGGGAGCGGGGAGGACAGGAAGGAGTACTTGACAGAATCGAAGGAGGTGACAAGGGCAGTAGGGGAGCAAAGCATCCTGGAACTCAGGCTGGCACAAAGCATTAAGAAGGGAGAAGGACTTCTTTAAGTACATCAGGGAGAAAAGGGCTGTAAGGACCACATAGTAAGGATTAGGAAGGAGGGAAGTTGGGTGGAAGCAGGGTGCGATAAGGCGGAAGCACTAAATGAGTACTTCTGTTCAGTATTTACTAAAGAGAAGAGGGGGGTGACACCCAAGGTGGGAGAAATGGCAGAAGCGGGGGGGGAGTGGTGACAGATGGGGAAATCATGGAGAGCAGAGTTCATGAGGGTTTGAAGGCACTGAGGGTGGACAAGGCGCCAGGCCCAGACGGCATCCACCCCAGGGTACTGAAGGAGCTGGCAGAGGTCCTTGCAGGACCTTTGGAGACCCTATTAATGCCTCACTACATTCGGGGTGTGTACCTCAGGACTGGAGGATGGCTCATGTGGTGCCCCTCCACAAGAGTGGCCCCAAGGATGAACCGGGAAACTACAGACCAGTGAGCCTCACATCCATTGTGGGTAAGCTAATGGAGACTATCCTGAAGGAGAGGCTGGTGGCCCTCCTAGAGGCCAAAGGACTGCAGGACAGCAGACAGCATGGCTTCATACGTGGCAGATCCTGCCAAACCAATCTGGTCGAATTCTATGACTGGGTAACTAGGCAACTGGACAGGGGCCATGCAGTGGATGTCTTGTATTTGGACTTCAGTAAGGCATTCGACTCAGTGCCACATGGAAGGCTGGGAAGGAAGTTAGTAGGCACAAGGGCGGGTGCAAAGCTGGTGAGATGGGTAGGAAACTGGTTGCAGGGAAGGCAACAGAGGGTGGTGGTGGTGGGTGGGGAGCTCTCACCCAAGGGCAGTGGCGGTGTTCCACAGGGCTCAGTGTTGGGACCAGTGTTGTTTGGGATATTCATTGCAGACATATCATGGGACATCAAGAGCAAGATCAGTCTGTTTGCTGATGATACCAAGGTAGGCAGCGGTGGTGGATGACCTAGGGGATGGCAGGGTTGCAGGATGATCTGTGAAAGCTTGAAACCTGGTCAGACACCTGCAACTGGGCTTTAATGCCAAAAAGTGCAAGGTGCTGCATTTTGGGATGAAGAACCAAGGAGGAGTTACCAGCTAGGGGAGTGCAGCTAGCCCAGACAGAGGAGGATAAGGATCTGGATGTGCTCATTACAGGGTCAATGAACAACTCAGCACAATGTAGGAAGGCAGCTGCAAGGCCAACAAAATGCTGGGTTGTGTGCAAAGGTATATCTCGAGGAGGGAGGAGGGTGATTCTGCCACTGTATGGGTCATTAGTTAAGGCCACACCTGGGTACTGCGTGCAGTACTGGCGTCCGTATCTGAAGAGGACATTAAGTTACTGGAGGGTGCAGCGCAGAAGCGACAAAAGATGATCAAGGGGCTGGGGACTTATCATACGAGAGGAGGTTGAAGGAGTTGAACATGTACTCACTGGAGGAGAGGAGAGACAGGGGTGACATGATTGAAACTTTTAAATACATGAAAGGAATAAACAAGACTGGTACAGAGGGGCTGTTCAAAGTAAGGAGGGAGGGCCACAGGGGCCATGATATGAGACTGGAGCGAGGAAGGTTCAGGAGGGAGATGAGGAGACACTTTTTACAGAGGGGTGGTGGCTGGGTGGAATGCGTTACCTGCTGAAATGGTATGCAGTAGAACAGCGGACTGCTTCAAATGAGGATGGGACAGGACAAGGGGGAGGGTTAATGAAGGGGAAGGGTGGAAGGGAGGGGCAGCTGCAGAATAAGGGGTGCTAGCTGCACATTCAAGCAGACTTGATAGACCTCTAGGCCTTTATCTGCTGGCAAATTTTGTATATTCCTTTCCTGTTGATCCACAAGGGGGTAGTCAAGGCCTGGAAGGACATGGTGAGGATTATTCTGATAGCTCCAGACTGACCCAGACAGTTCTGGTATCCTCAGCCTCAGCAAGTAAGCCTCCATGGTGGTTACCTCTTTGCCCAGACATGCTGACCAGATAACGGGTGAAGATCCTGCACCTTACAGTCTGGTTCCTGAGCAGCTAGATTTCGAGGCCGTGGGCCTTTCAGAAGCTGTGCTCCACGTTGTGGTGGCCTCCTGAAAGGAATCGACTCACCTGTACTACACCTTTAAATGGGAGAGGCTTTTCATTTGGTGTCAGGGAAAGGAGCTGCATCCCCTGGATCCTTGTGGCTAACATTTTTGAATACCTATTTATTTATTTAATTTTATTTTTATTTTATTGAATTCTAGGATTACAGCCTTTGAACTACAAGCTCATTTAAAAAGGTTTCACATCAGAAAGGAAATGTGAACGTACAATAGTAAAACACAGGGTTACAATGAACATTAAACAAATGTCAATGGTAATATGACTGATGGCATACATGGGATAGGGATTGTGCCTTAACTAACAGGCAAAGTCAGAGCTGCAGCAGTAATTGGCATGAGAGAGTGGTGGGGAGGAGGAGGAGGAGGAAGGGGGAGGTTCGAGGGTGAAGGGGGAATAGGGGGTGTTCAGCTGAGGGAACCACTGGCTAGGGGTTACCTTGTCAGGAAGGGGTGGGGGTGGAAGGACAGGGGTTAGGAAATAGGTAGGGGCATGAACCCCTGGGGAAAGAGGGGTGTAGGACTGGAGCTGAGGTCGGGGGGGGAGAGGTTGGTGGAGGAGGGTAGGAGTGGGAAGTAGCAGATTGGTTGAATGCTTAAGTGTGCATAGGTGGGGTAGTCAGAATTTTCAAACCAGGTGGGTTGGTCAGGTAGGGCAGGTGCATTGCCCTTGGCTGGACAGGTGGGATCTAAGTGCAGATTTAAACAAGCCGATTTTGCTAATGGTGGCTAGTTCTGGTGGGAGTGAGGTAAGCCATAGCGGGGCCTGATATTCAAAGGATCGCTGACCTTGGGTAGTGCGATGGTAGGGGATCTTGATGGAGATCTTATGTCTCTGTGGTCCTTGTTGGTGCGACCTGGTGTATAAGGGAGCTAGGCCCCGGCGGCAGTAGGCCCAGGGTTGCTTTTTTGGCAGGGAGATGGGTTTGATAACAGGCCCTGTCATTCAGATTTAGCCAGCCGGTTTGCTGGTAGAGGTGGCAGATATGGGTTAGGCGTGGGGCTCCAAGTACAAATCTGCAGGCTTTGTTGACCTATGGTCCTTCTTTGTAAGGTCTGCGAGCAATGAGCACTTTTTTCAAGGGCCTTGACCACCTGTCCCCTTTGGTGTGTGAACCACCACCATGGGACCTACTGCTGGTGTTGGCTCTGCTCATGGGCAAGCCATTTGAGCTTATGCACAATTGTAAGATGTCACACATATCGTGGGAGATGGCCTGCTTGGTGGCCATTACGTCCGCTAGAAGGATTAGTGAGCTGCAGGTATTCTCGGTGTAGTTTCCTTATCTAGTCTTCCAAAAGGACAAGGTCATTCTTTGCCCCACACCTGAAGTTTTTCCTGAAGGTAGTATCTGAGTTCCACCTTAACCTGGTGACGAACCTTTTGTTATGAAAAGTAGAAATGTGGAGCTCCCTTACCACAATGGGAGCTCTACCATGATTGTTTCTGATTTCCCCAAAGGATAGGAAAGGGGTCCCAATTTGCCCCTGAGGGCCTGGAAGAATGGTCCCTTTCCAATTCCTGACTCTGTGATCCACCCCTGTGCTCCGAAGTTTTGTGATGTCTCTATAGGGGATTGCAAGGGGTGTGCTCCATTCACTTGAATGGAATGTCTATTTCAAAACTAATTTCCCAGTTTAAAATTGGGTTTTGGTACCAAATGATGCCAGGGTTCAGTTGAAGTATGCTTTTTAGCAGAAAGAACATGCAGGAAAGATTCACTTTAAAAGCCTTACTGGGGATTTTGCCTTGGGGGATAGAGTGTTTACAAAATGCATTTTTTGCCTTTAAAAATTCTAAACTAGATTCAAAATGCAAGGGGCATCTTTCAAGACAGGAGTAAAAGGGCAATGTAAAATAGAATAAAAAGGTATAAATAGAAAATTTTCACTGTAAGATGGGCTGCTGCAGTTCAGTATTATTCTTGTCTATAAATCACACAGGCAATCCCCTGGTTTAGACTAGGAGCATATATAGGATAGTGCATAAGTAACAGTTAACAGGGCTATTCTTTCACCGAGTTGGTACTATGACGACGGATTACCTTGGGAGTGCAGCGCGAGAGGTAATCCGTCATCATAGTACCAATAAGGTGAAAGAACAGCCCTGCCGTTAAATGTTACACATGCACTGTGTCTTTATAGTGCATTGTGGAACCCCGAAAAAAACCCCACATTACCACAGCTTTCTTTTTCAAATCATTTTTACTGAGGCCGTATGTGTGCCCTGTCAGTATGCCCTAACTGTCAGATTGCTGCTCGAGGACACAATGTGTGACGTCCGACTGCAGCAGAATGAAAAGTCGTTCTGCTGTCCTGCAGACATCACTAGTATAGCAGAACAACATTTTAAGGGAGATAGATTTCAATGAACAATGGTGTTCCATAATACACTATCTTGATATTTTGTAGTGGGTGGATGGAGGCAGAGTTTTATTTTTTGAGCAACTGCATGAAAACATCGTCATAACATGTACAGTCTTCTTGAAAGTATGTAGCCACAGGGTGCATGACGAGCATATCGGATAAAATAAGAGCCAGAAAGAGCGAAAACCACAAGTAGCTGCAGAGCTAACAGGAACTGGCACCTACTTGCTTGCTTAGTTGCCACTGTGAATTCCATGTCTTCAGAGCTGTAAGTTCATATGAGTAAGTGAAATGCCCAAACTCAGTTCATAGAGTCGCTGTGTCGGAGCCAGTCCCCATGGATGCAGAAACTTCTAGACTTATTAAAATGTAGTTTGCACATTATGATAATGATAATCATAATAAATTCTTTGGCTTTCAGCAAACTTTACATGCTGTGAATGCATATGACACAGTGTTGGTGCAAAGAATATAAAGTTGATGAAAGCCAAAGAATTTATTAGGCATATGAATGTTTATATTTTTCAGATATGAAATGCATATTTAGTCAGTGATGTAAACATCATACCTACTGATTATCACTTTGGAGGTATGAATTTGTATTGGAGAGCATGAGAATGTAAATTCGACATAACTTCATTTAAAAACATCGTATATAACTGTTGTATCATACATAATGTGCAAAATATATTTTCATTTTACATGTAAATAAAATCCCCAGAAGAAGCCTAAAGTGGCAAAATGTTGGGGTATCAATAAATTCAGAAGGTTGATCAGTGAAGAAGTATTAAGTGTCTTCATTGTGAGCGCCCCCCCCTCCCCAGAAGTGTTTTGGCTTAGTTGTTGGAGTGCAGAGCTGTAAACCTGGAGGCCCATGTTTGAATGCCACAGCCACCACTTGTTCAGTGTGCGACCCTCAGCAGCTCACTTAAATTACTGTGACCTCCTCACCTCCTCAGTGGCTGATAGCCCTCGAGGAGTCTCTTCTGTCACCACTTTCCTCATTCCCCTTAGGTCTTGGCTGTGTCGCTGCCCATGTAGGGCTGTCTTATTCATGATCAAAGGAGGCATCCTCTGAGGCTGTCTTTAACTCCTTGCCGCAACCCTACTGGAGGAATTCTTGACAAGATGGGGAGAGAGGAGGAGCACGAGGTGTGAGCCCCCAAACTGGGTAGCCAGCGGGCAGGAGTGGGCATCATCCTTTGAGAAGGGACCTGATTTTTGCCCATTTTGCTGTTAAGACTCACCCATGGGGACGTAGAGGCGTATGAATGCATCAGGACTTACAGGCTTGCTTTCTCCCCTTCCACACAAGGGCTGACCCTGCAGCACTACCATGTATGGCCACCAGGTGACAGTATCACATCGGACTGCATTGAACTCCCTCTCTGGAAGAGGAGCACATTAATAGAGATGCTCAACTTCCAGCCCTCTGACGCTCAGGGCCACAGAACTGGAAAAAAAGTATTTTTTTGTTTTCTAGTTCTGTGCTCAGGGCATGAACCTAGGTCACCAACATCACAAGCAGCATTTGGACGTCAAGAGCTTATGTTTTGAGATATAAATGTCCATTTGTGTTTCTGTTGCAGGAGTTTGTGGAAAAAGCCCACAAATGGCTCTGTGTTGAAAGCAGTTACCTCAACACAGGACTGGACAAGTAATCATAACCTGGAACTTTCTTCCAGATCTAGGTGTAGATGCTACAACTTTTGTTCTTTTAGAAGTTTTATATATTTATTTTTTTGGGGGGGTGACTGTTGTATCATAGTATGCTTTGTAAACACTGCCCCAAAAAAAAGAAAACATGACACACACATGCCCTGGACTGTACAGGAAGAAAGAGGCTGCATGGAGTTTTGGGCTGTCTAAGCTGTAATAAATGCAGTTATAAATGTAAATTGTTTATATCCAGGAAAGGCAAATATGGTATCAGCTTTTCTCATTTTAATTCGCCTACAGGAGTCCTGTGGAGGGCAAGCAAAATACATAACAGATCCAGTACACAGTTTCAACATGCGTTATGTTCTCTTTTGCTGTGATTCAAAACCAGTGATGCTAGAAAGCACGCCATGCCATTCCCTGCATGACATGTTGGCAAGCCGCCATTCAGTTTTACATTTTTGGTGGTGTTTACTAATTGTTCACTTGATGTGTCCGCTTCCAGTGGATGGCGTTTTCTATAGGCGTTACTGTCTGTGGTGTGTGTGTGTGTGTCTCAGTTTGTGTTGAGTAGCTTTATACCCCCCCAAGCCTATAGGAAAGCTTACCTTGTCCCAAGTTATGTAGTATGAAAATTTCCATTAATTTCTGCCTTGTTTAAAAATCCCAGATCATCATATTTAGCTCTGTGGAACAAAACAACACTGTCCATATTACTGCGACCGCTATGCTCTCTCGTTTTGTGATGTCAGCAAATGAAGCGCTGGGTGCACTCCATAAGTAGTATAGGGATGTTTTTATGCATTTTATTATGATTTTGAGGTCCAATTATAACGAATCAAGGTCACCGCTTGACTAACAGGGACCCTGTTAGTCGAGCGGTGGCCTTGATTTGTTATAATTGGACCTCGAAATTGTAATAAAATGCATGTAAAAAATTTCCCTATGCTACTCTATGGAATGCGCCCCATGCTCTTCATTTACTGACATCACAAAACGTGAGAGCGCAGTTGCGTATCACAGTAATACGGAAGTGGTGCTGTTTTGGCTTTTTGCTCCATGGAGCCAAATACGATCTTCTGGGATTTTTAAACAAGGCAGAAGTTGCCATATCACACAACTTGGGGTCAGGTAAGCTTTCACATATACTGGGGGGGAGAGAACTCAAAAGGTATGAAGCTGCTGTTTAATGCAGTTGTGTTTGTGTTGAAGTCCTCCTATGTAATTCCATCCCAGAGGAAATGTGCATGGAAAATGATCTTTTACCCTTCTAGTTCATCTGCCCCCTTGGTAATAAAAACATGAAGGAGAAATACAGTAGTCTAATGCTGTATCCAAGAAGTGACAGCACTAATTCCGACCAACTCTCAGAGTATCTCTCCACCTACAAACCTCCAATGTTGTCAACAATACAGTTTCAGGGAGGGTCATAGTACCACCATGGCCCTCCTGGAATTCACTGACTTCATTCATACAGCCCTTGACTGTGGTCATTTAGTTGGATCTGTGTACATAGACTTGACCAAGGCTTTTGATACCGTCAGTCATGCCCTCCTTGTTAACAGCCTCCCATCATTGGGCCTCTCTCCTGATGCCACCTCCTGGTTTGCTAACTACCTCAGTGGGAGGACCCAACAGGTACAAATCAATTATACCCTCTCCAGTAGCCTGCCAGTTCAGTCCGGGGTCTCCCAAGGATCTATCCTCGGCCCACTGTTGTTCAATCTGTTCCTGAACACCCTCCCACTTGCTTGCTCTAAGCGGATGACGCAGTAATATTTTGTAGTCACCCTGACCCCTCCCAGCTGCAATCTGAACTACAAAGACTTCTCTGAATCCTTGTTCTCCCAACACAAGCTCATTATCAATTACAATAAAAGAAAAATGATGGTGTTTGATAATCCCCAAAACATATACAGTGGGGCCCCTTTACCTATTCACAACTGTCAAAACACACCTTTTGAGTAAGTCAACATGTTCAAATATCTTGGCATCACCCTTGATTACTCCCTCTCCCTACCACAAACACATTAACACAGTCAGCTCAGTAGTTAACGCCAGGTTAGGACTTCTTTATAGACCGAGATCTGCCATGACCCAGAAGCCCTCCACCTGGCGGTAACCAGCTCGATTTTGTCCATAGTAGACTATGGAATAGTGTTCTGTAGTGCGGCCTCAGACTCTGCTCTAAGTAGAATATGGGTAACCTTGAACAAGGCGTGTCGGCTAGTAACCAGTTGTGACAGGCTCACTCACAGGTGCCTCCTCTTTTCAACGTACCAACTGGCTTAATCTTGTTGGGAGGCTGTCTTACCAAACCAGCTTGTTAGCAAGGAAGATTGCCTTGGGTCTCCTCCCTCCACCCCCATACAGCATCTCTTAGCCCCATCTCTCAGAACACTAGAAGCACCTCCCAAGTCTTCTTCAGATTCCCACGTTGTAGGACTTCCTTGGAGCAGTGGGCCTTCATGAACAGGGCATCTCATTGTATGAACGGTCGTCCCCCCCCCCCCCCAGAAACCTCCTTATTTGCCAAATTTGGTCCTTTCAAGTACAAACTCAGACAGCATCATCTTGCCTCCTTCCATTGTGACTGTCTCTAGCCCGTTGTATAATTACCTCCTTGTGTTCTCCCCTCCTCATCACATCTCTTCCATGACGATGTCATCTTTGACTGCCTAGGATCACTTACTCCACTTAACTCCCTCGCACCCTTTTCTGTCCCCCCCCTTCTTTTCTCCTCCGTATCACCTTAGTGTTATGTACAGAAGGGCCTTGTTTAAACCTGCCCATTGAGTACTGTATTACCAGGTTTGATTGTCAAATTGTCGTACTATGCTGATTGTTTAATATTCCAGTATCTTCCCATGGCTGTTTGACCTGTAACAACTGTGCAACCTGGCACTTTGGTCTCTGCTGTTTCCTTAATGCTCCTATGTACCTGCACTTATTCATTGTTGCCTTTGATCTTCTGACGTGGAGCCTTTGTGAAAGAGTCTTTGACTCAAAGGATTGTAATTCCGATACTTCAATAAATAAAAAAATAAGATAATGTAAAATATAAGCTTAATTCTCTTTAAATATTATGTATTTAGAAGATCCCCAGCATATTTTCTGTACTTTTTAAAAGAAAATTTTAATTTCTCTAGGCTGCTCTTGGTTTACTAGAAGAACAAAAAAGTGTGTGCCCACAAGAGCAGCAGCAATAAATGTTATAGTATGTGGTTAGGGCTCATTGTTTATGGAAATCAGGGGCTTTCAAAAACTTGTTGTAGGACTGTTCAGAGGTCACGGAAAGTTGTTGTAGTATTGTTCTGACATCACAATGATACTACAACTTTTCCCTCTAGACCTGCCACCTGATTGGAGGAAACAGTGCTCCGCACAAACAATTCAAGGTAACAGGGCAGCACCGCTTAGCGAGCAGTTCACAGGGGCAGTTTGGACACGGACTGCCGTAGTTGGCTCTGTTTCCAAACTTTACTAATTTGGCATTTTTTTTTTTGTTGTTGAATCATTGCTACCGAAGCAGGAGCATGAACACAAGGTATGAAACCTTGTGAAATTATGCTTTCCAATCTCAGGGAACTAGATACTGTATAAAACAGTGTATGGGTGACCATATACAACAAGACTTTGTTTCCATCTCGGGGATGTGATGCCATCGTAGAGATGTCTCGAGGTTTGCTCTCAGGGTCTGTATGACGTCATCACATCCCCTCGATGGAAACACAGCATTGTTGTGTATGGTCACCCATGCACTATTCTATATTAGTGTGTAGCTGGTCCTTGTTCTGTATGGATTGCCATTTCAACTGAAAATATCGTTGTACCACAGTTCAGAAGTCATGGAATGTCGTCATACCGTTCTGTGATGCAACAACATTCCAGCTGAATGGAAATCCTTGCGGCACCTGGTGTCTTACACAGTGCTGCCACGCGCACAGCAAGCACTTTAGGTTCTGAGCTGAAACTGCGGGTACGTGTCCTGCTGCTGAGGAGCACTGTGAGACCACCTTTGTGTAAAGAAAAACAAAATTCTGATTGGGCAACCACATGCCCAACCAGCCTGTACTGCCACCTCAGACTTCGGATCACATCTGACCTCTCAAACTTTGCTGTCAAGGTCTGGCGTAATCGGAACCCCTCTGTGTCAGCACCAGCTGGCTGTCTATGGTTGCCCAACCAGTATTCTCTATATTGGTTACAAAAAGTACATATGAAGTGCATATGCAGTGCAAATCTGAACAAAACCCTGCAAACGCAGACCAAAAACCCTTTCTTTTTACTGTCTCTTCAGTTCGCAGCCGATTTGTTCTGTTCACTTTATTTTACTGACATTTGTTTTTAGGATATTTAAAGTGATTTTCTGATTTTCATTAAACAAATTTGTCGGCATCAGTAGAACTTGGGTACAAAATTCCCCCCACAATTAGAATTCCCTTGCACTCCGTTTTTATTACTGAAGACAGTTTGCATGAAGACAGGCTTGTAGCCCTTTTAGACTTGATCAGTTCGTGTTGCCCCTCCTGCCTTGAAGTCACAGAATTCTACCTGTGACATTAGAGTCCTTTCTGTGGCCACAGGTTGTCATGTCACAGCAGAGGACCATGACTTAAAAGTAGAAAAAGCAGCAATAACACAGGAACTGTGGTTGTCACAGAGGCCTGATTTCCCGAATTATGTCATTAGTACAGTAAGAATGATTTGACTGCTTCGAAATTCACATTTTTTGGAATGAGATTTTAATTCTGCTGATGCCAGCTGTCAGTGCTTTTGCAGAAAACTGGAAAATCCTTTTAAAGCAATGCTAACTGTATCCGTAAATTGCTGCTGATTCTGGACTTATCCAGCCTGTGACTGGAGCCTTGCAGGATCTGCCACTGCTGCCTGCCACCAACAGAAGTGTGTCGTCTCTCTCCACCACGCCATCTTCAAGACCCAAGACAGGCCACCCTACCTTGGTTTCCTAGCCGAGACTCTGGTTAGCCTGGCAGAAAATCAGGGCCGTGCTCCAGCAATACTTGCGTGGCGATGCATTTATGAATTTTGTAAACTGTGTAAATTGTCTGTATTAATGGCTTGAGTTTTATTTTTTCACTGCTGTCGTACATCACTTTTACCTTTTCCTATACATTTTTGTATTTTTTGCCCTGTGGTTTGCTTCTTATTCTATATATGCTACTTGCCTGTATGCACTTTTTTTGCCATAACCCATTACATGCTGTCTTGATGGCCCAGGTTGTGCTTAAAAAGAGTCCTGGTGCCAGTGCAGTCTTCTGACAGACAAATCAGTTTGGCAGCCTTTGATCCAAGTTGGAGGGTACATACCACTTTAAATTGGGCCCGCTGAAAGTGCCATGCTAGTGCCGGTCTAGGACTCCTACATCCCACGGCCATAGCTGCACAAGAACCGCATCTGTTATTATTGGCCATAGTGGGCTGCCTTCCTCCACCATGCCATTTTCAGTGTGAGCTGCCTTGCCCTGGCGTTGTAGCTGAGAGTTTGGCTAGCCCTGCAGCCAGTCAGTGCTGTGTTCACAGCATCACATGCTCCACTCTGAAACTTTGGGCCCAGTGCACCAATTAGGAGTGAGTGGGGGGGGTCAAAAAAACCTTTCCTTTATCACCCCTCTAGCAGGTCTCTGCCTGGGTGGCTACCACAGGAGTGGGGAAGTCTACTGTGGAGTCTCCCAAGGCTGGCTTATGGAGCAGCCTTTTAAAGAAGACCTGCTTTTCATCTTTAAGGCTTTTCTACATAAGTTGATTTTTATATACTGTTCCACATTCTGTTATTGTTTATTTTATTTTATTTGTACAAGTCGGATTTACAGCCTTTGAGTGTCAGAGACTCGTTTATAAAGGCACCTCGTCACAGAGAGGACACAAACAGTGATACAGAGTTCCAAGATACATACAGACAGTGTTACATAGAATATGTATAGTCTATTTATATAGGTTACATATGAATTGGATTAGGGAAGAATATACCTCTGCTGTAAAATTACAATATAGGCAGAGAACATACATGACTTGCAATGTTGGCATGACTAAGGAAAAAACTGTCCTAGGGCCAGGCTACAACATAGAGCAGACCGGTGACAGCAGGTGCAGCATGTAGGACACATGTCTAGACGGGGATTGGAACAATGGAGCCTGTGGGGGGGGGGGGGCGAGCTGTCCAGAGGACTTTGTCGAGATTGGAGTGCACTGTGAGGCATGAGTTTATAGAAGCTCAGTGGAAGCGAGAGTGAGCAACAGTTAGTTGTATTTACAGCAGCGAGTGCTGAAAAGGTGGTTACGAAGAGCGGTTTTAAAGGAACCGATTTTGGGAGTGTTGGAGTTGTTGACTGGGAGAGAGTTGAACCAGGAGGTGGCCCTATAGCAGAAGGATCTCTGGGCTAGGGAGGTCCTGGTTCTTGGCACCAGTAGGGTGGCCTTATTTGAGCTGCGGGTAGAAACCGTGGGGGTGGCAAGCTGAAGGGAGGCAGGCGCCCCGGGGGGTGAGAGTCTGAGCAGAATTTTCTTGGCAAGTAGGCAGGTCTGGTAGCGGAGTCTTTCTTCGAGGTTGAGGAGGTTGGCGGTGGAGTAGAGTAGGCAAGTATGGGTGAGGCTGGGGGCTCCAGTCAGGAGCCTACAGGCCTTGTTGATAGAGAGTTGGATTTTATTGAGTGCAGTGTTATAAGCAGCTCCATATATAGGCAGGCCATAATCCACCGGGGACAGGACAGAGGATGTGATGGCCAGTCAGAGAGCATCGGGAGGAAGGCAGTCCTTATGGCAGTAGAGAAGGCCAATCCGGGAGTTGATGGCGATCGAGAGGGCATTAATGTGGGTGTGGAAAGTGAGGGCAGTGTCTAAGGTAATCCCTAAGTATTTATAAGGGGAACACTTGCTCTAAAGGGTGGTGAGTGGTGGGGAGAATAAGGAGGGGGGCATTTCTGGCTTTATTTTGGTGGTGGGTGAAGAGCATCGACTTAGTCTTCTTTAGATTAATGACAAGTCTATGATCCTTGAACCACTTTTCAGCTTGGTGTTGGTGAGCTGCAGAGAGTCCTGGAGTGAGGCAGACTGATGGTGTAGGGTGTAGAGCACGGCATCATCCGCATATAGAAGAATTTTTTCAGAGCAGGCACTGAGCAGAGTGTTAAGGTAGAGACTGAAAAGTAAGGGTCCCAGGATGGAGCCCTGGGGAACCAAGGAGCGGACAGGTCGGGTGTTGGATAGGGTCCCATTAATTTTTACACACTGGGATGGAGCTGAGAGTTAGCTTGAGCACCAGGCGAGGGGGCCAGTGGAGAAGCCGATTTGGTAGAGGGAGTCAAGCAAGAGAGGATGGCAGACTGTGTCAAAGGCCTTGGAGCGGTCAATGAACATTGCTTCAGCAAGGTTGGCAGAGTCAAGAGAGTTCATAATTATTGTTCATAATTAGTGGCCTTTTAGTAAGCTCATTAGGTGTCTCTGATTTCACAATGCAGATTCAGGACCTTTTTAGAACTACAGTATATGATGTAGTTTATGTCCTTGCTCAACTCTTCCATTGTTGGTAAAATTCATCCGTGTTCTACTGTAGAACTCTGTGGTTGAAGTAAGCAATAAGACACGATGAGGTGTGGGTTGTTGCCTGATGAGAGCAGGCTCCAGGTGCGTAGTGTGGCGCCAAGTGCCTTCAGCACCTGGGAAGTGCTCTCATCAGGCGACAACACACATCCCTCAAGTGTCTTATTGCACTTCTAAAATGGGTCTTGATTAGTAAATATGTAAAAATATATATATATATATATATATATATATACATACATATATATATATATATATATATATATATATATATATATATATACATACATATACATATACATATACATATAATGCCTATAATGCCAGTGAGGATAAATCCTGGCAAATATTTTCGATATTTCCAGTGTGGTCTGACCTGTAGTGAGGATATTGCATTTGTCCTCACTGTAGGTCATTTTTCCACATAGTAGGTACCCCAGAGGCACTATCTGCACTTAACCACTCAAGTGTAACAAACAGCACTTAATCTGCAGCTCAAGATAGCACCCAACTTCACCCACACGTCAGCTGCTCTGAACCCCTTCAATGTGAAACCGGCACTCACACAGATTTTTTTTTTTTACATTTTACTGCACCTAAAGCAACCTAAACAAAATACAGTAAAACCTTCCCAGCAGCAAAAGACAGCAGTACAATACCTCCCTTCCCAAATCCAACTGCAAACAAGCCAACCTCCGATCGAGTCACTGTACCTCTGCTAGCCTGGACCGAGCTGCTCCAGTCTGCACAATCGAGCACTGCTATAGCCGCTCCTCTGCTAGCCTCCAACTCTTCCAGGTACTGCCTCGGGCAAAAAAAAAAGGCAAGATCAACCGGATAGCACATTTGAAAATGCAGTCTCAGCCATGTTTTAAAAAATACAATCATTAACAAAACGGCAACACAGCAACCTGGCACCCTCGCTAAGCAAAACTTCCTGTCGCCATGTTAGAAAAACTGTTCAGCCCACACACACAATCTTGCTGACAAAAACGAAGGGACGTACTGACCATAGCTACCACAGAAGTGTACATACGGTGACATAGAATGAGAAAATCAGCTTCACTTTTTTAATTTAAAAAAAATGTGGGGGGGGGGTTCTAATGAGCAGCTAAAGTAAAGGTCGCAATTCTCCAGAGCTCCGCATCACAAAGCTAATTAAACTTCATTTTCTTGCTGTAAAGTTTAACATTTTGTCTTTAATAATCGCTTAATATATACCGCTATGGATGAGTACCTGAACCAGGGGAAAATGTTACAGAAAGGTGGCAAGAACTCGAAGAGAACTGCAGGGCAAGACCATGCCGCTGGTGCTGGAATAGGCCCCATCTCGTTCTCCGCCTCAGAGCTTTCCTTAATCAGCCAATCAGTCTCAGACCAGGTGCTGGCAGACCTCACCCCACCCTGGGAGAAAGTGGAGAAATCTATCGCTGGGCTTACTAGTGAAGTTAAACAGTAGGCAGGCCACATACAGGAGGTGGAACAACGTAGTTCGGATTTAGAGGACATAACAAAAGAAGTCCCTGATAAAATTGCAAAAAATGGAAAAAGAAATAGAAGAACTGAAGGACGCACTCGATTTATCAGGAGAATTACAATAGATGCAATAACTTGCGTATCCAAGGCTTACCGGAGGGAGTGGAGAAGGAAAACCTCATGGACTTCTACGTGGTTACCCTGCCTAAGTTGTTGAATTTTACCCTGAAAGCCGGCAGCCTGAAAAATTGAGCGGGCACATTGGGCGCTGGCCCCGAGACCGCCGACAGATCAACCTCCATGTCAAGTAATCTTCCGCCTGCACCACTATCCTGACCGGCAGGCTCTCATGACCGCGTACAGAAATTTGAAGGAGCTCACCTTCGAGGGCAATAAGCTCACGTTACACCAGGATCTCTCTCTTTGAATACAGCATAAACGGCAGCAGTTCAATGCCATGATGGACCAATTGAGAGAACGAGGCCTAGAATTTTTCATGACTTACCCGGCGGTGGTCAAGGTCCGTTGGAAGGCACCACATTCTCCTTCTGGGAGCTGAACAGGCTACAGGAGTACATCAAAAAGTGGGACAGGAAACATAAAAAGAATGGCTTAAGCAGCCCTGTGAGTACTTGGGGAATCATTTAAAAATTCTCGGGACTTCCTTGTTTCCTCTTGTTCGGTCATGATCTCTGCAGCCTGGAAAAGGGGGGTGAGGTGGATAACAGGGCCTACTAGGACAGTGCTTATAATGTGGGCACTTCAAATTCTACAGAGATGCCCATCACTTATCAATGGAAGTGCTTTCATGGAGGCTGTTGAACTTTAGCTTGTTGAACAAGAATGCATAAACTGTCCAAATGGCATTGTACGCATATATGGCGTAATCATGGACTTTTACCAGAACTGAAGGTCCAGATCTGACACTTTCTTTTGGGAGAGCAGAAAAGGAAAAAAATAGGGGCATTATGAATATCAGAAAAACTGACTTGTTGGGGGGGCATGGGCTAGATGGAGGGTCGCGGCGACTGCGGGGGGATGAGGAAGCTTTTTTCTGGAGTTATGTCTGGAAGCTGCTATTACTGAAGAACGAATCAGGCAGCACATACCCAGGGATACTCATGGGGCATTAGACCCAATAAAACGTGATATGTTCTGACCAGCGGGAGAAAATGGGTTTAAAACAAATGAGGGATATTGGATGTACTAAAGCTGATGCAGAGGGAGGGGGTGTAGGCATCGATCTTGCAGACAATGAGAAGGAATAAGAGATTACTTACTACATATAGAAGGAAACATCACAAGGGGAGGGTCAAAGTTGGAGCGTGGGGAGGTTATAGAGGGAAATGTTTTAAATGTTCATGTTCAATGTTACCATTTAAAGCACGAGTTTAAGTGTGCAATTGCTACTTGTTATTTTATATGCCTTGTTAGAGAGCGAAAGCAAAAGAGATATTTATACAGAGAAGTGCATTGGAAGTGACAACAGGGAAAGAAGGGAGCTTCAAATAGAAGACATCATGGATGGGACCCCTAATGCTGTAATTGTGTCATGGAATGTTAAGGGGTTCTCCTCCACAGCAAGGCGAGCCAAAGTTCTTACGGCACTAAAACACAAGGGCACAGATGTGGCCATGTTGCAAGAGACTCATCTGATGCCAAAAGGGCATACTAAGTTAGTGAGAGGGTGGGTGGGGGCTTGCTTTGCCTCCTCATACAGCTCCCATAAGAGAGGGGTGGCGATCCTCATTAAAAAGGGGTTCCCATTTATTGTACACCATATGGTTAAGGATCCACTGGAAGGCCACTACATCTTTGTGATGGGGGAGGTCAATGGTCAAACTATAACCCTGGGAAATATATATGCACCAGCGATACTAGACCAAACCTTGTATCAACAGATGCTAGATAAACTGGTGCGAGAGCAGTTTCCTCATCTTATACTTGGGGATTTTAATTGCATAGCAGACCCAAACTTAGATTATTCTGGGAACAGGAGTAGGGAGGTTGTAGCAGTCCAACAATGGCTCCTGGGCCTGGCAGAGCTCGGTTTAATAGATGTATGGCGTACAGCCAACCCAGGTGCCTGCAAATACACTTTTTATTCCCACCCACATGCTATATGGTCTAGTCTGGACTATTTGTACATTCCCAGGCATGGTTATACCCAGGTGACTAAGGTGGAACACAGCCCCATTTTTCTGTCGAACCGTGTGAAGGTTTGCCTAGAACTGACTCTGGGTCAACAAGAGGGGAGGCTGGAGATTCCCAAGCTATCTTATAGTGAGGAAGGACTTCAGAGAATTCTTAAAGGGCCAATGGAAAATTTATCAGGAAATGAATCAGGGCACAGTGGAGGATAAGGGGGAATGTATTGGGAAGCCAGTAAAGCATATATGCGGGGGGTAATTATTGGCTATACTGTAAAACTAAAAAAAGAGAAGCAAAAATGAAGGGAGACAATAGAAAGTAAAATAAAACTGCTGGAACAGAGGGTTATCAAGGAGGGAGCAGGTCAGGCATTGAGGAACTTACAGGCGGCCCAGGAGGCATTAAATGAATGCATAACAGCAGATGCCAGATCTAAATATATGTATATGAGACAGCGATTATATGAATGGGGCAACAAGCCAGGGCCATTACTGGTAAATCAAATCAAAGGGGGCAAAACGACAAAAAAAAAATACTGTCTATAAAAGACAAAAGGGGAGAGGCCCTCAGGCGGAGACACTCGTAAGGAAACTGTTCCAAGAATTTTATAAGACATTATATACAGCCGAGTGTAAGGGGACAGACCTTTAATGGACAGGTTTATAGAGGGGCTCCCATTCCCAACTTTGTCAGAAGACCAGAGAACCTCCTTGGGGGGTACATTTACTAAAGAAGAGATACTTAAAGCCATAGGGTCACTTAAAAAGGGAAAGGCTGCAGGCCCAGATGGTTTTGGGGCAGAATACTATAAAGGATTTAGGCAGGAGGAGGCAGAACCCCTTCGTCGAGTGTTGAAACGGCTTAGGGGGAGGGGGGGACTACCCAAGTCATGCTGTGAGGCTACCATCTGTGTGCTCCCCAAGCTGAATAAGGATCCCTAAGAATGCTCTTCATATAGGCCTATTTCTTTACGGAATCTGGATTGTAAAATCATGACGAAGGTTTTGGCCTTTAGACTAGATAGGTTTTTGCCTTGCATAATAAATCCGGATCAAACGGGGTTTGTACACGGTAGAATGTCCTACCACAATATGAGGAGGCTTCTGAATGTAGTATGGTGGGGGGGATATAAGAATCCAGAGCTGGCGTGTATCCTTTCCATGGATGCAGAAAAAGCATTTGACCGGATTAAATGGGTCTACATGTTTAAAATTTTAGGGATATTCGGACGGGGGGAAAAATATATTCAATCAGTAAAAGCTTTCTGTAGGACCGCAGTGGCGAGGATATTAGTTAATGGGATGACCGCAGAGGAGTTTCGGCTTGAGAGGGGCACGCGGCAAGGGTGTCCCCTCTTCCCCCCCTCCTATTTGCAATTGCTATAGAGCCCTTAGCGATCAAAATTAGGGAGGAACAACAAATTCAGGCCATCCAGGGTAAGCGGGGTCAGAAGCATACTATTACCATTTATGCGGATTATATTCTCCTCTTTCTTACAAATCTGGACCAGTCAGTCCCCATACTCTTACAAATGGTGGACTCCTTTGCAACCGTCTCGGGGTATAAGTTGAATATTAATAAATCCAAAATAATGTACCTGGGAAGGGGAACAGGAGGGGCCGTGCAAAATACTTGTTTTGGGGGGGGGGGGCTTAGAAAAGTTCAAAAAGCAATAACATACTTAGGAATAAAAGTGGATCAAGATATTAGGGAAATGTATGAACTAAATTACACACCCTTTATAGATACAATCCTGAGAGATTTACAGAGATGGCAGGCTCTTCCCCTGTCCTGGCTGGGCAGAATAAATGTCCTAAAGATGAACCTACTTCCCTGAGTACTATATGTATTACAGATTATGCCTATGGGTTTAAAGAAGAGTGATATTAAACACTTGGAAAAGGGGTTTGGGCAGTTCAACTGGCAAGGGAAAAAGCCGAAAATAAGTCTCAAAAAAATTGAAAACTGCTAATGAATTAGGGGGTCTAAACTTCCCTGATGTTAAAGGGTACTATTTAGCAACCCAACATAGATATGTCCATAACTGGGTTAACAAGGGGGCAGCTGCTCAGTGGTTAGACCTAGAGGAGGAGGGGGGGGGGTGCAGGGCCCACTTGTCATCTTATTTAGGAATAAAAGGCCGGCAGGCTTATAGATGTGTACAGCATCCTAATCCCATGGTTGTTAGCAGCTTGGAGGCCTGGAGTAGTATTAAGGAAAGATGGGAAGGGGAAGAGGATAACACCATCCTGGTTCCAGTAGCACCTAACGCAGAATTCTTACCTGGACTAGAGGATGAAGGTTTTGGGACCTGGCAGGAGAGGGGTGTGAGGTGTGTGGGAGACCTTACCAATGGAGATGGAATCTTGGAATCTGTACATTCCAAGACCTACAGAGAGGACTGGGTATCCCAGCATCACACTACTACAGGTATCTTCAAGTTCGAAATTATTGGAAGAGCCTTAATAGAGGGGAGATGGTACCTCAAATATATTTCTGGTTGAAAGAGAGATCCTGGGAACAATACATGATGAAAAGGGGCTTATAGGCAGGGCAGCAAAGTTGGACAGGGCCTATTTTCAAGGTGAATCCCAGAAAGCTAAAATGTGGTGGGAGCAAGATCTAGGGATGGCAATTACAGAATCTAATTGAGAAATATTGCTAAGATCCCACATGGGACTATTAACTTGAAATAAATTTAAAGAAATGCAATTTAAGTTTCTTCACAGGCTATACTACCCACCTAGTGTGGTGAGTAAGTCTCATCTGGGGATATCTCCCAATTGCTCGAAATGTAGTGAGGCCAGGGGTACCTTGATGCACTACTATTGGCAGTGCCCAGGGATACAGAAATATTGGAAGGGAGTGGCAGCTGAGTTAGCTAAAAGCAAGGGCCACACTGTAGAGTTCTCCCCTTGATCCCTACTCCTGGGGGTTAATTCCCAGGAGGGAGATGACTGGGACCTATGTCATAGGTTCATAAGGGTCCTGCTGGAAGTAGCTTGATAGGGCATACAAAATCTATGGATGACTCAGAACGTTCCCACAGTGGAACAGTGGAAAAACCTGACCCTCCGGGCACTGGCGGTAAACAGGTTGACATACGTGCTTAAGGGGGCAGAGGAGAGATTTCTGCAGGTCTGGAAGCCTTTCTTAGGGACATTATCGATGGGAGAAGCAGCCATCTTAAGAGAAGGATGGCTAGCTTAGAGGAGATAATGGCTACCTTATGGGCCTGGCTCCTGGAGCTCTGAAGCTTCACATTTATCCCTTTATCTGTGTTATGGATAACAATCATACTTGCTTCACATGGTATCCTTTTTTAGGATATAACAGTATATTGTATAAATTGTCTCTTCTTATTTAAAAATAATCAGAACAAGGCACAGTTTGTTTGTTTTAATGTCTTTATTTTTTTTTCTTTTATATAAAACAATATTCTGGTTATCAAGTATGTTAAGGAGAACTATAGTAATTAGTTTCCTTCTGTACTAAGGTATCTCCTTTACAAGTCCTGTATTTCAAACAGTACTAGGGCAGCAGTTGATTTTTTTATAATGCACCTTGAACTGTAGTAACTTAATATGAAGTAATGTGTTCCCTACCCGAATGACTGGTTGTTATGCTACAGTTTATTGCAAGACCTGTATGTACTGTACTTGGAAAAACCAATAAATATATAATACAAAAAAAAAAATTTAAAAGATACAAAAAATGTAAAATCAAACAGAAACGCATTAAAGAAGGATTATATGAATCAAATATGCAGTGGGGCTACTGGAAATGTCCCTGATATTTCTCCTCGCGCAGTTTGACCTTGTGATTTCTGTCATGGTTCTACCACTCATGAGGTTATAAGGTCAAGCTGCACTCCTGGGATATCAGGGATATTTCTAGTAGCCCCATTGTATAGCCATATAGATATATATACACACACACACACACACACACATCTAATTTTAGAGGCGCGGTCGTGCCACTATAGTTAGGGTTTAGTAGCAGTGTCTATGTTAAACCTTACATTTTGCACTTTAATAATTCTGCAACCAATCAGTGGATTTGCATGAAATTTGTTACACGCTGTCCTGTGGGGGTAGGTCTGTTGATGTGGCAAGTTTCGTTCCGGTGGGATGTGTGGATTCTGAGATCCGGGTAGTGGAAAAAAAGTAAAAAAACACACCCTTTTTTGCAGTTTTTTTTTCCTCATCGCCTTGTGGACAGTGTGGAATTTATGCATGATTTTTGTAGGACAGAAAGAACTTTGGTAGCAGAACAAACAGTAAAAATGTGGTGCAATAATATTAATCTGTTGCTTGCAAAGTTGCTACATTTTTTAGTTCCCATAATATCCTATGGGATTTTTCTGAACATTCCAATCTTTGGATAGCTGTCTTACGAAAAAGATTTGAATCTTGCGAGAGCATTTCTTTTTTGCGAGAGCACAAATCCTTTTTCATGAGCCGCCATCTTGTTTTCTGTTTAAAAAAAAATTTAAAAACTCACAAAAATGCAATTAAACAGATACACCAAGGCTAACTTCCTTTTTCGCAAGCTGTTCCCTTTTCGTCACCAATTCCTTTTTCCCCGAGTGACGAAAAAGGACTATAAAAGCTTAAAAAAAAAAAAACACACACTCTGAGGTTCCTTTACCATAAAACTACTACAGGATCCATGTAAGGGAGTCCTGATGAACAAGATACATGGCTTGGTACATCTGTTTAACTGCATTTTAGCGAGTGGCGAAAAAGGAATCCTTCTCGCCACACGCTGTCGGTATACACGTTTTTTTCATATTTTCCCTGGTAGCTAATGGTAGCCCTCACCCTCCAATTGCTGTGCCCATCTGCCTCTTTATTTTCCCTGGTGGCTAGTGGAACCCCCCAATGGCCATACCTTCATTAGTGGCAGTGGTGTCCCCCCTCTCGGTCCGTCCCTTTATTCACTGTAAAGGAAAAAACATCCCTCAATGTCTTTTGCACTTCTTTCCCCTGTAAAAAAATAAATAAATAAAATAAAGTCTATTGCTGATTATGCCTGCTCCTCCAACCGAACCACCCACTATGCACCTACCTCCCCACACCTCCATGATGTCCCCACAAACTGCTACTCACTTTGAAAGGTCCCAGGCTCGAGACCCACTCCACCGATCGAAGACATGTCTTGCTGCTAGAACTGGCGACTGCAATATGAACTAAAGTAAATGCGCTTCTAAGTACAGGTATTTCAGCATGGGGGGGGAGTCAACTTTCAGCCATAACCCTGCCATTTTTGGGGATTTTGACACCAAATTTTTAACATGGCTGTTTGGGGACCCCACCTCATGAACAATATGATTGTCATTAGGCAACTCCTGGCGGAAAGGTGATTTCGCAGTTGGATGGTGAAATCACCTTTCCGGTGGGCTTTGTGTAATGACTGTCATTTTGTTCATGAGGTGGGCTCATAAGGAGGTCATGTTGAAAATTTTGGGTAAAAATTTCAAAATATGTCTGTGTTATGGGCATTCGTTGCAGTCTTGCTACGCGCATTTGGAACTTTGCAAATTTTCAATATTTTTTATCCCGTATTTTCAGGATGGTCTTCTTATTACCCCACCTCATATATGTCGCAGCTGTTATTTTTCAAATCGTGGCCAAAATGTGTTTTCGCACTTGTGGCATAGAATGGTGGTGTTGCGCAGAATTACCTTTGGCGGGGATTTGAAAATTTTTGTACTGGGTACGTGCAGTGAGGTCATAAGAAGGCTATGTTGAAAATTTGGGGTCAAAAGTAAGTAAGATGGCACAGTTATGACTATTTGGCGCAATTTCACTACGCCTGCTCATAACTTTGGTAGTTTTACATATTTTCAACATATTTTCCTTATTACCTGTGTATGTCATAACTGTCATTTTTCAAGTCCTGTCTGAAATGTGTTTTTTATACCTGTGTTGCGGATTGGCATTGCGCTTGCACGGAGTTGCATTTTGGTGGGCATTGCAAAATGTTTGATATTGGGAACATGAAGTGGGATAATAACATGGCTGTGGTGACAATTTGGTGACTGTTGTGCTATGACTGGAAGCACAGGGACCAGAGGTCTCTGTGCTTCCACAGCTAGATGCATATACATATCGATGTAGGGATGGGAGCCTGCATACGCTCCCACAGTAAAGTAACAATACAATTATACTGTCTCAAAAAGTAGGGAAATAAATTGCAAAAAACTTTGTTTATGCATCAGTTAGGGTTAAAGCGACAAAAGTAGGGAAATATGGCTTTCGGGTTTCCAACCCTACCCCCCCCCACCCTGCACAGACCAAGACGCGTCACGGGGCGGCATTGGGGGTTGGCAGCCCTAATGCTCACCCCATTCTCCTATGTTGTACCCACCCAGCTTATTTTCTTTCTTTTTTTTTATTCTATTTTTGTGCCCCGGAGCCTGGCAGGCAGCTGTGGCCCTCCCTCAGAGGGACTCATCCTCCAACCCCTCTCGTCCTCACTCATGCCAACCCCCGGTAGTTCCCCCATGGTGGGGCCAGGGAGGAGAGCACCGGCCATCTCTCACCCTCCAGAGCACAATCCAGAATCCGGTGGCAGCACAGGGACGCGGGGCTACCATGGAGCCCGTCAGCTCCCTTTTCCACTTTTTACTTCCGTCCCTCCTCCCCACCGATGTAGAGACATGCCGCCTGACCTGTACTGCCCTGCAGTCCCCACCAGAGGGCAGTCAACGAGCAGGATGACAAACCTTCCCCCCCAGACAGAGGAGAGCAGTCCTTTGAATGCTCGATCCTCCCTCGCCCCTGACGACCCCCGGCAGTCGGGGCTCATTCCCAAACCTGGGTCACCAGCGTGGTATGAGGTGTAGCGACCAGCGCCTCTACTTCCAGCACCACTGGGCCGGCGTCCCAGCTTATTTTCTAATGGAATGGGGTAAACGTTAGGGCTGCCAACCCCAATGCTGCCCCCGGCACCTCTTGATCTGTGCAGGGTGGGGTATTAACCCTAACGCTACATTTCCCTACTTTTTTCGCTTTAACCCTAACTGATGCATTAACCAAGTTTTTTTGCTCTGTGTGTGTGTGTGTGTATGTGTATATATATATATATATATATATATATATATATGTTTATATTTGTTTATATAATCTCCACATACAAATGTGTTAAAATCTGTAAAATTAGGATAGTGATGTGTATTTGGGTGGTTGTGGAGAAAGTAGTTCATGTTTTGCACTCTAGCTAGGAGTGTTCTCAGTGTAAAGGCTGAGTCATGCCACTAGAGGCCGCTTGGTATCCGAGCATGAGCTCTCCTCCCGCATTCCCCCACCCATGTGCTAGTGTTAGCTGTTGTGAGCTCTCCTCTTCACAATATGCCAGTATACTGGGTCTGATTTCTTTGTTTCTGTTATTTGGCACAGATGAGGGAAGAGCAGGTTGCAGTAACAGTTTCCAACTGACTGTCGAGCGACCGACTTTCTGGGTTTGTGGTTGGCTCACAATGTTGCATTTGGCTCGTAGTGTTGTGGTTGGCTTTAAAAACTTTTGGCGATTGCGAACTGTGAACTCTTAAGAGCATAGGATTACATGTGTAATGTGGCTGACGTTTTGGGGAGAGAGTTGAGGGTGGCCTTATGGTGGGGCAACACAGATGTAACAGTGAGAATGTGGGCATTTATTAATGGTCACTGATTATTTGTTAGTTGATGTGGGTCTGAATGTTGAGAAATGTTTAAAAATGTATTTTCTGTGTTGGGGCAGTTACTGCTACTTTACAGTGCTAACATGGCTGACAGAATTTTTTTCCCCCAAAATTCCTTGCAGGCATGATAATGTGCGCAACACTGCATCCTGCTTGGCATTGAAAGTGCCAGCCACAGGGTTGTTGACCTTAAAGTACATGGGTCCTGACCCATCAGGATACAGGATTTCACCTACCCATTTTATAAAGGGACATAACTTGCTACATCATACAGTTCTAAAATGGCACTCACCACCAATGTGTACATCAGAAACACCCACAGTGTTTGCAATTAGGCTTGTAAAGATGGAACAAGAACAGACTGTGGAATCATGATCTGAAATACAGCATATGCAGAAAAAATTACTTTAGTGCTGCTCTCCGTAACATCTGGGAGTGTTATTTTCATTTATGTTCGAGTTAATCTGTTTACCAACCCTCAGTTTGTGCTGTACTGACATATTGGCAGTGTTCTTTAAAGGAGAACTATGGAGGTATGTGAAGCCCTGACTGTTGCAAAGATCGGAGATTCAGTACCCTGATTCCCCCCTGCAGGCACAATATTCATCAAATAGTTTTCTTACCTGAATACTCATAAAACTGGTACAGAGCTCCGTACCAGCCAGCATTTTGTAATTACCATGGTGCCCACCCCCGAGATCTCGCCGATAATCACACGAGATGATGACATGCCTTTGCCCCTTCCTATGCTGTCCCTTTGTGTACAGAGATTTAATAATCTCTGTATCAGCCATGCCCTGCTTTATTCTTATAGACTTTGTCTATGGCAAAGTCTGTAAAAATAAAGCAGGGCATGGCAGGTACAGAGATTATTAAATCTCCGTACATAAGAGCGCAGTATAGGAATTGGCAAGGGCACATCCTCTCGTGTGATTATCGGCAAGATCTTGGAGGTGGGCACCGCGGGAATTACAAAATGTCGGCTGGTACGGAGCTTTGTACCAGTTTTACGAGTATTAAAGTAGGAAAACTATTTGATTAATATTGTACCTGCTGGTGGAATAGGGGTACTGAAGTCGTGATCTGTCCAGCGGTTGGGGTTTCACGTATTCTCGCAAATCTCCTTTAATTTTCCAGTTGTTCCAAATGATGGGTATGACTATGCTGTCATTCATGGTAGGGCTAATTCTTGTTAATAATATGTTCCTTTTTTTCCCTTCCGGCTGTTTCTTTGTTGAACCCTGCTAGCTCAAGTTCAGTTTCTCTTCCTGCTAATTCTTACCTAGTTCTTCTTTCTTCTTGTACTGAAACTTCTTATGCGCATCTTTGTAAAGCATCTGTTTCCCTGTTTTTATCTGTCCATTCTTGTGCCTATTCTTACTCTACTTTCTAAGAACACATGTAAAATAATTAGAACTTGTTACAAGTTCTCTTTTGTGCTTAAATAGTGACACAGTGATTTACAGAAGATAAAGGTCTCTTGACTCATCAGGTCTGCTAGATCCTGCCTAATTTGAGAAATGTACCCTAATGGACCTTTAATTGTTTACCATATTTAACCCCCATTCATTTTCCCAATCCCCATATGTCTGTGCCATCTATACTTAAATTCATTTACAGTATTAGAACACACTACTTCTTTCAGAAGCATGCTTCAATTTTCTACCACCCTTTCAGTGAAATAATACTTTCTGACATCATTTTTATGTATGCATGTGCACATGCTCAAAGTGAACATATTGGTGGTTTTCGATCAGTGAAGGGGCTGTGGAAGAGTGTGTGTGTGTGTGTGTGTGTGTGTGTGTGTGTGTGTGTGTGTGTGTGTGTGTGCCAATGGATGTAGAAATGCAGGAGGTTTGCTGTCCAAGATCCAGTGCTGAGAAGGCTGATGGGCATAAAAGTGTAGTTTAAAGGATGCAGCCCCACCCATCACATTGGTTTTCCATCCATTAGCTAGCTAACAGACAAATTTAGACAGTTAAGAGGCATCATCATTAGGCTTTGAAGCTCAGCATCAAGCCTCACAGTGTGTGTGTGTGTGTGTGTGTGTGTGTGTGTGTGTGTGTTTCCTCTTATAGTAGCATTCCCATGTTAGAGCAGAAGTCTGAAGAGCATCTCTTTGAAAGCACTAAACATAATGGGGGGAAAAACACTCTGCATGCAGACCACAGATATAATTGCATCAGATACGTTAGCAGCATGTCAATAATGAGCAGAAAATACCAGAAATAGTTAATTTTAAATTACATATTTGTATGTGGTCGCTTTAAAGAGCTCCTGATACTAGTTGGATAATTTTGATAAAATGTCAGATTTGGAGTCAGTTCAGTTTATAGTTAATATACTTTTTTTTTTTATTTGGACTTTATCCTCCTGGCACTCTTCCCTTTTGCTGTCAGCCCCCAGCCCCTTTACCCCGCTTCCAGGATTTACCCCATCTGCTTTTTCCTTGCTGTGTGAGTTGTTTGCCATGGGTGGTGGTGGTGGTGGTGGTACGGTGCCTTCAGGGGCATAGCATCATCCTGCTGATGGGGGTTCTTTTCTGCTCATTATTCCCCTCGAGTCAGAGACAGCATTATATAGCGCGCACATAGGCCGTTAAGACGGTTTACCGTTTCAGTGCCTTCCTCTGTCTTTCAAGTCTGGAGACCACTGCTGTACCGCCTAGCCTCCTTTAGATGGCAGCTAAGCAGCAGTACACACTGTCTCGTCCCGAAGGAGGAGAGCTGTTGATGGATGCTCACTGTTCCATCCTCCTGCCAGCCTGCAAGAGACCCTGGTCCATTCCTGAACCCGGGTTGCTGGTGCGGCGGGAGGTGAGGCCTTCCGCACCACTGGGCTGGTTAAAAGTTTATTGTAGCTCACATTTCCTTCAACAGTATTGTTTTTGGCCCTGAGAGGGACTGAACCTGCAACCAATTGTTCTACAGGTTTGTGCTTTTACCCTCTGGGCCATTCAGATAGAACTACATTTTTGCATTTCTTATCCCTTTTTCTCATCACTGAGCGACGTGATATAGAAACAAGATTACTGTCCATGGACTTATGTGCTTTGGCTGCCTGTTTATAAATGGTATCATAATGCTGTTTATGACATCTTATAATTATCTCTACAGCAACAGATTGGGATGTCATAAACAGAATTGTGCCTGCAGAAGTACACAAGCAGACAGAGCAGATAGGGCAGAGATCCTTTTACCACACAAATATCCTCAGTAATAAAGAAATAATGGCGGCAATTACAGAAGAAGTGAGGAATAATAAGCTATGTTGTGTCTAAATATTATATTTTTCAAAGTTGTCCGAACAGCAACACATGCTCTTTAAAGGGACACTGTCAACCTGTTTTTCACCATATTATTTCTAGTTAAAAACCTACATTTTTATGATTGCTTACCTTCTCTAACATTCATCGATGTTGTTGTTTGTTTTGTCCGTCTCCTTGTAATCCTACCAAGTTCTGGTCCACTATTAAGGAAGTGTCAGGCCATTCACCGGGTAGTGTGCTCCCATCTAAAATTACCATTGACAATGTTTTTGTCACTGATAAATCTGAGATTCTTCAAGCCTTCAATAATCACTTTGCTACCGCTGGCTTGGCTTTCGATAAAGCACCAGTAAGTAGTTTTCGGCCACAGATCAAAGCGCAGTCCCTAGAAATAAACAACAAAGGCAGGACCTTCGCCTTTTCATTAATCACCTTGAAAGAAGTTGAAGACCTTCTGCTACAGTTAGACATTAGAAAGAGCACAGGAGCTGACTCGCTTGACCCATACTTTCTGAAAATAGCTTATCACATACTAGCAGCACCAATAATGCACTTATTTAGCCTGTCTCTAATCCAAGGCTCTCTTCCTGCAGAATGGAAAACTGCTCATGTTATTCCGCTATACAAAGCAGGGGACCCAAGTGATCTGAACAACTATAGGCCAATCTCCTTACTACCTATACTTTCGAAAATGTTGGAAAAAATCATGGATACACAGTTGAGATCCTTCCTGGACAACTCTGAATTTCTTAACCCCATGCAGTCTGGATTTAGAACCAAACACAGCACTATTACTGCACTGGCCAAAGTCACTGCGACTGCAGCAGGATCTGGACAAGAAAAAATTCATTTGTCTGCGGTGTTTTTAGATTTACAAGGCTTTTGATACCGTCGACCATTGTCTACTTCTCTCCACGCTAAATAATTTAGGCATGGACTCAATCACACTGGACTGGTTCCAGAACTACCTCACAGATAGACAGCAACAAATAAAGACCGAAGGAGAGCTTTCACCACTCAAACCAATAAAGAGAGGAGTCCCACAGGGTTCCATACTGGGTCCACTACTGTTCAACATCTATATTAACAACCTGAACTTAGGAATCGAAGAAGCCAGTATCCATTTATTCGCCGATGATACAGTGCTTTACCTAAGTCGAGACTCCCCTGGAGCCGCATGCGCTGCATTACAAGATGAATTCAATAAACTGCAAAACCAGCTCATTGACAAAAAGCTTTTGCTAAATGCAAAAAAACCAAGGCAATGCTGTTTGCTCCATCTAGCACCGGGACCAACACTGCAGCCACTGACACTGTTCCTCCTATAACCCCCCTACTTGGTGAAAATCTTGAGTTCGTGCCAAAATTCAAATACCTGGGTATATGGCTGGATAACAAACTGTCTTTTAAAGAACATACTGAAGAATTACTGAAAAAGCTTAGGCAAAGGCTTGGCCTCTTCTACAGAATTAAACATCTCCTTACTGAGACTGCAAAAAGACAGATTGTTCATTCTACATTCCTATCATTAATTGATTATGCTGACATTATATATGGCCAATGTCCTGTCTCGCAACTTGCTAAATTGGATGTATTGTACCACAGAGCCATAAGATTTATAACTGGCCTTCCATCCTCCACGCACCACTGCTCGCTATACACTGCAGTAGGGTGGCCTTCGCTACAATTCAGACGGCATAGAAATGCAGCCATTTGGACACTTCGAGCTCTCACCAATAAACTCCGGACTACATTGCCTGCCTTCCTCTAAGTCCACCTAGTAGCTATGACATAAGAAGCCACTCACTAATTTCCCTAAAAATTCCCAGGATTAGTAACCACTTTGGTAGGGCAGCCATAAGTCACGCTTTGCCCTCATTATGGAGAAGGATTCAAAGCTCTCTGAAACTCAGCACTCCTGTCAGTATTGCGATGTTCAGGCATCTTTACGACAAAGCATTTACCGAAATTTGTAAATGTTACCGTAGCTTCTAGTGGTTCTGTTAGTGGCCTCATCTCTAAATCTACCTCTCACAGTCTTGAACCCAACCCTTCTAATCCCTCCCTAACTTGTTAAGTAGCCAGCTGCCTTGTTTGGCCCTCGGAACCTTTGGCACCCTTCTTTACCTTCTCCTACATGCCACTTTAATAGTTGTTCAGTTGGAATTTTTGGGCCCTTTCTAAGCCATGGCCACCTTCCAAGCTAGTGACCACCGTCCAAGCTAGAAGTAGTTACTGAGGGATGAAATGGTCATGATCTCTGTCCTTCAGCTGAGACCAGTATAAAGTGTCACCTTCATACATGTATAAGAAAGAATGTACATACCACAATAATGTCTTGTGTTGTTGTTTACCTGTTCCCCACAAGTGCAATGGAATGTATGTACTGTACCGTTCAAATGTAAATCTGTATTCTTACTTCTACATTTTGTATGTATTCTATGTATGTATGTATATCTATCCTTGACAAACAGCAGGTCCACCTTGTAAATGAGCTTGCTCAACGGTGATCGCCTGGATAAATAAAGATTTGATTGATTGATTGATTGACAATCCTGGATCTGTTCTGACTGTATACTTCCTGAGCATTACAAACACACCAAAACAGTGCAGTCACTCATGAAGCAGTAGCCTCCTAAACTCCCACTGCATCATGAGTGGCTAGAATGTGTTGGGGTGTTCCCAAGTCCAGGAAAGATGCAGCTGGAGCTGATAAAGGAATGTAAACAAACGTGTTTGTGTGGTAACACCAGTATGGTGGGCAGTCTGTTTTTCAGTTTTTTAAAGGAAAAAAAAAAGAGTCTGAATCAAACTACCAGCTATATCAGCAATCTTTACAGAATGTTGACAATCATAAAATGTGTTTTTTAAACTAGGGACACTTTGAGATCTAAGGGGGTTGACAGTGTCTCTTTAAAGCTCTGTTACACTGCAAGCAAGCATTCGACATTGACAAATGCTTATTCAACATTCCTTCCTCCAGTTTCTCAGTTTCCCCTTGTGCTAGTGTCTGCTTTGACTGTAAACAAATCCTTGCTGTACATTCTGTTTATTCCATTTAAAATACTTAAAGAGATGACATGATAAAGACATTTTTTTATTTTTTTTTTATTTTATTTAAACAGCAGTTTGGAAAACCTTTGAGCCATAGGCTCATTTACAAAGATACCTTGTCACAGTAAGACAAACCAAAATACACAGTATAGCAGTACAACACATAAGTATAACAGTAAAATTAAGATATAGATACAAACAAGCTGGTACAGGTAGGATGGATGCAAACAATACCAGAGTTATGTGCGTCCTTAGCAGCTTAGTAATAAGCTTTGTCATAAGTATTGAGTACGGCTTTGACTAGTAGCAGTTACAGCATTGGGTGTTAATAAGGTGGTTCGTAAGGAAGTTTTGAAGCACGATATAGTTGGAGCTTGGAGATGGAGGGGGCAGTGTGTTGAACCAGGAGGGGCCCTAAAGCTGAAGGCTCTTTGGCCGTGAGAGGTCCTAGCACTAGGGATAACAAGAGAGTTTTCCCAGAGGTCCGGTATGAACTAGTGAGACAGGCAGCGTATGGTGGTGGTCAATCCTGGTGGGAAAGCCCAAGGAGGTCTTTTTGTAAGGGTACAGGTAAGATATTTGAGGCGCTCATCGAGATCAAGTACCAGCGCTTTAGCATACAGTGAGACAGGTGTGTGTCATCCTAGGTGCTCCAGTAATTAACCTGCAGGCCTTATTCAGGTGATGCGAATTTTATGGAGTCTTGGTCTGATCAGCAGCACCATACACGGCAGTCCATAGTCCACTAGGGACAGGATAGAGGAGGTGACTGCGTGCGAAGAGCCTCCGGGGAGGCAGTGTTTATACCGATGTAAGATGCCCAATCGGATATTAGTGGCAGTGGCTAGGGGCAGCGATGTGTCCATGGAAGGAGAGGGAGGGTCAAAATGGATCCCTAGGTATTTATAGGAGCAAACTTGTTCGAGTGGGAATGAGGACCCAGAGTGAATGAGGAGTTTGAAGTTGCAGGACTTGTTTTGGGGATGAGTGAAGAACATGGTGTTTGTTTTTTTAAGATTTATCACCAATCTATGTTCCTTGAACCAGCCCTCGGCTTCAGTGAAGGACTTCTGCAGCGAGTCCTGGAGGGCAGTAGGGTTACGATTTGAGGCAAAGATGACTGCATCATCAGCGTACAATAGAATGTTCCCCGAGCAAGAGCGTGGAAGGGTGTTAAGGTAAAGGGAGAATAGTAAGGGGCCCAGAATGGAGCCCTGGGGAACCCCAGAAAAGATGGGACAGATTTATCTTCTGTCCCCAGTGTGTACATATTTAGGTCCATTAATCTTTCTTCTTAAGAATTACCCTGTTGCCCTTGTATAATGTCTGTGCTCTCCTCTTCACTGCCTCAACCCTACCCCTGTCTTTTTTTCAAGAGTGGATTCCAGAATTGTACACAATATTCCAAGTTTGGCCTCACCAGGGATTTGTATTAGGGTAATATTACCTCCTTTCTTCTAATACTGACTCCCCTACCTATGCAACCCAGCATTTTGTTTGCCTTCCCCATTGCTTTATGTTATTTATTGACAGTCCTAAATCCCTCTCTACAGCTGTCTTATCTGTTTTTACTCCATCCATCGTGTAGGTTATTCTTGTTTTGTTTTTGTTCCAATAGGCATATGTATCCTTAAGATTTTTTGCCTTGAATTTCAGTTGCCAATCCTAGACCATTTCTCAAGTTTTTTCCTGATCCTTCTTGCCCTCATCATTACCTACTTTGCCACAGATCTTAGTATCATTTGCAAAAAGACTTACCTTGGAATTTATTCCCTCACCTATATCACATACGAAAATATTAAAAAGAACTGGGCCCAAAACTGATCCTTGGGGAGCCCTACTGGTGACCTCCCTCATGTCTGAGACCTATTCGTTTAGACTTGCTCTTTGAGTTTTTCTGCATAATCAGTTTCTAATCCAACAAGTAAATATATCTTCATCGAGGGTATCTCTTGCATCAGGCCACACCTATGGAACTTATCGCCGCCAGGCACTATTTATTTATTTAGTTTTTTTCGACTGGGTAAGTGCACTAGGCAGATTCTGCCTATTTTCAGGCATGACCCAGGGGAGGGGGATACAGATGAATGCCAGCTGACCTTGAACGAGATTAAGCTGTTGGTGGTATTTTTAGTGAATGGGGGAAATTTAGCCAGGGCAGACTTGGACCACATGGAAACCTTTCTAGCTAGCAGTCTACAAGGGGCCACCCACAACGACGTCCGACGCAATGATGTCCGTCCCATGTAAATGTGGGCAGCCTCATACCCTCCTCAATTGTTTTCCCACTGTCGACCTTCGCAGATTGGACTCCACGGAGACACTGCCATTTCAGTTGACCACCAGATTTACTACTTACCTTTCTTTTCTCACCCTAGTTTTCAACATCACTTTAATAAAGTGATTGCTGATTTTTTTATTATGTTTGCTTGCACGCATGTGCAAGAAACATAGTGCCATCATCCGAGTTTTCGGAGGTGTGGCAGCCCTCTTCCAATTCAGGCAGTGTGTTTGCAGGCACGGCCGCAGTTCTCCAGTGCCTGCTGGAGCTGTCTATGACAGCTCCAAAATGCAGTGGAGTACAGTTGAAAGGGGGAGCTACGCTTCAGTGAGCAGCGATAAGATATCGCCTGCTCATGCATGCTCCCCTATACCGCTCTGCATACTGCGTACTGCCCCCCACTATAGCTGGGGTGCCCAATCCCCGTTGGCTGTGCTCACGTTCCCCAAAAGCCTTCCACATGCCACGCCTGGTGCCACCCCAGTGTGGCAACTCATCGATAGCTGACGGGGTGCTCAATCCCCATCGGCTCCACTGTCCTCCCCCACCCGAGGTACAGGGTGCCACACTGGGAGCCCACCTCAGTGTGGCCAGCAGATGCTATGGGCACCCGTCGGCTCCGCCCCAACTGGCAGATCCTTGTGCCGCTGGGGAGCCCACCCCAGCGTGGCAAGCGTCCAGCGTCCATTTAAAAAAGAAAAAAACCTGCAAATAAAACTGTCCCTGCGCTTCTCCCTGCCCTCCTCCCACAAACCGCACCCACCCACTGCGCACCCTGCCTCCCCACCCCCCTCACCCCATACTTACCTCCAGACCTCGGCGCGACCATCTTTGGTGGACCGGGAACACTTCTGCACTCTTCAAAGTCAACCGCAAACTGAGGAAATGCCGGTAAGCTGTATAATGGGATAGATAGGGTTTTTTCAACTTTGCTGCATATCTCAGGCATTTTTTGGAATTTTTGCACCAAATTTTTAACGTGGGGCTTTTGGGACCCCTTCTCATGAATGCTGTCACTGTTATGGCGTTATTCGGGCCCGAAGGGTGATTTCGCAGTCACTGCACAAAATCACCTTTTGGGACCGATTAACGAAACGACACTGCCAGTGTTCATAAGGTGGGCTCTCAAGAAACCTATTTGAAAATTTGGTGGAAAAATTCCAAAAAATGACTGTTTTACGAGCGTGCGTTGCGCAGTTCCTACGCACGAGACGTCGAAATTTTCAATATTTTCACTCCAGATTTTCAATATTACCATTTTACCACACCACCTCATGAGCAGTACAGCTGTCATTTTCACATCTTGCCCAAAATATGTTTCCTTGCAGTAGCTCATAATGGGCTGTCGGTGTCTGAAATCAATGTATGGGAACATTAAGAAAATCACAGTGACACTGTTCATGAGCAGAGGGTCTTAAAAATGTGACATGTTGAAAATTTGGTGAAAAATCCCTAAAAATGACTGTTTTCACGAGTGTCGCGTTACGCGGTTCCCTCGCCGTAGTTTGAGGCTTCGATATTTTCACTCCAGATTTTTCAACATTGCCATTTTATTACACTTCCTTATGAACAGTACAGCTGTTATTTTCACATGTCGCCCAAAATGTGTTTTCAAATGTAGCGCATAATGGTGCAGTCGTGTGTGAAAGCAATGTTTGGGACAGATTAAGAAAATCACAGTTACACTGTTCATGAGCAGAGGTCTTAAAATGGCTATGTTGAAAATTCCAGGACAAAAGTCCATAAAATGACTGTGTTACGAAAGTGAGCATTATCGCAGTTTCCGCACCCTAACAAGTTCATGACTTTGTAATATTTTCAGTCCAGATTTTCACCAGTGGCATTTTCCACACTTCCTTATGAACAGTACAGCTGTCATTTTTCACAACATGGCCGAAATGTGTTTTCACACTTTCAGCGCAGAGATGCGTGGTCGCTGTGGGAAATCATTGTTCGGGACAGATAAAGAAAATCACAGTGACACTGTTCATGATCAGAGGTCCCAAAATGCCTGTGTTGACAATCTGCAGTAAAAAATCCCCAAACTAATTACATTACGGGTGTGCGTTGCACAGTTTCTATGAACGCTCGTGACTTCACCAGTTTTTTAATATTTTTACTGCAGATTTGCAACATTGCCATTTTTTACACCTCCCCATGAACAGTACAGCTGTCATTTTTTACATCCTGTTCAGAATGTTTTTGCACCTGTGGTGCTAAATGCCGTAGTCGCTGTGCATAAGCAGCTTTCAGCTAACAAACTGATATTGCCACTGTTCATGAGGTGGGGTCACAAAAAAACCATGCTGAAAATTTGGAGTGAAAATACCAACGAATGCCTGAGGTATTAGGGTTTCCAACCATAACGCCCAACCCTGTAGAGAACGACAGGCATCAGGGGTGTGACTTGGGATTCTTGCCTGTAATGCTCATACCATTCCACACCCTGCAGCCAGTGAGAGGCATCGAGGTATGCCTTGGGCTCTTTGGCCCCACAGTTCACCCCATTGTCCTATGCCGCACCCATCTCACCGTATTTCCTGATGGAATGGGGTGTGCATAAGGGCCAAAGACCCCAAGGCACACCGTGACACTTGTCAGTGTCTGCAGGGTGGGGTGTGGTGAAATAGCGTGGCCGTTATGCCTGACGACCCAAAGGCACACCCCAATGCCTGTCACTCTCTGCAGGGTGGTGGTGGGGTTGGCTTCAGTTCAGTACTTCACTGCCATTCCTATTACACAGCTCTGTAACTTCTACACTACCACTGCCAATGGCAGCAAGCAAACATTTGGCATTGACAAATGCTTGTTTTTTTTTTTTGGTTTATGCCTAACGACCCTGAGAAACTTTTCTGCTACTGCGAGTGCAGGCAGAAGAACTTCAGTAAGGACAACCACAACACCTACGTCCACTACCTAGGCCCGGAACACAGAGTTAAGGCCTGCAAGGTCTGCTGCAGATTCAACAAAGCCACCCGGTGGCGCCGTGAGAAGGCCTCGAAAATTTCCTCCTGTAACAGAAGGTCGCCCAAATGGAGAAGCGGCTCCAGGCCAGAAGCTCCTCCGCCTCCCCAGCACCGTCCACTGGCTGTCACTCCTCTAAGGCCCGGGACAAGTCAGCTGGAAAGCGCAAACACTGGGACAAGGATCAGGGTAAAGAGCAGTCCTCCCCATCTCGCTCGCCGCTCTGGGGTCATCATCTGCCTTGGCAGCAGCCCCTGCTGCCGCTGACACCCCCATCTTCCATGGGTCAGAGATTGCAGTGCCCCCTGCCAGTTTAACTTTGGCTGGCAGTGGCTACTCTGCGTCCGGTTTACTCTTGCCCCTTCTGATCTTTCAGCCCCTGCTGTTCTGGCCCCTCTTCTTCACCTGCCACCAGACAGGGAGCTTCGCCGGCTTGGATTCAGTCATTGGCGTCCCTTCGTTATCGGGCTTACCTCCTTCCCCAACGACATCCTCGGCCTGTTTTTGGCCTCCTTCTCGAAGTCAGGATCTTTACCTCCCCTGTCCTCTCCACAGGCTAGCACATCGTCAGTGGGGTTTCAGCCTCCCTCGTTGATGTCCCAGGCCACTCCACTCCATAAATGTCGGGGCCTTGGCCCCTTCCATCGATGCCGCAGACCCCATACCACCATTTCCTGGATCCCAGGGTCCCCTGGTGGCACCGCCATGCATTCAGATGCCGCCTGTCATCGATGTCTCGGCCATGCTATACTCCTTTTGGGAGTTTATGCACCGTCTTCCTCCCTCTTCGGGGCCAACGATGCCAGGATCTTCCAGGCCTGCTCCTGCACCTCTGCTTTCGCCGGCACCACATCCAGTTCATCCTCATTCTTAATCATCAGTGCACATTTCAGAGTCCAGTGATGGGGACGAATACCATCCTGAACTCCTCCCCCGCTGATGGGGAGGATGATATGAACTTGGATGGCGGCTGCTAATCCCCACCACCATTCTGACTGTGCTGTGTCTTCTGGGGTGAGGACTCGACCAACTATGCGAGGTCCCCCCATGACCCCTCTTTCATCACTGTGATGAGATGGCTGCAAATGGCGATGGGGTTCAACGTTGAGGAGGAGGAGGATGTCACCAGGAGGAGTCTGGCAGACTACTTAGAATTAACAGATCTTACTTTTCGAGAGTCAGTTCTTGCAGCAGGTAACACCAGTAGAATTGAGGCCGGCAGGCGCTAATGACCCCATGGAAAACTTGTAGCCACCAGTACAGAGCAGGGACCGCCTCTGATGTCAGCATGTCCCCAACATCATGCAAGCTATAAAGGGAGGATGGTCACCGCCGTCCCCGCAGTTCTTTTCCTGCCAACTTGAGTACATCAGCTCCATGGACGCCTCTTGCTTCGTTCGACTACCATTTTGCCAGTAGTTAGTTCTTTTTTCTTTCTTTTTGGGCAAAAGAGTTTGCTTTTTCCGGCTTTACAGTTCTGTATGTCGTCTTCTCCAGTGTCTTCCATCGAATGGCGCCCATCTAAGTGTGCCTGCAGCAAACAAATTCCGTCCAAGGATGGACACTCAGCCTGCATTCTGTGCGTAGGCCCCGACTGCAACATTAAAGCCTGCCCGCACTGCCAGAAATTCAACAGCAGGGTGAGAATTTGCCGCCAAAAGGCCCTTGAAGCTTTCCTCACAGAGCAAAAACTTGCTGCAGTGCAGAAAGATTCCCTTTTCTCCGGCGGGTTCTTCTCACAAAACATCCTCTGGGGAGCACCATGGGAAAAGGAGAGATCTCCCTCGAAGTCCAGGTCTTCAGGCTCCCGCTCTACCTCCCGGGGTAGTTCTGACTCCACATCCCAGGTGATAAGTTCCCCTACCCGGCTAGCAGTAGTGATACCACCTGCCCTGATCCGGGCGCCGGGTGGTAAGGACCTTGGATCTGGGTCCTCTGACCCAGCCTCGCTGTCGCTCAAAGCCCAGCCGCTTGATCAAGCCTTGGGCCAGTACTCTGATCTCATCAGGTCCACCTCAGCCTCAAGACTGATGTCTGTGTCTTCCTGGTCGGCCTCTGTTTCTGGTGCCGACTCCTGGGACAAACACAGGGCCTCGTGGCACTCCTCAGGGAGATGAGCATCACAGCCCCCTCAGCTCCACAAGCTGCTGTCAGAAACATGTTCGGTGGATAAACGGTCGCCAGTGGGCGACACCCACCGACAACACTCTTCTGTCATCATTGCTTTGATAGCCTTGCCATCGCTGCTGCCGGCCCAGTGCCTGCCATCGTCAGCTTCCCCCACTGCCGTTGGCCGATGTATGCTTGGGGCACAGTCCTCCTGGGGACAACCTGTTGTCGGCCTTAGACTAGGCGTCGGCTACAGACGTCGGACCCCCTCTTACCGCTCCGACGTCCCCCCCTCCCCAGGACGCGAGCAGACACCGGACCAAGAAACTTAGCAGTCATTAGGGCAGACGACTGACTTGGAACCTAAGCTCCACTTGTCACAGGTGAAGGACCTGTTTGGTTATTGGTGGGAGACCATCAAAACTAATCTCCTAACACCAAGACCAGCTCGGGCTGAGGATTCTTCTCTCGATACTAGGGCTCAACCCTTGAGGGAGTCAACTCCCATGTCAGGCAAGGGCAAAGCAGGCCACAAGCGCCGCTCCAGGACCAGGTGCCGCAGTTGCTTCTGCTTCACCGAGCACCAGAAGCGCAAACACTGGAGCACTAGGTCCCGGTTCTCCTCCTCCCTGAACTCTGAGCATTCCTCAGTCTCTTCCTCCTCGTTACCCTCATCTGCTGGGGGTCTTCCTCCCATAGACCCAAGGGACATTCCCACGTCCCCCTTAGATGATCCCTCCTTTATGGAAGTCATGTATCACATACAGGAGAATATGGGTCGGGACACGGAGGACCTTGACCCAGAGAGGCTCCATTCGGCGAAGTATCTGTGCCAAAAAGACCCAAAGCCAGCAGTGATCCTGCCCTTGGTAGACACATTCTTAGATGTCACCAAGGTGGCCTGGAAGCACCCTTACACCTCCTCTGTGGTGCCCAAAAAGGCAGATCACCTATATAGAGCCCTGAAGGAGAAACCCTTTCTGAGCGAGCAGCCCACGTCAGACTCCATCATTTCGGCCACCCATGGCAGATCCCAGAGGCCACGGTACCTTATTAGAGCCTCCGGATGGGGAGTCTAAACAGTTGGACGCTATGAGGCATAAGTTATACTCTTCAGTGACGTGCACCATAAGATGCCTCAATTTCCTGACTCGTATGGTGCAGTTCCAAAACGCCCTTTGGGAGCAGGGGATGGACATAGTCAAGGTAATCCCGGACTGCTCGCAGAAGACCGAGCTGGAGAAGCTGCTGCAAATGGGCTCGGATGTCGGCACACACATCCTGCAGTCAGCTTATGACTCTGCACACACGCAGCCATGGGGGTATGTGTCAGATGCCATTCATGGCTTTGGGTATCAGGCTTTGCCAAAGACATACAGACCAGTATCTTGGATGTGCTGTTCAATGGCTCTGTCCTTTTTTGGTGAAGATTCCGAGAGGATAACCACCAAGTTACAAGATTTAGGCAAGGCCATTCGTTCAGTGCACTTTATGTACAAGCCGAAACAAAGGCCTTTCGGAAGAACCGCTTTCATGGGAAAGCAGCACAGCAATCCAGATTCCAGCCACAGCAACAGCAAGGCAATGGCTGTGGTCATAAGGACTCCTCACGAGGCACAACAGGCTCTGGGTCTAGGGCCGCCAAACCAGCCCAGACTAGTCTTCCCCTTCCCACCACAGCCTGACCCTTTGCTGAATTCTCCTCCTTCTGTAGGCCTGGCGGAGGAGGTGGTCAGAGGTCACTTTTCTTGTTACTCCCAGGGTTGGTGAAAAGTCGCCTCGGACCAATGGGTTCTGCAATTGATAGACAGAGGGCACTTGATCGAATTCCTGCAGATGCTACTGAACAGGCCACCACCCCCTTCCCGTTTGTTCCCCAGCTCACGCAGAGCTAATTCAGTAGGAAATTCAGGCTCTTCTAATCAAGAGAGCAATAGAGCCAGTGCCTGCCTCCCAGCAGGGAACAGGGTTTTAGTCGCATTTTTTTCCTAGTGCCCAAGAAGACTGAGGACCTACGCCCCATCTTTGACCTCAGTGACCTCAATTAATTTGTCACAAGTACAAATTTTTCTGGATGGTCACCCTGCAGGGCTTACTGCCCATGCTACACCAAGGAGATTGGCTAGCGTCACTGGATATGCAGGATGCCTATTTACACAGTCTAATATCCAAGTCTCACAGGAGGTTCCTTGGGTTCGAGTTTCAGGGGAGGCATTACCAATTCAGGGCATTGCCCTTCGACCCATCCTCAGCCCCAAGGGTCTTTACCAAATGTCTGTTGGTGGTTGCAGCAGCCCTTCAGAGGAAGGGCCACCATGTTTTCCCATACTTGGATGAGTGGCTCTTAGCGGCCCCATCCAGCGCGCACCTGTGGCTCACAATAGGAGACACCTGTTCTCTCTTCCGAGAACTAGGGATCACCATAAACGCAGCCAAGTCATCCTTGCTCCCAACCCAGTCTCTCTAGTTTATCGGGGCAGTACTTGATACCACTTGAGGGAAGGCCTTCCTCCAGAGGACAGGTCACTCCGTCTCCACAGTCTAGCCCACCATGTCTTGTCTCTCACAAGGGCACCAGCCAGGACACTTCTCCGGCTCCTGGGTCACATAGCAGCCTCTCTTGCTATGGTTCCCCGGGCCAGACTGCATATGAGGACAGTCTAGTGGACACAGAGTTCAGTGGGACCAACGACTGGACGACCTGGGCCAACCGGTCTCTGTCCTGGAACCGGACCGTCAGGAGCTCAACTGGTGGATGACATCCCCTTCCCTCGCAGTGGGTCTACCCTTCCAGAGAACGCCCCCAACCCAAATCTTGATGACGGATGCTTCCAGCATGGGTTGGGTGCATACTGCCACAGGACCCGGGATTTGGTCCAAGTCCGAGGGGCTATTACACATCAACGTCCTAGAGATTGAGAGCCGTCACTCTACGCCTTACAGGCGTTGTGCACTGCACTTCTCCCGGGTCATCTCATGATATAGATGTACAACATGGCAGTGGTGTTCTACCTCAGCAAGCAGGGTGGCACCCACTCATACCCACTCTGCCATGAAGCAATGCGGGTATGGAATTGGGCCATAGACCACCATCTAGATATTTCGGCGGTTCATGTGCCCGGGGCACAAAACACCCTAGCCGATATACTCAGCAGGACACGTTCCAGAGTGCACGAGTGGGCCCTACAGCAGTCTGTTGTAGAAGACCTTTTCGACAGATGGGGCAGATTGGAAGTGGACCTCTTTGCATTCCCTGTTAACGCAGAGCTGCCCAATTTCTGCTTGCTAGATCTGGGTCTGGTGCTTTCTGGCGAGACACATTGTCCCTCTCTTGGAAGGGGAGGGGAGGTTCCTGTATGCGTTCCCTTCCTTCCCGCTTCTGCAGAAAATACTTCTTAAACTGCAGGCAGAGGGGGTGGTAATGATCCCGGTGGCCCCCTTGTGGCCATGACAGATCTGGTTTCTCCTGCTACAACAGCTGGCAGTCAAACTGCCACTACCACTGCCACTGAGCTCTCACTTGCTCTCCCAGGACAACAGAACATTGGTGCACCCAGACCTGAGGTCATTGCATCTCCATGCATGGCTCCTAAGGATCTAGCCATATCATGCTTTGGAGTCTCGGACACAGTTGCTAACATTTTGGTGGCCACCAGAAAGCCTTCCACCAGGGCCACCTACGCCATGAAATAGAAGTGTTTTTGCCTCTCGGCTACCACACTCTGTCTAGACCCCTTGGCCTGTCTGGTGAGCTCAGTCCTCTAGTACCTGCTGTTGCTTTCGGACTCGGGGTTGGGCTACTCGTCCATTTGTCTGTAGTTTCTGTCTACCATGTGCCTGTTCAAGGTAAGGCCATGGTACAGCTGGACCTGGCATGCACCTTTCTGCGTGTCATTCTCCACCTGAAACCCCTATCAGGGACCCCGTCCCCCCCCTTGGGACCTTTTGTTCGTGCTGGAAGCTCACTTTGCTCCATTTGAGCCAGCTGCGGACTGCGAGCTTCACTTTCTCTCTTGGAAAGCGTTATTTTTGGTTGTTGTTACTTTGGCTCGGAGGATCTCTGAGCTACAGGCTCTGATGTGTAAAGAGCCCTATTTAGTGTTCCACAGGGACAGGGTGTCTTTGTGGATCAATCCTAAGTTCTTACCAAAGGCGGTGTCCGAACTGGCTCTAAACCAGGACATACACTTTCCGGTTTATTATCTGGAACACTCAAACCAGGGCGAGGCTGTCCTCCACACATTAGATGTTCATTGTGTCCTGCGTTACAATCTTTCCAGAACACAGGAGCTCAGGCGCTCTGACCAGCTTTTTGTTTCTTTCGCCCCCAGAATCCGTGGGGCACCTGTGTCCAAACAGACTCTCTCCAAATGGCTAGTAAACTGCATTTTTTTTTTCTATCATCAGAAACTCAACAAACATTTACTGGGCTCGATGAAGGGTCACTCCACAAGGGGAGTAGTGGTACTATTTACCGCTTTAAGGAACGTATCCACGGCAGACATATGCGCAGTCGCAACTGAAGCTCGGTCCATATGTTCATCAGACATTACAGTCTAGACATTCCCTTCAGCTGCAGAGCGGGCTTCGAACTTGCCGTCCTGCAAGGACTGCTCTTTTGAGAGTATCATCCTCTTTCTTTTCCTCTGCTTCCTCCACTGTATAACAGTTTGGGTCTTCTTACTGCTTGTGACTCAGTCCTACCGGTGTTTCCTGCTGCAAGACCTGACGCTCAAAGTAAGATAGTACAGTTATGTAAAAACTTATCGTAACAGTAGATCTTCGAGAGAAGCTCTTGCGGTGGGTACTGCTTCCTTCCCACCTTCCCCCTTGAGGACTCGCTCTGTATTACCTCTTCAGCAATCCGTTTGTTGCCCTATGTGGAACTGACCTCTGTTCTCTATTACAGGTCACCTTCCATCCACAATGCCAGTGTCTCTGGTGGGAGAACTGAGAGAACGCTGGGGACCTCCTCCCTTTATAGTGTGCGTGATGTTGAGAGTGGGAAGACGTCTGGGCGGGCCCCACTCTGTACTGCTGTCTAGAAGTTTTCCGTGGGGTCCTAGCGCCTGCTGGCTTCAGTCCTACCGGTGTTACCTGCTGCAAGAGCTTCTCTCGAAGATCTACTGTTCCAGTAAGTTCTTAGTAACTTCACTATTCTCCTCCACTTATTATCCCTCCCCTCATACCGGCCTTCAAAGATGCTACCCTGGCTGCCTGGTACAGGCACAGCTTAATCCCTGCCATGCCTAGGAAGGCAGACAGATTGTACCAGGCTCCCTCAGGGGAACTTTACTTTGCTGAAACACCTAAGGCAGACTCAGTGGTGATAAATGTTGCCCATGACAGGACCAAGAAGCCTAAGCATCTCAGCTCTCTGCCCACTCCCCAGTAAGGAGTCCAGAAAGGTGGACCTCATGGGGAAGAGAGGATCTTTGCCTCCTCTACGCTGACCATTAGGGTCTTGAACTGTGTCACCCATATGGTTGAATTTCAGAATACCGTCTGGAAGAAGGCCAAGGCTGCTGCTCAGGCCCTCCCAGAGGCAGGAACTACAGGCATCTTTTGAGGTCTGCCTGTCATGCTGCTGATGCTTCAGCTAGGGCTGTGGCAGTGGGCATCTGTTTGAGAAGACATTCTTGGCTTAGGGTGTCGGGCTTTGTCACAGACGTGCAACAGTCCATCCTGAATGCCCCCTTTAGAGGCTACAGGCTCTTTGGGGAAAATGTGCATGACATCCTTTCTGACCTGCAAGCCTCAGGTAGGACTCTGCAGTCCATTCATACCCTCTACCACACCCAGCCTAAAAATGATCAGAGGGTGCCCTTTTATCAGGCCTTTCATAAGCCCAAGCAGGTCTCCAGGCCCTAGGGCACGTGCAGGGCAGCTACGGCCCTCCCTGCCCCTACCTTCACCTCCACCACTGGGAAGGCCCCCGGAGGAGGTCGTCTGGCCCGAGCCACATGGGCTACTTCAGCATGACTCCTTGTCAGATCCTCCACCCTCCATCTGTTATGATCTCCCTCCACTGGTCCTCCTGGACCAGTGGAGGGAAATTGCAACAGATTTCTGGATCTTGCAGCTTATGGAGCAAGGCCACGCTTTAGAACTTCTGGAGTGCCTCCAGATCAATCTCTAGCTCATTCAAGCTACCCTCCAGACGTCATCCCAGTGCTGCTGGCCAAAATGTGCACACCGCTGCAAAAAAGGGCCATCAAACTTGTTCCCCCAGATCAGAGGAACCGTGGGTTCTATTACCACTTCTTTCTAGTCCCCAAATCCACAGGGGATTTGTGGCCCATCCTAGATCTGAGGAACCTGAATTTCTACAGTGTAAGAAGTTCAGGATGGTGACACTGCATGGCATGCTACCACTGCTGCACCAGGGAGACTGGATATGCTCCCCTCGGCAGGATGCATACCTGCATAGCAATGTGTGTGCTTCCCACAGGCAGTACCTCCAGTTCCGGGGGAGCACTACCATTTCCGAGCATTGCCCTTTGGCTTATCTTCTGCACCTGGGATCTTTACAAGATGTTTGGCAGTGGTAGCAGCTGTCCGCTGGAGGGAGGGGCTGTACGTCTTCTCCTACCTGGATGACAGACTGCTCAAGGCACAGTCCAGGGAGCTCCTGCTCCAGACCCTGGAACATACCGGATACCTGTTCCAAGCTCTGGGAATCATGGTCAGTCTGCCCAAGTCAGTCCTGACCCCCTTGTCAGTGCCTCGGGACAGTTCTGAACACAGCTCAGGGCTTCACTTTCCTGTCACAGGATAGGGCTGACCACCTGATGGCCCAGTCCCAGCTGCTTTACAACAGCAGATATCCCAGCCATCACCTTCTTCAGGCTCTTAGACCTAATGGCTGCAACAGTCATCACAGTGCCTTTAGCCAGGCACTATATCCGGATCACCAGTTGACATTGAGGGTCCAGTGGGACCAGCGCACTGACAACCCAGAATGACTAGTCACAGTCTGCTTTCTGGTCAAGAAGGTGCTGCTATGGTGGATGGAACCCAGCAACCTGTTTAGAGAGGTCCCTTTCCTGATTTCTTCCCTCGAAGCTGGGGGGGGGGGGCCCATTTGGGGCTTCACCAGAGGCAGGGGATGTTGTCCACGGTGGAGGCAGCCCTCCACATCAACATCCTAGAGATGACCGTTCTGTACGCTGTGCAAGTCTTCCAGGCCTGTCTGTCCCCGGGTCATCTGCTGGTGCAGACGGACATCAGTGTAGTGCACTACATCAGCAAACAAGGGAGGAGATTCATTCGTATCCTCTGTGCTGGGAAGCGATGCAGGTCTGGTACTGGGCTCTAGAACACTGCCTAGAACTGGCACTGGGCTCTAGAACACCGCCTAGAACTATCGGCTGTCCATGTTCCAGGTGTCCAAAACATCCTGGTGGACAGGCTCAGCTAGTCGCAGTCTGGGATGCACGATTGGGAGGTGCTGACCTCGGCTGTAGAATACCTGTTTGACAGATGGGGTCATCCAGAGTTGGACCTTTTTGTATCCCCACTCAATGCAAAACTGCTGTGTTTCTGCTCGCTCACTCCAGGGCCTGGAGTTTTCTGGCGAGACACGTTGTCCCCCTCTTGGAAAGGGAGTTTTCTCTACTCCTTCCTTCCCTTTCCTCTAATTCAGAGGGTACTAATCAAGCTGCAGATGGAGGGGCCACTGTGATCCTTATTGCCCCCTTATGTCCTCATCAGACCTGGTTCCCCTTACTGCAGCAGTTGGCAGTGGGAATCTCCAGTACCCCTACCTGTGTGCAAATGCCTGCTATCACAGGAGCAGGGCACCCTGGTCCATGCGACCTTAAGTCACTATACCTCCATGCATGGCTCCTGAAGACATAGCCATGGCTCACTTTGGGGTGTTCCAAAAGGTGGCTGCAGGAAAGCCTTCCACCAGGGCCACTTACTCCATGAAGTGGAAGTGCTTTGCTCTATGGGCGACTTCCCATCGTTTGAACCTTTTCACTTGTTCTGCAGTTCAGATTCTGGAGTGCCTGCTGTCCCTTTCAGATTCAAGCCTGTAATACTTCTCCAATAAGGTGCACATGTTTGCCATTTCTGTCTTCCATGTGCTGGTCGATGGCCGTACGGCAGCACAACTAGAGGTGTCCCTCAAATTTCTGAGAGGCATCCTTCATCTAAAGCCTCCCATCTGCAACCCAGTGGCTGGCCTGGGACTTTTGTGTTGGAGAAGCTTGCTTTGGTGCCTTTTGAGCAAGCCGTGACATGCGAGCTACTCTTTCTGTCATGGAAAGCATTCTTTTTAGTTGCCATTACTTCAGCTTGAAGGATTTCCGAGCATCCGGCTCTGATGTGTGAGCCTCCTTATTTGATTTTCCACAAAGACTTTGTGTGCGAATCCTATGTTTCTCCCTCAGGTGGTGTCTGGGTTTACCTTAAATCAAACTATCCACCTGCCTGTTTATTACCCAGAGCATGCCAATCCAGGGGGGAAGCATTGTTCCATACCCTATACACACTGTTCAAAGGACTGCTGGAAGTCCTTGCAGCTGTTTGTTTCCTTTGCACATAGGGAAGAGAAACCCTAAAGCCACCTATACGCTGGAAGGGGAGTTGCTTGCAGTCACAAGGGAAGAAAGAGACTTGGGCGTCATCATCACCGATGACCTGAAATCATCCAAGCAGACCACTAAAGCAGTAGGTAAGGCTAGTGGGATGTTGGGATGTATTAGTAGGGGTATCACAAGTCAGAAGAGGGAGGTAATAATCCCTCTTTACAAGACACTGGTTAGGCCCCATCTGGAGTACTGCGTGCAGTACTGGAAGCCACACCTTCACAAGGACATTAACCAAATTGAGGCAGTCTAGAGAAGGGCAACCAAAATGGCGCAGGGACTGCATCAGAAAACATATGAGGATAGATTAACTGAGCTCAGTATTTATACCCTAGAGAAAAGGAGGGAGAGAGGTGATATGATTGAAACATTCAAACACCCTGAGGGCATTAACAAGGTGAAAGAGTCCAACATGTTTCAATATAAGAAAAATAGCAGGACAAGAAGATACAGCATGAGGTTAGAGGGAGGCCGATTAAGGAGTAATGTGAGGAAGTTCTTTTTCACAGAAAGGGTGGTGGATGCATGGACCGGCCTACCTCAGGAAGTGGTAGATATGAATACAGTGCAGGGCTTCAAACAGGCATGGGATAGGCATAAGGGAACAATACAGATGAGTATGAATAGTTAGGCCATTGACAGAGCAAAGGCCAATGGCACATTCATAAGGTAGAAAAAGAAACGGGCAGACTAGATGGGCCTTGCGGTCCTTATCTGCTGTCAACTTCTATGTTTCTATGTTTCCTTTGCTCCGGAGAAGGAGGACGTACCAGTTTCTAAACAGTGCTTATCCAGATGGTTGGCCAACTGTATTACTTTTTGTTATAGGAAGTATGGTAAGGAACTTATTGGTGTTGTTCATGGTCATTCAACCAGCGGTATGGCCACTTCTGTTGCCTGTTTCAGGAATATTTAGCTGCTGAGATCTGTGCTGCTGCAACTTGGAGTACAGTCCACATCTTCACTAAACACTACGGTCTGGACATTGCTTCGAGGAGAAGGGCAGGCTTCGGTCTCCAGCCACCCAGATGTATCTATGTCTGTAACTGCTTGGGACACGTTCCGTAGGTGTGGCCTGATGCAAGAGATACCCTCAGTGAAGAAAGTACAGCTACAAAAGAACTTACCGTAACAGTAGATCTTTGAGAGGATCTCTTGCATCAGGTCATGCCGTCCCACCCTCCGTCCCCCTTGGCTTTTGAGCTTTTCTGTGTCTGTCTCTCTCTCTCTCCAGGAAGGTTCACCTTCTTTTTCCCCTCTCCTTTTGGCTTGAACCTCTGGGCCCTTGATTCCCTGGTCAGAGATCCTCTGTATTGGGTCTACGACAAGAAAAGTACTGAAGAAGGCATTGGGCCACCCATGTATATATGGGAGGGACGTTGCTGTATCTGACGTAGTCTTGGGCAGCCCCTTGTAGCCTGCAAGCTAGAAAAGTTTCTGTGTGGTCCTAGTGCCTGGCAGCTATAAGTTCCATAGGTGTGGCCTGATGTAAGAGATCCTCTCGAAGATGTACTGTTACAGTAAGTTCTTACGTAACTCTACTTTTTCTCATCTGCTAGATCCGTTAATGTTTTTACTTAATTTCTCATGAGGCACAGAGTCAAAGGCCTTGCTAATATCCAAGTACTATACAGCTACCGTCTGACCTCTTTCAACTGATTTTGTGACCAGATTTAAAAAATCTGTTGGGTTTGTTTGACTGGATCTTCCACTTGTGAAATCATGTTGTTTCTCATCTCGTAGTCCATTTCACTCCAGAAAGCTGACTAATCTTTCTTTTATAATTGATTCCAGTATCTAATATATTATAGACGTCAGGTTTACCGGCCTATAGTTTCCTGGCTTACCCTTATTCCCACTCTTTTATATAGTGGTGTCACATTTGCTGTATTCCATTTCCTTACTCGGAGACTTATTTTACTTCTGCTTCTGCATCTTACATCTGGTAATGTCAAAAAGAGTTCTGTCGGGGGGGGGCTGTGGAGCCTGAGCTAGGTGGAAGCAAGGCCTTATAGCTCTGTAATACCTACACCAAAACCAAATAAAATCTACATTTTGGATGCTTTTTTGACTAATTTAGACCATTGAAATGGATTCCTGATCAGCTGTTTAGTTAAAATAGGGAACCCCAGGCAAGGTAAGGCAATGTGAGGTGCTGAACGAGGGAAAAGTACTGACGGGGCTCAGACTTCGTGATCGAGCCTAGAAGAATCGGTGATAACTGTCACAGGCATGGCTGAATCTCTTGTGACACTGGGTTTAAAAATACAAACGCTAATCACTTCGGTGGCTGGTCTTTCCCAGAAAGTGGACTCTTTTTATAGCTGAGTGGTTGTGTTGGAATCCTCGGTGGAAGGCTTAAAAACTGATTTTGTGGAGGTAACTAAGCGAGCTGACTCATCCACTGGAGCCACTGCGCTGATGACTAGAAACCATGGAAAACCAAATAAGAAGTGCTAACATTCATTTATTGGGTGTACCAGAGGGCTTTGAAAGGGACCATCCAGTTATGGCAGTGCAGGAGTTCCTGAATGAGAAGCTGGTTTCTCTGGGACAGGATCCAGTTGTTGGCGTACAATAAGTTTATCGCATTACTCCTCGAGACCGCCAACAGACAGAGGAGCCTCGAACTCTAATGGTGGTTACTACAGGAATTGGGGAGAGAGACAGAATCATGCTACTAGCACACCGCGTGGGTCCTTGATGATCAAGGACTATCAAGTTTACATTTTTCCGGATTTAAGTTTTGCCACATGACAACGCCGCAAGAAATTCGACAGGATTTGGCGCACTCTGAGGGAAGCTGGCATTGTGCATACCATTATTTATCCTGCTTGTCTCCATATTGTCCATGAGGGGAAGGTTTGTTTGGAGACCTGGTGGAAGCTGGAAAATGGGCAACTAGACTCGCTGCTACATCCGTAAGTACCCCTGAGGAACCTGAGTTGGACACTTGAAACGATCGTTTGGAACTGTACTGTTTGTCTATCTTGAATCAGGACATTAACTTATCGAAAATAACTCTGTTTGAGCCACGAGGTTGTTTTGGCCATCATGTTATTGCCTTAAAGCAGTGTTTCTATTCATTTCAATTTGTTATGCCAAATGTTTTATGGTAGATATTTTTGTGGGAGGTGGAGGTTAGAGAGCCTACTCGTTGGGCTAGATATAAATTGTATATGCCCTATTAGGGCACCTTGCTCCAAATATATAGAGAGGATTTTCTTTCTAATTTAGGTACAATGCATGGTGCCATAAGCCTGCTTCAGGTGAAGCCTACACTGGGACTGATGCTGGACATTATCATATTTTAGTAAATGCTATGCTTCTCATGAACTCAATATCGCAGTGTATGTGTTGAATGTGTAACTTTTCTGGTCCGTTAAATTTGGTAATACCCTCTGTGGTAACTAAATATAGCAAAAACACACTGCCTTGTATTAAGAGACATGGTCCTAAAAGAAAATGTTATTATGGTCTGTTTGCTGTATGCTTATTCAATGATGTGTCATTGGAAAAACTATTAAAAATAAAGTACAAAATAAAAAAGTTCTGTCTGGATAAAGAAGAGGAGTCATAGGAGATTAGGTTAGACATGATTGATGCCACCACTGGTTCACCTGGCAGTACCTTGTCCAACACCAGCAGGGAAGCAGTGCTCTGACCACAGCCAAAGTTGCAGAAGCAAGTGATGATCATTCACTGCATAAAATAATGAACAGGCTCCACCTGAACATGTGCCGGGTCCATGATGATTTCTGTGACCAGCATTTAAAGGAGAGTAGTCACCACCAAAGGCCCCCACACTCAGGTTTGTGTGCAAAACATTGTGGTTTACTTGCTGTTTACTGTAGTAGAGTAGATTGTAGCAGACTCATTTTGCTTAGTTGTAGGCTGACATCTTCTGTCATTCTGAATCCCAGAATCCCCTGCAGATGACATCAGAGCAGTAGGCAGTAGTGAGAAGATTCGGAAGCCTATAGCACATGTTAGAGTTTATAGAAGCTCTAATCTATTGTTTGCTGGTCGCATTGTACTTCATGGGCTATGTACAGTCACAGAGGACTGTACTTTGCACCTGGGGAAAAGCAGACCCGGAATACATCTGATTGGAGATTATAAAAGTCCTGACATGCACTGCAGGCTATTGAATCTCCCACTGCTGTTTACTGCTCTGATGTCTGCTGCTGGGGATTCTGGGATTTGTAAAAGATGTCAGCCTACAGCTGAGCAAAATTGGTCTATGTCTACTGTACTGCAGTAAACAGTAAGTAAACCAAAATGTTTTTGCACACAAAGTACACATTAGGACCAGCCCTGAACTTGTTGGGTCCTTTGTGCTGACTGTTCCCTTTTAAAGTATACAGAAGAGTGTGAAGGAGGAACAGGTGTTACACTTCATGAACTCGCTCTTATCTGCAAGACCAGAAGGGAGGATAACCACAACAATCGCACTACTCGCACAGCTTGTTTTCTGATACTGACGAAGACTGTATTGCAGCTGAACTACCAAAAAAACCACCAAGAGAAGTGAGGCACAGAATGATTGCAGTCAGAGCCCTGATAACTTTGCTGATAACACCCCTACAACATCATTTGATTTCCGTGCCACACTGGGTGCAAATTATGCACCAGCAGTTCCTACCTCTGCTGCCAGTGCCACATCAAAGCTTTCTTCGAGGGAGCTCTTGCAGCAGGCTGCACCGGTAGGACTATGCTGCCAGGCACTAGGACCACACGGAAAACTTCTAGCTAGCAGTCTTCAGCGGGGGACCACCACCACCACCCCCGCAGTCAGTCACGTGATGTCAGCCTAGGCTATATGGGGACGGTCCCCCAGCACTACCTCCATTCTTTTCCCGCTGTTGACCTGTGCACATTGGACCTCATATTCCTCATTAGGCTATAGTCAATCACCATTGCCGGGCATTCACGCCTTTTTTCTTCATTTCTTTTTTGTTTTAACATTGATTATTCAGTGTTCCCTACTTCAAGTTTGTCTTCGTTTTCTGCTTCATCTTCTAACTGCTTCATGGAGTACTCCTGCAGCAAGTAGATTCCAGAAAAGGACGGCCACTCCTCGTGCCTTGTCTGCCTAGGCCCCAGTCACGACATCAAAGCCTGCCGGCATTGCCAGAAGTTCAGCCAGGCCACTCAAAAACGTCATCTCAAAACGCTGGAGAGGCATCTTCTTAAGCAGAAGCTGCTTGCAGTGGAGAAAAAGCTGCAAGCCAGGAGCTCTTCAGCCTCACCAGCACAGTCCTCTAGGGCCTCCTTTTCTTCTCATAAGGAGAAGTCGGGGAGCACAAGCACTGGGACAAACACAGAGCTAGGCCTCGGTCAACTTCCCAGTCTTTATCTCCTCATCAGCGGAATCCAGACTCCGAGACTGCGTCGTCTTCCCATGGGAGGTTGGCACCTCCAGCCCTCACTTCCTTCAGGCTCCCAGTGACTCCTCTGCCCACCCTCCTCTCTGTTTCGGGTGGTGGAACTTCGGGGCAAGAGTCTTGGACTTTTGCTCCTCAGCCCCTGAAGCTTAGGCCCATATCTACCATGGGCTCCCAGCCAGGAGGCTCAACCAGTTGTGGCCTCTCAGGTGGTGGCATTACGCCCGATGATCCCCTGGCAAGGGCGCTGTGTCCATCAGTTCCCTCTGTGGGGACTAATGCCGGTTCAGACTGGCATCATCCAGGGCTAGCGATTGCCATCTCTTCCTCCCCGACATCGCCTATGCCCTTAACTAGAGGTTCTCCCTCTCCTCAGGTGCAGGCCACTCCCATGGGGCCTTCATCACTTGACCCTTCGGATCATTCTAAACCGACACCCATTGGTGCACTGGCCAGTGGGTCCATCGATGGAGTCTCCCAGACCTCAACCTTTGCCTCTTCCGATGCCAGCTCACCCATCGCTGGGTCCTCTCCCCACACCTGGGAGACCCACACTGGGTTTACCGTCGCCGGCTCCTGAACCATCGAACCCTAACCCAGGGCCATCTCTTCCCTTTCAGCCGGTATACAACATTATACCACAGGTGGCTGATAATGCCCTGTTCTACATATGGTGGGCGCTGATCCAGAAACAGAATCCTGCACCTCAGGGCTCTCCACTGGCTACTCCCCCCATGACCTCCCAAGGATCTGCCTCCTCTGGACTTGGGCAGGCCGGGACTGAGTGCACCACATACATCAGGATCCTCTGTGGTGCGCCCGGACATGGGCACCGGCACAGGGAAGGATGACCATAGGGACCCAACACCAGTCCCCCCCTTCGGAGTCTTCTGAAGATGATGAATCTTTGTCTGAGTCCTAATCTTCCCAACGGGATTCCTCAGGTGATGAATCACAGCCCATGAAGGTGCCAAACTCCCCCCACCAGACAAATCCCATATTTATGGACATTATGCGCCATATTAAGTCCCTTATGGGGTGGGAGACAGAGGAACAAGACCCTGAACAGAGGCGTCCCCATACCATCCTCCATCAGGATGCCTTAACTGTGGTCATTCCCCCGTTTATTGATACATACGAGGACGTCATCAGGGCGGCATGGTCCCATCCCTCCTCAATCCCGTCTCACCCCAGAAAGGCAGACAGACTTTACCACACAAACCCCTTTTTGAGCAGTTCCCTAGAAGCAGACTCTGTGATCATTAATGCTGCCCATGATCAGACCAAGAAACCCAAGCATCTCAGTGCCCACCCCTCAGACAGAGTCCAGACAGTTGGACCAGATGGGCAAGCATATCTTCGCTTCCTCCACCTTGGCCATTAGGGCCCTGAATTATCAAACTCCTATGGTTCAGTATCGCAATGCCATATGGGACCAGGCTCAGGTTTTGATGCAATCCCGGTTGGAGGATACCACAAAGACTCAGTTGGCCCAGCTTCTCAAATCAGACTCCGACATGGGCACCCATGTGCTATGTGCCTCATATGATGCGGTTGATGCTTCCGGGCGAGCGGCGGTAGCTGCGGTGTTCCTCTGGCACCACTCCTGGTTCAGAGTCTCTGGGTTTGCCCTGGACGTTTAGGCCTCGGTTTTAGATGCTCCATTCTGTAGGGCAGTCCTGTTCGACGGGGATGTTAAGGTCCTCATCTCCTCCCAGCAGGAATCAGGCAATGCTCTTAGGATGGTCCAGTTGCTCTACAACACTCCACCTAGAGCCATTCAGCGCCATCCCTTTGTTGGTCCTCGTGCCAGCAGCCCCAAGGATAGCCTGCCAAGGGCCAACCCAGACGTCAGGCCGCCAGGGCCCCCATGTGCCTCCTGTCTCCTTGGACGACCCCCGCCCTCAAATTGAGAATCTAGGAAAAGCTGTCGGAGGTCGGTTCTCTCTCCAGGTGGTGGGCGGTGATCACAGACAGTTGGGTTCTCCAGCTCATAGCCCACGGCCACACCATAGAGGCCCTGGAGTGGCCTCCCGAAAACCCTCCTGTTCACTCATCTTACCTTCCCACGCACCTGTCCTTAGTGTGGGAGGAAATTCCGGCTCTTCTGCGATAAAGGGCCACAGAGCTTGTCTCTCAGGATCAGTGAAGAAGGGGATTTTACTCCCGCTTCTTCCTCGTCCCCCAAAAGACCGGGCACCTGCGCCCTTTTCTAGATCTGAGCACCCTGAACGTGTACATGGAATACAAACGTTTCAGGATGGTGACCCTTCAGGGGTTGTTGTCCCTGCTGCACCAAGGGGACTGGCTCTGCTCACTGAACATGCAGGATGCATACCTTCACATCCAGGTTGCCTTCAAGGGAGCCTACTTTCAGTTCTGGGCTCTCCCATTTGGCCTTTCCTCGGCCCTGCAGGAATTTACCAAGTGCCTTGCAGAAGTGGCAGTGGCTCTGTGGTAGCAGGGCTTTTATGTCTTCCCATACTTGGACGACTGGCTTCTAGCAGCCCTGTCCAGGGAACGCCTCCTGCAGACCCCGGAATGCACTTCCCGACTCTTCGATGACCTGGGAATCATGGGCAGTATGCCGAAGTCCTGCCTGTTTCCCTGCTCAACACCTGCAGTATATAGGGTGGTTCTAGACACACGCCAGGGCAAAGTCTTTGTGCCCGAAGACAGGGCGGTCTGTCTCGTGGAACAGGCTCGCTTGGTTTTGTCAAGTCTCTTCCAGGATGTTCCTTCGCCTTCTGGGCCATATGGCAGAGGCAGTTGCCACGGTTCCACTGGCCAGGCTCCATATGAGGGTCCCACAATGGACTTTTTGTGTCCAATGGGATCAGCGCAGGGATGACGTAGACCAGATGGTGCTAGTCTCCGACCCGTCAGTCGAGTCCTGGCCTAGTGGATAAACCCAGTCAACCTATTGTAGGGGCTTCCCTTTCAGATTTTGTCCCCCCAGCATGTTCTGACGACAGACTCTTCAGGTTCGGGCTGGGAAGCCCACCTGGCTGAGCATCAGACCCAGGGTACATGGTCAGAGCTGGAGCTCTCTCTCCACATCAACGTTCTGGAGGTGCGGGTGGTTCTTTATGCTCTCCAGGCCTTTCAGATTCATCTTCTCCCCAGTCCACTGCTCATTCAGACAGACAACATAAGCGTGGTTCACTATATCAACAAGCAGGGGCGCACACATTCTTGCCCACGGTTTCGAGAGGCAATGAGGGTTTGGTATTGGTCCATCAAGCACAATCTCCGGTTCTCGGCTGTTCATGTTCCTGGCATCAAAAATATCCTGGCAGACAGTCTCAGCCATTCTAAGTCCAGGGCCCATGAGTGGGAGCTTCTGACTTTAGTGGTTGAAGATTTCTTCAGCCGGTGGGTTTGCCCAGAGCCGGACCTCTTTGTATCCACATTCAACGCAAAACTACCATGTTTCTGCTCCCTAGATCCCTGGCCTGGAGTTTTCTGGCAAGACTCATTGTCCCTCTCCTGGAAGGGGAGATTTCTGTATGCCTTCCTTCCCTTTCTGCTTCTGCAGAGCATCCTGCTGAAGCTCCAGCAGGAAGGAGCAGAGATTTTTGTGGCTCACTTCTAGCCACATCAGATTCGGTTCCCCTTGCTCCAGCAGCTGGCAGTGGAACCTCCAGTTCCTCTACCCCTGTGCACCAGCTTGCTCTCCCAGGTCAGGGAACTCTGGTCCATCTGGACCTCCAGTCACTGCATCCGTTCTGGTGTCCACCAGGAAGCTCTCCACCAGAGCCACTTAACGCTACGAAATAGTAGTGTGTTTTCATTCGGGCCACCACTCGCCACCTAGATCCTTTTTCCTATCCAGTGGATCAGGTCCTGGAGTACCTCCTTTCCCTTTCAGACTCTGGTTTGGGGTACTCTTCGCTCAAGGTGCATCTTTCCGCTATCTCTGTGTACCATGCACCCATTGAGGGCAAGACTGTTGCCCAGCTCGAAGTGTCCTGCACGTTCCTGCGGGACATTTTGCATTTGAAACCTCCCGTTCAGGACCTGGTCCCTCCGTGGGACCTTAACTTTATGTTGGTGAAACTCACTTTACCACCCTTTGAGCCAGCTGCAAGCTGCGCTTTCTGTCATGGAAGGCGCTCTTTTTAGTTGCCGTCACTTCGGCTGAAAGGATTTCCGAGCTTCAGGCTGTGATGTGTAAAGAGCCTTATATGTTTTTTCACAAAGACAGGGTGTCTTTGCATACAAATCCTAAGTTTCTCCAGCTGGTGTCGGAGTTCACTTTGAATCAGTCCATCCACCTACCTGTTTATTTTCCGGAATACTCCAATCAAGGGGAGGTGTTGCTCCATACTTTGGATATTGTATTACACTAACCGCATTGTCCATTCGAAAAACTGATCAGTAGTTTGTTTTGTTTGCCCTGAAAAGAGAGATGGTGCTCTGGTTTCTAAGCAGTGTTTGTCTAAGTGGTTAACCAACTGCATTGTGTATTGCTACCGCAAATACAAGTCCCTTCCAGGATTTGTAAAAGGGCCATTCTACTAGAGGCGTGGCAGCCTCTACGGCTTGTTTCAGGAGTGTCTGCTGTGGACGTTTGTGCAGCTGCTACTTGGAGTTCTGTCCATACTTTCACCAAGCATTACAGTCTGGACATTGCCTCTAGGCACAGGGCAATTTTGGATTAGCAGTGCTGCAGGGCTTGCTCTCTTGAGCTGCTGTCTGCTGCTGTTTTCTCCTCCCGAGTGTTATCTGGTTTATCACTGGTACTGCTTGGAACTCAGTTCTACTGGTGTGGCCTGCTGCAAGAGCTCCCTCGAAGTAAGATAGTACAGTTACGTAAGAACGTACATTAACAGTAGATCTTCGAGAGGCCAGCTTTTCCTTCCCTCATTCCCCCCGCTGCTCTTTTTTTTTTATTGCTGGTGCTTCTGACTTTCTTGGCTCTCAGGATAACCTCCTCAGTTCTCCATCAGCTGGCTGTGCAGAGGAAAACTGAGGTGGTGCTGGGGGATTACCCCTATATAGCCTAGGTGGATGTGACATGACTGACATCGACGGGGGGCAGTCCCCCGCTGAAGACTGCTAGCTAGAAGTTTTCTGTGTGGTCCTAGTGCCTGGCGGCATAGTCCTACCAGTGTGGCCTGCTGCAAGAGCTTCTCTAAAAGATCTAATGTTATGGTAAGTTCTTATGTAACTACTTTTCTAGCTGTGCTGGAAACTCCACAAAGGCAGTTCCTAACCCTGATTGCCAGTTCCACACCAGCCGTTGCTATCCCTACTGCCAACTCCACACCATCGGTTTTTACTCTTGCTGCCAGTTCCACACCAGCCATTGATATCCCTACTGTCAATTCCACACCATCAGTTTCTACCCCTGCTGCCAGAACCTCACCAGCCATTGCTATCCCTACTGCCACCGCTACACCATCAGTTCCTGCTCCTGCTACCAGTTCCATACCAGCCATTGTTAGCCCTACTGCCAACTCCACACCATCAGTTTCTACCCCTGCTGCCAGTTCCACACCAGCCATTGCTATCCCTGCTGCCAACTCCACACCATCAGTTTCTTCCCCTTCTGCCAGTTCCACACCAGCCATTGCTATCCCTACTGCCATCTCCACACCATCAGTTTCTACTCTTGCTGCCAGTTCCACACCAGCCATTGCTATCCCTACTGCTAATTCTACACCATCAATTCCTGCCCCTGCTGCCAGAACCACACCAGCCATTGCTATCCCTACTGCCACGTCTACACCATTGGTTCCTACTCCTGCTGCCAGTGCCACACCAGCCATTGCTATCTCTACTGCCAACTCCACACCATCAGTTTCTACCCCTGCTGCCAGTTCCACACCAGCCATTGCTATCCCTGCTGCCAACTCCACACCATCAGTTTCTACCCCTTCTGCCAGTACCACACCAGCCATTGCTATCCCTGCTGCCAGTTCCACACCATCAGCTCCTACCCCTACTGCCAGTTTCACACCAGCCATTGCTATCCCTTCTACCAGTTCCACACCATCAGTTCCTACCCCTACTGCCAGTTTCACACCATCAGTTCCTACCCCTACTGCCAGTTTCACACCATCAGTTCCTACCCCTACTGCCAGTTTCACACCATCAGTTCCTACCCCTGCTGCCAGTTCCACACCAGCCATTGCTATCCCTACTGCCAGTTCCACGCCATCAGTTTCTACCCCTGCTGCCAGTACCACACCAGCCGTAGCTATCCCTACTGCCAACTCCATGCAGTTGGTTCCAACCCGTGCTGCTAGTTCCATACCAGCCATTGCTATCCCTACTGCCAACTCCATACCATCAGTTTCTACCCCTGCTGCCAGCACCACACCAGCCATTGCTAGCCCTGCTGCCAGTCCCTTGATAGCAAGTTTAGGTGCACTGTCAGACATTGAATTCTAAATAGTTACAGACAGGAAAGAAAGTGAGCTAAGGAAGATAAGTGGCAGAAGGCAGATGTGTTGCCACTCTCATGTTTGGAAAATTGACCACTCTCCCTGACCTTTACCAGTCATGGGCACATACAGTGAACTGGGATGGCAAAAGAAGGATAAAGGCCATTCTGATTAACCTCCATACAAAGGTATTGTGGGTGTTGGAAGGGCATTTTGAAATTGGGCCAGCTCAGCTACAAAATATGAGACAAAATCACTGAACTGTGAAATCCTCGTAAAACTGAATATATTGCATGCGCTTTAAAAGTGCCAATGTTTTCCTGTCCTTAATAAAGATGATTTATTTTCAGAATAATGGTATGTTTATTAGAGTGTTGGTAGGAGAGATATATTACAAAAATATCTGGGAATACATGGTACAGTATGACAAAAATCAAAATGGATTCACTGCTTTTTCTTGTGGCTGAGGGTTCAAATGTCCTACACATTATTGTCCATCTGTACAGAAAAAATAAAGCGAAAATAAGTACATTTGCTGTAACAAGAACTGTATACTGGTGCTGTATCAAAAGAGAAGAAACTTAAAACCTACAGTGAATCATTTGTGGGCAGTTTGGCACATCCTGGTTTAACTTCCAATCGTCCTGCAGCTAAAGTATGTTAGGGCAGGGAGTGCCGTCCTCCAGCATAGGCTCATGAACCCCTTGCACTGCCTGGCTCCATCGCTCCAGTGCCTTTACGTGCCGTACAGATTCTGACCCTGAAATACAGTACATAAAATGTAAGGGTGTTGCTGGTGACCAGATCGATTTCGGGAGTGAGCTTGAGTCATCAGGGCTCCATTTGGGGAAGGAAGATTGAGTGTTCAGTGGACTGCACTCCTTCTTTGGGTGGGGGGGGGAGTAGTGGGAGGCTTGCATGACCTGCTGTTTGACTGTCGCCTAGCCAAGGCTGGGTGGCAGAACGGCTGGGTCTGCTGATGCAGGAAGGTTTGGGACACTGCTGGCACCGACACAGTCTGCGCATGCGCTGATGCATGCCTTGGGCTCCATGGCCATGTCTCGAGAGAGGGAAAAAGTGCAAAAATCATCCACTGGCTGGGCAGATGAAACCCTGCTTGCCCCCAAGTCCACCATTGGGCTTCCCTCTCCTGGGTACACTCCCGTGTTTCACCTCTACTGTGGGCATCTGTATATGGTGGTTGCGCCACTGAGGAGCAGAATGGCAGACGGTACCTGAGAGGGGTAGAATCTGAGGACAACATAGCAGTGAATTCTGAGTGGGCCGAGGAGTTCTCAGCAGCTCAAGTAAGAGGGTCTTCCATGGACAGGAGGAGGCGCTGGCAGTGGCAGAGGAAGGTCCTAACAAGAGGACCTGAAAGGGAAAAAATAGAATAAAAAAAAAAAAAAAAGGGTGATGTCAGTCACTGACCCCATAAGTGTTGCAAAGTTCATAATTATTGAAGGGATGTTCCAGTTTCCTACATGCATATGGCTATCACAGGCTCTGTACGTCTCAAGAGAGACACCTACTGGAGAGCCTGTAATAATGTCAGTTTAGCAGCTCATATCTCAGTTGACAGCACACTGCAGCATCTGTCATTGTGTGCCATTACAGTTCTTAGTAAAAATGAAAATGACGTGTGTTGGAACAGTAGTATAACAGTACTTCAGAAGGAGCATGTAAAGGCATTGCAGTCTTGTCTGACATGTCTTTCAGTGGTTGTTAGAAACATGCATAGAGGCTTGTGTGGGGTCACAGGATCTCTGAAAGATGGCCACACAGTGGAGTCCTGAGCTGGTGAATAAGCTTTGTGTTTCAGGCTTTTGTCACAGTTGCTTGTGTCCCTTGTTCCTAAATTTGTAGCCTTGGTCCTGAGATGGAACTTTTTTTTTTGTCTCTGCAGATCATCGCTAATCACCACATGCAGTCCATCTCGTTCGCCTCTGGAGGGGATCCTGTGAGTATTTATAGTAATTCAAAAACCTGTACTCCCACACATCTGCAAATATTGTAACATAATGTAGCATTGTGCTCATCAAAGGAACTTTGCATCCATCTTGTCAGCCCCTCCTGCCTTGCATAGTGACTATGCCGCAGAGTACTGTCACACATTAAAACATATTACCTAGAATGCTGCCCCCACTCATGCTGTGTAAACATCAGTTCAAACCTATATAAACTCACATCCTCACCCGAAACACAGGCAAACAGATGTACATGCACACAAACACACCCATGTGCTGCAAAACATACACTCACAAACCTGTATACATACACTTTAAAAAAGTTGAAAGCAGTCTGGCATTTAGACTCAGAGGTCTGTGAACCTGGACTTCCCCCTGGTTTGGTCTAATTTTCTTGTCTCCATCACCCTCTGTTCAGGCCTATGGTACTGTTGCCGTATTTTATTCTTTATCGTTCTGCACTGTAGTCTCGTAGGCTGTACCTGAAAACAGGCTTGTACTTGGCTACTGTAATTACATGGTCAATGAAAACAAAATAAATGAACTTGTTGCAGACAAAAACTGTTGGAAACAGAGGACATTCAGTTTTCAGTGGTTAGAAAAAAAATCTTTGCCGGTAGGGCTACCGCTACGGTGCCGTTGACCTGAGTTTGGGATCTAGCTCGGGATGTTGGAGAGTCAGCCGGGGAGATGAGAATATAGCATCTGAGGGACTGCCCTCTTCCAGGGAGGGGAGTGATATGGCACCCGCACCAGCATTAGTCTGGCTGCTAGTGTAGCATTGGCTGGGGGACAGAATGCGGAACTGCAGCTCAGGGGGCATGAGGTGTGGCAGCCATCAGCATATTGCATACGAGAGTGTGTGCAGTGACATTATTGACAGCATTACATGCCGCTTCGTTGCATGGGACCAACAGTCAGGAAGGAAATCACCCTGATTGGCAGGATGATTCCATCCTGGACCTCTCGCAGGCCCCGTGCCCTCTACCGTGTCACGGATCCTCCGGATTCTGTCCGTTGGGTTGAGCGTGGCTTTCCACCACCCTGCCAGATGGGGAGGTGATAAGCCGTAGGGAACTTTGGAGCTAGTAAATTGCTGTGAGACCTCATTGTAAATGAGCCCTGGCTGAATCGAGCAGATCCTTGTTCATAAAATATTATAAATGAAACATTTAAAGGAAGAAAGAAAAGAAAGAAGTCTAGAAGAAGCTAAGTAAGAAGAAGGTAAGTGAGACCTGGTGGACGGAGCATCATACGTGGGAGACGGTTATCCCAGGCTACAGACTGTTTAGGAGGGACAGGAAAGAAAGGGGGTGGTGGCATTATACAGTACATCAAGGATAACTTTAGGGCAACAGAAGGGCAGGAGGAGAAGGGGAGACAGAGCCACTGTGGGTCACATGGGATAAACAGACTGGAGAATCATTGAGGCTGGGGGTGGTATACAGACCTCCTAAGCAGGGCGAAGAAGGGGGTAGACGATGCAGGCAGTTACACGGATGGCTGTCAAGGGGGAGCTTCTGCTAGTGGTGGACCTAAACCTCCCTGCTGTGGACTGGGAGATCCCAGCTTCAGTATCGGCTAGGAGCAGGGGGATCCTGGAAGTGCTACAGAGTGTATTCATACAACAGCTGATTGGGGAGCCCACAAGGGGAGAGACCCTGCTGGACGTGGTCCTCACAAATGGAGAAAGTGTGGAAGAGGTGATGGTCTAGGTACAAGTGATCACAGGACTGTAAGGTTCAGGGTAAGGATGGGGAGGGAATCAAATCGGACCAGTACAAGGGTTATGGACTTCAGGAGGACAGACTTTAACAGAATGAGGAGGCTATTCAGGGAAGAAATGGCAGGAAAGGGGAATAAAGGGGATGTGGAGGAGTTATGGGAAATTATCAAAGGGGGGGTACCGAAAGCCACTGAAATTTGAATTAAGAAGAGGAAGAACAAAAAAAGGAGGAGACCCCTCTGGTTTACAAGGGAGATGGCAGGGGTGGTCAGGGAGGACATTTAGAAAATATAAGATGACAAAAAGGAGGGAGGACAAGGAGTCTTATAGGGAGAAGTGGAGGATAGCAGGGCAGAAGATAAGGAGGGCTAAAGCTGACACTGAGGAGAAAATAGCTAGGCATGCCAAAAGGGGGAGATGAAACTTTTTTAGGTGTGGGGGAGCAGGAAGGCAAGGCAGGGCATGAAATGCAGTTGAGGAGAGGAGGAATACAACTAGAGGGACTCCCGGCAGAGGTGCTGAATAGCTACTTCTGCTCTGTCTTCATGGGGGGGGGGCACCCAAGCTGAGGGGGAAGGGTAGAGAAAACAAAAAGGTGGATCCTAGCCTGTTCAGCGTAGACAGGGTTAAAGAGGAACTAGACAGGTTAAAGGTGGACAAAGCAGTGTGGCCAGATGGCTTGCACCCAAGGGTACTCCGGAAACTGAGGGAATAGCTGGCTGCCCCACTGAAGAGATTGTTTACTTGTCCCTGGGTACAGGGTGGGTGCCAATGGACCGGAGGAGGGCGGATGTGGTGCCACTGCACAAGGTCGGCAGTAAGGAGGTGACGGGGAATTATCACCCGGTCAGCCTCACCTCAGTGGGGGGTAAGGTGATGGAGGTACTAAGAAAGGAAAGGTTGGTGGACTACCTGGTGGATAGCGGCCTGCAGGACGATAGGCAATATGGCTTCACGAATGGGAGGTCTTCTCATACAAATCTGATAGTTCTTCAATTGGGTGACGCAGGTGATTGACCAGGGAGGGGTGGTGGACGTAGCCTATCTGGACTGGACTTCAGTAAGGCCTTCGACACCATCCCTCACAGAATGCTAGTAAATAAGCTGGAAAGCTTAGTGGTGGGATGGAAAATAACTAGGTTGGTGGAAAACTAGTTTGCGGCAGAAGCTAGAGAATGGTGGTAAATGGGGTGCACTCCAGGGTGAGGGGGGTGATGAGTGGGGTGCCCCACGGGTCAGTACTGGGGCCTCTCTTTTTTAATATCGACATCATTGATATAGTAGACAGGCTGACGGGAAGGATGTGCCTATTTGCATATGATACGAAAATCTGTAATAGGGTGGACATCTCAGGGGGGTAGTGGTCATGAGACAGAACCTGAAGATTCTGTAGGGGTGGTCGGAAACTTGGCAACTGAAATTCAGTGCCAGAAAGTCTGCTGTGATGCACTTGGGGTGTAAAACCCACAAGCAGCTTATGCTGTGGGGGGAGGGGGTAAAAAAAAAACAGCAGGAGAAGGTAGGTAACCAATGCAGCAAAGCTGTGGGGAAGGCAAATGGAATGTTGGCATGCATCGGGAGGGGCATAACTAGCAGAAGGAGGGAGGTAGTGATGCCTCTTTACAAAGCCATGGAGAGGCCGCACTTGGGGTATGGGGTCCAGTTCTGGAGACCACACCTATTCAAGGACATAGATGAGATAGAGAGGGTTCAGAGAAGGGCAACCAAGATGGTGCACGGTATGCAGGGGAAGTCATATGAGCAGAGTAGGGACTTGGATCTGTACCCATTGCAGACCAGAAGGGAGCGGGGAGACATGACTGAAACTTCTAAGTGCATGAAGTGGATCAATAAGATTAAGGAGGGGAGCTTATTTAAAAGGAAGGAGGGGGCTAAAACTAGAGGGCATAGCCTAAGATTGGAGGGAGGAAGTATAGAAGCAATATGATGGGGCGATTCTTCATGGAGAGGGTGGTGGAGGCCTGGAACAAACTACCAGATGAGGTGGTGGGGGCCAAAATGGTGGCGGATTCAAGAGGGCATGGGGCAGACATATGGGGTTGGTAAGTGGGGAGGGCCCAGAGGAAAAGGGAGATGAGTAGTGGTGAGAAAGGGCAGACTCGATGGGCCATTGGGGTCCTTTTCGTTGTCGGATTTCCATGATTCTATGTTAGAAGCCGGTGATGTGTCTGGACAGAAGGAAGACAGCTGGGGAGGGGAAAAAGGAATAACAACAGAAAAAAATGTTTATTTTAGGGGGAATTTGGGTCATGGCAAAAGGTAAAGGAGTGACTGTGTGTGTATTTTATTTAAATATATATATGTATATGTGTGTGTGTGTGTGTGTGTGTGTGTGTGTGTATGTATTATATATATATATATATATATGTCAGTTCTGGTGGTCCAAATTTTGAAATCAATTTTTTTTCTCTTGCCCTACTCCACTGAGTACAAATCAGTATAAATTTTTTTTTTGCACCAAGTGGGCTTTTTGCATTGGAAATTTGTGTAAAATGCTAAATATAGTGCAGATATTAATTCCAATTCACTTCCCATATGGCTGTTTCTGTTTTTGTGGAAAATCGTGGACTCTAGCTTTCCCGCACTGTTTTTGCCAGTGCAGTTCGACTCTCGGCCTGTGGGGGTGAGAGAGAGACTACCTTTGTGGCAAGGACAGTTATTCCATCTCAAAGCACATGCAGTCCAGTGCTGCTTTCGCTCAAGGGGTGACTGGCAGGCCAGATTTGAATCAAAGTCTGCCCAATGGCTTAGCAACACATACACCTGCACTGAGGCCACCTGATCATTTTTTTACGCGCAAGTCAAGCCTCACATTCAAACCTAGATCTCTAGTAGTGGGCAACTAGGTCACCCAGCTTCATCTTTTCAGGGCCAGACACAGTAGTGCAAACTCTTCCGTGATAAAAATCTGACAATCCGTTCTCCACTAACTTGTCAGCCACAAACTGCTCTGCAACAGCATAGTAATTCAGTTTATTTAAAATTAACGTGAATAATGTAGCTGAATGTCTCACGCAAGCCAGGTAGGGTCTGCTGTTCTTCCCTGGCACAACCCGAGTCTGATCCCAGTCTCAGGGCACAACGTTTCACAGATGCATGTTCTCTTAGAGACAGCTAAAACTCTATTTCAGGAAGACTTGATGTGTTTTTTTTTCTGCATGTAATCTGTGCTGTGATTAGCATTTTGTTTTATTCATGTTGTCACTAAAGCGCTGGAATGTGGGCAGCTGAGTCAAGCTGGCACAATTTTTTTCTGCACTTGCATGAGGCAATGGATATATAGATTTATTTTTTATAAAACAGTAACTTGAAATGGAGCATTCTGATTCCCTGACATACATTCTGATGGGTTATGTTAACAGCTGAAAACCCTCATGCATAAAAATAATTAGATTAATAACTACAAGACAGTTAAAAAAAAAAAATATCTGAGTATAATAATAGCATCAGGGTACTCTGGGGTTTGGTTAACTTCAGAAAGAATGGTGGACAAATGGAACACCTTACCAGATGAGATAGTGTCCTGTAAGATGATGGGCAGATTCAAGAGGGTTTGAGACAGGGTAAGGGTAAGGGATACTGGGAAGGGGGGGATGGAAGGGGCAGCTGTGTGATGAGGGGCTAGCTGCATACTCGATAGACCATGAGGCCTGTTTCTGCTGACAATTTCGTATGGTCATATTTATCTAACCCTAGTGATATAATGTACCTGACTTTGCCTCATTATTCCCCCTAGGGTTAGAGTAACAGATGATGAGCCAAACCCGAGCTATGCCTTAAGTAAGCAGTGAGACACGACTAAGTCTGTATTTTGGTGAGATAACCGCACGTCTAGGGGCGTAGTAAGACATGAGGCCGCAGGTCAAGTGTATTCAGCTCCTGGATCTATCTCAGCACAATGCACAACCCCCAAAAAGTCTTACTGTGCAGTTAAAATGGACTTTAATATTTAAAATAAGTTTAAATATTGAAATACACATATTTTGACATATGAAAGTTCAAATAAACGTATTACACTTATAAAATGGCTCTAAGTAGCTTTGTTGGGGCCGAAAATCTCTGAGATTTGCACTTGACCATGCGTTTATAGAGATTTAATGCATGGTCAGGTAACGTCTCTTAGCCAGTGAAATTTCTAGACATTCTTTCTTTGCCATTTTACAAGTAAGCAAGAAGACAAGACTGGGTGTGCGTTTTGCTGAGATAAATGCATGCGCGTGGCGTAGTGAGGCACAAGGCTGCAGATAGACTGCTTTCAGCCCCTACATCTCAGCATAATGCACCCCCACCAAAGAATGTCTTATTATGCATAAAAAATGACTTTAATATTTAAAATGGGTTTAAATATTGGATTACACATATTTTGACATATGAAAGTTGAGCAGTATGAGCAGCCGAGTCACTGAACATTGAAGCTGCTGGCCTACCTGGGCTAGCTGCATCCGGAGCAGCCGAGTCGCCGAACATTGAAGCTGCTGGCCTACCTGGGCTTGCCGCCTCTGGAGCAGCCGAGTCGCCGAACTTTGAAGCTGCTGGCCTACCTGGGCTATCCGCCTCTGGAGCAGCCGAGTCGCTGAACATTGAAGCTGCTGGCCCACCTAGGCTAGCCGCCTCCGGATGACCCGAGTGCGCGAACATTGAAGGATGCGCTATTGGGACACCACGGAAGAGCCGCATTTTTTGTTTCTTCTGGCTGAGGAGTTTTGAATCTTGGTGCCTTTTTCTTTCTGTGCCACTGGTTGAACTGAGTGCTCTCACTCACTTGCCCCTCGCTTTTAAGCTAACCGGACTGCCTGTGTAATTGTTATACAGGGCTGGGCTCCCTACTTTAAACTCGGTAGCTTGTTTTATTTTAAATCCATAATTGCTTTGATTTAACATGGAAAACCTACAAGCTAGCTAAACCGGCTGGTCTGCTTGCCGAGGGACTCCCTAATTAATGTTTGTGCAGGACTGGGTGCTTTTCTCACTACTCCGGTAGCGTGTTTAAAAACTTAAAGTACTTGATTTAAAATATAACAGAAAACCGCAAACCATCTGATTTGGCTGGTCTGCTCGCTGAGGGACTTCTGCAGGTGGGAGCAGAGTCGAGGAGCACTTGCCAGTCAGCTGTTCACTGTGGGCCGATCCTGGCTGCAGCTCGGGAAGGGGGTCTAGCATCACCCCACTGCTGCTGCACAGCTGCTCCCCACCCACCTCCTCAATTCCCTCCCACACTTAGCTGGTGTTGAATATATAGCCAGGAATCTCACGTGTACTTACCACGTGGGTTGTTGAAGGAAAAAAAATCTATCTCCCTAATTTCTCATCTGCAGTTTATAACTGTTGGCCACTAGAGGTCTCCATTTATTAATTCTTGTCACTGTACCTCAAACAGGCTACAGTAACCTGTGCTGCCTGTGTTTCTGGTCTCTGAGGACTGTCTTCCCCACTTCCCTCTCTACACTCTCGAGATCCCCTCTTCTCTTCCTGTCCTACTCAACAGCCTAATGATGTCGCTCCTGATTAAATGCCTCCTCTCCTTTCCCTCATTACTGGCTCTAGACTCTTTGTTACTAAGTCTTGAGAACCTCTCTACCGCCTCCCAAAATGACTTCTCCTACTCAAACATGTTACTGTTTAAATCCTCTATCAGGTATCTCCTCTGGGCCTCAGTTACAAAACCTGTCGATTCTATTAGACTCCTGATCAGAAAGAAAATCTTTAACTACAGTTGTGCCTCTCGCATGTTCCTGCATGCCACAATCTAGATGGCAACTCTATCCCTCACACTTTCTGGTGACATTGAGCCAAACCCTGGTCCCGTGGGATCGAACATGCAACATCCTTAAGTCAACTTACCTCAAGTGCCCAAACCCCCCGGACTATCCTTTGCCCACATAAATATCCGGAGCTTGGCAGCCAGTCTCCCTGAGCTTGAAGCGTGGGTACTTGTTAATAATCCTGATATCCTTGCCTTGTCCGAAACGTGGCTAAAATCTTCAGTACCTAACTCTGCATGTGCTCTCCCAGTGTACAGCATGCTTTGTGCGGACCGTCCTATATCCAAGAGAGGGGGTGGCCTGGTGTTGTATTTCAAACCGCACCTCAATATGTCTCTGGTACCAGGTACTCCCCTTAGTCATTGTGAAGGTACTGCATTCGGTCCTGCTATTGGGAGGCACAAATAAACTCCATATCCTAAGTGTCTACTCCCCTCCGAGAAACGGTAAGCTTGGTCTTGAAGAACTCATTGACCTAATACCTACGGTATCCTCTAAAAGTGACATTATCTGCCTCTAGGATTTCAACCTGGACTGCCCGGGCCCGAATGCCTCTCACCTAGCATCTACCCTTAGTAAAGCTAACTTGACTCAACTTATGGTGTCTCCTACCAGAGTTTCCCCTAACGGTTCCAGTTGTACGCTCATCGACTGGATGCTCACCAATAGAGTGGACCGGATTAACTCCTCTGGTGTCCTAGTGGACTCTATCAGTAATTACTGTCCTATATACTGTATGTGGGAGGCCTCTCCCCCAACTTATCCTCCCAAAATTCTATCCTTCTCAAACTTTGCCCTCATGGACACAGCAGCCTTTCTTCAGGACCTTAGTCTGGTTGACTGATCCCCTATTTTCATCACCAACGATGTCAACACAGCTACTGAACACTTCACCAATGTATTACTATCCCTACAGAGGAGACATATCCTCACCACTACCCGTAGGGTCAAGGGCAAACCCACTAAGTGGCTTAGGTGCCCTCTACTCCAGCGCCTAAAACTAAGGGATAGACTGTGGGTGAAATGGAGATCCTCTGCCCTGCCTTCGGACTATGAGGCATATCGCGCTTTAAGAAATGCCTGTAAGAAGGACATCAGGTTGGCCAAAAGTAACTACTACTGTGAGTTACGTCGCTCTTCCTCATCCAACCCAAAACAATATTGGGCACGAATAAATGAAATCCTTGGTAACAACAAGCCGCAAACTAAGAGGGAAATGTTGATAAATAAGGTCAGCTGTAGCCACCCCTTTCCTATTGCATAAGCTTTCAACTCTATCTTCACCATGCTCCCCATCTTCCCTTAGACCTCTCCTCTTGGCTCTCCTACTTCCCTCCACGATACCTCTTATGCGCCAGCACCTCTGAAGCTTCCTTCTTTCACTAGATTTGAAGTCCTGAAACTTCTTAGATCCATCTCTCCCCATGGTAACGTGGGCATGGATGGTCTTGAACTTGGATCCTTCGGCTGGTGGCCTCTCTATTAGCAACACCAGTAACTATTTATTTATTTATTTTTTTATTTCAAATCAGATTTACAACCTTTGAGTCAGAGACTCGTTTACAAAGGTACCTCGTCGCAGGGAGGGTGGACAAACAATCATGTGAAGGTTAGACAGAGGGAACAATACAAGTGAGATTCAGGCATAGGTAAACAAACACAAGTTGTTTTAACTATACAAGGCAAAATCATACTCTGCAGTAGAACCAGTGCTTAGAAGTCTGTGGGATCCCAGGAAAGTCTGGGAGGTACTATTTGGGACAGAATTCAGGTCCAACTATTGGCAGTTACAGCTCCGACTATCGACAATGTATTTTCGAAGGGCTGTTTTGAACTGGCAAATTCTGGGAATGCCTGTGATGTTCACTGGGAGAGAGTTATACCAGACCAGTGCTCTATGGTGAAAGGATCTTTGGCAGAGTGGGGTTCTGGCTCTAGGTACTAGGAAGGTGGCTTTAGTGGAATTACGGGTGAGTGCAGGCCCGGTGGCCTGTTGCAGGGATTTAGTGATCCCTGGGGGGCATAGCCCAGATAGGGTCTTTTTAGCCAGCAAGCAGGTGCGATATTTCAGCCGTTCCTCAAAGGTGAGTATATTCGAGGCAGAGTATAGCAGGCATGTTTGGGTTCTGCTATGGGCACCGGTCTGGAGCCTGCAGGCTTTGTTAATTGAGGCCTGGACTTTAGTAAGGGCGGTAAGGTCCGCAGCTGCATAGGTCGGGGGTCCGTAGTCTGCCAGAGACAGCACTGACGAGGTGATGGCCAGTTTTAAGGCAAATTCAGGGAGGCAGTCTTTGTGGCGATAGAGGAGACCAATCCTGGAATTCATAATTAGACTATTCAACCTCTCTGTCTCTACCTCAGCTGTTCCCCTCATATGGAAATCGGCTAGGATTATTCCTGTATTCAAAAAAGGCAGCCCTAACAGACTAACTAATTATAGGCCCATTACTATACTGCCTACCCTTAGCAAACTGCTGGAAAAATTAATTCATGGCCAGGTCATCTCTCAACTGACCAAACTCAATTTTCTGTCTCCTATCCAGCATGGTTTTTGACCTGGACACAGCACCACCACAGCTCTTACCCTGTTCACCAGTGATTTTAAGACTAACATGGATAATGTACAACTCACCAGGGCCGTATTCATTGACCTTACTAAAGCGTTCGACCTGATCAACCACGCCCTCTTACTGCACAAACTACAGGACCTTGGTGCTACTCGTCCCACCTTGTCCTGGTTCAAAAGCTATCTTGACTGTCTGTCCCAAACTACCTCCTTCTGCAAAGTCCAGTCATCTCCCTCTGCCATCTCCTGCGGTGTTCCTCAGGGCTCTATACTGGGCCCATTGCTATTCTCCATCTTTGTTAACTCTATTCCGACCTCCACTACCCACTGTAAATCTATCATGTATGCTGACGACCTGCTACTTTATACTACCTCCACATCTGTCAGTCATATCAGTGAGCATCTGTCATCCTCCTTCAGTCAGATCCAGGCCTGGCTCTCCTCTAACCAGTTAATTCTCAACCAAACTAAGACTCAGGCTATGCTCTTTGGATCCCTAAGGAAAGTCAGTGCTGAATACCAGTACCCAAAGGTCCAGTGCCCTGACGGATCTATACTAACCAACGCAAAGACCTTTAAATATTTAGGGGTGACTCTTGACCCCCAACTCCACTTCACCTCGCATATCAATGGGGTCTGTCAACACTTCAACTCGAAGATTGGAGCTGCTTACAGGGCACGTCACTCACTCACTACTTCTGCTCATGTCTCCGTAGCCCAGGGGGTCTTGCTTCCAGGGCTGATATATGCTCTTCCTGTCTTCTCTCAGGCCAAAGTAGCAGATTTACATAAATAGGACACCACGTACAACAACATTTGCAGATTCGCCCTGTCTGCTCCCCATCTCACCCATCACTGCCTTCTCTACTCTACATTGAACTGGCTGTCTCCTGATGGCATGCGCTCCTACACTCTGGGTAACCTTATTGATTCCTTATCACGTCCACCACATCCTGACGCGCTTGCAGCTGTGCTTAAACCTGTTACCCAGGTTCGTCATCTAAGGTCTTCGACTGCTCCCCAGCTGGCCGTTCCTCCTTGCTCTACTAAAATGGGTGAGAAAGCTTTCTCCCACTTTGCTCCCAAATTCTGGAACTCTCTTCCTACTGACATGAAGCATTCCCCATCTCGCTACTCATTCAGAAAAGCACTTTTTTCTTACTTGAACTCTCCTGGTGTCTGCAACTGCCCCTAATTCCCACTCTGGTTTCCTCTGCTCACTCTATGTCCAACATTGCTAAGTATTCATACTGATTTCTGTATAATCACCTGGGTGGTTTGTTGTTACCCACCCATACATGGATGTTTTTACTCTGTACCCTCGTTTGACCGCCCTGTGTGGTGGTCCTGTGTTTCTGTGCATATACCTGTCTTGTCCTCTGTAATATTGACTCCTTTATTGTTGTACACTCCCAGATCGTGCTTGAAAATAGGCAGGTCTTTTGCCTAACGCACTTATCTGGTTACCAAAAGCTAATAAATAAATAAATGTGTGCTTTTTATCATAAGTAGCCCTTCCACTGACTGGGACTATATTTAGTTTACTACTTTGATTTAGGTCATTTGACCTAATGGAAAATCCTTAGATGCACTTTTGTTTGTACTTCCCCTACCCCCAGTACCAATTATTCCATTTCTTTTTTTAAACAAGGCAATATATTATTTGAGGATATCTCTTTCATCAGACCACACCTTTGGAACTATACCCGCATGAGCGCTAGGACCACATGGAAACTTTTGCAAGCCAAGGGCCGCCCACTACAATATCATACGTCAGCGTCTGCATAAACATGGGCGGCCTCACCTCTTCTCAGTTCTTTTCTTACTGTTGATCATACTCAGACCTGTACACAGAAAAGTTGACTGTTACCCACCGTTGTTTATTCTATTCCAAATAGTAAAGAATCACTATTTTAGTGATTTTCAGCTTTTCTATATGTCGCTCAAAGAACCAGCCAAATTATTATTATTATTTTTTTTTTTTTGTGTGCCTCCCAGCTCTCCTCGTCGGCCTCTCCTTTGGGCCATCTGTTGTCTCTCCCCCGCTCACTCATGCCCCCACCCATTGCCACCGTTCACCCCCTCAGATGACAGTCACCCTCAGGGTAACCCCATGTAACCGTTCACCGGATGGGGCCTCTGCGGAGAAAGGTGCCGGTGGGGGCCTGCCAGTGCAACTACTTGGCCCCTCGGATGCTGCTGAGGTGGTCTCTGGGGCCCGACATGGGCATTTCATGGTGGCGGAGGGACCGGATGGCCATCATCCGGTCGAGTGGAGTAGAGTTGTTTCCTCTTTTTCTCCGAGAGTGTGGCATGCCATGACGTCTAGGTGCACGCCGACGTCTGCCACGTCCCCCAGTTAGTTGTTCGGCATGCTTGCTGTACTCCCGATCTCCAGTGGGAGTCAACAGGCCCTGAACCGCATCTCCACCCTCCCTTCCAGGGAAGGTGAGCGGTTGTCAGACGCTTAAGCCTTCTCCACCTGGCCAGCCCACCAGCGACCTGGGTCTGTTCCTGAACCCGGGTTGCCGGCATCGCAAGTGGAATTCCAACCGCTGCGCCGACGGGCTGGCTCAGCCAAATTATTTTGACATTACGAGTGCAAAGAGAAGATTTGCAAGGACAACACACACAGTTGGTGTGTGTGTGTGTGTGTGTGTGTGCTGTTTGGGCCTCTCTCACAACATTCGAATGTGTGAGATGTATAGGGGCTTGGAACTCCACTACCAGGCGATGACAAAATGGAGCGCAGTAAAAGTTCATGTTAAAGAAAACTTTGACAGTGATGGAAGAACTGATGCAGGATGAATCCACGTTGCCTGTCCCATCAAATGAATCTCGGTAGTCAAAAATCTAAAGAAAAATTGTCATTGGGAAACCACAAGCATAAACACATGGGACAAGGACAAAGCCTCGCTGACATGATCTAGAAGCTGCTGTGGCCAGCAGGTACTTTTCACCTCATCGTCGTCCGCTATGATGGCGTTGACCCCCGACAGTCCACCAGACACCAAGGTCAGGGCTTGACTTAGGCACTACCACGCCTATTATGGGCAGTACAATGCCATTGTTGCCAGGTCTGCACCCGCCGTCATCACTGGGTCTGCACCTGCCATCAACAGTCACGACTCCTAATACGGGCATCATCGGTGTAAAATGGTGCTGGTATCACTCTCAGAAATTATACCCCAGCCACTGCCAGGTTTGCCTGACCAGCTTGTGTTAATGTCGACTGGGCTTTACATCTCCCAGAACCTATCGACACAGCCACCCAGCACTATATAGAAGGAACTGCTTCACTGCCGCTGGCATTGCCAGCGTGGTCTTCGGTCCCTGTCATCGATGGGGACGATGAGAAAGTGGAATAACCCAGATCTCATAATGGATGAAGATTAGGGGGAGGAGGAGGGTTATGCTGAGAACCAGTATTTACCTGGTACTATCTCCACTTTATCCTCCTGCAGTGAGGAATCTATGATGAATAACCCAAGGTTATCACCAGAGGATTCCTCTCTTTCAGGCAATGATGCTGGAAGTGCAGTCTGCCTTGGGCATTACACTAGAGAGGAAAACTACAAAGAAAAATTTGTTGGAGTTCCTGGAAGTACCAAAAATGTCATCCATAGTCATTCATCCACTATAGCCAGCTCTGGAGGATTCCACTTATGCAGCTTGGTTTAGTCCTAGATCTGTACCACTTGTCCATAGAAAAGCTGACAAGATGTACCCTGCACCCTCTAACAAGCCTTACTATGCCAACCAACCAGAAACATACGGCATACCAGGTTATGTTCGTGGCCATTTTATTTTCACTATTTTCGCTGATCAGAAAAAAACGAGACAATAAAACGACCAGTTATTAAGAGCAACACTAAGTAAGGTGCTGCTTTCTCTCTCAGCCTAGCTGGATCACCCGCTGTCCTCCTCAGTAAGCTCACTAGCACCACAAATACAACAAAGATTACTTTTTCAGCATATTTATACTGAATTTTAAGTGCCATATTGAAGGCACTGGGGGGACTGAAATGTGCCCAAATGCTGAATCCATGTGTTAGGCAGAAAACATCTACACTGCCTGGCTCATTAACCTCCAGTTTTCCCATTTCACTCCTATTATATTTAAGTACCTGTAAAATTACTTCAAAAATATTTGTAGTGAATTTTTAACTACCTTTAAATGCTTCATATATGGAAAGCACAGGGGGACTGAAACCCTGTTTAGTTGCACTGCCTGAATGCCATAAACACGTGGTGGTCAGAAAACATCCACACTGCCCTACTCACTGACCTCCGTTTCTCCTATTCCTGACCCATTTCGCTCCTGAGTGATGCTGCTGTAGCTCACAGCACCTCTCTGGTGTGTCTCTCTAACTCTCTCTAATTCTTGCTGATGTGATAAGGAATTGTACTGACTACTATGACTGCTACCGAACACCCAAACAGATATTGACAGATGCGCAGATTCAAGCAGGCGTGAACATGTGTAGCAGGTTGAATTGTGAGAAATATAACCACTGCAAATTTAACCTGCTATGCAGCATTTGGTGGTGAACACAACTGCCCATGACCGATCCAAGGTACATAAACAGGGCATAGACTGCGAGTACTAGGGGCAGGGACTTCATGACTGTCCTGAATGGGGCAAACTTAAGGCTGCTTGTAGCAGAACCAACCCGTGAGTAGGCTATACTGGATTTCATCCTGACCAATGGGGACAGGATCACAGATGTGGAGGTGGGCAGTCCCCTTGGTACCAGCGACCACAGGACCATGTGGTTTAAGGTAACCACAGTGGAGGAGGCTCATAGACCCTGGAGTCAGTTGAAAAACCAATTATGACTGACTTACCACACATAATGACTGATTTTTTTCAACTAGTTTGACATTTCTGACTTCAACTAACTGAAGAAAATCCAACCCATTTTTTCAACTTTCACTATCGTTGAATTTTATTATGTAGTAGTTTGTTATACTTATTTAACTTTGTATCTTTTTTTATTAAAATTTCGGCTATAAAAGTTAATGTATGGAAAAGTCCCCTCCCCCTTGAAATCAGTGGGGCATGTGCACACAGCCTTCACCTTCTGACATCACAAAACAGGTCTGTATGTGCCTATGTGGGGGCGTGTTGGTGGGTTAAGGTCAGGAAGCAGCTCTGTTTTTAGCATTTGGGATTTAGCAGCATTATAACTTCATAAACGGGCAGAAATAAAAGGAATTATTTATGCCTCTCAACTCTGGGGCAGGTGAAGTATTGCATATGTTGGAGGGAGCAGCAACTAGTCAGCAGCAGTTAAGAAGCTGGCTGCTCTTTAAACTGCAAATACAAAGTGCAGTGAAACAAATCCACATATAGCAGGGACCCACTAAAGCACAATAACCAGTCAAAACAACAACAAAATATACGAAGTCCCTGAAAGTAACAAGTTGAAGCAGGGCAGTAAAACAGTATACGGTATAGAAAAATAAGCAGCAGTAATACTAGTTACTTAGAAAAAGAACTGAGTCTAAAATACAGTATAGGTAGGGCCTCTTAAACACCCCACAGAAGCTAGACGGTACCCTTTTGCAAACAGAGCTAACCATCATTATATGTTAGTTTACTAGTAGTCGTAAAATCTGTAAGACTAAAAGCAGTTTAAGGGAGGACCCCTAGAAATACCTCCTGTATGGTACACCAGAACTGAGATGTATCCATAGTTTAAATTTAAAGCTAAAAAAACTCATGTATATTACAAAAACATTTTCTGACACAGTTTCTGAACTTGTTTTGGCTTTCAGCATGTACACTAATGTGTTTTTTTTTTTTTTTTTTTTTTTTATTTTATTCATCTTGCCGTGAGGACTTTAATATTTAGTCTGTCTGATTCCTACAGTGGCAAACAAACATTTTATCCATTGGACCCGCCCGACCATGGTCCGGCCTCCTCTGGGTCTGGGAACTCACCAACTGACCACCTGCGCCTGGTCTACTCCACGACCTTGTAAGGAATCTGACTTACTCACAATGCCACCACAGTCAGAGAGGACCAGCTGGGCTGCCAGCAGTAGATCGATGATGATCGATCGCTGTGGTTTTTCAAGTTTGGCTCCCCACAGCCCTCAACCAGCCAGGCAAGCCAGCCCAGCACGCAGCAGACACACAGACAGACTGAGTAGTCTGTGACAGATGATCCTCCTCCTGTCCACTGCCTAGCCCTAGCGGGCCTTACATACACATTCCATACAGTACCTTGCTCACTGTAGTAGCCTGTTGCCAGTTCGGTCAGGTGTCAGGTGATGATTCGGTTGGCAGCATCAGGTGGCTGCACGGCTCAAGCTGCTGCTGTTGCTCTACTTGGTGGTGGTGCCAGTGTTTTTTTTTTTTTATCTGTGTGCTCCCTCCTCCCAAACCACACAGTCGGTCCTTAACCCAGACCCACGTCCCCACTCCGGTACTCTGCACAGTGGAACTAGTGCACCTACCACTCCTCCTCCTCACCTACTCTGAACACCTATCCAAGACTGAGTGAGAGTCACTTGACAGGCCCGGCCGACGGGGTCACGGGCTGATTCCGACCATGACCAGACCACTGACTTGCTGCCTTCACACTATTGCTGCCTGGCTTTGCTGGAGGACTGACTGGGACCTGCACAGCCACACACTAGTGTCTTTCCATGCACCAGACACGTCAGGACAGTGGACACAGTTAACTTGTTTTTAAATTAAAGGCCAAACCGCCAGACTTTGTCCCTGCAGAAAACACTGCTCGCTTTGTTGCCCACACACCAAAACAGATGCCTCCTCCCCTGACAGTCTCCTCTCCTACTTAGGCATGCTCTCCCCGCTATCTCATGCAGCCAGTCACAGGCACACTCAAGCTCCTGGCTCCTCCTTCTATCTCTCCTAATTGGTGGATGCTTCGTGTCCAGGAGCCAGGAGTACATTTTATTGGCCGTAAGGCTCGGTGCTGGTGGTTGAGGACCGTTAGACATTCGCAGCCCCCCTCGCCCCCCTCCTCCCCCAGGAAAGAAAAAAAGAGAAAACACACTGCAAGTCACCACAAAAACAAACCTGGATGGGTCACGGAATCATCAACTGCAGTGGATTTCAACTCCACTATTTTATGACTGCAATCCAGTGCAATTGCAACTGATTGCAACTGCATTGAATTGCAACTGACTATTTCAACTGCCGACGACCGCTCCGGGGTCTAAAGAAGCAAGCCATTCATGGATAAAGGTTCTAGATTTCAGGAAGGCTGACTTTAATGAGATGGGTAGAAATCTTAAAAGAGCCCTAGCAGTGGAAGGTACAGGGGGAGATGTGGAAAAACAGTGGTCTAGATTCAAGAGAGTCTTAACAGAAGTAACCGGTCACTGTGTCAAAATGAATAGCAAGAGTAAAAGAAAGAAAAGGCCATTATGGTTCTCGAAGGTAGTAGCTGAGAAAGTAAGGGAAAAGGAAAAAAGCCTTCAGAAGATACAAGGAAACACAAAAGGATGAGGACAGAAAACAATATCTGGAGAAGCAGAGGGAATCTGGGAAAATAATTAGAAGGGCTAAAGCACAGACAAAGGAAGGTATAGCCCAGGCTGTTAAGAAAGGTGACAAAACCTTCTTCAGATACATTAGCGAGAGGAAAAAGACCAGAGGTGGGACTGTTAGGCAGAAGAAGAAGAAAGGAGGAGAAAGGGTGGAGAATGACCTAGAAAAGGCTGAGATACTGAACAAGTAATTTTGCTTAGTATTCACTAGGGAAGGGGAGGGTGAGGGATTGAGACTCAGTAAGAGAGGTATTCAGGGGAGGGAGGTAGTCACCAGCCCATTCACGGTGGAAAGAGCCCTAGAAGAACTCTGGGGGGGGGGGGATAAAAACAGATAAGACAATGGAGCCAGATGGAACACCCCCAGAGTACTACAGGAACTCAGGGAAGTGCTGGCAGAACCACTGGCTGCCCTTTTCAGTGCATCACTAGAGATGGGGGAGGTACCTGAGGACTGGAGGAGGGCAGATGTGGTCCCTCTCCACAAGAGTGGAAGCAGAGAGGAGGCAGGTAATTACAGGCCTATAAGCCTAACATCAGTAATGAGAAAACTAATGGAGTCCTTACTTAAGCAGAGGATTGTAGAGTTTCTGGAGGATAGCGGGGCACAGGCTCCAAGGCAGCATGAATTCTCAGTGGGAAGGTCTTGTCTGATGAGTCTTATAGACTTCTTTGACTGGGTAACCAGGGTGGTAGATCAAGGAGGGGTGGTGGATGTAGTCTGCCTGGATTTCAACAACGCATTTGGCACCGTCCCGCACTGGAGATTACTAAATAAATTGGGGAGCCTTGGAGTGGGTCCCATGGTGGTAAAGTGGGTTGGAAACTGGCTAAGGGACAGGACTCGGAGGGTGGTGGTAAATGGCATGAAATCTGAGGAGAGGGAGGTGACCAGCCGGGTGCCACGGGGCAGTGCTGGGGCCAGTCCTATTCAGTGTCTTCATTAGCAATATTGCAGAGCATCTGGAGGGAAAGATGTGCCTGTTCGCAGATGACACCAAGATCTGCAACAGAGTGGATACACTGGAGGGAGTGGAAAAAATGAGAAGGGACCTAAGCCTGTTAGAGTGGTCGGGTGTTTGACAGTTGAGTTTCAATGCTAAAAAGTGCAAGATCATGCACCTAGGTCACAGGAATCCAAGGGAGGAGTACCAGATGGGTGGAGAAATTCTGGCCACCACAAGTCAGAGGAGAGAGAAGTAGGGGTCATCATACCTGATGATCTGAAGGTGGCCAAACAGTGTGAAAAGGTGGTGGGGAGAGCAAACAAAATGTTGGGGTGCATAGGGAGGGGCATAACAAGCAGGAAAAAAGAGGTGGTGATGCCACTGTACAGATCACTGGGGAGGCTTCAGCTGGAGTACTGTGTCCAGTTCTGGAGACCACATCTCTGGAAGGACATTGACAAAATAGAGGCAGTCCAGAGAAGGGCAACGAAGATGGCACATGGACTGCACCAGAAGCCCTACGAGGAAAGACTTAAGGACCTTAATATCTATTCGCTGGAGGAAAGAAGGAGATCCAGATGAACCAGAGACCCCTGTTATCCTGTGACAACAGGTCCTTGCACAGTGGTAGAAGTACGGGGCACTGCTAACTGTTGATGTAGTGGGTACCAAATCTGCCAAGGCCATAGTGGAGCAATGAGGATGAGGGTTGCCTCCTCCATCTTCAGTTTGAGTAGTGTCCTCTGTATTAGAGGAAAGGGAGAGAAGGCATATAGAAGCATCCAGGCCCTGGAGCAAGCGTGCAAAAACATGGCAGTTTTGCATTGTGTGGGGATGCAAAAAGGTCCAACTCTGGGCAACCCCACCTTTCGAAAAAGGCTTCCACTACCGAGGTCAGCAGTTCCCATTCATGTATTCTAGACTATGACCTGTTTAACTTGTCTGCCCAGGTATTTTGGGCACCTAGAAGATGTACGGAAGAAAGTTCTAGGCTGTGTTCCAGAGACCAAAGCCACCTTTTTACTGCTTCCCAGCATAGTGGATATAAATGAGTCTCCTGTTTGTTGATGTAATGCATCACACTGACATTGTCAATCTGTATTAACAGCAGACCTGGTGTCAGATGCTTCTGAAATGCCTGGAGACTGTACAGGGCAGCTCTCATCTCCAGGCCATATATGTGTGAATTCTTCTCCACCTGGATCCAAATACCCTGTCTTTGGTAAGGGTCCAAGTGTGCCCTCTACCTGGATACTGAGGCATCTGAGATAGAATCTGTATTGGAGCTGGAATCAAAAATGGAATGCCCTTGAGCAAGTTGGTGCAGTCCATCCACCACATCAGTGCTTTTCTCAAAGAAGACATGTCTAGCACTTTGCTTGTCTAGTTTGTCAGTTGCTTGGTCCCACTAGACTCATAGGGATCCCTGTAGGATCCACATATGCAAGTGAGCCAGTGGCACTTTTACAGTGGCTGCTGCCATAAGGCCTATAAGGCATAGCAGAGTCTTGGCTGGGACATACTGACCGTGGTACACCAATTGTGCCTGAGCTGTAAGACATTCTGCTCTGTCCAGAGGCAGAAATGCACTGCCCTGAGTTGTGTCCAGTACTACCCCATGTACTGCAGTCTTTGACAGGGGTCAGTACTGACTTTGGTAAATTGACTGCCACCCCTAAATGGTCGAATAATTTCCAGATTCGAGTCAGGGTGTTCATTAGTTGACCCCTGGAATGTGCCTTTAATAGCCAGTCGTCCAGGTAGGGAAACTCACCCAGTCCTTCCCTGCAGAGGGCTGCTGCTACCACTGCTAAGCATTTGGTAAAGACCCGTGGTGCAGAGGATAAGCCAGAGGACAATACTCTGAACTGGTAGTGCTCCCCTTCCAGCATAAATCTCAGGTACTTTCTGTGAGGCTTCCTGATTCTGATATAAAGGTAAGCATCCTTTATATCCAGGGAGCATACTCAGTCCCCTGTTTGCAACAGGGAAATCAGAGTTTGCATACTAGACATCTACTTGAGAGTAGCACCACCGACCCTGTGATCACCGCCATGCCTGACTTTGTCATGCCTTTATAGAAACACGGAATCTGTTGGCAGATAAGGACCATACGGCCCATCTAGTCTGCCCATTTCTCTACTCACTGCTGCAGCCTCAGATCCTATTTGATAATGCAACTCTCCTGCTCTGCACATCTCCAGGATACCCTTATGTTTATCCCATACACGCTTGAACCTCCGTATTGTTTTCGCACCCACCACTTCTGCTGGACGGCTGTTCCACGGCTCCACCGCCCTTTCAGTGAAAAAGTACTTACTAACATTACCCCTGAGCCTTCCACCCTTCAGCCTCATATCCAATGTTCCCTTGTTCTTGTGCAGTTTTCTCTGAAATATGCTTTCCACCTGTACCCTGTTTATTCCCCTAAGGTATTTGAAAGTCTCTATCATATCTCCCCTCTCCCTTCTTTCCTCTGTGGTCCTTTTTTTTTTTTTTTGTTTTGTTTAGGTGATTTGTTTTATAACTGTGGGAGGTTATTGTCAAAACAGTGACTTCAGAGACTAGAGTATATTTGCTAGTGCTGGCTGGCAAACATGCTGTGGGGTGAACGTGAGAGGTGTTTTTTTTTTTTATTATTATTATTACTACTACTACTTTATGTATATTGGGTTAGCAGTGAACATACAAATGTTGATCTGGATGCAGTACATAAGGATTGAAAATACCACTGCCAGTGAAGGCGCCACCCCTCTTTATACATGCGGATAAAAACAAACTGACTCCATCAGTAAGATACATCTTTGGAGGATAACCTGTAAGGAGTAAAAAACATTAAAGAATGTTAACAGTATAAATGCCGTAGTGATGAGTCCATGAGCTGCATGAATAAGAACATAAGAAAATGGCCAGCAGAGGAAGACCTCTCGGTCTGTTGGGTTTGCTCATAATAATAAAGGTTGTTTCCGACTTTCAGTCTACATCTGTGCCCCCCCCCCCCGCCCCCCCGGATTTCTGGTCTTTCCCCTTACAAGGCCTCCTGACATTCCTTTATGCCCGTCCCAGGCTCTTTTGAAGGCTCCCCCTGACTTTGACTCCACCACTTCCTGTGGCAGCTCGTCCCATGCCATCACCACTCTTTCTGTAAAAAAGTGCTTCCTTATATCCCTCTTGAATCTACCCCCACCAGTTGAAGGCTGTGCCATCTGGTGCTGGTGGCCCTCCTATTGAATAGGCTCCCACAGTCCACTCTTAATTCCTGTCAAGTACTTTAACATCTCAATCATATCCCCCCCTCTGCCTTCTCTCCTCCAGAGTGTACATCCCCAGGTCCTCCAACCTCTCTGCATATGACCTATCCTGCATATATTTAGAACCATAATGACTCCATAAAGTTAACCAGTATCTGCTTTCTACAAGAGGAAATGAGGATTCATGCTTATTCCAGTGATGAATACCATACCCTAAAGGTATTATCCAGAAAGGGATTGAAGCTCTGCACTGTAGGTGCTTAGTCATGTATACTAGTAATAGATGGTACACTAAAACATAGAAATTACAAAAAGGGGGAGTTCAGAGCATAACAGTATCGCTCCAAATCCTCCAACCACCCACAGCTGGACAAAAAGGAACTAAGAAGCCTGCAGAAGTAAAAACATCCAGCCCCAACAAATTATAGAACAGAATATGAGAGCCTACAACACGGCCCACCTTGGAAAGCAGGAAATACAAATGGCAGTTGGTAAAGTTCAGATGTGTGCAGGGTCACACAGCCATCGAATATTAGGCAAACCTGAACTTTCTTCCCCTGCCAAGCAATACAGGTACCGCCATCGTCTTCTCCCTCGTCATCTGACTGAGATTGCTCATCGCTCCAGCAGCTAGGCGGGACATGGCATTGGGCCCACTTCAGAGCTTCACTGGGGTCAGAAACGTCAGAGGTGTTGTGTGAGAATTTATTGTGCATTCTGTTTGTTTTTTTAAACTTTATTTTTATTCAGTTTATGGTAAAACATTGCCAAATAAAAACAGTACATAGCTGTTATAAAACATCAGATATAACATTGATGTGTGTATTAGCGGACATTACAAGCAGCAAGTCGATACCACATAATGAGGGGTAATCTACAGATAGTCAGTTGTCCAAGCAATAATGTCCACAAAATCAGAAAAAGGATACACTGATGTAGCAGGACACTGGACCTTTCATAGCATATTCTGTGCCAAAATATTGTCTCTGAAAATAATTTCATCAGCTAGTATAGTAGCCTGTTGGCCCAGAAAAGCAATATGTACAATATCAACTGTTAATCACCTTACTGGAGAGAAACAATAGCCTCTTGCCACCCCTCCCATCCAAAATATAAAAATAAGTAACAGATTACAGCAATACTCCAGTGTAGAGCACAGATAAAACAGCAAACGGGGAATATTACAAACAGTAACTCAGGGCTAGCATTTAAGATGCCTAACCAGTGGGGACTTTAGAGTGCTCCAGTACGGAGCGTTTAACCTAAAAGCGATTAAGCACTTGTCCACCTCTATTAGAGAATGGCGCTAAGGAATCAAGGACTCTGTCGCCACTTTGAGGAGCCAAAAACAACTTCCTCATTATACAAAGTGTCCCAAAGACGAGAACACACCTATAATAATCAGAGACCAACTAATCCCCCTGCTAAGCATAACTTTTACAAACCCAGCTGCTAATCGTAATAATAGCTTTTACACACCCAGCATTAAAGTAGCAGAAGAACGTGATAAGGCACTAGATCAAGTGGAAAAAACAGCCACACAGACTAATCGGAAGTCCTCACTCTGGAGAGTCCCAATGTTGTTGATTCTCATTTGCAGTAAGAAAATCTTTTTATTTTGTCAAGTTTTGTTTGGACCTCCATCGGGTCATTAAACATAAGTATTTTCCTGCGTATGAAATTTTTAACCGAGCAGGCATTTGCAAAGAATGCATAATGCTAATGTCACAAAGTCGAGCCTGAACCTCATCAAAGTCTCTACAATTTTCCCTGGTGGAAAAGCTAAGATCCAGGTAACAATGAACCAATTTATTGCCCTCCAGAAGGAACAGAACATGGTCCCAAGCTTTGGTCAGAAGTTTGTCCTGCTGGTGGGAACCGCCAGTAGTCATCAACAAGGTCCGTGGATAGTTTGTGTTGTTGGGCTTTCTTCTTGGAGAGACTTGGTAAACTTGGAGCACAGAAATACTGTGTATGTCTCCAAACCACTGTTTGAAGAAGTCCTGGATATACTGTATAGGATTCTGGGCTTCTGACCCCTCGGGAAAAACCCAACAGACGCACATTCAGTGAACGGACAGCATTTTCCACACTCTTCAGTCAATAGCAAAGCAATTTGTTTTTCTTCACCAATCCATTCAACGCCGTAAAAGATTTTTAAACAGTTTCAGTTATAGCTTTTGTATCTGTCAAAACTTTCTCCACTTAAGTTTCTAAAAGGGTAACTCTTGTGTTAAAGGACTCAACTTTGCTAAATCCTTCACTGCTACTATAACTGCGTCATGGAGAACCTGAAGGGTGAGACCAGACTCTACTGTGTAAGTACTACTCTGCCTTCCTCTTGCTGGGGGTCCAGCCGGCGGAGGTTGCTTTCCCTTTCTGGGTCTGATGGTGGCTGATTTTTTGGTCTTCGTATATTTCTTGCTACTAAAGTTAGGTATTAAAATGAAGCACTCAACAAGCTCTTTCCGCTGGCACAGACTGTATCTGTTAAAATTGAGTATTACACTGAAATCAGATGGAATAAAGAGGCAATATTGTGGAGCTCTCTCCAGGGTCTCTCGCTTGGTCAGCTGCTAGCTGTGCCCCCCATTCCATTCATTTTCTTAAAAAACTTAATTTTAACTATTTCAGTTCCTTGGAACAATTCATTATGTTTTGCCGTACCAGGAGAAGTTGGGGGGAGCATGATCACTAAATCGGTTAAAATTTGAAATGTTCACAGAAAGATGGTAAGTTTTGTTGACTGGTAATATTGTGGAACATATATTTATTTAGATTTTGTTGACCGAGTAGGTACACTAGGCAAATGTCTATGTTCAAACAGACCTGGGAGAGTACAACATACAAAACATTAAAGAGAGTAATTTCAAGGCAGGGACAAAAAAGTGTCAAGTCCAGACAAAATGACAACAGATCAGTACATGGAGAACATTGTTAGATTAGGAGAAAAGTAATATACCAATAAAAGCACATACATTTAAAAAATATTGACAGAAAGATAGTTATAATAAATATCAGCAATCAACAGGAGACACATTAGGGGCAGGTGCACTAAGACACCTTCTAGTAAATGCATTATATTAAAAATAGAGCTAATTCATTCACTTTTATGTTGAAATCAGGTGCAATGTAGTGGTAGTGGAGGTGGTGGAAAACATGTGTGACCTGATTCTCTGTAATCTGTGCTATACCGAGTTTAAAAAAAAAAAAAAAAGGATATCAATATTTAAAAAAATCTACACTTGGGCCAGCCCAGTGGTGCTGAAGGTTGAGGCGCTGAATGCCACACCTCACACCACGACAGTGACCTGAGCTCAGGAGTGAACTCAGGCGGCCGGGGGGGGGGATGGGAAATGATCATAGCAGCCACTGGCCTGCTCTCATCTCCCAGATTGGGGAGGTGTAGTTCCTCACTCTCGGTTGACTCCCAGTGGAGGCCAGGTGTCAGAGCCAAGTTGAAGTCTGATGCAGTGTCGGGAAGGGTTGAAAGGATCACTCGGTTTTCGAGAACACGCATGCGCCTCCACACACGTGCACTTGGCGTGTTTGCCTTTGCTTTGGAGGACAGGAAAAACATGGAAAACCCAGTGCCTCTGTGGCCGTATGTGACAGCCCCCATCACTCTCAGACCCTGCTCCTTGTGGATTCCCACTAGTAAGATGATGGGAGGGGAGAGGCTGATGAGGTTGGGGTGGCAGGGCGCCCAACGAAAGGAGTAGGTTGCCAAAGAGGAGCAAACAGCTCTATTTAAAAAAAAATAATCCACAGTTGTATAGGGATTCGTGATGAGGCTAAGTACCAGGATGACCATGCATTGTGTTGCATTAATACATTGTCAGGTGACTAGTTTTAGCCAATAACCATTACATGATTGTTATACCCATTTTATAATGCTTAACACAACCCTTTTCTGGCTTTGTTTTCCAGGACACCGCTGAGTATGTTGCTTATGTCGCCAAAGACCCGGTGAATCAACGAGGTAGTACAGCTTCTGACTATAAATTGTCTTTTGCTTGATTATTCAAGAGAGGTCAATGTCTCCAAGCTGTGAATAGTGCTGTTTCAGATGTGGGGGAATGTAAGATCCTCTTTTCAGGGGAAATAGAGTAAAAAAACTGAGGGGTTGCCAGGGCAGCTTGGACATTGGTGGTTAGCTGGCCATGTTGTGGGCAGCATCTCAGGATTATACAAAATCACACATGCCCCCACAATGCAAAGCATCATGGGCTGCATATGCAAATCACCACAGAATGTTATGCTGGTTCAACTTTAAGCAGAATTACATGGTGCCGAAAGGCCTCTCACACAGTTTGCAAAGATTGCCCACTTGGGCGCCACTAATCACATTTCAGCCCTCATTTGGACTAAACAGGTTTCTTCCAGGGGGTAATGTAGCTTTCCTTTCAGCTTATTGGATCACTTGTGACCAGACACATTATTTTTTTTTTTATAGGGGGGATGGGGTTCAGATTGACAGGTTTTTGGGTGCTGAACTAATGCAGTTGCATTCACTTTGGGGTTGGAGCCAGTTTTAAACTAGAGTCTGCAGAGGTGCATTACCAGTACATGAATGCATTTGGCTAAAAAAGTAGTCCGCTTACGTCACTAAGGTTTAGTCAGTCAGAGACTAAGGAGCAGCATAGAGAATGAGCAAAGCCTTCGCTTCCGATTTTCACTCTATCAGGTTTAAAAATAAATGTTACTGTGTATTTTGCTTACTGCCATGCACTTTTTAATGTTTCCTTGTCTTTGTTATTCTGTTTTCCCCTCTGTCCTCCTCACCTTAAAGCAGCAGTGCATGTTACAGTGAAACTTGTAAACCAGGGTTTTATTTAACTCTAAAAATTGATTAGCGTTTTGCTCATAACATTTCTAAAACATTGTGAAAATGCATAGCACTTGCCTCACTGTGTTTAACAAACATAACACTTCTAGAAAACCTATATAAATGCTTTCTGTACAGTTAGTATTGTCCCAAGAAAAAACTGGTAATCAATTGTTTGAAGCCCTGCAAACCTATACTATTTTATTCCATTTTAGAGCATCTTTTTCTCCAGTATTGTAAGCCGGCGCCTGTTTTCTGATTTTGAGCCTGCTTTGGAATTCATTTTAGATTTAAAATAATAAAAAAAAGTGCCGCTTCAGCTCGCGCAGGTGCAGCAGCTACACTGCCACTTGTGGCACTGATGACCTGGCTTCAAGAGCAAGCCTGGTGTCTCGGAGGAACGATTGGGCTCCAGAAGGACTGCTCTCCTCACATGAGTTAGAGAATCAGACTTCCTGCTCAGGTGATTGTGCAATGGGAAATCTCAGAAGAATGGATCTCCCTTGATGCTGATATGCATCTTTGTGCAAGACTCACACATGTGGTGTGTCGGTGCACACTGGATTCTTGGGGGAGAAAAAGCAAATCCATCCCACTAGCAGGATGATGCACCTGCCAGAGGACCTCCATTTCCTGCTTGGCACAGCTCTACATGTGGATGTGGACATGGGAAGGGGGGGGCTCCCTACCCTGGCCCCACCATCTGTGGAGGATCAACAAAGCCAATAAACCTTGGGAACATTGGGTGACAGGGCTGGGTGAGCAGCAGAAGGGGACTGGGAGACAGTTCATGGGGACACACTACATATGGAGGAGGAGCGTGCCTTTTAATATGGATGTTCTTAGCTAGGGATTTAACTAGGCAACCAGAAGACATTGCAAGAAAGCTTTAGAGAACGTTCTGCTCATACAAGAAATGGAGAAGCAGGTTGCAGTGAAGGTGGCTTTACTATCGTCAAGCGCATCCATTCCCAGTTCATGTCTGACTGTTGATCTCCAAGATAGACGGTGGCCATCGCTAAGTCATCGAAGAAAAAGGATAATTGAAGTTGGTGGAAAAAACACTGCCATTTTGAAAAAGAGAAGCACAGAAAGGAAAAAGAAGCTTCTCCAGACCTTTCCCATTCACCTATCGGATAGGGTAAGTCTGCTGATAAAGGCAGTCCTAGGCTCCAGCCATGGACCCTCCCCTAGCTGTCTCTGATACCAAGGCCAGGGTCCAATGTCTGCTGATCCTCTCCACTCAGGGACTCGCAGCCTGTTCTGCCATCAGGCACTGTCCCATTGGTGACTCTGCTGTTGACCGCTCTGGGCTCTGTCAACACACAGGCATTGTATTAGACAATGTCATAGCTGTATCAGTGACTGTTGCCACTGCTGCTGTCGACGCCTGCCCCATTGGCGCCTCCAGCTAGCCTGTCATTGACTTCATCAACATTTCTGTTTTCTGTCCCTTCCATGGTTCCGGTCCCAGAATGGCCACTGTCAATTGGACTTCCGTTGTCTGCTCCTCCTTGACAACAAACTGGAATATAATCCAGAATACATGGAGGAGGAGGAGGAGACAGCCATGGAAGAGGAGGATGGGATTATAGATGTGGTTGGCTCAAGTGCCACTCTATCTTCTAGCTCAGAGGAGAGTGTGAAAGGCACACCTAGATCTCCCCCAGAGGATGCCTCTTCTCAAGCCTTCCAGGTTCAGGCTAAACTGGGGTTCCAAGCTGAGGTTTCAGCCTCTCCTACAGTGATTATTCATCCAGTGCATTCTGCTCTTGAGAATGCCACTTTGACAACCTGGCAGAGGCCTGCACAACTGCCTGCAGTTCCCATGAAGGCAGATAGACAATATCTTGCCCCTACTGCAAAGCCATATCATTCTTCACAGCCTGAAACGGATTCTGGTGATAAGGGATTCTCATGGTAGACCTAATACTCCAAAGCACATGAGCTGGATGGGGGTGGGAAAAGAGGACTTTTGCCTTTGCTTCCCTAGGCCTAAGAATTGCAAACTATCAGGCATATATGATTAAATATCAGCACTGCCTTTACAATGGGCACTCTGGTGGAAAAACTGCTTGAGGGCCACGACAAAACAATGGCTCAAGCAAACAGTAGTTTTTCCTGGTAAAGCAAACAGACAGATAAATAGCTAATTGCCGAGAGGCAAGTGAGAACCTACTCAGATCCGCATATAATGCTTCTGATGCTGCAGTGTGGGCTGCTGCATCTAGGATTTGCATTCGTCGCCACTCTTGGCTTACGGCGCATGTTTTTTCCTCTGATGTGCAACGACCATTCAAACAACATGAAGTCTTGCTATATTATAGACATTAGCAGCAGTTTGTTCCAGCTCTAGAACTGCCCCGGAGTGAAATGGTTAAAACCATTCCAAAATAGAATTTTGGCACGAGAGCAGCTCTATCTGTGTCATTTCAAACTTGAACTGTCAGATTCTTTACTCCGCCTCAGTGAACAGTCGCTCGGAGATTTCTCCTTCTGCTCGGTTCATTTCTCGTTTAAAAGTGTTTTCTCGGTTGGATTTAACCGAGAATAGTTTTATTTTAACCGCAAAACCGTTCGGTTCAAGCTCTATCTGTGGTAACCGTAAGTAAATGAAGGTTTTGTCTGTGTGGAACTTGTAAGTTATCGGTTCGGTTTTGAACCGATCAGTGGGTTTAAAACTCATTTAAAACTAAAAGTTACTATTTTAGAGTGCGGTTCCCGGTTCTTATCGGTTCTAAAAAAATGGATTTATTACGGTTTTTTCCAATACCCGTGACACGGTTAGGAACCAATAAGGGTGTCTTGCCTGGCACTGCTGCTAAAGGGCAAGTTTTTAGTTAGGCTGGCATTGTGTCTGAGAACCCAAAGAAAAACCAGGCCCACTGGTTTCAACACTGTGATGTTTGTGGGAAGTCTTTGCCAAGGCTGACCCACACCACATGTGTTTATTGTCTGGGGTTTGACCACTCCAGTCAGACTGCCAGGTATGAAGAATTTCCTGCAGCCACCCTGGAAAAAGATTGGGCAGGCTCAGGGAACGAGGGGCCAAAAGTCCGCTGACCCGATGAATAGCCCGGTTCGTGCCAACCGAACAGAGGGCACTCCCTCTGACCAGGGCCAGACTTCCTCGGGCAAAAGAAAAGCTGGTTCTGAGGAACCAATTCCAGTAAAGAAAACAAGAAAATCAGCAGGTCTGGAGTCCAAAATTCCTTCTCCAACTGCTGCAGAGATAGCAAAAGCCATACAAATTGTCCAGTCACTGTCTCAGGGTCCGTCCGAACCACCACTATCTGGTAAAAGGTCGGTTCGTCCGGTCCCAGTGGTTCAGGATTATGATATTGAGGAATTTTATGAACCAGAGGAGGGGGAGGAGGATTATGAACAGTATGAATGTGGCTGGGAAGGTCTGGGTGTGCCCATTGAACCGACATCTCCCCAGACAGACCTTTAGAATCTCTCCCTATGCTGTCTGAGTCCCCATCTCATTTTATGTTTTATAAAAAAGTTGCTGAAACCCTCCAGCTTCCTTTAGAAGAGGCTGTGGATGAGCAAGAGGAGCCTGATTTTGTAGAAATGATGGATATTCCAGAGTCTAGGAGATTGTCTATTCCTTTACATAAGTCTTTTAGGAAACAAACAATTAAAATTTTAAAAGCTCCTAATTCTGTGTCTCCTGTAGATAAAAAGATGGACAGAAGGTATACATTGTCAGGCCCTGATACAGAATTCCTTTCTCAGCAATGCAGTCATGTTAGTAGTTCAGGCTGCCGCCTGTGATAAAGCTAATATTCCTTGGCTTCACATCCTCCTGACAAGGATTCCAGGAAGATTGATGCCATGGCAAAAAAAGTATATGGCAGCCTCTCTGGGACTCAGGCAAGCAAATTATATGGCTTATGTAGCTAGGTATCAGAAATCTAGATGGGATACTGTTATGCATTGGCCAAGCAGGCCCATGGCCAGCTGGCTAGTGAACTAGAACAGGTGGCTGCTGATGGCATTGAAGCCTCTAAGGTTCAGTTTCATGCTGCTGTGGATGTTAATGATGTTTCCTCTAGGGTCATGGCCACATCTGTAGCTTTTCGTGGGTTGGCCTGGCTCAGGTGTACTAGTTTGTCACAGGATACCCAGACTAAGGCTATGGATCTTCCTGTGGTGAAATTCTCTGTTTGGAGAGCAGACAGAGAATTACATGAAGAAGATGGATGAATATAGGACTACCTACAAGAGTGCAGGAGCTGGGGTGGCAGGCCACTCCTCAAGCATGCCCCAGGGGGTGAGGCCTTTTCACAGGCCTTTCTACCAGACTCAGGCCTCCTCTGCCTATGCTCGGAGGGGCTTCTTCAGAGGCAGGGCAGACGAGGGGTGGGCAGACCTGCTCCCACCCCCAGCCTAAAGCTCCTGCAAACAGGCACCCTGATGGGGTGCCCAGGGCCGATTCTCCTGTACCAGTGGGGGGCAGGCTGGCTTACTTCAGTCAGAATTGGGCTTCTTTAACCTCAGACAAGTGGGTTCTGGAAGTAGTAAGCCAGGGTCTGGTTCTCAGCTTCAAAAAGTTTCCCAAGTTGAGAAGCAGACTTTTTCTACCTGCAAGTGCTTCAGAGACCCTCGCTCTGGAAACAGAGGTCTCATCCCTGTTAGCTCTCAGAGCAGTAGAAAGGGTTCCTCCCCCCTGCATCAGGGCAGGGGTCTGTATTCCAGATACTTCCTTACCCCAAAAAAGACAGGAGAATGGTGGCCCATTTTAGATCTCAGATATCTGAACAAGCATCTTTTGAAACCAAAGTTCAAAATGGTAACTCTGGCAATGATTTTACCTTCCCTAAGGCCAGGGGACTGGCTAGCCTCCCTGGACCTCAAGGATGCCTATTTCCATGTCCTAATCAGAAGATCCCATCGAAAGTACCTCAGATTCGAACTGCCCTCAGGTCATTACCAGTTCAGAGCAATGCCCTTCGGCCTTACCTCTGCTCCAAGGGTATTCACAAAGTGTCTAGCAGTGGCAGTGGCCCACTTAAGGAGGCAGAGGATTGCTGTTTTTCCCTATCTAGACGACTGGCTCATTGTAGGCCAGTCCCCAGAACAGGTAAAATCTCACCTGCAGGTCACCCAGCAGCTTCTCACCTCCCTGGGTTTTCTGCTAAACCTACCAAAGTCTGTTCTGGAACCAGTCCAGGTACTCACCTTTATAGGGGCAGAATTGGACACAAAGCTAGCCAGAGCCTTTCTTCCCCCCAGAAAGGGTAAGGAATTTAGTGGCTCTGGCCTCTTCCTTCACTCTGCAGGTCTCTCGACCAGCAAGACACTTTCTGCAGCTCCTGGGGCACATGGCTGCATCCACAGCTGTTGTGCAGGGAGCCAGATTTCAGATGAGAGACATTCAGTTTCACTTGAGAAACTTTTGGTCTCAGAGAAGAGACCCCCTTTCCAAGTTGGTCCCAGTGACTCGAACCTTGATCCTAGCTCTCCAGTGGTGGCAGGATCAGAGCAATTTAAGAGCGGGGTTCCCCTTCATTTCCCCTTCTCACGACTTGACTCTCACTACAGATGCTTCCCTTCTGGGTTGGGGAGCCCACATGGGCGACTCTTTCCACTCAGGGAGTTTGGTCCCCAGGAATCTGTGCTCCACATCAATTTGCTGGAACTCAGAGCTGTCTTTTAGCTCTTCAAGCTTTTTCTGCATCTGTCCACGACAAGGTGATACAAGTCAGAACAGACAACACCACAACAATGTGGTACATCAACAAACAGGGGCACTCTGTCTTGCCTTGTGCACCGAGGCAATGAAGTTGTGGTCTCTGGCCTATTCCCTGAACACTTCCCTCATAGCAGTTCATCTTCAGGGAAGGACAATGTCCTAGCGGATGCCCTCAGCAGGATTTCCCAGGGCCATCACGAATGGTCCCTGCATCCTCAAGTGCTGGGGATAGTTTTGCCAGGTGGGCATCCCTCAGATAGATCTTTTGCAGCCCCAGACAATCACAAACTTCCTCTGTTCTGTTGCAGGCCTCCAGTGCTGGGCTCAGTTCCCTGGATGCCCTTCTTCTGGATTGGGAGGGATTCCTCTATGCTTTCCCCCCCTTTCCTCTCCTATTCAAAGTACTAGTCAAAATCAGATCTCAGCCTTGCAGGGTGATTCTGATTGCCCCGGATTGGGCCAGGCAGCCCTGGTACCCACTCCTTCTGTCTCTGACAGTCCATCTTCCCCTGTGCCTCCCCAGGAATCACAATCTGTTGACTTGTGCCCAGGGAAGGGTTTGGTATCCGGACCTCAAATCCCTCAACCTCAAGGCCTGGCTCTTTTGCTGATTTACACCTCTCTCAGGGTGTTCTTGAGATCCTAAAGGCTTCCAGAAAGCCTTCCACTAGGGCTACTTATAGTTCTAAATGGAAAAGGTTTTCCATTTGGTGTGCTGGGAAAAATATTTCCCCAGAATCTGCTGAATTGCCCATTTTGTTAGATTACATGGTACATCTTAATTCCTTGGGTCTCAGACCAGCTACCCTGAGAGTTCATTTGGCAGCTGTGTCTGCTTTTGTGTCAGCAGGAAAGTCATCCCCTCTTTCCTCTCATCCTGTGTTTTCCAAGTTTTTTAAGGGATTACTCCATACTAATCCTCCCTTTCGGGAACCGGCCCCTGCTTGGGACCTTAATGTTTGCATTGCCCAGTTAATGCAACCCCCTTTTGAACCTCTGTCTTCTGCAGAGCTTAAGTACCTAACTTGGAAAACTGTTTTTCTAGTGGCTATCACTTCTGCCAGACGTATAAGTGAATTGCAAGCCTTGTCAGTGGAGACTGACTTTATTTCTTTCCACAGGGATAAGGTAGTCCTTAGGACTAATAGGAAGTTTTGCCTAAGGTGGTTTCAGATTTCCATCTTAATCAATCTATCTCCCTTCCAGTATTTTTCACTGATCACTCCTCTCGGGTGAGAGGAGGTTGCACAGCCTGGATGTTAAGAGAGCTCTTAGTTATTATATAGAGCGTACTAAAGGTCAGCAGGTTCGAATCCCTCCAACTTTTCCTTACTTATGGTGAAGTTGGGAAAGGCAAACCTGCCACTAAGAGATCAATAGCCAGGTGGATTGTCTCGTATCCAATTTTGTTATCAGAAAGTGGGCAGAGCCCCACGGTTTGAGGCTCATTCACCAGGGTACAGCTGCGCCTCTAGCTGCTGCCAGAGATATCCCTTATTAGAGATTTGCCAGGCTGCTACTTGGAAACCGGTACACACTTTTACCAAGCATTACTCCCTGGATATCCAGGCCAGGAGAGATGCTCGGTTTGGCACAGCTGTTCTTCAGAGCCTATTCCCTAAGTAGGTTCTGCCCCTCCTCCATGGAGGTACTGCTGTGTATTCTGTTAATGTCTATAATATAGCAAGACTTCATGTTGTTTGAAGAAAAATTACTCACCTTAGTAATGTTGTTTCTTCTAATGGAGTCTTGCTATATTATAGACCTCCCCAACCTGCCCTCTCAGAACCTCTACTTGGTGGGAGTGCGGCAACTTAGTGTGGGCACTACTTATGTCCTGTTAGCATTTTGTCCCTTTGGGACTTTGGGGGTGTGTGTATGCAGGTGTGTGTTTTATTATACTTATGTTCCATTTTCATATTATTAGAATGGTGTTAGTATTTCTGGTCCCCTGACTTGAGTCTTGGGTGTGTGGGACCATCAATGGTTGTTATTATTTAGGTAGCCATTTGGCTAGTGTAGGTTACAGCTTCCACACAGACCTTAGTGAGTTTGGCTCAGTAAAGATCTGACAGTTCAAGTTTGAAATGACACAGATAGAGCTGCTCTCGTGCCAAAATTCTATTTTGGAATGGTTTTAACCATTTCACTCCGGGGCAGTTCTAGAGCTGGAACAAACTGCTGCTAATGTCTATAATATAGCAAGACTCCATTAGAAGAAACAACATTATTAAGGTGAGTAATTTTTTCTTGATGAATGCTCCTTTTGGGGGAGCAACTATTTGGAAATAACGCTGAAAATACTTTGCGAGATCTGCAAACATTTAGAATGACTCTCATATCCATCTATACTTTGAACCCCAATGTGTAGGGGTTGTGGTTCTTTTCGTAGGCCATATGCCCTTCCTGGCTATTCAAGGTGCCCTAGCTGCAACTCCCGGAGAGCTCAGCCCTTCACTTCCCAGGCCACAGACTTTTTTTTTTTTTTTTATTTAGTTTATTTTATAATATGATATAAAAATCAAAACATGATTAAGATGTATCAAGAAAATTACATCCTTTAAACCTACAGTCCTAGAAGAGAAAAAAAAAATCAAGAGCATCCCAAGAGATAAAAGCCAAGAGAGATATTCATCATAGTGACCCACCCACCCTCCCTAACCCCCAATTGTGTGCTGTGGTATAAGTATCATACCTCTTATAAAATGTAACACATTACAGACAGGATAAGATAATGGGTCATGTCAAAAAAATAGAGAGGGAAATAAATAGGGATAGATTAAAAAAAAAAAAAAAAAACAAGGCCACAAACTTACCCCCAGGTGCCCATGCCAGACTTACCGAAGGTCAGACAACTGCCAGCACTCTGGCCACCCCTGAAGCCTTTTGACTCCCTTCCCTTTCCTCCAGCCTCACTGCCTCAGATTCTGGTGGGAGGCCGAATCTCTCTTTTTCTGCTAAAGTGGAGGGAGATCACTACAGATGCTTGGGTACTAGAGGTGGTTCAGCATGGACATGCCATAGAGCTCTTTACTGTGCTTCCAGTTACCCCACACCCCACCAGACAGATACTCTCTGGGATATCTTGCCCCTCTGCTGAATGAGGTTCAATCCCTCCTCTGCAAAAGGGCTGTGGAATTAGTCCCGGCTGCAGAAATAAATTGAGGCTTTTACTGCAGGTACTTTCTGGTTCCAAAGGGACTGGGGATTTAAGGCCAGTACTAGACTTTAGGGGGTCTGAACTTGTTCATAGAATACAAAAAGTTCACGATGGTCTCCCTGCATCTCTGCTGCCTCCACTATTAAGAGGGGACTGGATAATTGCTTTAGACATAAAGGATTCCTACCTTCACGACTTCACGTCAGGGTCCGAAGGTTGCACAGAAAATATCTGTTGTTTCATGCTTCAGGGCTCACACTACCAATTTCATGTTTTGCCATTTGGGATATGCACTGCACTGTGTGTCTTTAACAAAGTATTTACAGTGGTGGCAGCAGTCCTCTGCAGTGAGGGTCTGCATGTCTTCCCTTACATAGACGATTGGCTGTTAAAGGCCCCGTCTTGAGAAGAGACTGTATACACACTGTTTCAGACCTGGCAATTGTTCAACCAACTGGGCATTCTGGTCAACAAGCCAAAGTCAGTCCTCACCCCGACAGAGGCTGCAATACATAGGAGCCATGTTGAACACAAGTCTCTGTCAGGCATTTCTACCCTCAGACCGTGCCACGGCACTAGTGGCACAGCCATAGCTGGTTACTACCTTCAGTGACTATGTGTCAACCTGATGTCTCATAAGACAGCTATAAAGGGCCTAACCTCCCCTGGGCACTTTAAAACTGCCCTAAATAATACCTTTCCAGTAAATTAGCCTGCATCTGCTCCTAACTTCACATCAGTACCCCTAGAATTGCGCCAGCCTCGCCTCACCCCTCTACTAAACCCACACTCTACCCTTAGGATTATCCCCTATGCACTTGTTAACTTGACAATGCTCCTCTAAGCCGCTGACTGCATCTGTTCACAATTGTTAGTAACTCAAACTTTATTTCAAATTGTCTTGCTTGTATCCTCTCATAGGCTATTTGTACCTTTGCTATGGTTATAACTTAGTATCCTTTCACTGTTTATCTGTAACATTGTTGTTTAACGTAACTGTGTACCAACATTGCCAGTGCACCATACAATTGACATAGAAACTTTGTAAGCGAGCATTGCTCAAAGGTGCATTTCCAAATCAATAATAAATAAATAAAATAAGACTGATTGGCCTGACGGCTGCTGCCACCCTGACAGTTCAACTGGCACACCTCCATATGAGGATCCCACAGTGGGCTCAGCACTTAGGTAAGTTGAAGCACCTCATACAGGTCACTCCTCCTCGCTGTTGTTCCCTACTCTGGTGACTGGACCTGGTGACTGGACCACTGTAGCCTAGAGTAAGGGTCTCCATTCCTGTGGCAGTTCCCCCTGCTGGTGATGACCACAGACACCTCAGGCATGGGTTTGGATGCTCATACGAGCCCCTTCAGAACTCGAGGCCAGTGGGGCCCTTTGGATACAGTGCTTCACAGCAACACCCTGGAGATGAGGGCTGTTCTTCGTGGCTGCAATCTTCGCCACCCTCCTTTCAGGGAATCGGCTGTTGATTTGCATAGACAGTATGTCAGTGGTGTACTACATCAGTTGGCAAGGTGGAGTTTATTCATACGATGTCTGCAGAGAAGCAATGAGAGTTTGGTACTAGGTGGTGGAACACAACATATTTCTGTCTGCAGTGTTGCTCTCCATGACCCTGAATGCAGTTGTGGATCACCTTAATCGATTCAGTGTGCTCTCCCACAAATGGGAACTCTTAGACTCTGTTTTGGATGATCTCTTAGAAAAATGGGGTCATCCGGTCATTAACCTGTTTGCATTTCCATACAATGCAGAACAGCACTAGGTCAGAATAGAGAAAAATTACAATAGTGTGGTCAACAACCACGCAACCAAAACAGCGAAAGTCACAATAGCACTCAACAAAAAACACTGAATGCCACAATAGCGCCAAACAAACTAAACTGCCTACACTGTATGTTTGCAGGGGACTCTGCCCTCCCAAGCACACCCCATTACATGGGGGCTTCGCCCCCGAACCCCCATCTCTAACTAATCCCCTCTGGGGGAGAGGCAACTCAGAGAAAGGGAGAAAAATTAGGAGGGAGAATCAGGGAACCGTGCAGGACAACCGGAGGTTGGGGGGCGCACAGTACCCACAAAAGTTGGGAGGAGGATGACACACACACACACACACATACACACACACAAAAAAAGTCCCAGGACAAAAAAATAAATGAAACAAGAAAACAAGGGTAAGTCGTGATCGGGAATCAAACCCCGGCCCGTCAACATTCTGCCGCCCTCCGCTGCCTGTGGCACTACCGTCTACGTCACGGCAGCTGCTCGGCGGCAGACTGCCCGACACACCCTTTATACTGTTTCTCCAGACAGCAGCAAACAGCTACAGGAATGGCACTAACTTTACATGTACTATATTATCCCTGTCGCTGTTTTCATTTTCGCTATTTTGACATCATGGTTCTCAACCGTGCGATTCAGGTTTCGCTATTCTTACCTGGTACATGCAGAACTACTGCATTTCTGATCTCTCACCCAAGGGCCTGGTGTTTTTTGGTGAAACGCGTTGTCCCTGTCTTGGAAAGGGAGGTTTCTGTATGCTTTTCCTGTATTCCCTCTAGTACAGAGGGTTTTGGTAAAGCTGCATATCGAGCATGCCACACTGATTCTGGTGGCTCCTCACTGACCCAGACAGATTTTAATTTCTGTTTCTCCAGCAGCTGGCAGTGGAACCTCCTGTCCACTCCCCATGCAAGTTGGACTTTCGACATAGGAGCAGGGGGCTTTGATGCACCTGGATCTTCAGTCCCTGCACCTTCACACATGGGTTCTGAGGACATAGAGCTCTCCCGCTTCTAGGTTTCCCCGGCAGTGGCTTTGTTTTCTTGGCTACTAGAAAGCTGTCTACCTGGTACACTTAGTCGCAGAAATGGAAATGTTTTATTGTCCGGTGTACTGGGCATGCTGTGAATCCCTTTACCTGTCCAATTTCTAAAGTACTTGACTACCTCTTGACCCTGAAGGACTCAGGACTAGGGTGTTCCTGCGTAAAGGTCCACATGGCCACTATAAGTTTTTCATGCCCTGACAGAGGGCAAGACTATGGCCCAGATGGAGGTTTCCTGTAGATTCCTAAGGGGTATTGTCCTTCTGCACTCATCGGTCTGAGATCTGGTTCCAGTGTGAGATTTTAATTTGGTCCAAGATGCCCTCTCTGTGCCTCCCTGTGAGCCTGCGGCTGCTTGTGAGCTGGGCTTCTTCTCTTGGAAGAGACTGTCTCTAGTGGCAGTGACATCTGCTAGATGCATCTCTGAAGTGCAGGCTGTGGTTGCAGATTGTTTATTTATTTATTTACCTTTTATTGAGTCAGACATTGTGACAGAAAGGAACCAGTATGATGCTCTACATGTATTCAGTATCACATCTTAGACAGCAAAAACATCTGGCATAAAGAAAAATAGAATATGGAACACACATTTATTACTCTTATTACAGTTCTCCATTTATTATTTTTCACAGGGACAGTGTTACTGCACTGACCGATCCTCGTTTTCTTCTGAAGTTTATACCTGACAGATGGTAGTGCAGGGTATACGTGACTGGTAGTTGGAATCATTGGGGTGTGCCTATGGGCTGGCTGCATCAGGCTTCATTGGTAGCCAGTCTAGATGCATGCTTCTGGAAGGGTGCAGGGGAAAACAGGAAAGTTGAGCGCACAGTCTCAGACAGATGAAGCTCCTACAGCAGCTCGCTGTCACACCGGATCCAGGCTGCAGCCCTCCACGGGTAGACCCACATCTTTACCTCTGTCCCGGATGGACTGTGGGTAAGAAATGCTGAAGTGGCTGAAGGTGTATCTGGCCTCATGGGGTAAGCTGGGGGGGCAGCAAGGGTGTGTTGTGGGTGGATGTGGGACAGGGAGTAAGTTGCAGCAAGGTTTTGGGTAGAAAGGAAGCTCGCTTGAGGCAGCTGAAGGAGGTCTTGACCTGTGGCTCTGAAGGAGCTCAAACAGTATTTGAAAAATAAATAAATAAATCCCCCTTCCAAACAAATGTATGTTGTACTTTTTTAAATGACACTGTTGTACAAATAATTCTTTAAATGTTTGTGCTGGGGGGGGGGGGTGCACAGAGTACGATTTGATTGTTCTCAATTCTTTTTCAGCGTGTCATATTTTGGAGTGCCCTGAGGGACTGGCCCAGGATGTGATCAGCACAATAGGGCAGGCCTTTGAGCTGCGGTTCAAGCAGTACTTAAAGAATCCACCAAAACTCATAACCCTGCAGGACAGGTAAGGGGCTGGAGCAACAGAAAGGTGTGTGTTTATAACATGAAGGACAGAACTAAGGATTACAAAAACTAAGTACAGGGTGCAGATTAATTAATGATCACCGATTAAAGCACTGACATATGCGTAACATACATGGTTCTAGGGACATGGATATGTTGTTCATCCACACTCATTGGCAGTATCCTTGCCGCTTTAAATCTTGCCGGAAGGTCTTCAAGCTTGCTCCTCCCACCCACCCGGGTGGTATAACTCTCGGCTCCGCCCCATGACGCCAGATCTTCCTTACCGCTTAGAAGCTCAGGTTCCCTCCTTAACGCTCTGCGTTTCGCGACTGGTTCCTATTTCTCCGTTTGGATTTAAAAATAATATTTTGCAAAAGACTTCAGTCTTGATCCCTCGCGCCGCGATGGATAATCGACTCGGATTTCGGAGATGCCCATGCGGGCAGAAGATGTCTCGGACGGATCCACACTCCACGTGGTGTCTACTGCTTAGGCCTTGAGCACGACCCGCAGGCTTGCGACCTGTGCTCATCTTTCTCGCCTACGTCCCTCGAAGACCGTGTGCCCGATTGCAACTGGGCTGCCCCGAGAAGCGTTTCCCTCCGGTGAAGTCCAAGGAGGCTCGGTTGGCGGTGTCCGCGGGCGGCGGCTCGGGCGGATCAGCTCGAGCGGATGGTCGCCCTCGAAGAGGAGGCGGCGCGGGCCGATTCTTCCTCGGCCGCGGCATTTATCCCGCTCTCTCTGGGTTCTTCCTACACGGCTTCCTTTAAGGAGCTTTGTCTGTCCCTCTCCACTAAAGGAGAAGGGCCTGCGTCTGCTGGACCTTTTTCGGTCCAAAAGAGGGACAAGGGTAAGTCCTCCGTCGACGCTCTTGGGGCGGGAAAGGTCCCTCTCCCCGGGCCGTCGACCGTCGGCTTCGGTCGACCGCTCGGCTTCGGCCACTGGCCTCACGGTGTCCCCGTCAGGTCAGTTGACCGAGACTCCCACTGATGAAGTCGAGATTTTTCTCGACCCATTGGACGGGCTGTCGCCTTTAGCAGCCGAGATTCCCTTCTCCCCGGTTCCCCCGGGAGGAGTTGAGGATCCCGTGGGCTCGCCTGTGCCTCCGGTTCCGGAGCCCTCGGATGGACCTTCCGAGCCGAAGGGAGTGCCGGTTCTGGCCGACACCTCCTCGCACCGACCCCGGAAATTCCGGGACTCTCGGTCTCGGTCTCGGACCTCTTCGCGGTCCAGCCGTTCCCACCGTCATAGGCGGTCTCGGTCTCGGCACCGCGGTAAGCGGCGGGGCCGCTGGCCCTCGCCTCCTCCTCGGATGAGGGAGGCTTCGCAGAATTACGCCGACGGCACGAGGACCTTATGTTGCAACAGCTCCTCCTGCCGAACAGCCGACCCGCGCCTTCCCCGGCCATTATGGTTGTCACCGAACGGCCGACACAACCCCCGACTTGTCCGAGGAGCTTATACCCAGGCCGTTGTTCGCCAAAACCAGCTGCTCCACGATTCGGTGGAACCTCCGCCCTCCACAGCCACCGTTGGGGCTCCGACCAAGAATTCTCGGTCAGGCTAAGGATTTCACCATCGGCTGTCAGTTACCCTCACTCCCGACCGACCTCGGCAGGTGAAGGTGGCTCAGGCCAGAGGCAGCTCTTCGAGACTCTTCCGAGTCCGAAGATGATTCCTCCTTCTTCTCCAAGCGACTGGACTTGGAGTCTTCAGGAGGTCAGCCAATGGGCGATAGCCCGTCGTCCTTCTAGGACTGCTTGGCTCATCTCGGAGTCTACCGGGATGGAGCTCAACCGCGTTCCAAGCGGGCCAGGTATCCCTCACGGAGATTCTGGACCGAGGGGATTCTCCGGCGGAGGCTTTCCGGTGGCCGAGGCCATAGTGGGTCCAGCACTGGAACTTTGGCAGCGCCTGCTTCCTGCCCTGCGCCTCGGCCAGGATGGCCAGGAAGTTGCGGTCCCACTGTTCCTTGTCCGTTTTTGAACACCCTCTGCTGAGGGGTTGGTTACCGACAGCGTTCCGCGCCCGCAACGCCCAGGGATGTGGACAAACCTCCTGACAAGGAGTCCAAGAAATTGGACTATGTCGGGCGGAAAGTCTACGCTGCGTCCTCTCTCGGCCTTCGTCAGGCCAGTTCGGCCGTCCTCATGGCACATTTTTCTCATGCCCTGTTGGGCTCCCTGGATGAGGTCATCCCTCATCTTCCCGCCCGATCTGCAGACTACGGTTAAGCAGGTGCGGGACCAGGGCAGGGCAGTGGCCAAACAGCAGCTCAGACTGCTTTGGATGTAGGGGACTCATGTGCCAGATCGGGTGGCGGCGCAGTGGCTATCGTCGTGGGCTTGGCTGAGGATATCCACCTTACTTCGGATACCCAGCACAAGTTGGCGGATGTTCCCTTTTGGGACTGACCTCTTGGCCCTGGGGTGGAAGGTCACCTGCAGAGGATCGAGAAGTCCAATGCCACCTTGACTCGGTCTCTTCCGCTCAGAAGGACAAAGGCGCGAAACCACAGCCTAAGCCCTTTCGTCCTTCTGGCCCCTGGCGCCTGCCCAGCAACGTCAGGGCCAGCAGGCTCGGCCTGGCATCCCAAACCCAAGCCGCCGCTTCCTCTAACAGGAGGCAGGGAGGAAAGGGCCCAGGAGGTCCCTCGGCGGTCCTCCTCCAAGCCTGCCCAGTGACGGGCTGAGGGGTGCCGCCCCATCCCGTCCTGCCCCCTGGGTCCCCCCGTGGGGGGACGGCTCCGGCACTTCCGTTCCGCCTGGTCCGCTGTTACCACGGACAGGTGGGTCTTGGAGGTGGTGGGAAGAGGCCTGCCTCTGGAATTCGAGCAGGCACCACCCTTCAGAGCCGTCGCCCCTCGGGGGGCTTCGGGATCCCCAGCCTCACTGGCGGCTCGTCGAGCCGACATCACTCTCCTCCTCCAGAAGGAGGTGGTAAGAGAGGTGGTGGACCCTCCTTCAGACCCAGGGTTTGTGTCCAGGTACTTCCTGGTTCGGAAACGGACGGGGGGCTGGCGCCCCATTCTCGACCTACACGACCTAAACAAGTTCCTAAGGTCTCGAACCTTCAGGATGGTCACTCTGGCTCAGATAATACCATCCTTGGAGCAGCGGGTGTTCTGCTCTCTGGACTTGCAGGACGCGTTTCTCCCCTATCCGTCCTGCTCACCAGAGATTCCTTCGCTTCCGGAAAGGAAGGATCTCTCTTCGAGTTCCAAGCCATGCCCTTCGCTTGTCTCCAGCTCCCAGGGTCTTCACCAAATGCATGGCAGTGGTGACAGCATTCTGGCCGAGGGGTCCGGTGTACCCTTACCTGGACGACTGGCTGATAGCAGCTCCCTCCAGGAAGGAGGCGGAGTGTCCAGAGATCTGGCCCTCCAGGTCTGCTCTCAACTGGGCCTCCTTATCAACGAGGCCAAGTCGGAACTCGAGCGAAGCAGGTGATTTTATTCATCGGGCGCAGCTCGACTCTCTTGAGCCAGCGCGGCTCCCGGACAGGGCGAGGTTCTTTCCTCCTTTGCCCGATCATTTCTGGTTGGGCAATTGCGCCTGCCCGGGACTTCCGCGCTCCTGGGTCTCATGGCGGCCTGTACCAGCGTGTCCGTTGGGCCCGCTGGAACATGTCCCCTTCAGTGGGGACTGGCCAGCCAGTGGTCACGACGCTGCATCCCTTGGACCAGCTTGTGCCGGTGACACAGGATGTGGAATGCTCTCAGTGGTGGACCGTTCCAGATCATTTGCAGGAGGGCATCCCGTTCGTCCGCCCGAGCCGACGGTCTCTCTGTCGACCCGGTGCCTCTCTGATGGGTTGGGGTGCCCATCTGGGGAACACGGGCTCATGGCCTCTGGTCCCCGGGAGTCCCGATGCCACATCAACCTGCTGGAGCTCCGGCGGTCCGCCTAGCTTCCACCGCCTTTGCTCCGATTCCTCCGGGGTCAAGTGGTCCGAGTCCAGACGGACAATACCACGACCATGTACTATCTAAACCGCCAGGGCGGACGCGCTCCATGCTTCTATGCAAGGAAGCTCTCCGCATTTGGTCACTCGTCGGGCAGCCTGGAGGCGGATCTCCCTAGCCATTCACGTGGCAGGAGCCTCCAACACCCTGGCCGATGCCCTGAGCCGGATAGGGCTGCATCCCACGAGTGGTCTCTCCTGCCGGAGGTAGTACAGCATCTGTTCTCCTTTGGGGCACACCTCAGGTGGACCTGTTTGCCTCCATGGAGAGCTGAGCTGAGTCTGTTCCATGCCGCCCCCCTCAGCAAGGCTCGCTGCAGGGGGATGCCTTCTCGAGGCAGTGGACCCCGGGCCTCTTCTACGCCTTTCCCCCATTTCCCTTGATCCACAAGGTGCTTCTCAAGGCGAGGAGGGACAAGGCGCAGGTGATTCTGATAGCCCCAGACTGGCCTCGCCAGTTCTGGTACCCAGATCTCCTCAGTCTCAGCTCCAGGACTCCGCGGCAGCTTCCAGCTCGCCGGACCTGCTCTCAGTCAATCAGGGAAGGTGTTCCATCCGGACCTTCAATCCCTGCACCTGACGGCCTGGTTCCTGAGCTGCTAGAGTTCCAGGCTTTGGGTCTTTCCCGACGAGGTCCTCAATGTAGTTGAGGCGTCCGTATGAGTCGACCAGAAAATGTTATGCCTTCAAATGGAAAAGGTTTTCCATTTGGTGTCAGGCAAGGCTTGGACCCTTCCTCCTGTTCCTTGGCAAGCATCTTGGACTATTTATGGTCCCTTTCTAGTCAAGGGCTTAGGTCGGCGACCCTAAGGGTGCACCTGGCAGCCATCTCTGCTTACCGGGCGGGCCGGGAAGCAGTCGGTGGCTAGGAGAAGGTGGGTCTGGCGCTTTCAAAGGCCTTGATCACATTTCCCTCCAGTCTGGGAACCCCACCTGCGGGGATCTACTGCTGGTACTGGCAAAGCTCATGGGCAAGCCATTCGAACCTATGCACAGGTGTGCTCTCTCTCACCTGTCGTGGAAGACCGCCTTCTTGGTGGCTATCACGCCAGCCAGAAGGATGGGAGGCTCCAGGCGCTTTCCATCGAGTCTCCTTACCTGGTCTTCCACAGGGACAAGGTTGTCCTCGCCCCCACCGAAATTCCTTCCGAAGGTGGTGTCGAGTTTCACCTTAACCAGGTGTTGACTCTGCGGTGTTCTACCCCAATCACACCTCGGAGGCGAATATGGCTCCGCCTCTGGATCTCAGAAGAGGCGCTTATTATAAGGGCGCACGGCTGAAATTGGGAGAGGTTCGCCAGCTGTTTGTCACCTACGCTGAAGCCGCATCTGGCAGACCTGCAGCCAAGCGGACGATAAGCAGGTGGGTAACCTCCTGCATAGATCTCTGCTATAAGTTGGCGGGCATGGAGCCTCCCAGAGGGATAAGAGCTCATTCTACCCGCCATACTGCTGCAACGGTGGCTGCTTCCAGGGACGTCCCTATCCAGGAAATCTGCAGGGCTGCTACCTGGAAGTCAGCAAACACCTTCATTACCCACTACCACATCGACCTTGAGTCACGCCGGGATGCTGGTTTTGGGGCCTCGGTTCTCCAGTCTTCTTTCCCAAGTAAGTATATGGGGTGTGCGCTCTTGCCTCCTCCTCCCGAGAACTGCTAGGAGTCTGCCAATGAGTGTGGATGAACAACATATCCATGTCCTAGAAATACAGGTTACTCACCTGTAACAGGAGTTCTAGGAATGGTATCTGTTGTTCATCCACCGACCACCCGACCTCCCGGCTCTCGACGCACAACCTGAGCTTCCAGCGGGCCAGATCTGGCGTCATGGGGCGGAGCCGAGAGTTATACCACCCGGGTGGGTGGGAGGAGCAAGCTTGAAGACCTTCCGGCAAGATTTAAAGCGGCAAGGATACTGCCAATGAGTGTGGATGAACAACATATACCATTCCTAGAACTCCTGTTACAGGTGAGTAACCTGTATTTACTGGTCTGACTGCATTTAACCTGTGTCATTATATTACCTAGCCTCTGAGACCATGATCCAGGCTAACCAGTCCTTTGTCTTGTTAGTCATTTGGTCACTTGTTTGTGGATGATGTTCAGTACTTTTGTTTTCTCTTTTACACTGAGATGAACAGAGAGAGAAAGGGCCAGGATCCTGAGCTCTGAGAAGCTACACCGTGCCAGTGGATTTCATTTCTGGTAACCTTTCACCCAGAGCTCTTACTGGGGCAGACACGACTCTCTTCTGATTTATTTATTTATTTTGGCGACTGTTTAAAGATTAGTGACATTTTGCTTTATTTTTTAAATCAAGGTTTTTTTCCCCCCACCTACCACTTTCATACCCCTTCTGCTCTCCCCCCCGACTGGGGACCTCCATTCTCCAGTAGCCATGCCTGCTCAGCTGCAATTGTGCTGCACAGTCCAAAAGTGCCAGTGGCCACTCCCCTGTGCCTTCCTTCCATAAAGCATCCTGTGACAGTGCCAGACATGCAGCGTGTCCTGTGGATGAGATGGAGAAGCTCCACCTTGGCCCACCACTGGGATCGCTGCAGGGACTCGTCCCTTCCCCCGGCTGAGAAGCACTGCCATTGGCAGAACTTCTGGCCATGGGGACAAGCATGACTGTAGAGATCTGGACCCATACCCAGGTTCCCACATTGTGGTGCAGCATGCTGCTGAGTCATCTGATTGGCCCCTTTCTTTGTTTTTTACTGATAGCCATCAGTTAATGAAATAAATTTTTGATGTAATACACAGCGGCACATCGTGGTGGCTTGGCGTCCGTGAGATGTGTTACTGCACAGGATACCTCCTTCCTGAAACAACCTCAGGTCTCACATTTGGGAGAGGGGGTATGGGTCAGAGGGAGTCACCAAATGACACCCCATGTGGCAGGTTCTTCAACTCGAAATGGCACCAGCCTAGGAGGAAGTTGAAGTGCCAGAAGTCATTTTGCTCTCGAAGCAAATTGCTGCTTTTTTTATTTAGTATACTTTATTTGTTTTACAGTAGCACCAGAAAAGACAAATAACAAGAACAACAATAAATAACAATAACAAGTTACGTAGCAACCAGCTCACAAAAATAACAAACAATAGTAACATCCCCAAACAAGCCCACCCTCTCCACCCAAAGCACTAAACCCAAAATAGCACTGGTGAAGAATCAGTAAAGTACCCATGGAACATAATAGGAAGCAGCCATCCAAAAACTTGGTGCTAATTAAACAGTACTGAGTAACAGATAACAAGGTATAGAAGAGTTCCCATCTAGTCCTGAATAAGTTGTATCTACCGCGGAGAGAGGCAGTGTCTCTCTATTTGCAAAGCCTGCAAAATCCCCTTATGCCGTTCCCGAAAAGAAAGAACATTATCATCCACCCAGTGTCGCAAAATAATCACCTTAGTTGCGAGAGCTATCTACTCCAGCTGGAGACTGAGTCATCGTAACGCCCCACCAAACAGATAGAGGGAGTAAACAAGTCTTCAAGGCCCATTATGGGATCCAGGTACGTCTGAATAGAAGTCCAGAACAGTTGCACTTTAACACAGTCCCACAGGATATGTTGGAGAGCTCCTACTGCCCCACCACATCTATGACAAGTGGAGGTAGGCAAGTGACCAATCTGGGTTGAACAATAAGCTGCAGAATAGAAATTATATAAAATTTTGAACTGAATGAAACAATATCGGTCCTGTTTGATATCCTTACACAGTGACGACCAGACAGATTGCCACTCCCCTGCAGTCCAGTTGACCCCAGCACAGATTGTCAATAATAACAGATGCTCATGGGCCCTCTGGAATGTAAGGATTGAAACTGTTTATAAAAAATTAGATACCGGATGAGGTCCAGATGCAGTGGCATAGAAATCCTCCAACAACTCCCCCACGCTTGGGAACCAGGGCCCAAAAACTCTGTAACAGCACACTTAGGCTGGAAATATTTAAAAAACTAGGACCTGGGCAACTGGTACCATGTCAAAAGCTCAGCAAAGGAAAAAAAAACACCCATCTGAAATCAGGGAGTCCACGAAAGAAGAAGCAAACTGAGGACAAAAATGCAAAGAAAGGGGATGGCCACCTAGGCGAACATTGGCATTGCCACAAATTGGTTGAGAAATATCGTATAGAAGATGGAGGTTCAGCCAAGAGGTAAGCTGAACCACAACAAGAAGCAAATTGCTTTTGTCTCCCCACACAGCTATTATTTTTTTTGTTTAAACAGAAAGATATTGTTGACACAGGCACAGTGGCATGGCAGCTGCATTTTGTGCTGCCATCTGAGAAATCGGGGTTCAAGCCCGAGTATAGTGATCCCACACTGAGGCCAGCTGGTGACACAGCACATTGCAGAGGTGAGGCCCTTGGCTCATAGAAACATAGAATTTGTTGGCAGAAAAGGATTGCTTGGCCCACCCAGTCTACCGAGATGGTCCCTGCCTAGTTTGTCTCCACAGACCCTAACTGGTCTTTGGTGACCCTCCCTCCTCCCTGCTTATTTACTATTATTCCCCTTTGTCTATCCCGTACATGCATGAAGCCCCTCCGTACTGTTTTCACCTCCCCACTTTCGCTGGCAGTGGGTTCCGAGTTTGTCTCCACAGACCCTAATTGATCTTTGGCGACCCTCCCTCCTCCCTGTTTAGTTACTAGTATTCCCCTAAGTCTGTCCCATGCATGCTTGAAGTCCCCTTACTGTTTTTTTTGTCTCTACCACTTCCAGTGTGTTCCAGTTGTCCACCACTTTTTCAGTGAAGTCGTACTTCCTCGCATCCAAATACAAACGTTTCCAGCACATACTAACCTCAAAATGGGACGCCAAACAGATAAAGTGTTAAAAAGGCATTTATTAAAGAACACACGCGAACTTGGTCCACGTGTGTTCTTTAATAAATGCCTTTTTAACAGTTTATCTGTTTGGCGTCCCATTTTGAGGTTAGAGTGTGCTGGAAACGTTTGTATTTGGATTTCATAGTAGTTTCTAAGCACCACGCTCTTAGTGCACACTCTTCCTTCTATTTACTTCCTCACATCCCTCTTAAACTCCCCCCCCATTTCATCACATGCCCGCTGGTTCTGGTGCTCTTTCTCGTTTGAAAGAGACTCCCCTTCTGCACCCTGTTCACCCCGTGAAGTACTTAAAGGTCTCTATTATGTCCTCTCTCACTATCCTCTCAGGGTGCACATATTGAAATCTCTCAGTCTGTCTTCCCTAGGGCTTTTGATGCAACCCCTGCACCATTTTAGTTGCCCTTCTCTGAACTGCCTGCACCCTGTCTATGCCCCTTCTAAGGTGCAGCCTCCACAACCGGACACTATTCCAGGTGGGGTCTCAAAGTGAGCGATACAGTGGCAACACCACCTCCCTCCTTCTGCTGCATCCCACTGGCCCTACTCAGTGCTTTCTCACAGTGCCATACCACTTTGAAGTCAGCAGATATGATAACCCCCAAGGTCCCTTTCCTGCTTAGTGACCATCATTCTCCTTCCCCCACCCCCCCATCTTTTACTCAATTCCTGGGTTTCTGTGCCATAAGTGCAAGATAAGCATGTTTTAGCATTGAACCCCAATTGTCATGCTCGTGACCACTCCTTGAGTTTCCCTAGGTCCCTACCCACTCCCTCCACCACTTCCTGAGTATCCACCCTATTACATATTTTGGTGTCATCTGAAAAAAGGCATACCTTCCCTTCCAGTTCTTCTGTAATTTCACTTATGAAGACATTAATGAAGAATGGTCCCAGTACTAAACCCTGTGTCACCCTGCTGGCCACTCTCCCCTCATTAGAGTGAGCGCCATTAACCACCACCCTCTGTTGCCTATCCAGTAACCATTTCCTTACCCAGTTAACCACTTTGGGTCCCATTTCTTGGCTGCTCAGTTTCATTGTCAGTGTCCTGTGCAGGATAGTGTTGAAGGCCTTGCTAAAGTCCAAATAGGCCATGTCCACTGCCCTGCCTTGATCTATTTCCCTGATCATCCAGTCGAAGAAATCTATCATTCTTTTGTAATGTCCCCACCGCCCCCCGACTCCATGCTGCCTTTGGTCTTGTAGCCCATTGTATTCAATATAGTCTGCCAACCTTTGCTTTAACAGTGTTTCTGTAGTGGTCCACGTTGTCAGTGGGTAATCATAACAACTGGGTATAGTGCACCCCCTACCAGGGGAAATGGCACAGTCCAACCTTTAGAATGTTGGGCATATGAGGATTCCATACAACTGCAGTTCCCCAGTTTAACCGTGCCGTTCATAGGGGACAGAGATACTTTTATCTTCTCTCAAGATTTCAAGATTCAAGACTTCAGCATTTCTTTGGGGCTGCAATTCTGCATAGCAGGTTGGGGATCCCTGTTTTCAGAGGGCACCCTTAAAATAAAATTGTGCCTGTTAATTTGCGGCTTTCAAATTGAATAACCTGCATTCTCACGTTCCCTGTGTGGACTGGGAGCCTTTGTTACTGCCTTAATAGGGTGTTTTAATGGTCTCCGATTTAAAAAAAAAATTCAATAATAAGTCAATGTGCACAGGTAGGTACAACTTTATTTTTTGGAAGTATAGGGTCTCTAGGATGTGACCTCAGCTCTAGCGTCAGGTCCTGTTTCCCACCCTCTCCCTAAGCTTCAGGTTTTGTGTTTCTTACTGTTTTACAGTTAATGTATGAATTTAGTAATTGTTTTTTTTTTTTTCGCTCCTCCCATGCTCCCTGACTGGCCACTCCTTTGGGTCACCTAGGACCCCACCAGCACTCTGTCCCCGCTGCCAACCACCGTCCCGCATCGCAGCCCTCCCATGAGGTAGCCCGGCGTAACCCTTTGCCAGATGGGTCCGCCCCCCCTTGAGGGGGAGGGCGCCAGTGGGGGCCAGCCAACGCATTATTCTTACCTGGGCCCAGGGTGCTGCTGAGTTGATCTGGGCTGTCCGGGGCTTTGTGGCGGCAGGGACCGGCAACCGTCATCCGGCCAACCAGGGAACTCCATTTCCCATTTTTTCCCCTGGGAGCATGCCACTGACATCAAGGCACATGCCGATGTCCGTCACGCTCCTATGTGGCAGGGGCCCGATGCATTGCTGTTCCCCCGGCTTCCGCCAGGAGTCAACTAGTGCGGGGCCGCAGACTCTTCCTCCCCCTGGGAGAAGGCGAGCAGTCGTCTGAAGCTCAGCCTTCTCCCCCCCGACCGGCCCTCCGGCGCCCCCAGTCCATTCCTGAACCTGGGTCGTTGCGTCGCAAGCAAAAATCCAACTGCTGTGCCGACTGGCCAGCTTGGTATGTTTTAGTGCTTTTTTTGGTGTTTGTCTAAGATTTAGCCCAAATAATTAGTATTTTGTTAGAGTTGTCACAAGTAGAGAACTGACAGCTGGAGGAGCTTGGGCTGCCTCAAGTCTATGACGTCATTTAGAACTCTCGCACCAGCATAAGCCACTTCAGAATGTTCAGATCTTCTTCGGGGTTATCTCAGTCATCAGGTACCACTGTAGGAACTTCACTTTCAGTGAATGGGAATCCACACAGAAGATTTTCAGCAGTACAACTGGGGCCACCCACGCCATTGACGTCAGCAACCCTATGTAGGTGTAGGTAGCCCCACTCTCCCCTCAGTTTTTTCCCGTCGTCGACTTGCGATCACAATCTCCATGGAAGAAGCCATTGCAATGTTTGCCTTTTTCATCCTACGGCCTAGATTTACTCTAACCCTTAACAAATCTCTTTTTTAGAGATTTATTTTCTCTTTTTCATTTATGTCGAGAGTTAAACCCTCTACCTCTCTCTTTCATTGCTGCGGAAAGAAGATTGCCTCCAACAATGAGCACTATGTCTGTGTCTGCTGTCTTGGGCCTGACCACGACACAGGAAGGCTCTAAAAACCTTCATGGAACAACAGGTAGCCATCTCCAGGTCGGGGTTCTCCAGGGCACCAGTCACCCTCCGGCTCCAAGGCCTCGTGGGTAAAGGATAAGTCCTCGGGAGTCACAGAAAAGACTGGGATCGCGACCGCTTCCCCCAGCAGCAATCCCATTCCCTGTCGGCTTTATCGTCTTCAGAGTTGGGGTCCTCTTCATCATTGGCTGCTGCCACGATGAAGAGACCAGCTATCCAGGCCTTGGTTAGCTCCAGGCCCATACTGACAGCTCCTCCTCCCGACTCTCAGGGTGTTCGCCCATCGACCTCTGGGTTGTCTGCCCCTCCTCCGTAGACAGGCTCCTTGTTGACGATTACCACTTCACTGCCTACTCCTTCTCCTAAGGCTCATTGGGTCAGTCAGCCGGGTCCTCGGCCAGTGTGCCATCGACCGGTCCTCCTTTGTCGGCATCAGACCTGAACGACGTTCTCTTCTGTTTTTCCAACATCCTAGTCCAGCAAAATTTGCGGCCTTGACCAGGCCATCGTTGCCGGCTCCTTCGACGCCGGCATCGACACCTGTTCGGCCCAGAGAATCTACCCATGGGCAGTTGACGGCACATACATCGGCAGATCCAGAAGAGGAAGTCGACATTGAGGAGGAGTACCACCTTGACCTCATCCTTCCAGAGGAGGTGGTGGAGGAAGAGGAGGAGGACCAGTACCTTACCTCAGACAAATCCACTGCCTCTTCAGTCATTAAAGACTCTGTTAGGCACACCCCCAGGTCCCCACCTGAGGATGCCACCTTCTTCAATATCATAAAGCAGCCCTTTTCCACCATGGGGTTTCAGACAGAGGAGGAGGATGCCACCAGAAAGGATCTGGTGGAGTACTTGGAGATCCCAAAATCTCTCCCTAAGATTATTTCTCCTATGCTTCTGTCATTAAAAAATTTTACCATGGCAGCCTGGCACAGACCAGACATGGTGCCAGCTATGCCCTGTAGGGTTGATTTAAACTTTACAATGTCCCTCAGGGCCTTCCTGACCTTGTTGCCCAGGCAGATACTGACTCTGTAGTTATTAAGGCAGCACACGACAGGTCTGAGGTGCCCAAACACCTTAGCTCCCTTCCCCCAGAGAAGGAGTCCCATAGGATTGACCTCTGGGGGAAAAAGGGCATATGCTTCCTCAACCCTAGGCCTGAGGATTGCCAACTACCTGTCTCACATGGTGAAATACCAGAACACCAACTAGAGAAAGGGCAAGGCTGTCGCCCAAGCCCTTCCTGAGGGTGCCCAGAAGCAGGAGTTACTTCAGTGCTTCCAAATGTCTGAGGACGTTGGCAAGCACCTTCTTCTGGCCATTTACGATGTGTCTACTACTGTTGCCAGGGCAGCTGCCACTAGCATATGCCTTTGTAGGCATTCATGGCTCCGTGTTTCTGGGTTTGCAGCTGATGTGAAAAACAAAGTGCTTAATGCCTCTTTCAATGGCAACAAGCTTTTCGGTCCAGATGTCCAAGATATCATTAACGATCTGCTGACCTCAGGCATGGCCATTAAATCCATCCACTCCCTCTGCCACACCCAGCAGCATGATAGGGGACATTATACTTTTCGTAGACAGGCCAATAGACTGGGCTCAGGCCCCTGTACCCAGGGTAAGCACAGAGCCCAGTCTTCTTTGCCTGCCCCCTCCCAGGGACTGAGGGACTAGCTTCCTCAGCTGGCCTTGCCTCAGCTTGACTCCTTGCCAGACCCCCTCTCCTCAGGGTCAAACCCCAGAGGTGGTGGTCAGAGGTCGGTTCTCCCTGCACTTAGAACAATGGAGAACCATAACTTCAGATGCTTGGATCCTGCAGATCATAGTGTGCAGTCACACTCTGGAGCTCCTCCAGCAGTCTCCAGACACTCCCCCCCGCCACCCTCTCATTTTCCCCTGGCTCATCTGCCTGTTCTCTGGGAGGAAGTGCAGCCTCTCCTGCACAAGGAGGCTATATAACTGGTACCAAAGAGGCAAGAGAAACCAGGTTTTTCCTGGTCCTCAGAAAGACCGGAGATCTGAGGCCCATTCTCGAATTGAAAGACCTCAATCTGTATGTCCAGTACAAAAAGTTCCAGATGGTGGCCCGGTAGGTAATTGTTGGAGGCATTGTGGAGAACCCCTGGCCAGTCATGTCCATGATTTTTGGTCACGTCCTGAATTAAGAATGTTTTGGCATGAGATTGCTGAATCTCTTGTTGATTTTTCTGGTGGAGATGGCGATAATTACTCTGGAGTTGGTCCTCCTCTCCGTCCCTCCAGAGGGCTTACGTATACGAAGAGGCTCGCTTTTGTTCAATTAAATTTTGTCAGTGAAAAAGGTGATTACTCGCCTTTGGAGGCAGAGTAGATCTCACACGATCCAAGACTGATACAAAATAGTGGGGGAGTTATATTTTATGGAACGCTTAATAGTAAGATGTAATGATAGATATACACAATTTGAAACTAGATGGCGTACTTGTTTTTTTTTTTTTTTTTTTTTTTTTATTTCAGACCAGACCCTACTTTCGTCCTATAGAGGGGAGTGGTTGATATACTTTCGTCACTGGTGGTGGTGGTGGGGGGGGGGCTTGGTCCTTGGCCCAGATAGTCTGTAGAGGAGAATGGATCTCTGCCTGCCCTGGAATTTTTTGAGTATGATTGGATGTTACAGTATATCTAGCTATCTTATCAAAGAATGATATTATTTAGTATTTTGCTTGATCTATTGGGAAGAAGGAATTGGTGCTTTGTATGTTCTCGTAAAACATGTACGGCCATGCTACTCTTATTGTACCCCCTTTGTTATTCTTTAATAAACAGAAAGTTTAAAAAAAGAAAAGTTCCTGATGGTAACGTTACTGGGCTTCTTGCCCCTCCTCAGGCCAGGGGATTGGCTGTGCTCACTGGACATGCCAGGAGGCTTATCTGAAGAAAGTGTTTTTTTCCCCTCACAGGAGGTTCTTTTTTTTTTTTTTGTAATTTTCTGTTTATTACTTTTGTACATAAGATATACACACAATGTCCTCATGCAAGAGATTAGCCAATTACAAGGATAACATTTGGAATAACATTCGATATCTCTCACTTCTGGTACAGTAGGAGGAGGGGGGAACAAAAATATCAGCAATTTTGTGCTAAAGTCCGTAAAAGTTCATAGGAAATGCCAGCCGCTTCATGGCTAAGGTTAAAGTCCTTGAAAAGAAAGGGAGAAGGTAGTGAACCTGCACTAACTTAATTGTGCCATTAACCTTTACATAAAAATAGGTTACAATTGAACTCGGTCCACCAGTCTCCGCCCGACCCTCCTCCTAGCCATTCTGTAAAAATAAAATTATATTTTTGGTATCTGAACCTTTAACTAGACAGAACCATAGAAATTGATAAACTAACATATGAGCACTACAGCAGTGTTGCATACTACTATAAGAGCATTAGGGAACATTTATCAATGAAAGTAAATAATAAGTTTTGTAATTCCCTCTACCCTTATCCCAACTGAATCCCTGCTCATATATGAGATCTCAGGTCCTCAAAAGATACTTTCCCCTCATTAACGTTTGATTACCCATTAAACATTTAACAAGCAGCGGACAGATAATATAGTAAAGTTACTCAGTCCTCATCAGAGTCCAAATTCTCTCGAACTGCCTCTCGTGGTGTCTGGGCCTGAAACTCCTGCTCTGTCTTCTCGACCCACCGACCTGCATCTTGAGGATCGCTGAATTGCCACATCTTTCCTCCATATGTAACTCTAAGTCTCTCGCAGCATGAAAGAATGAACTATCCCAGATGATTTAAGCCTCTGTCGTACAGCATCAAATTGTTTATGTATTTAGCTTGGGTTTGAAACGAGAGGTCAGGGAAAAATTTACATCTTGTCCATGGACATTCAGTGGGTAGGCCGCACGTGCTGCTCCTATTAATACATCTCGGACTTCTGGCCCAGTAGTTTTCAGCAGTACAGTGCGTGGCAAGTTTAGGTCTAGTAAAGGATTCTTGGTCCTTAATACGATAAGCTTGTCATAGGTCTACCCATTCAAACTGTTCCGAATGCCAAGGTTCTCCGCCAGCCAAGTTTTTAAGTATGAAAGGAGATCTGCTCCTCAGTCCCCTCAGGAAGGCCAACTATTCGTGACATTCCCTGCCCGCATAGTGTTCTCCACCGCCCACTCTGCCTCTCAGTTGCTGGTTCTTCTTTACAATCTTCACACAGTAGATTGCGTAGACGGGATCGCTTATCCGCTTCGTCACTGTTGGCGGTCAACGCTAATCGCTCACATCCTGTGACTCTAGCTTCATCAGTGTTTTTTCAATTTTATTGTCCATTGCCCTCACTGAGTCTAAGATGGTCTGCCAGGGAGGTTCCTTCGTAGCCGAAATAGCAGGTCGATCTGGCAATTCCATTCCCCTGCTCGGCAGTTCACATGCTCCCACAGGCCGCTGCATTCCTGAGGCTGGAGGATGAGTATTTTTTGTTCGTCCCATATCATATTTGATATCGTTGAGAAGCTGAGGTTTTAGGAATTCAGTTATTTACATCAAATCGTCGATTCAGAGCCCTTAGATTATTTTTTAGTGGCAAAAAAGAGCAAATCGACACGGAGCTGTGAAAGACACGTCCTGCCCCGAAGCTGGCTCTCTGGCGCCCCCCCAGGAGGTTCTTTCATTTCACCTTTCAGGGGGAGGATTACCAGTTCAAGGTATTGCCCTTTGGATTATCTTCTGCACCGCGTGTCTTTACCAAGTGCTTAGCAGCGGTCACAGCAGCCCTCAGAAGGGAGGGACTATACATCTTTCCTTATCTGGACAATTGGCTTCTCAAGGCCCCATCCAAAGAACAGCTGTTATTGACCCTAGGGTGGACTCTTTCAGTTCTTCCAGTCACTGGGCATAACAGTCAGCCTGCCAGAGTCTGTTCTAGTACCGTCCCAATGTTGCAATACATTGGGGTGGTTCTGGATTCTTTCTTACCCCAAGACAGGGCAGAATGCTTTATGGTTTAGGCTCAGAAAGTAGCTCAGAGTCGCTACATTCTTGCCAGGTTATGCCTTAGACTCCTAGATCTAATGGCCGCAGCCATTTCCACCATTCCACTCACCAGACTCCACATGTGCACTCTTCGGTGGACCTTCAGGGTGCAGTGGGACCAGCGATCGGGTGAGTTGGACCAGCTGGTATTAGTCTCTTCCCTAGTCTGCAAGGTGCTGCAGTGGTGGATGGACCCCTCGAATCTCTTTCAAGGGGTTTCCTTCCAGATCACTTTCCCGCATCAGATCCTTACCATGGATGCTTCTGGGCTAGGCTGGGGAGCGCTCCTGGGCCCATTTCAGACTCAAGGTTCCTGGTTCCAGTGGGAGGCCACCCTGCATATCAGTTTCCTGGAGATGAGAGCGGTGCTCTGTGCCATGCAGGCATTTCAGGAGCATCTTGCTCCAGGTCAGTTGTTGGTGCAGTCAGACAATCTTTAGTGTTGTTTACTACATCAACAAGCTGGGCAGGACTCCCTCGTATCCCCTTTGCAGGGAGGCCTTGTGAATGGTACTGGGCTCTGGAACACAGCCTCTCAATCTCGGCAGTCCGCATGCCAGATGTTTTAAACACTCTGGCAGACAGTCTGAGCAGGACTCAGTCCAACATGCACGAATGGGAGCTTTTCTCATCTGTAGCAGAAGGTCTGTTCGACAGATGGGGTCGTCCAGAGTTGGACTTTTTTGCATCCCCACTCAACACAAAACTGCCCAGTTTCTGCTCACTAGCTCCAGAGCCTGGAGTTTTCTGGCAAGATGCATTTCTGTCCTGGAGAGGGAGATTTCTGTATGCATTCCCTCAGTTTCCATTAATACAGAGGGTGCTGATCAAGCTGCAAATGGAAGAGGCCAGCACGATCCTGATAGCACCATTCTGGCCTCACCTGGTCTGGTTCCCTGTGCTGCAGCAGTTGGTGGAGGAGCTTCCATTTCCTCTGCCCCTTTGCAGGAATTTGCTGACCCAGGATCAGGGGACCCTGGTCCATCCCAACCTCAGGTCCCTTCATCTGTGTGTGTGGAACCTGAGGACATATCTAGCTATTGCCAGGGTTGGGGTCTCTAGCAGGGCAGTAGATGTTCTGGTGGCCACCTGCAAGCCTTCCACCCATGCCGCTTATGCCATGAAGTGGAAGCGGTTTACCGTCTGTGCTGTGAAGCATTCCATAGACCCTTTCGCATGTCCTGTGAAGCATGTCCTGGATTACCTGATTTCTTCGTCCGACTCGGATCTCCAGTATTACTCTCGCCGGGTCCACTTTTTGGCTGTTTCTGCTTTTCACAGCCTGCAGGACCATACTGTAGCTCAGCTGGATGTTTCCCATACTTTCCTGGGGGGCATACTGCATCTGAAACCCCCAGTCTGTTCTCCTGTCTCGGCTTGGGACTTAATTTTTATTTTGGAAAAGTTGACCCTGTCTCCTTTGAGCCAATCGTGACTTGTGATTTGCGCTGTCTCTCTTGGAAGGCACCCTTTTTAGTTGCTATTACTTCCGCTCGAAGGATTTCCAAGCTTCCGGCCCTCTGGTGCGAGGAGCCTTATTTGATTTTTCACAAAGACAGGTGTCTGTGCCCACAAATCCTAAGTTCTTGCCGAAGGTGGTGTCAGAGTTTACACTCAATCAGTCTATTTGCCCCTGTTTATTTTCCCAAGCGTGCCAATCCAAGGGAAGCATTGCTGCATATGTTAGATGTGCGCAGAACTGTGAAGTATTATCTGCTCAGGACCAAGGAGTCCAGAAAGTCTAAGCAGTTTGTTTCTTTCACCCCAGGTAGAGAGGGCGTTTTGGTTACTAAGCAGTGTTTATCCAAATGGTTGGCAAATTGCATTGTGTTCTGCTACAACAAGTACGGCAAAGAATTGCCTGGTGCTTTCAAAGCTCATTCCACCAGAGGCATGGCTACCTCGGTGGCTTGTTTCAAAGGGGTGTCAGCCGCGGATATCTGTACAGCTGCCACCTGGAGCACTGTCCACATGTTTACCAAGAATTACAGTCTGAACATTGCCTCTAGAGCCTGTGCTGGTTTCAACATGGGTGTGCTACAGGGGCTCTTGTCTTAAGCTTATAGAGTCCCTTGTCAGGTTCAGTCCCCAAGGTCTTCTGTCTTAAGTTTAAGAAGTTCCTTGGCTGAGTGGGTTGTTTCAACTCCTGTCTTAAGTTTATGGAGTGCCAGCCTCCCAGATTGCCTGGTCCTACCTGTCACTGCTTGGTGCTTGTTCCTACAGTGGGACCTGATGACTGAAAGAACCCCAAAGAAGATATAACAGTTACGTAATAACTTACCACAACAGTAGATCTTCGAAGGGATCTCTTATATCAGGTATGCTTTCCCTCCCACTGTCCCCCTTCTAGGGGCTCCTGTTCAGGACATGGCTATCTGTTGTTCAATACTTTGATTTAGAGCTGGGTCCCTCTGTCCGTCTTCAATTCCCCAGGGTGCATGAGTCTTGCTCCCTTCGTCTCAGGGTGGGGGGGGGTGGACTGATGGGAGAGAGGGGCCACCTACGCTTATATAGGGTTGGTGACGTCGGCGTGGGCAGCCCCAGCTATACTGCTGAAAATCTTCTGTGTGGATTCCCATTCCCCAATGGGGAAGCTCCTACAGTGGTACTCGATGACTGAGATCCCCTCGAAGATCTACTGTTATGGTAAGTTCTTACATAACTGTTCTTTATCTACAACTGCAGGCAGATTTCTCAGAGCAGTAGCAAATAACAGCTCTTTAAGTAAGCAATAAGACATGACAGGGTGCACATTGAACAGATATCGCACGCCCAGGGGCATAGTAAGGCACAAGGCCCTGCCGAGTGCCTTCAGCCCCTGGAAGTGTGGTAATGTCTGTTCAGCACACACCCTGGAGTGTTTTATTGCACTTATAAAATGGGAAACTTTTTTTTTTGGCCCCTTCAAAATAGCATATCTGTAAGCAGCAAAAGGCATTTTTTATCAGTATTTCTGATAAAATAGTCTTTCCGCCGGCAAGAAAATGACATCATGGTTTTGGCAGGCTGCCAGGCTGGAACCCCCGCCCCAAGCGCGTGCGTGCAGACACACACACACACTCTCTCTCTCTCTCTCTCTCTCCAGTTTCCACACGACTAAAACGTCCTTTCCTACATCTCATGCAGCAATTTCATGACAGCGGCAGTAGTCTCTTGTATAGCTTGTCCTGTTTAAACGCGGCTTCTGATACTTGTTTCTAAGACAGCTGAGATAACAAGAAACATTTTATTTACTGGATGATCACAGTGCTGGAATTGGCTAACCTGCCCTTTTCTTGACACCAGACCACTAAATGATGATCGACTCTCAGATGTTTTTTATTATTGAAAGTCGCGTCCATTACCTGCAGCTTGATACTAGCTCCCGTTATGCTCTTTATGTTGTTTTAAGTTGCACAGGACTGCAGGACCGAGCGCTCCCTTCTATTTCCTTATATGGCTCTCGCTAAGCGTGAAAACAAAATGGCTAACTTAACATTCATAAACGTTCCTTTTTTTTTTTTTTTTTGTCGACATTCTATTTAGGGGCATTGATTTGTTTGCCTGTCCTTTTTTATGTTGGCTTGCCACGCTTGCGCGCAGGTCAACATATTGGGAGAGTGGAGATTTGGAGGCACGGCTGCTGTTGGGCGAATGTAGGGCACACATCAGTAGGTGCGTCCCTTATTCCCCAATAAGCCAGCATGCTAGCTCTGACACCAACATTATGTAAAGTGGACTTAACTTGTAAACAAAGTGCCGCTGCAATCAGAGACAAGCTGGTCATGCAGCAGCATAAAGACACACCTCCATCATTGCCTTTCCAGTGAAACATTTCAATAAACATATGGCTGACGCCGCATGGTGAAGCTACTTTTGATGTGACACGCTGGCCAGAGCCACTCCCGTCAGCATAACCCCCAACTGTTGAATGCCGAAGGGGTGCCCAGTCCCCTCTGCTCGCGCTACCCCTGACTTTGTTTGCGGCGGGGTGCCCAGTCTCCAGCCGGCATTGCCCCCCGTGTTGTGTGCCGACGAGGGTGCCCAATCCCGTCAGCTACTAACCCCCAAACCCACTTAGGTGGCATGCTGGAGCCCACCCCAGCGTGCCAAAACTGTCCTGCTGACGTTTTCTGTACCTAGAATACAAACGGTCCCTCGTAGTCTAGGTCTGCCCCCGCACCCCCCACTGCGCACCCTGCCTCCCTCACCCCATGCTTACCTCCGGAGTCCAGCGATGATCTTCAGTGGACCGGGAACACGTCTGCACTCTTCAAAGCCGACCGCGAACTGAGGAAATGCCGATAAGCTGTATAATGGAGTGAATAGGGTTTTTCAACTTTGTTGCATATCTCAGGCATTTCTTGGACTTTTTGCACCAAATTTTCAACATGGGGTTTTTGGGGCCCCTCCTCATGAATTCTGTCACTGTCATGGCATTTATCGGTTCTTCGAAGGTGATTTCGCAGTCACTGCGCAAATCACCTTCAGGGCCCATTAACCAATGACAGTGGCTGTTTTCATGAGGTGCCCTCTTAAAGTCTAAGTTCCAAATTTGCGGAAAAATCCAACAATGCCTGTTTTACGAGCGTGCGTTGCGAAGTTGCTATGCAGGCTCGTAATTTCGCGCATTCACAATATTTTACTGCCGGATTTTCAGCATTAACATAGAAACATAGAATTTGATGGCAGATAAGGACCGCTTGGCCCACCCAGTCTGCCCATTTCCCTACCTACTGGATAAGCTGCAGATCCTAGTTAACCAGCAGCCTACTTCTTCCTACCCCCATCCCCCAGAACTGCCTTATGACTATCCCATGCATGCTTGAATTCCACCACTGATTTTGACTCCACAACCTCCTTCGGAAGGCCGCTCCATGCATCCACAACCCTCTGTAAAAAATACTTCTTAAATTACCTCTGAGCCGCCCCCCTCTATTTTCAAATTTGCCCTCTTGTTCTTGCACACCTCTTTTTGAAAGATGCTACCCTCTTGGACCTTTGTTGATTCCTTTGAGGTACTTGAACGTTTCTATCATGTCCCCCCTCTCCCTTCTTTCCTCGAGGCTATACATATTAAGCTCCTAAGTCTCTCTTCATATGTCTTCCGGTGCAGACCCTGCACCATTTTAGTTGCCCTCCTCTGGACAGCTTCCATCCTGTCTATGTGTTTGCGGAGATTGGGTCTCCAGAACTGCACACAATACTCCAGATGGGGTCTCACCAGCTGTCTGTACAGAGGGATAATAACTTCCTGTTTTCTACTGGTGATGCCTCTCCCTATGCATCCCAGTATCCCCCCAGCCCTCCTTGCTGCCCTCTCACATTGCTTGCCCGTCTTTGTTATTTTTGTACACCTCCTTGTGAACAGTACAGCTGTCATTTTCCATATCCTGCCCGAAATGTGTTTCCGCACTTCTGGCGCACAATAGTGCAGTCGCTGTGGGAAATCAGCGTTTGGGCCAGATTATGAAAATGACAGTGACACAGTTCATGAGCAGAGGACCTAAAATGCCTATGTTGAAAATTTGGTGATGATACTCCATAAAATAACTGTGTTACGAGCATGCGTTGGCAGATTGCACGCACACTCGTACCGTCGTGCATTTGTGATATTTTCAGTCTGGATTTTCACCATTGCCATTTTCCACACCTCTTGATGAACAGTACAGCTGTCATTAGACATATCGTGCCCAAAATGTGTTTTCGCACTTCTGGCGAGAATAGTGTGTGGCTGTGCGAAATCACTCTGGGACACTTTGAGGAAAATAACAGTAACACTGTACATGAGCAGAGGTGCTAAAATGCCTATGTTGAAAATTTAGTGTCGAACGCCATAAAATGGCAGTGTTGCAAGCGTGCATTGCATATTTCCCACGCACCCTAGTAGCTTCACAAATGTGGTATATTTACATGCCACATTTTCAACACTGGCATTTTTTCCCACCTCCTTATGAACTGTGCAGCTGTCATTTCTCACATCCTGCCCGACATGTTTTCCCACACTTCACTACCAAACACCCAAAGGGACACCCTAATGTTTGTCACTCTCTGCAGGGTGGGGGTGGGTTGGCATCAGTTCAGTACTTCACTGCCATTCCTATGATGCATCTGTCTGACTCCTGCACTACCAATGTCAATGCCAGCAAGCCAACATTCGGCATTGACAAATGCTTGTTTTTTCTGTGTGTAATACATATATGGCACCGTTTGTCTAGCCAATCATTGCTCTTCTTTTGCTATGCCCATTTTATAAACATAGTTAACCTGTTTTTTTTTTTCTATGTGTGCTTTCAGTATATGGGCGTGATTTATACATTCAGCAGTCCTGGGTTTGAGTTTCACCACCTCCACTTGCATGATGTATGACTGCGCAAGCCATGTAAAATGCACTGTGAAGATTTTTATCCTATACAAAAAAATTTGGGGCTAATTATTATTTCTACCTCATAGTTTTTTGACATAATTATTTCTTCTTGGCACCATGATGTGTCAGAGACCATTGTTCAGTGCAAGACTGTTATTCAGTGTATGACCTGCAAGGGTGATGAGGCACTCCCCCATGGGTTCCTTCTGCCCTCATTGTGTTGCTTAGCATCCCTCAGCTGGTTCTCCGGCCTGGGGTGGGGGAAAAGAGCACCTGGTTGTTTTTGGCAGTGGCAGCAGAATTGCAAAGAAATTACTTTGTGGCTCCTGAGTGAGCTTGAGCCCCGGTGTCCCGCAGGACACCCCTGCAGATACACCCGACCCTAGTTGGGCTCCCTCAGGTTGGGGGGCCCATTCAGGCATGTCCAGGTGTGCCACAGTGGGCTTAGGCTGCAATGACAGATGTGCAGGCAGACCCTGACCCAGCCTTTTCAAGGCTAGGATGATGATTACAGGGATCATGGGGAAGTTCCTGACCTTAACTTAATTTAAAAATAAATAAATAAGCCCTTGTCTTTTGGATAGCTGAGGAATGTAGTCCCTTACAGCTCCGGAGGTAGTCTGTGCAGACGGTGGATGTCAATCTGACTCTGTCTGCATCCTTTCGAATAATATGTGACCAGAATTATTGAGCAACACTAGGCAGATGTAGATCAAAAAATCTTCCCAATCGTGTCACGGTTCCTCCTTTTATTGAGTAAAAGTCTCCCAGTGGGAAGCTCCTCCATTGATAGACAAGGCAATCTGTATTGCTGAAGAACACCACCCTGCCTATAGAAGGCTCTGGCCACATCAGTCATGTCAAAGTGGTGGTCAACACGTGCAGGAGGAGTTTCCACCTCTGTCAGCATACAACAGTTGTACATTTTTATGCTGCTTTTATTGGCCAGAGCCTTCAAAATAAGGCCAATGCTATGGCCAGTTTCGCTCCACCACCTGAAGGTGCAAACCTTATCTGCAATTCAGGGTCGTGGACCCACCTTCCAGGTGGGTATCACTGGAGATTTTCATGTCAGAGCACTTGGCCCACCTATGGTTTTCAGTCATAAGGACCATGCGACTTAGTCATTGGTCTGGTCAAGCATTGTAAGCTAAGTTACATAATTTCCCCTTGAGGGAGGCTTATGATTTAATTCCCGAAACAAAAAAACAAGATTTTGTTGTAAAAAGGGCTAAAAATGGCCATCTCCAGTGTCGAACAGCGCAAGTCTACTATAACCCAAGGGGGTCAAGGTAATGGCTGGCACAGACAGTTCTGGGGGGAGGGGTCCATTCCTCCGATAATCAACTCCAGAGAATGGAGGAACCTACTCATGTAACAAGGTTACAGTATCAGAGGAGCACTGGAGGCACCATGCAGAAGGCCCAGCACCAAGCCTTGTGCCCTTATTAGAGAGCACACGGGTCCACTACCCTCTTGAGGAGGTTTTTCCCTCAAGATGGGCCAGAACAATGGCAGATGCCTTTTTAAGGGTTATTCTCCATCCCGGTTCTTCCAGAGGCTAAAAGGGCAGATGTAGTCATAGTTCCTAATTCCATCTTTCCTTAGGACCACAGTACAGGTCCCGCTGAATCAAACAGGGTCATGGGCCATATGGTTTCATTTTATAGTCCTCAGGAAGTGGGAGTTTTGCCAGGCCCTTCATCTTCAGGCGCCTGAACAAGTGTGTTCCAAAATCTTTGCAGGATGGAGCCCTGGAGGTCTCGCCAGGTTCCTCAGTCAAGGTTTTTTTTTTTTTAAGTCGCATTGCATCTGATGAATGTCTGCCATCATATTCCTCAGTCCTACTGAGAGTCCCTCAGGTTTTGATATTGGACCAACATCCAAGCAGGTGCCTTCTTTTGCCCAAGCATCAACCCCACTGAGTTCCTGAAAGGTGTTGATAGTCCTGGTAACTTATTGTTTGTCCTGTGTGAACGGACTGATTATTCATGCAACAACATTGTCTCTGGCAGGAGATTGTCCCTCCGCACTCTAGGTCTACTAGAGTCGCATGGCTAAGGCTAACGGGGAGCAGAGCTCCCCCGAGCCATCTCAGACCTTGGATGGCCTTGGGGTGGTTTTTCACCACAAACCAAGGAAGATTCACCTTTCCGGAAGGTGACTTTTGTCAGAATCCACTGTGTCAGGACACGGTTCTCGGCATCTGTCCTAGGTCTGCTGTTGTTCAGTTCTTAGGATAGACAGTGATTCCCAGTCCTATGGGTTCTCTTCTAGATGAGGGCCTGTTCAACTGTTTTTTTTTTTTTCTGTCTGCCTACGATTCTTCACTGGATGCTCACCAGCCAGTTCCCCCTTCCCCCACCACAGCTTCATCACTCCCTGAGTTGGTGAGGGTATGTACAGGATCTCTGTAGAGTTCAACCAAGTTTCCCAGAGTTAATTATCATAACAGATGTCCACTTCATGGTTGGGAGCAGGCAGAAGCTAGCCTCCCACTTGGGGAACAGGGTCAGTTTAGGATCAGCATTTCCAGGAGATGGAGAAGGTCTGCCCAGCTTCTCTTGGGTCTCAACCATGCTGCTAAGCATGGGCATACATTCTACAAGTCCATGTGGGTACAAGAAATTTTTGAGAGGTTGCTGACCTGTTGACAGTTCTCATGGCAGGAGTATTGAACCTTCAAGCAGTCTGCCTATGCTGCAAAAATGTTCATCTTGTGGAGTGGTGATTGAACCTGTACAACTGGTTGGTTGACATCAGATTGCTGTTCACATCCAGCCATTATGCTCAGATCCAGAAAGGTTCTCTGTCTTCTTTGGTCTCCACAGCCGAGGGCAGTGTTCGCTCTGCCTTAAGAGTGGCTCTCCAGCAGAGAGTATGCTTACTCCACCATTTCTCCTTTAAGTTTAAGAAATAAATAAATAAGTAATATAAAGAGCCACCTCTTAGCTGCAGAGTGGCTGAGAAGACTGTGGTCCTTGGACTTAGCGAATCTCACTCAACAACACCCTTCCACCCTCTGGTGTAGAGACCTGCTGTCAGGGTCTCTCACTTCCCCCAAAAAAGCCAGGAATGAGAGAGCTTACCCCTTGGCTCCTGAGATTCAGAGGCCCTTTTACATATAAAATGAATGGATAAATATAGGTTTTCTGGAGGAACTTCTTAACCCCTTGCTGTATGCCAAACAGTCTCTGGGTCAGCAACCCATGCTCTAGTAAGGGCTACCTCTCCTGTTTACCTTGTGCCAGCAGGGAAGGTTATCCTTCACCGACCACTATTCTGCACTTTTTCGGTTCTCCACAGGAAGGCATGATGAAGAGGTCGACGTGGAGCCCGCTATCAGACCAGGTACTGCTTTGCAGCATCCTGGGATTTTCAGCCTAAGGCCTAATAGGTGCATGTTTAGTAGCCCTCAACTGGTGTTCTACCTCCAGTTTCTCTGGGGAATCTGAATTGGGTTCTGATTTCTTCTTGCAAGATGTTTTGCGAGTGCTCGCATCCATTTCGCTGGATATGTTGTTTTACAAGGTCTGTTTTTTCCTAGTGGCAAGGTGTTCAGCCAGGAGAGTGGGTGAACTCCAGGCTTTGTCTCATGAGGAGATTTATCTTCTTGTGCATAAAGACAAGTGGTACTCAGGGCGGTTAACTTTTTTGCCCCAGAAGTGCTCATGGCATTCCTTATGAACCAGGAAGCATGCCTTCCATCCCTTGTACTCAACCTTCTTACCCCAAGAGAAGGAATCGCACAAGCTGGATTGTATCAGGCAGTTAAGTGCTACTGTAATGAGTGGCTGAGTGTCGTAACTCAGATGGTCTAGCTCCCTTGGAGCAGCTAAGCTGTGTCAAGGCTCTAGGCTACCCCAGCTGGATGGGTGTGGGCCTGTGTTGCTAAGGCATATGTTCTAAAAAAAAAAAAAAGGTAAGCCTCTGGTTCTCTTCAAAGCTTACTCCATCACGGCGAGGGCAACTACCTCAGCAGAGAGAGAGGCGATGCCTCATTTTTAGAGCTATGCAATCCAGCTACGTAACTTTCTCTCCATGTTTTCATAAGCACCACAGATTGGTTGTCAAGAGTTTTTCTGCTAACACACCTTTGGTCGCAGAGTGTTGCAGGCAGCAGTTCGCAGGTATTTTCTGATATTTTCAGGCACATGGGATAATATTCTGTCCCCTACCGGTTTTTCTCTCGGTACTGCTTCTTAGAACCCAGTTGTAAATATTACCCATTGACAGTGTGGAGCATTACAGAAAGAAGAAATTAACTTCATACTTACCATAATTTCCTTTTCTGTTAGCTCCAACATTATCAATTGGGCCCACCCAGGAGCCTACTCCTGTGGGAGAATCTTATCCGATATGTCGGAAGAGAGGTTCGGTTCATTAAAATCCCCTACTCGGATATCTCTCTCTCTCTCTCTCTCTCTGTCTTCCCCCCTTCTGCTGCACTGTACTCTGATATAATTAAAACATAAGGTTTTCCTCAATTAGTCTGCGACCACAAGTTAACAGATATTGTTAGTCCTTCCCAAGGTTTTTTTTTTTTTCTGTTGCAGGTAATTCGCTTCATGCAGTAAAAAGAAACCAGAGAGCCTGCCTCATTTTGTGTTAGCTTCAGTTCACAGGTCTGTGACTGTATGAGACCTATTATGTTTTGAAGGTCTTCCCTGCAAAATGACTGAATAATCTAGACCTGGAGCCCATGGAGAACAATTCCTTCCTCAGATGCCTGCTAGGAAGGTAAAACTGTTTATTTAATGTATTGGCGAAAGTGTAATAGTGGTTTAGGATACATGAGTATGTGTAGCTATAATGGCACTGCGCAGTAAATAGTAACTGGGTAACTGCAGTTACATGGAATCCTCATATGCCCAACATTCTAAAGGGTGGACTGTGCCATTTCCCCTGGTAGGGATGCACTATACCCAGTTGTTATGATTACCCATTGACAACGTTGGAGCTAACAGAAAAGGAGATTACGGTAAGTATGAAGTTAATTTCTTCTTTCCATTTATTTCCCCACTGATGTGACACTACCAGCCTTTAGTTGATAGTGTCCTCTGTGCTGCTGCTGTTACTGAGAGGGACCATGTCTGCCCTTCTTCACCCCTCAGAACCACAATTGGTATTCCAGTGAGATGTAGATTAAGGTTGTCCATAGGGCAACTAGCAGCTCCCCGAGTTCCTTTAGTACCCTTTGAGTATATCCAGTCTGGTCTCATATTTTGTCCTGTTTCAGAGCTGCAAGTCCCTTCAGGCCTCATTCCTCTGAAAATGGATTTGTGCCCACCTCCTGCACCCCCAAATCCTGTTCCTGCTGCTCCTGGTGGTCTGTTCCCCCCTCCCTCCGCTGTGAAGGCTGAACAGAAGTACCTGTTTAGGATGTCTGCTTTTTCTTGATCCTCTGCTGTGCAGTCTCCCCCTGATGCCTCCTTATCTTCCCTGTCCCTCTCCTTGCTTTCCTCTTCTCACTTATGTCCCTGATTAAAATCTTATCCCCTTTAACTACCCCTTGGCTATCCTTTCCTATGTCTGTACTTTGGCTCCCCTCACTGCATTTCCTGCTTCCCTCTGTTTTACTTGGTATACCTCCCTGTCTTTCTCCCTCTGCATTTCCTCATACCTCCTGAATGCCTCCCTTTTTTTCTCCTCATCACCTTGGCCACTTCCCTAAAGAACCATAACTTTTTCCTTCTGCTTTTACTCACTTCCTTCATGCAGAGGTTTGTTTCTTAACTCCTTTGGTCCCATAACCGCCATATGGTGTCGGAATCATTCATGGCTGAGCCCGACCCAAAATGGCCACTGGGAGCGAATGAGTTAAAGATCAAATGCACCACTTTTTCCATATAGAAACATAGAAGTTGACGGCAGATTAGGACCGCAAGGCCCATCTGTCCTGCCCATTCCTTTTTCTACCTTATAAATGTGCCATCGGCCTTTGCTCTGTCAATGGCCTATCTATTCATACTTATCTGTATTGCTCCCTTATGCCTATCCCATGCCTGTTAGAAGCCCTGCACTGTATTCGTGTCCACCACTTACTGAAGTATGCCGTTCCGTGCATCCATCACCCTTTCTGTGAATAAGAACTTCCTCACATTACCCCTTAATCGGCCTCCCTCTGTCATGCTGTGTCCTCTTGTCCTGCTATTTTTCTTATATTGAAACATGTTAGATTCTTTCACCTTGTTAATGCCCTTAAGGTGTTTGAATATTTCGATCATATCACCTCTTTCCCTCCTTTGCTCTAGGGTATACATATTGAGCTCCGTTAATCTGTCCTCATATGTTTTTCTGATGCAGTCCCTGCACCATTTTGGTTGCCCTTCTCTGGTCTGCCTCAGTTTGGTTAATGTCGTTGTGAAGGTGTGACCTCCAGTACTGCACACCGTTACTTCAGGTGGGGCATAACCAGTGTTTTGTAAAGAGGGATTATTACCTCCCTCTTCCAACTTGTGAGACCCCTACTAATACACCCCAACATCCCCCTAGCCTTACCTACTGCTTTAGTGGTCTGCTTGGATGATTTTAGGTCATCAGTGATGATGATGTCCAAGTCTCTTTCTTCCCCTGTGACTGCCAGCAACTCCCCTCCCAGTCTATAGGTGGCTTCAGGGTTTCTCTTCCCTATGTGCATAATCTTGCACTTCTTTGCATTAAACCCCAGTTGCCACTCTTCAGACCATTTTGCTAGTTTATCCAGATCTCTTCTCATTCTGCCCACCCCATCTGGATCATCTGCTGTGTTGCAGATCTTGGTGTCATCTGCAAACAGACAAACCTTACCCTCCAGTCTATCTGCAATGTCACTGATGAAGATATTGAAGAGGACTGGCCCCAGGACTGATCCCTGAGGTACCCCACTTGTGACTTGCATCTCTTCTGACTGTATACCGTTTGCCAACACTCTCTGTTTCAAACAACCTGAAGTCTTGCTGTATTCTGACAGTAGCAGTGAGTCCCAACCTTCGAACTGCCCCGGAGATGAAAGAGTTAACTTTCCATGCCAGGCATGGAACGCTGAGCTCGAGCTCGGTTGAGACTCTGTCTGTTGCTGTTTGGACTCAAACCGTCAGATTCTTTACTCCGCCTCACTGAACAGTCGCTCCGGAGATTTCTCCTTCTGCTTGGTTCAATTTGTCGGTTAAAGTACCGCTTTTCTCGGTTTTCGACCGAATTTAAACCGTAACCTGTCGATTCAGTCTCTGTCTGTGGTATTTGTGAGTACTAGATAGGTTATATATTATTTCTATTCTGTGTGGAACTTGTAAACGGTTCATCGGTTCGGTTTGAACCAATCAAGTTGTTAGAAAATCTTGAATTGTACTTTTAGAATGTGGTTACTGGTTCTTATCGGTTCTAAAAGAAACGGATTTTATTACAGTTTTTTCCACGACCCGTGACATGTTCAGGAACCGATAAGAGGGTCTTGCCTGGCGGATTGCCATTAAAAGGGTAAGTTTGGTTAGGACTGGCACAATGTCTGAGAAACCCAAAAGAAAAACCGGGCCCACTGGGTTTCAACACTGTAGTGTGTGTGGGGAAGTCTTTGCTAAGGCTGACCCCCACACCACCTGTGTTTATTGTCTGGGGTTTGACCACCAATGCAGACTCCAGATTTGTAAAAATTTTCCTGCAGCTACCCTAGAAAAAGAGAGTTGGTAGGCTTAGGGAAAGGAGACCAAAAGTCAGCTGAACTGATGATCAGCCCGGTTCGGTTCAAACCGAACCAGAAGGAGTGCCCTCTGACCAGGCGTAGACTTCTTGGGCAAAAGGAGATCCGATTCTGAGGAGTCAGTTCCAGCTAAGAGAACTAGAAGGAAAAATCAGCTGGTGTGGAGCCAAAACTTTCCTCTCCAACCGCTGAAGAAATAGCGAAGCGATCAAATTGTGCAGTCGCTTTCCTAGTCTCGACCGAACCGGCACCATCAGGGAGGCGCCGGTTCGGGTTCCACCGGTTCAAGATTATGATTTAGAGGAGTACTATGAACCGGAGGAGGAGGAAGAGGAGTATGAGAAAGTGAATGTGATTTGAAAGTCTGATGTGCCCATTGACCTCGACATCTCCTCAGACAGACCTTCAGGAGTGTCTCCTCCTAGGCTTTCTGAGTCCCTCCCATTTCATGTTTTATAAAAAGTGGTTGAAACCTCCAGCTTCCTATGGAAGAAGCTGTGGATGACCAGGAGGAGCTTGACTTTGTGGAAATGATGGATATCCCAGAGTCTAGGAGACTGTCTATTCCCTTACACAAATCTTTTGGGAAACAGACGTTTAAAATTTTAAAGACTCCTAATACTATACCTCCTGTGGATAAGAGAATGGACAAGAGGTATGCATTGTCAGGCTCAGATACGGAGTTCCTTACACTACAATGCAGCCATGTTGGGGTAGTGCAGGCTGCAGCCTGTGACAAGGCAAATATTCCCTTGGCTTCACACCCCCCAGACAAGGACTCCAGGAGGATTGATGCCATGGCAAAGAAACAATACATGGCAGCATCCTTGGGACTCAGACAGGCCAATTATATGGCTTGTGCTGCTAGGTATCAGAAATCCAGATGGGACACTGTCATGGCTTTAGCAAAACAGGTCCCTGGCCAGCTTGCCAAGGAGCTGGAGCAGGTGGCTGCTGATGGTATTGAGGCATCCAGGTGCAATTCCATGCTGCAGTGGACTCAAATGATGTGTCATCAAGAGTCATGGCTACATCTGTAAGCACTGCAGAATGGCTTGGCTCAGATGTACTAGCCTGTCACAGGATACCCAGACTAAGGCCATGGATTTTCCTATTGTGGGTAATTCTTTGTTTGGGGAGCAAACAGAGAATTACATGAAGAAAATGGACGAGTATAGGACCACCTATAGGAGTGCCCAGGCCAAGGAAAGGCAGGCCACTCCTCAAAGGCAGCATCCTAGGGGCAGGGGCGGGCCTTTTCATAGGCCTTTCTACCAAGCCCAGGCCTCCTTTTCTGCCTATGCTCAAAGGGGGTTCTTTAGAGGGAGAGGTAGAAGGGGTACAAGCAGACCTGCTTCCACCCCTCAGCCAAAACCCCCTGCCAAACAGGCACCCTGATGGGTTTGCCAGGGCCGATTCACCACCACCTGTAGGGCAGGCTGGCTTACTTTGTCCAGGACTGGAAGTCTCTAACATCAGACAAGTGGGTCCTGGAAGTAGTAAGCCAGGGACTGGTTCTCAGCTTCAAAATTTCCAAAGCTGAACCAGATCCTTTCCACCTGCAAATCCCTCAGAGGCACTTGCCCCAGAGGCAGAGGTCTCTTCCCTCCTGGCTCTCAGAGCTGTGGAAAGGGTTCCACCCCTACACCAGGGCAAAGGGTTGTACTCCAGGTACTTCCTTACCCCAAAAAAGACAGGAGAATGGCGGCCCATCCTGGATCTCAGATACTTAAACAAGCCTTTAAAACCAAAATTCAAAATGGTGACTCTGAGAATTATTCTCCCTCTCTAAGCCAGGGGACTGGCTGGTGTCCGTGGACCTCAGGATGCCTACTTCCATATTCTCATCAGAAGCTCCCATCAGAAAGTACCTCAGGTTCAAGCTGCCCTCAGGCCATTACCAGTTCAGAGCAATGCCCTTTGGTCTGACCTCTGCTCCAAGGGTATTCACAAAATGCCTGGCAGTAGTAGTTGCTTCTCTAAGAAGGCAACGGATTGCCATCTTCCCTTACCTGGACGACTGGCTTATAGTAGGCCAGTCCCCAGACCAAGTCAGGTTACACTTACAGATAACTCAGCAACTGCTCACCTCTTTGGGTTTCCTTCTGAATCTTTCAAAGTCCGTTCTAGAGCCTGTCCAGCTCCTCACCTTCATAGGTGCAGAGTTAAGACACAGGAAAGGCCAGAGCTTTCCTTCCCCTGGACAGGGCAAGGACCCTTATCTCTCTGGCCTCCTCATTCACCCTGCAGGTGTCTCGACCAGCAAGGCATTTTCTACAGCTCTAGGGACATGGCTTGCTTCCGCAGCAGTGGTGCAGGAGCAAGATTTCAGATGAGGGACATTCAGTTCCATTTGAGAGCCTTTTGGTCTCAAAGGAAGGACCCTCTGACCAAATTGATCCCAGTAACTCGAACCCTGATCCAGGCCCTACAGTGGTGGTAGGATCAGAACAGTCTGAGACAGAGTCCCCTTTGTCACTCAGTCTCACTCTTTAATCCTTACTACAGATGCCTCCCTCTTGGGGTGGGGGACTCATTTGGGTGACCTGACCACCCAGGGGTTGTGATCCCCTCAGGAATCTCTGCTGAACATCAATCTGTTGGAACTCAGAGCAGTATTTCTAGCACTTCAAGCTTTTTCCAAATCTGTTCAGAACAAAGTTATCCAGGTCAGAACAGAATACCACCACAATGTGGCATGATCAACAGTAAGGAGGCACCTCGGTTTCACGACCTTGTGCACAGAAGCAATGAAGTTGTGGTCTCTGGCTTATTCCCTGAACACCTCCCTCACAGCAGTTCACCTTCCAGGCAAGGACAATGTCCTGGCAGATGCTGTCAGCAGGATATCCCAGGGCCATCACGAATAGTCATTGGATCCCCTGGTCTTGGAGGTGATATTTTCCAGATGGGGCACTCCACAGATAGATCTTTTTGCAGCCCCAGACAATCACCAACTTCCCCTTTTTTGCTGCAGGCCCCCAGTGTTGGGCTCAGTCCCCCTGGATGCCTTAGTCCTCATTTGGGAAGGGAAGTTCCTATATGCTTCCCCCCCTTCCCTCTCCTGTTCAAAGTGCTAGTCAAAATCAGATCTCAACCCTGCAAGATGATCCTGATTGCTCCAGACTGGGCCAGACAACCTTGGTATCCACTCCTGCTGTCCTTTAGAGTCCATCTTCCCTGGCTTCCCAGGAATCAGCAACCTGCTAACCTGTGCTCAGGGAGGGTTTTGTACCCGATCTCAAATCTCTCAATCTCAAGGCCTGGCTCTTGAAGAGTTAGAGTTTGCTGATTTACATCTCTCCCAAGGTGTAATGGACATTCTGAAGGCTTCTAGGAAGCCTTCCACCAGGGCTTCTTATAATTCCAAGTGGAAAAAGATTTTCCATATGGTGCTCTGGGAAGCATATTTCCCAGAGTCTGCTGATCTGCCCACAGTCCTTGATTATATGGTCCATTTAAATAGCTTGGGCTTAGACCAGCTACACTGAAGGTGCATCTGGCAGCTGTTTCTGCTTTTATTTCAGCAGGTAAGCCCTCTTCTCTTTCAGCTCACCCTGTATTCTCCAAGTTTTTCAAGGGTTGTTTCACACCAACCCTCCATTCAGGGACCCTGCCCTGCTTGGGACCTTAATGTTTGCATTGCTCAGCTTATGCAACCCCTTTGAGCCTTTTGTCTTCAGTAGGCTTAAGTACTTGACTTAGAAAACTGTGTTTCTGATAGCCATCACTTCTGCCAGACGCATAAGTGAGTTACAAGCTTTGTCAGTGGAGCCTGATTTTATCTCCTTTCATAGAGATAAGGTGGTCCTCAGGACTAACAGGAAGTTTTTGCCTAAGGTGGTTTCAGATTTCCACCTTAATCAATCTGTGTCTCTTCCTGATACTTCACTGACCATTCCTCCTCTGGCGAGAGGAGGCTGCACAGTTTAGATGTGAAAAGAGCCCTTAGCTACTACATAGAACGTACCAAGGGTCGCAGGTTTGACTCCCTCCAACTGTTCCTCACTTATGGTAAGGTTGGTGAAGGGAAACCTGCCACTAAAAGATCTATTGCCAGGTGGATTGTCTCTTGTATCCAATTTTGTTATGAAAAACTGGGTAAGGTTGCACCCTCAGGCCTGAGGGCTCACTCTACCAGAGGTACAGCTGCTTCCTGGCTGCTGCCAGGATATCCCTATTCTAGAGATATATCAAGCAGCTACCTGGAAAACAGTTCAACTCTTTTACCAAGCATTACTCCCTGGATATCCAGGCTAGAGTGATGCTCGGTTTTAGCACAACTGTGCTTCAGAGCCTATTTCCTAAGTAGGTTCTGTCCCTCCTCCATGGAGGTACTGCTTGAGTAGTCTGCTACTGTCAGAATACAGCAAGACTTCATGTTGTTTGAAGAAAAATTACTCACCTTAGTAATGTTGTTTCTTCTAATGGAGTCTTGCTGTATTCTGACCTCCCCCCTGCCTGCCCCTCTCAGAACCTCCTGTTTTGGGACGTGGGTGGGCAGTGGCAGTGTTGGCACTCAGTAGGTGCCCACCTTGTTGTTTTCACACCCTTTTCTTGGGTGAGTGGGTGTTGTGTTTTTCATTTTTTGGGTCTCCTGACTTGAGTCTTTGTTTTGGGACCAAAAAATGTGTTTTTATGTTTAGTAGCCAGTTGGCTAGTGTAGGTTTACAGCTTCCACACAGGACCTTAGTGAGTTTAGCTCGTAAAGATCTGACGGTTTGAGTTTAAACAGCAACAGACAGAGTCTCAACTGAGCTCGAGCTCAGCGGTCCATGCCTGGCATGGAAAGTTAACTCTTTCATCTCTGGGGCAGTTCGAAGGTTGGGACTCACTGCTACTGTCAGAATACAGCAAGACTCCATTAGAAGAAACAACATTACTAAGGTGAGTAATTTTTTCTTTCTGCCCATCACCCAGTTGACCAACTTCTGACCCATCCTGAGCCTACCCAACTTATTAATCAATCTTCTATGTGGAACAGTGTCTAAAGCTTTGCTGAAGTCAAGGTAGGCGACATCAACTGCTCCCCCTTGGTCCGCCACACTGGTTACCCAGTCAAAGAAATGTATGAGATTAGTTTGACAGGACCTTCCTTTTGTAAACCCATGCTGTCTTGGATCATGTGCTCCTATGGATTCCAGGTGTTGCACTATCATTTCTTTAAGGAGTGCCTCCATAATGTTGCCCACTACTAAGGTAAAACTGACTGGTCTGTAGTTCTCTGCCTCCTCCCTGCTACCACTCTTGTGGAGCGGGATCACATGAGCCCTTCTGCAGTCTTCTGGGACCTCTCCTGTCCTCAGAGACTCACTAAACAGTTCTGATAATGGCTCTGCTAGTTCCACCCTTAGCTTCTTTAGTACCCTGGGAAGTATGCCATCAGGTCCCATTGCCTTGTCCACCCTGAGCTTATCGAACTGTTGTAGGACCCTTTCTTTTGTGAAGGGACTAGTGCATACCTCCCTCCTGTGCTGAGCTGTGGGCCCTGCCCTACATTCTCTTCAGTAAATATTGAGCAGAAGTATCTATTTAGGATAGATGCTTTTACATGGTCCTCCTCCTCACATACACACTTGATCTCCTTTGATATTAGCAATACCCCCTCTGGACTTTCTCCTTTCACTAATGTATCTATAGAAAATCTTGTCACCTTCTTTTACTGTTTGTGCTAGTGTTTCCTCAGTTTGGGCCTTTGCCTGCCTTACTGCCTTCCCTGCTTCCTTTAGGGAAGTTTGGTATGCCTCCCTGTCTTTATCCCGCTGTGTTCCCTTATATTTCCTGAAGGCCAGCCTTTTGGCTCTGACCTTTTCTGATACTGTTTTTGAGAACCAAAGTGGTTTCCTTTTTCTTTTGCACTTTCTTTTCTCTCTAACACAATGTGTTATTCACATGAATTCAAGTCCCTGTATCTTGATTAGTGTTTCCTAAAAGTTTCATGCCATTTGGTTTTCTAGTTTTCTTTAATCGGCATGTGTTAATGTTCTCTGCTGTAAGAGAAAACACTGAAGAAACAGTGAAGATGTTTCTATCCCAATCAGTGAGTGATGACATCATACCTGTTCTGCCTGCTGCTTAAGCAGTTAAGTCCCTTATTAACTAAGAGGCTGGAGCACTGCAAAGTCAGAGAAGTCTGTAGAGCTAATTCTTTTCACTCCAGCCTGTTTATTAACCCATCTGGTTTGTGTTTAGACAGATTAGCTGAAAAGCTATCATTCTGTGCTCATTAAAGGTTGATCATTGTGAGTTTCAGTGCTAAACTGAACTGGTATGAATGTTTGTGACAAATGACTATCTTTATAACAGCTGTCAGTTCTATCTCATCAAAATTCTGCATTGTTTATTGGTTGTATGACACAGGGTAGTTTAATGGATATAAAATAAACTAATTTTGTTAATTCATAGAAGTAGTGCGTCTTTGATGTAGCCTACATAAGTATGTTCATGTGAGAACACATTTGTTTTATGTCAGATTGACAAAGTAGTTTCTGTCACACTGTATTTCAGGAACATGTACTGTATGAACACACAACATTCAGTTCTTTCAGGTTTCTGTGTGAAAACACATCATGTATGTGTATAACTAGAAATACTGTATGGCATCCTGATGCCCCATATGCCCAACAGTTGAGGCAGCAGCACTGCTGCCCCATTTCCCCTGCCCCACAAGCCCCTTGTCTCCTTCCCCCAGTTGAGGCTGTTGCACCCCGCTGCCTACTGTCTTCACCACACAGTTGAGCCTGCCGCACCCTGCTGCCTCCTGCAGAAACTGCTGAGGCTACTGTATCCTGTTTTACCTCTGCCCCCCCACACACACACAAACAGTCAGGCCAATGCACCCTTTTGTCCCCTGTTCCTGTCTCCACAGTTGGGGCTACTGTGCTCTGCTAAGGACTAGAATCACAGGTCCACTGCCTTCATAGTTCCGGCTGCTGCACCATGCTGCCTCAGACCACCACAGGTGGGGTATTTGCTGCACCTGCTACTCACTTCCATTGCCCCAACTGGGGAAGGCTGCTGCACCACTCACACTCTGTCCCACAGTCAGGACTGCTGTACCGTGATGCCCCCCTACCCATCCTGCCACACAGTCAAGGCTTCTGCACCACACTGTCCTCTGTCTCTGCCACCACATCCAAGGCTGATGCACCTGTCTACACAGTCCAGGCTGCTGTAGCCTGCTGTGCCGCAGAGCCCCATACCTCCACAGTTAGGACTGCTGCACCATGCTGCCACTTGCTATACTGCAAGGTAGGGCATGTGTTGCACCCTGTCCCCTGTCACTACAGCTGGGGCAGTTTCTCCCTGCTGCCCCCTGTCACCAGAGTCAGATCATTTGCTACACCCTTCTACCAATGTCTCTTGTCCTAAACTGATGAGTCTGCTGCACCCTGTTCCACAGTTTGAGCTGCTGAACTCTGATGGCTCCCCTGTCTCCTTCCCAAAAAGTCAAGGTTGCTGCACCCTGCTTCCCTCTGTCCCCCACCTTATAACACAAGATGAAAGTATTCTTTTTTTTTCTTTCAAGGAGTGTGGGCAGTGTACCACAGGATCTGACACTGGTGGTAGGGAGAAGCATGGTGCAACATACCTAACTGTTGAGGCAAGAGGTTATATGGTGTAGCAGGGCACAGTGGTGGCAGAGGACTGCGTGGTGCAGAAGCCTTCACTGTGATGCAGGACATAGGTGGGCATCAGGGTACGACAGCCCTGGCTGTGAGACGGGGTGCTTGTGGTGCAGTGGCCAGCCCATTTGGGACAATGGAGGTGGGTAGCAGGGTGCAACAAAAGTCCAACCTTTGGTGACCTGGGGAAACATGGTACAATAGCCCTGTGGAGACAGAGACCCTGGGACTCTATGGTTTAGCAGCGCACAGCAGACCTGTCTGTGGAGATGGGAACGGGGGCAACAGGCTGCATTGGCCCTGACTGTGGGGGTGGGAAACAGAGGGGAGCAGGGTGCAGCAGCCTCAGCTGGGGGGCAGGAGACAGGGTCTGTAGGATGCCATACAGTATTTCTAGTTGTACTCATATGTGATGTAGTTTTGCACAGAAGCCCTCAAAGAACTGAAATTTGTGTGTTCATACAGTACATGTTCCTGAAATAGCAGAGTGTGGCAGAAACCTCTTTACCAATCTGACATAAAACAAAATTGTTCCCACATGAACATCTTTATGGAGGCTACATCGAAGACCCACTACTTATATGAACTAACAAAATGTAGTTTATTTTATATCCATTAAACTACCCTGTGCCATATAGCCAGTAAACAATGCATAATGTTGATGAGACAGAACTGACAGCTGTAATAAAGACAGTGGTTTTTCAAAAACATTCATACCACTTCAGTTCAGCATTGTAACTCATAATGATCAACCTTTAATGAACACAGAATGATAGATTTTAAGCTGATCTATCTAAACACAAACTAGATAGGTTAATAAACACCTTGGAGTGAAAACAGTTAGCTCTACAGACTTCTCTGACTTTGCAGTGCTCCAGCCTCCTTAGTTAATAAGGGACTTAATTGCTTAAGCAGCAGGCAGGACATTTATGATGTCATCACTCACGGATGAGGATAGAAACAGCTTCACTATTTCTTCACTGTTTTCTGTTACTACCTAGAACATTAACATATGCTGATTTAGAGAAAACTAGAAAAACCAAACAGCATGGAATTTTCAGGAAACCCTAATTATGACACAGAAACTTGAATTCATATGAATTCAAGCTTTTATTACACAATATGGAAAAAGTGGTGCATTTGATCTTTAATTATGCCCTCCCTTAATTTTCCCCACTGTGCCACTGCCCGTCCCTGGCAGTCCCCTCCTATGAGGCAGTTTCTGAGGCAGTCTTCCATTTCTTTAAAATCTACCCCCCCTAAAGTCCAGGTCCCTCATCCTTGTGTGGTTTGCCTCTTTTTCCCATGTTAATGTTAAACCACACTGTGTGGTGATCACTGGTACCTAGGAGGCTGCCCACTATGACTTCTGCAATGCCAGCCCAATTTGTAAGCACCAGGTCCAGCACTGCTCTGTCCCTAGTGTTTTCCTTGACTAGCTGCTTGAGAAAAGCCCCTTGTAATAGTCAAGGATGACCCTGCTCCTTACCAAAGCTGCAGCTGGAAGGCTTCAATTTACATGTGGCAGATTGAAGTCCCCAACTAGCAGTACCTCCCCCTTACTTGCCATCCTGATTATGGCTTCCCCAAGTGCCTTATCCACTCCTCTCCTTGTGCTGAAGATCTCGATACCATCCCTTTACAGATAGCGGCCCCCAGTACCTGTGTTCAGGATAATCCACAGCACCCCAACCCTTCGTTTTCTTCCTGGTGCCCCCAGACATCTGTGGCCTTGACTCTGTCCCTCACAGATAGTGTAACCATTCCTCCCCTACTTACTTCCTTGTCTCTTGAACAGGGAGTAGCCCGCTATGGCCATGTACCAGTCATGGCTGTCAATGCACCATGACGCCACTTTTGTCACTAAGTCTAGGCTAGCCTTCGCCATGAATGACCTTCAGGTTCGGAATTTTATTTCCTGGACTCCTTGTATTGATGCACATGGTTCTCTGTACCTTACTTCCTCCCTGCCTGCTCCTCCTGATCCCCCGCTTCCCTTGTTATCTTCTCTGTTGCCTGTCTCCTTTATTCTTTCTTTCCTGATTTATACCACCTCCCATCCTCTCCTGTGTCCCAGCCCATGTCTTCTTGTGCTTCTATCCTGAGGAAGCTTACTCCCTCAGGCTTTCCCTGCCGTTTCATCATGGGGTAGGGGAAACAATCATTGCCTTCATTGATTTTACAGCCCCCCGGCTAGCTTAAACACTCATCCAAGTAGCATTTAAACATCCCACTAAGGACTGTAGTCTCCCTTCTGGAAAGATGCAGCCCATCTCTCGTGAGTGGCCCATATCCTCCCAGGTTGGCCCCTAGTCCCGAATGTAGTCGAAACTCTCTTCCGTGCATCATGCCTCCATCCAGTTGTTGAAAGCCCTGGTGTGGAGTGTTCTATTCTCTCCTCGGCCGTATACAGGTAACACTTTGGCAAATGATATTGTGCGTGCCGCCTGCTTGAGGTCCTCTCCAGCTTCCTGAAATTTCACTGCACTACCCGCTACCCTATCCCTTGCCGAGTCATTTGTCAGCAGGTGGACCATGACATCTAGCTCCCTCCCATCTCCTGCTACCCTAGTGACTCTCTGGATCAGCTCTCCATCCCTCCAAGCCAGAGCACCAGGGAGACACTTCACCTCCCTCTCTCCAAACACGTCCAAGACTGTCCCCCTAAAAACAGAGTCCCTCACCAGCCGCTGCTTCCTCCTTTGCTGGAGGCCTCTTCCTCTCTCCTTGGGGGGACCCCGCCTTCTGAGGCCCTCCACTTCCTCCCTTCCCACTGCTATGTGTGCCTCTTTCCGCTGCCTGCCCCCAAATTATGGTGAAGGAATTGGCAGTGGTACAGGCTGAGTGTGTACCTTCCCACTTCCCCCACCTTCCTGTCTTCTGGCAGGGGAACAGGACGTCCTGTATTCGACCTTCCCCTGCTGGCCTATCTCAGAGCAGCATTGGGGTCAGCTGTAAAGGTAACCACTCACCTGCCTTCTTGGCCAGAGGAGGCATGCAGCTGTGTTGACCATGAAATTAAGATAGGGGGACAGGCAGTAATGAAATCTAAAATTAGCAATAGAGTCCATTTTCTTTACAGCAAGGGGTACATATGCTTCTCTAAGCCGACTGAACTAAAACTGTGCAGTACTGCTATCTGAAGTTAGTGATGAATCAATTTTCTCTACACCAGGGGTACTACGATCTCCTCTCAACTGGCTAAACTAACGTGACATCAAGCCAGCCGGAATATTATTGCTCTGAGAACACTGAAAAGAGAGAGCAGTGATGAACAAGTAAGACTGTGATATACGGTTCAACATCATTCTCATGTATCATAGGGCATGTTATTGGGCCTTCGAATTGTAAATCAGATCAGTGCCATTTCGTGTTTCTCTTGATGATATTCAATCTTTGATTTCCCTGTGATCATCTCACCACATTGTGAGCTTCTTTGGAGGTCGGAAACAGCTGCTGGACTTGGCAACTGGCATTAGTTGGTGGCGGGGTTGTATCAGTTGCATTAGCAGTTGCCGCAGCTTTGAACTAAGAGAGCTGCATCATGCTGCCTTGGCAACCAGAGCTCTCGAACGACTGTAAAGGCTGGCATGCCACTTAATGCGATTTACCTCAAGGAAAGGTTTTTCCTTTTTGCTTTATTAATCAACTCCTTCAATTTCCTGTCCAAGGCTGCATGAAATCAGCCTTCTTAAAAGCAGAGAATGGAGTGGGTCAGTCAGTTTATTTTATTTGCCATTTCTGCTGTCATAATCACTCAAACAAATGTAGTTCAAATACACGTTCAAATTTACAACAAATTTTAATAAAATAACAGAAAATACATTATACAGATTAGAAAGCACATGCAAAATAATATCCATAATATATGATATTTAACAAGCCTACATCTTTATTCTTTTTTTTAAATTTTTAACTGGGAATGGCGGTCTAGGAAATATTTTCCTATGTTAAGCCTCATTGATGGGATGGATACAGATACAGTCTGTTTAATGTTGAACCTGGTTAATCTGTTGGTGGGTAAACGAATGGGTGAAATTGGGTCAGGGCTCTGGGGAAATTTCCTGACTTTTTTTTTTTTTTTTTTTTACTGTTTTGTTGTGAGAAGCGCCATGGGACCATTAACATGAACAAGCATCTGGACAGGCAGAGGTAAACTCTGTGTAATGTCTGATCCACTGTTTTTCTCCGCTTTACCTTCCCACACTTTGCATAAGCTGCAGTGCCACCTGTGGTCTTCCAGGTGGTATTAGTGCAGTGGTGAAGATGTGTCTTTCCTGGTGGAGAATCCTTTGGGAGCACTACACCCTCCCCCACCCCACCCTTGACAGCCCGGTCTTGCTCTTAAAATTAGACTGCTGGCTCCGAATTAGCAGTTTTAATAGAATCCTGTAAAAACAACTTCCTTCTGTCCATCCACAAAAATCGCATGTGAAGAAGGTGGTGTGTCACCTTGGAGCTCTGAACTGCAGCCCCGAAGATCCCTGGTTTGAAGTCCACTGCAGCCACTTTGCTTACTGTATGACCTTGAGCAAGTTACTTGACCTCCCTGTGCTTCATCCTCTCCTAACTGTAAAATGGGGGTCCACGGAACACACAGTGAGGCTTCATTCCTGTAAACAGAAAAGAGAAGCAAGAGAATTCAGCCCCAATAACTTATCTAATTCTGCTGGCCAGATTAAAGACTCACTCGCCAAATATTGGCTTAAAGATTTTTTTTTCAGTTTATTTCTTTGAAAGAAGTGAATAAGAGAAGGCAAATGAGGCTGAGTCATGACCCAAATTGCCATTTCATCAGGGCCCAAGTTATATCTTGCAGTCTTGCTCCTCTCATTTCATTTTATTTAAATAATTTTTATTGAGTTATTATAAAGTGACATGGGCATAGGTAGGACAGAAAGGAGTGCCTGACTAGCCCAATCAGCAGTTGCACAACTTTTAGGATACAGTATGTGATGTACTTAAAACTCAACAATAAAGTCCTAGGAGGAGCCGACTGCAAGTCGTTTTTGTAGCATATAGTATGTGCAGCCAGGCTGGGCTGATGTGTGTTATCCAGGAATCAGACTGCCAAAATCCATCTGATACCCCCATGGCTGGCGCAGCTTTTTCTGCTGGTTACCGGTAGTTGTTTGTGGTGATTACTAGTTTTCCATCCAACTGCATTAGTCAATCTAAGGCTTCCAGTAAGGTGCATGAAATTTCATGTACAGCATGCGATAAAGAGAATTACAGATCATAGGCAGAGTGGAAGAAAGGTTGGAGAGCAAAGGTTGAGAACGACAAGGGAAGGTAGAGTATAGGGAGGAGGGCGCATCCATTTCGGGACAAAGTCTAGATGGGTTTTCAAGTGATATAGTACCCATCTACGCCACCTAGTTTCAAACAGGGTAGCTCTGTTTGCATGGGTGTACGTCAGTCTTTCCAGGGAATATATTTCCAGGAGTATAGTTCGCCATCCCTCCGCTGAGGGGATAGTTGTGGCATGCCATAGCCAGGCTGTTGTTTTTTCTTTACTGCAAGGACTAAGACCAGCAGTAGTTTGAGGGTCTGCCCTCAAAGGTATTACCCCCACAAGAAATAACCATCAGGATTAGGGAAGGCATTATGACTCCTAGACGATCGAATATGTTCTCAAGTTCCTGGATTACTCCCTGCCAGTATGGTCGAAGCAGGGGACGAGACCAAAAAATATGTGTCTTGATTGGCAAGGACCTTGCGGACCAGCATATTTTGCTACCATTTCCAGGGTGTGGGAAAAAAACCATATCTACACTTCCATGAAGGTAGCAGAGATGAGACAGTATGCAGGGAGTGCATATTTATGCCAGGAGTGTAAGGAATGTGACACTGCCAGTTATGTGTTCCAACGTTGCAGTATCGATTCTGTAGTGTCCGTGGAAGTGTCCCGGAGAGCTTTATGTATGTGCCCTATTAGATGTGACCATGTCACACCTTTGAGATAGGATAGGATGGGATGTGATTTATCCACATGAGAGGGGGGGAAGCTGATCAGGAAGAACTGTAACAGCTTCCCTTTGGTCCAGCAGGTGTGAGTGGACCTGCAAGTACTTGTGGTCTGTAGTGAAGAGATGAAAAGTTGTTTGCAGGGCAGAAAATGGGCATATGCCCTGAGAGAGCAGCATTTGAAATTAAAAGCATAGCCCTAGCCAGCACTTCAAGCCCAAATCCTGCCTATAGGCAGTGTAATATGGTGTAGCCCGTAGCTGGAATTCAAACAACATGGAGTCTTGCTGTATTCTGACAAGTTGCAGTTAGCTCTAGCTCTTGAACTGCCCCGGAGAGTGAAGGGTTAAATTCTATGCCAGGCATAGAATGTTGGGCTTGAGTTCGGTTGAAAACTCTGTCTATGTCCTTTCAAACCCAAACCGTCAGATTCTTTACTCCGCCTCACTGAACAGTCGCTCCGGAGATTTCTCCTTCTGCTCGGTTCAACCACGGTTGAAGTTTTGGTTTTAGTCTGACTTTCGTTCCGCTTTTCGGTTCGAGAGACTGTCTGTGGTACCGTAAGTACCTGGATTAGTAGTTGCTGTGTGGAAATTGTGAAACTTTTGTGATCGGTTCGGCTGAACCAATCCTCTAGTAAAATCTTAAAAGAAAAAAGCTAGTGTGTGGTTACCGGTCTGTATTGGTTTTAAAAAAAACATAGTTTAGCGTTTTTTTTCCATCACCCGTGACACGGTGAGAAACCGATAGGGGAGTCTTACCTGGCAGTTGCTGTTCAAAAGATAAGTTGGTTAGGTTGGCCATGTCTGAGAAACCCAAGAAAAAAACCGGGCCTACTGGGTTTCAGCACTGCAGTGTGTGTGGGGGGAGGTCTTTGCTAAGGCCGATCCCCACACCACCTGTGTTTACTGTCTGGGGCTTGACCACCTCGATTCAGACTGCCAAATTTGTAAAAATGTCCCTAAGTCTACCTTGGAGAAAAGGTTAGGTAGACTTAGGGATAAGGAGGCCGAGAAATCTGCTGACCCGGAAGGCCAGCCCGGTTCAGTTCCGACCGAACCAGAAGGAGTGCCCTCTGACCAGGGCAATAATCCTTCGGACAAGAGGAGAGCCGATCCTGAGGGATCAGTTCCTACAAAGAGAAAAAGAAAGGATAAATCGGCCAGTTCTGATCCAGAGCTGCATGTTCCAACCGCCGAAGAAATACCCAAAGCGACTCGGAATTGTGGAGTCGCTTCATCTGGTTCCGACCGATCCGGCGCCTTCTGGCAGGGGCTCGGTTCGGTCAGTTCCCCTGGTTCAGGATTATACCCCTGAAGATTTTTATGAACCGGAGTTTGATGAGGAGGGGGGTTTTGAAGAGGATGATTACGATGGTGAAAGTCTGGATGTGCCTGTGGAACCGACATCTCCTAGGCTTTCTGAGTCCCTCTCCACTTTCTGTTCTACAGAAAAGTGTCTCAAACCCTCCAGCTTCCTATTGAGGAGGCTGTAGAGGATCAAGAGGAGCCTGACTTCATAGAGATGATGGACATGCCAGAGTCTAAGAGACCGTCTGTTCCCCTCCATAAGTCATTTGGGAAACAGATACTAAAAATTCTTAGGTCTCCTAATTCTGTACCTCCTGTTGACAAAAGAATGGACAAGAGGTATACCTTGTCAGGCTTGGATATGGATTTTCTTTACCACTAATGCAGCCATGTTGGGGTAGTGCAGGCTGCTGCCTGTGAAAAGGCAAACATCCCCTTGGCTTCACACCCCCCGGATAAAGATTCCAGGAAGATAGATGCCATGGCAAAGAAACAGTACTTGGCATCATCTTTGGGACTCAGATATGTTAATTCTATGGCCTACACAGCCAGGTACCAGAAGTCCAGGTGGGACACTGTACTGGCACTGGCTAAACAGGCTTCCCCCCAGCTAGCCAAGGAGCTGGAGGCGGTGGCTGCTGATGGGATTGAGGCATCAAAGGTGCAATTTCATGCTGCTGTGGACTCCAGTGATGAGTCATGGCTACATCTGTGGTTCTTCGGAGAATGGTCTGGCTCAGATGTACTAGCCTCTCGCAGGACACCCAGGCTAAGGCCATGGATTTTCCTGTAGTGGGTAATTCTTTGTTTGGAGAGCAGACTGAGAAGTACTTGAAGAAAATGGATGAATACAGGACCACTTATAGGAGTGCCCAGGCCAAGGAGAGGCAGGCAGCTCCTCAAAGGCAGCAGTCTAGGGGCAGGGGCAGGCATTTTCATGTGCCTTTCTACTAGGCACAGGCCTCCTCTTCTTTTTCTCAGAGGGAGAGGCAGAAGGAGGATGAGCAGGACTGCATCCACCCCTCAGCCTAAGGCTCCTGCCAAGCAGACACCCTGATGTGTCAGCCTGGGTCGACTCCCCCATTCAAGTAGGAGGCAGGCTGGTTTACTTTGTCCAGGACTGGATGTCTGTTACTTCGGACAAGTGGGTCCTGGAGGTTGTAAGCCAGGGGCTGGTTCTTAGTTTCAAAAGTTTTCCGAAACTGAGACCCAGATGCTTTCCACCTGCAAGTACATCAGAAACCTTGCCCTAGAGGCAGAGGTTTTGTCTCTACTGGCTTTAAAGACCATAGAGAGAGTTCCTACTCCATTCAGGGGCAAAGGTCTGTACTCCAGGTATTTCCTTACCCCGAAAAAGACGTGAGGGGCGACCCATCCTAGATCTAAGATACTTAAACAAGCACCTAGTAAAGCCAAAATTCAGGATGGTGACTCTGGGAACAGTTCTTCCTTCTTTGAGGCCAGCAGACTGGCTAGCCTCCCTGGACCTCAAAGATGCCTACTTTCACATTCCCATCAGGTGCTCCCACAGAAAGTACCTCAGGTTCGAATTGCCCTCAGAACATTACCAGTTCAGGGCATTGCCCTTTGGCCTAACTTCAGCTCCAAGGGTGTTCACAAAGTGCCTAGCAATAGTGGTAGCCTTCTTAAGAAGAAAAAGGATTTCAGTCTTCCAGTATCTGGATGACTGGTTCCTTGTGGGCCAGTCCCCAGACCAAGTCAAGTCAGATCTACAGGTTACTCAGAAAGTTCTCACTTCCTTGGGATTCCTTCTCGATCTCCCCAAGTCAGTTCTCGAACCAGTACAGCTCCTCCTTTTTATAGCAGCAGAGTTGGACACCCTCAAGGCAAGAGCCTTCCTTCCTCTGGAAAGGGCAAAAGCCATCTCTCAGCTGGCCTCTTCCTTTCTTCTTCTGGTTTCTCGACCAGCAAGGCATTTTCTGCAGCTTCTGGGCCACATGGCAGCTTCCACAGCAGTGGGCCAAGGGGCCAGGTTTCAGATGAGGGGCATTTAGTTCCATCCGAGAGCCTTTTGGTCCTAAAGGAAAGATCCTCTTACCAAGCTAGTTCCTGTCACTCAGACCTTGATTCAGGCCCTTCAGTGGTGGCAGGATCTGGACAATCTGAGGCAGGGTGTTCCATTCGTCTCTCAGATTCACTCTGTGGTTCTTACCACGGATGCTTCCCTTTTGGGGTAGGGAGCCCATCTGGGGTCTCTCACTGCCCAGGGACTGTGGTCCCCTCAGGAATACCTTCTTCACATCAACCTTTTGGAGCTCAGGGCAGTATTCCTTGCCCTACAAGCTTTCTCTCAGTCAGTACAGAACAAGGTGGTTCAAGTCAGGACGGACAACACTACCACCATGTGGTACATCAACAAGCAGGGAGGCATTCGGTCCATGGCCTTGTGCACAGAGGCCATGAAAATATGGTTCCTGGCTTATTCCCTACAGATCTTTCTGGTAGCAGTCCACCTCCCAGGAAAGGACAATGTTCTAGCAGATGCATTGAGCAAGATTTCCCAGGACCATCACAAATGGCCTCTGGATCCCTTGGTATTGAAGGTGATTTTCTCAAGGTGGGGCACTCCAGAGATAGATCTCTTTGCAGCCACAGACAATCACCAACTTCCTCTGTTTTGTTGCAGACCCCCAGTCTTGGGCTCAGTCCCTCTGGATGCTCAGATTTTGAACTGGGAAGGGAAATTTCTCTATGCCTTCCCTCCCTTCCCTCTACTGTTCAAAGTTCTAGTCAAGGTAAGGTCACAGCCTTGCAAAGTGATTCTGATTGCTCCAGATTGGGCCAGGCAACCTTGTTATCCCCTGTTGCTGTCCCTAGCAGTCCATCTTCCCTGTCTCTTCCCAAGAATTACAAACTGTTAACCTCCTCTCAGGGGAGGATTTGCTACCCCAATCTTCGGTCACTCAGTCTCAAGGCATGGCTCTTGAAGAGTTAGAGTATGCAGATTTGCACCTATCCCAAGGGGTTCTGGATATTCTCAAAGTTTCTAGAAAGCCAGCTACCAGAAAAACTTACAACTCCAAATGGAAAAGATTAAGCATTTGGTGTGCAGAGATGCATATATCCCCAGATACTGCTGACTTGTCTACAGTTCTGGATTATATGGTTCATCTGAATGGCCTAGGCCTCAAATCAGCTACTCTCAAAGTTCATTTGTCAACTGTTTCTGCTTTCCTGTCGGTGGGGAAATCTTCCTCTCTGTCATCTCACCCTGTATTCTGTAAATTTTTCAAAGGCTTGCTTCATACCAATCCCCCATTTAGGGATCCTGCCCCTGCCTAGGATTTGAATATTTGTATTGCTCAGCTTATGCAACCTCCTTTTGAGCCTATGTCCTCAGCAGAGCTCAAGTACTTGACTTGGAAAACTGTGTTTTTGATTGCTGTTACTTCTGCTAGACGTATCAGTGAATTGCAAGCCCTGTCAGTGGAGCCTGACTTCATCACTTTCCATAGGGATAAAGTGGTCCTTAGAACCAATAGAAGGTTCCTACCTAAAGTGGTTTCTTATTTCCACTTAAATCAATCTATGTCCCTTCCTGTGTTCTTCACTGATCACACCTCCTCAGAGGAACGGAGGCTACACAGTTTAGATGTTAAAAGGGCCCTTAGTTACTACATGGAACATACAAAGGGTCACAGATTTGACTCCCTTCAGTTGTTTCTCACTTACGGGGAAGTAGGTAAGGGAAAACCTACCACCAAGAGAACCATTGCCAGGTGGATCGTGTCCTGTATTCAATTCTGCTATGAAAAGCTGGGAAAAACTGCACCCTCAGGCCTGAGGGCTCATTCCACTAGAGGTACAGCTGCATCTCTGGCTGCAGCTAGGATATCCTTTGTTAGACATCTGTCAAGCAGCCACTTGGAAAACAGTTCATACTTCACTAAGCATTACTCTCTGGATATCCAGGCTAGGAGTGATGCTAGGTTTGCACAGCAGTGCTTCAGAGCCTATTCCCAAAGTAGGTTCTGTCCTCCTCCTTGGAGGTACTGCTTGTAGCTCTGAACTTGTCAGAATACAGCAAGACTTCATGTTGTTTGAAGAAAAAATTACTCACCTTAGTAACTGTATTTCTTCTAATGGAGTCTTGCTGTATTCTGACCTTCCTCCTCCTCCCTCGCCTGCCTCCCTCTCTCAGAACCTATTTTTGGAGGTGGGTGGCAGGTGCAGTGTCGCACCCAAGAGGTTGTCTTTCCCCACTCCTTGTGTGGGGTGCTTTGTATTGTTTAATTGAGTTTTTTGTTCTTATTGTCTGGTTTTGGTTTTTTGGGTTTCCCCGACTTAAGTCTTTGGGGAATCCAAAATCTTTGTTGCCAGTTGGCTACTAGGAGTTTTTATAATTTCCACATTTAGTCAGTGAGTTTTTAGCTCGTAAGAATCTGACGATTTGGGTTTGAAAGGACACAGACAGACTTTTCAACCGAGCTCGAGCCCAACGTTCTATGCCTGGCATAGAATTAAACCCTTCACTCTCCGGGGCAATTCAAGAGCTGGAGCTAACTGCAACTTGTCAGAATACAGCAAGACTCCATTAGAAGAAATATAATTACTAAGGCGAGTAATTTTTTCTTGTTGGCCGAGGGTGAGGAAAGCCTTCCTGGCCATCATCCATTGCCGAAGTGTCCCCACATGGGCAAATCGTGTGAGAGGGACGCATCATGAAGGGTTCCCAAATTCACCTCTCATTTCATAACTTCATATCTATGGATCAGTGTCAGTTTTTTCCACTTGAACCCCTTCAGCTGTTGGGGCTGAAAATCAGTAGTTCCTGTTTCTGTTTTCCAGTTTCCTTTTTTGTTTTCCCATAGTTTTTTCTCCCTGACCATGCTAGTGAGGGATATACCCCTCTGTGGCCTATTGACCCCCCAACCGATCCTGTCCTGTCCCCTAGATACCGTATAGCAGAATATGTTTGCGTCCGCTAATATTAGCGCTAACAGCTGGCCGAACTTGTTCGCGGCTGAAAATGTTCGCTTATGGTCCCAATACTGATCACAGCACTTTACTTGAATAGCAAAGCATAAGCGGTCAACCTGCTAATTGCAATCTGTGTTTGTTACTGTGTGATTGCAGCTGTTGATCACAGCAATCAGCAGGTGACCTACAGTAACCTGTAACCAGTATCAGCAGTAACCTTTTAAAACGCAGTTCAATTCAGAAAGCTCACAATAAATATCTGGATGGTCCAATTGGTAAGTGCTGTACTTGTGCTGTGGGTAAGTGTAAAATTGTTGTGCAGCCATCTAGAGTATTTCCTAGGTTTTTGTTCTCGGTTTTGTTACTGTGTGCCTAAGTCGCTGTGATCGCAGCTGTTAATCCCAGCAATCAGCAGGCTGACCTACAGGAACCTGTAACCAGTATCAGCAGTAACCTTTTAAAATGCAGTTCAAGAATTCAAAAAGCTCATAACAAATATCAGGATGGTCCAATTGGTATGTGCTATAAAATTGTTATGCAGCCGTCTAGAGTATTTTTTGTTCTCCGTTTTGTTTCTTTCTCACATCCGCTGTCTGCATAGCAACCAGACGATTGAGCAGATTTAGCAGATTGAGGTGTTACTTCCATTTCTCTGGCTCCCTTCTTTTTCTATTTTTTTGCACTATGCTTTTTATTTTGCTGTGGATATTATTTAAATAAAGCTGAAACACATATCTGAAATACTGGTGTTGCTACTGTGTTTCTGTTTCTGTCCCCCACACACACTCCCCACTCCGGTCTGTAGTATACAAGTAGAATGGCTTCAGGAAATATTAGTGATCCTTTATATTAGCGCATTTTTCAAAAACTCAAGACAGTGAATATAAAAGGAAAGCAAATGTTTCCGTTATACAGTATCTCCCGAGATCTCTGCTCCATGACGGGGGCTCCAGGAGGAGGGGCCATCCTTCCCCTGAGGCAATCCAGGGAGCCCATGACATCATATAAATAGAGATGTGTCTCCCACACACACACTTTTCTCCCTTGGTTCCTTCCTTCTCAAGGCAAAGCACAATGATAGCACTCAAAAACGAAAATAAAAAAAAATAGTCACAAAATGTGAAGTCAAGTCATCCAGCAAAGTTTATTGCACCAATGGAAGTTACAGCCAGAGCCCTGGCACTTTGTGTCAAAACTACAATGCCCCCAGATGAAGCGTCACAGTTTTGATGCTAATGTGAAAATTGTTTTTTTTTTTTTTTTTGAGTGCTATTGTTGTGCGCTTTGCTTCATGATAGTTATTTGGGTTAGCACCTGTTCTTTTCTGGTGAACATATGACTCTCTTCGAGGGCATCTCTTGCAGCAGTTAATACACTTAGGTATCCGCCAGAGGGCGCTCTCATCAATGGTAGATTTCACTAGTGGTCCTGACTGGGGGCTGCACACAGTGACGTCATCGCATTTACTTCTATGAATACGTGAGCAGCCCCTAGCAGCCTCAGTTTTTTCTGTCTATCTCTCAGCTCGCTGCACGAGTAGCTTTCACTTCAAGTGTATCTATGCTGCCATCGACATGGAAATCGAAGTCTGAATGGATCTCAGGTTAGTTTTCTTTTTTTCCTCCTATCTCCGGATGTTAAATTCGGAATCATTATTCCGAAAGTGCCCTTGTGACCAGAAAATCTACAGATATGATATTCATTCCATTTGTGTTCATTGTCTGGGGGCTGCCCATAGCATTTTTTCCTGTGTTCACTGCCAGGACTTCAATCAAGCCACACGTCGATGACTGCAAGAGCTCGAGTCATACCTAATGGAACAGAAGATTGCTCTCCTCGAGCAGAAGGTTCAATCCCATCCTCAGACGACTTCGCAGGCCTCCCAGTCCTCCCACAAACATTCCTCGAAACACGAGCACAGAGAGAAAGGCAAATCTTTGGAAGGTAAGACATCTCACCCGTTGAAGGATACTGCTTCTGGTGGCCCATTGACTGCATCTGCCTCTACTGCATCCATGGCCAAGGCCCACTCGGGCAAGCCTCTGCCTTCATAGACGATGGCCCTACTGGTCCTCTTGTTGACGGCTTTAACTCGGGTGCTGGTCGTCGTGACCACGACTGCTCCTTCTGCATCAACAGGTCATTTGTCAGCGATGGCCCGGTCATCCAGCATGTACCCTGGTGTCTTGTCGCCAACGCCCACATTTAAACATTCTGCTTCATCGCCTTTTCCATCCCCGTCGACGAAGCCAATGATGGCCATAGGCTTTGTCATACAGGAGAAAGGGTTTTCCCTCACGGTGCTTCCTAAATTGCCACCTCCTTCCCAGTTGGTCACTCATCGAAGTCAGGCAGATGCTTCACAAGGGGCAGCCTCTCACGACTCGGGCTCTCGGCTGTATCCACAACCGCTCCCTAAACATTCTGTCTTGCGACCTCTCAATTCTACTGATACTGGGACGATGGCCACCCGTTGCTCCCCTGTTGACGGACCCCTCTGTTGACCTGGCTGCTGTGGTGCAAGCAGTTCTTCAGGTGATGCAGGTCCTGCAGCCCATGCTGCCTCCTCGACATCCTCAGCCGTCTTCCTCTCCTCCTCCACCCAAGCGGCCTTGCAGGGACTCCTCATCTGCACCCCCAAGGGAGCCTTCTTCCGCGCCCTCCTGCCGTTCTTTGGAGGACGAGTTTCTTCCGGATTATGTGGATGATATGAGGAAGACTTGGATGCAGGTGATGGCCTTTGCCCTCCTTCGCGTACCTCTGCTATGTCCTCTATAGAGGAAGACCCCGTGCTCTATACGCCCAGTTCTCCTCCTTATGATCCAACCTTTATGGATATAATGACCCAAATCCAACAAGTGATGAGATTTAGCACCATGGAACAGGACAAACATCGTCACCATATGGCAGATTACCTGGACCTTCTGGAGGACCCTGCTGTGTAGTGCCTTCTTTCATATAAGCATGCCAGGATGCCGTCCTTGGGGCCTGGCACTACCTGTCCACAATTTCACTGGTCTCTAGAAAAGCAGATCATACTTCGAAAGGGTTCCTGCAATAGGTCATTACAAGTAGGACTAGTGCTACCTGGCATCTGGAATGCACGGCAGACTTTGCCAAGAAATGCCTGGCAGGGAACTCCCACCTAACGTCCGTGTGAGACGACGCCAGCGACCCTGTGGCTAGTGGATTCGGTCCCCATGCCAGCCTGTCAGTTCTTTCCCATTGCCGTCTCATGCATGTTACCTTGCGGTGAACTTCCACAGCGATCACCGTCAGTTTTGCACCTTTATTTAGTATTTTTCCAAGTTTCTCGTTTTCTTCTAATTTTCTGTGTCTTCTCCACCTCAGAAGTAGAAGTGTGAGGTTTGTGGTGCCCAGATACGTCACAAAAATGGCTACCACAAGTGTGTCATCTGCTCAGGCCCGGACCATCCCACCACGACCTGTCCAGACTGCCAGCCCTTCAACCAGACCACCCGCAAATGGAGGCAGCAGGTTCTGGAGGCCCACTTATTAAAGTTACGGTTAGTCTTGCTCGAAAAGAAAATGGAGCGACTCTGGAATTCCACTTTTTCTTCTCCTGACAAGAAGAAACATAAAAATGAGAAGCATCAGGAGTGGGAGCACCCAGAAGACTGTTCCTGGGCCGAAGCAGGCAGGCCCTCAATGAGTAAGGCCTCTCCCCCACAGCCTCCTGTGAAGGTTGTCCAGGCTGCGTCTGGGGGATGCTGGGGGACCATCTAAGCCTCTGCTCCCTATTTCTGCAAGTAAGTTGGCCCCAGGCTCCTCTAGCAGTTGCCTTGCTTCTGCTGCCAAGTCAGTCCCCAGCTCCTCCGGAGACCGCCCAGCTGTCGATAAGAGACCCCCCCCACTCCTCCACTTGCATGGCCTCAGCCGATAAGTCAGCAGGGGATTCTGTGCCCTCCCACCTGGCCCCCTCATCTGATAAATCAGCCACCTCTGGGGACCGCCCAGACACAGCTCTCCCGTCAGAGACTTCTGTCACCTCACCCGATGTCCGGCTGAGCCAAGGGAAGACTGCCACTCTTCCCCCTTCTCCCCCACTGTGGCCCAGGCTTTGCTTCTGGCTACTCCAGGGGGAGAAGAGTGTGCTGATCACTTGGACATGGAGCATACATCAGGTTCCGACCCCACTCACCTGTTCGGGTCTCTGGGAAGAAGGTCCCTCCGCCACTGTCTGGTCCGACAACAGAGGCCCCTCCAGTCCCTTCCGAGAGGACCATTCTAGCTCTGGCTAAAGTTCCGACTCCGGATGTGACTCCTCTGTCGGACCTGGTGGGGCATGTCCCTATGCTGGACACTCCGACAACTGTCTCTCTGCCTTCTACGGAACCGTCACATCTGCCCCTGCCACAGGCTTCCATGGCAAATCAGGTTCCCACATTGGAGCCCCTATATCTGGTTCTGACGCCAGCTTTCCTGACGCTGGATCCGTTTCTGATGCCGGGCCCGGCGGCGCCGATTCTGTCTGTGGTCCCGATGTCAGCTACCCCTACGTTGGTCCCACCTTTGATTTATACTACGGTGGGTCCTTCATGGGCTCCCCCAGCATCGGCCCCTCTGACACTGGGACTTTTCTCAAGACTCCTCCCTGTCCTGCACTTGCCCTCGTGGTACTCGCTGGACCATCCCCCGGCAGGTCCACCACCAGATTGGCACTCTGTGGGACATTTCTACCCAGGATACCCCCCTTATCTGGGATATTCATTTCTGGGATACCTTGGGTACCATTACCCACCTGCCCATGCTGTCCCTCCTCCTCCTTTCCCCTCCTCCTCCTCCTCCTCCTCCTCCTCCTCCTCTCTCTCCTCCACCCCCCTCCGACTTTTCAGCTGGAATTCAAGACTCATTCAGTCCTGGCGGAGGGAGGCATGGACGAGTTGGTCACGGACCTGGCGAGTTGACTCCAGTAGCTCGTTCTCCTCCCAAGTCCCTGTCCCCTGTGAGCTCAGTGCTGTCCACAGTTCACATTTTGGGGACTACCCCCTCCCCGGGATATTACCCTTCCAGACTTTGGTATACCAGAAGGCAATCCGGATTCTGGGAGGACCTTCAGAGGAGTAGTCAGTCAAGAATCCCCAGTCCCTAAAGGGAAGACCTCTCCAAATCCCTTCCAGAGAATCCTACTTTTCAAACAACATGAAGTCTTGCTATATTATGACAATTGCAGTATGACCGCAGGTTAGAACTGCTCCGGAGGTGTAATAGTTAACTTTCCATGCAGGCATGGAATCTTGAGCACGAGCTCGGTTAAGGAAGTTCTGTCTGCTTTCTTTCAAACCCAAACCGTCAGATTCTTTACTCCGCCTCACTGAACAGTCGCCCGAGATTTCTCCTTTTGCTCGGTTCATTTTCGCGGTTTTAAAGTGTAAAAATATTCAGTTTTCATCTGAAATTAACCGCAACTGTTCGGTTCAAGCTCTGTCTGTGGTAATGTAAGTAATAGATAATTTTACATACAAAATTCTGTGTGGAACTTGTAAATTATTTATCGGTTCGGTTTGAACCGATCAGGTTGTGTTTTTAAATCTCTAGTCCTTTTTTAGTGTGCGGTTCCTGGTTCTTATCGGTTCTAAAAAAAACGGATTTCATTACGTTTTTTTCCACGACCCAGACACGGTTGGGAACCGATAGGAGAGTCTTGCTTGGCGGATTGCCATAAACGGGCAAGTTTGGTTAGGCTGGCATAATGTCTGAGAAACCCAAAAGAAAAACCGGGCCCACTGGGTTTCAACACTGTAGTGTCTGTGGGGAAGCCTTTGCCAAGGCTGACCCTCACACCACCTGTGTTTATTGCCTGGGGTTTGACCACCTCGATACAGACTGCCAGATTTGCAAGAATTTCCCTGCTGCCACCATGGAAAAGAGAGTTGGTAGGCTCAGGGAAAGGGAGGCCAAAAAGTCCGCTGACCCGGATGACCGCCCGTTCGGTGCCAACCAAACCGGAGGGAGTGCCCTCTGACCAGGGCGATACTTCCTCGGGCAAACGAAGAGCTGGCTCCGAGGAGCCAGTTCCTGCAAAAAGGACTAGAAAGTCAGCTGCTGTGGAAAAAGTTCATTCCCCAACAGCTCAAGAGATAGCTAAAGCAATTCAAATTGTCCAGTCTCTTTCCCCGGTTCCTGAACTGGCACCATCTGGGAGACGTTCAGTTCAACCGGTCCCACCGGTTCAAGATTATGATTTTGAGGAATTTTATGAACCGTGGGAGGGGGAAGAGGAGTATGAGGAGAGTGAATATGGTCTGGAGGATCTGGATGCCTATTGAACGGATACCTCTCCAGACAGACCTTATGGGGTTTCTCCTCCAAGGCTTTCTGAGTCCCTTCTCACTTTATGTTTTATAAAAGGTTGTTGAAACTCTTCAGCTCCTGTTGAGGAAGCTGTTGATGACCAGGAAGCCTGATTATGTAGAAATGATGGATATTCCAGAATCTAAGAGACTGTCTATTCCTCTTCACAAATCTTTTAGGAAGCAGACAGTAAAAGTTTTAAAAACTCCTCATTCTATACCTCCTGTAGATAAAAGAATGGACAGAAGGTATACTTTATCAGGTTCTGACACGGAATTCCTTACATAGCAATGCAGCCATGTGGTGGTAGTGCAGGCTGCAGCCTATGACAAGGCAAATATTCCCCTAGCTTCACACCCTCCTGAAAAGGACTCCAGGAAGATTGATGCTATGGCAAAGAAACAATACATGGCAGCATCCTTGGGACTCAGACAAGCAAATTATATGGCTTATGCTGCCAGATACCAGAAATCCAGATGGGGTACTGTGCTGGCTCTAGCCAAACAAGTCCCTGACCAGCTTGCCAGGGAGCTGGAACAGGTGGCTATGGATGGTATTGAGGCATCAAAGGTGCAATTTAATGCTGCGGTGGACTCTAATGATGTATCTTCAAGGGTCATGGCTACATCTGTGGCACTTCGCAGAATGGCTTGGCTCAGATGCACCACCTTGTCACAGGATACCCAGTCAAAAGCTATGGATTTTCCTAGAGTTATAGGCAATTCTCTGTTTGGGAGCAAACAGAGAATTACATGAAGAAAATGGATGAATATAGGACCACCTATAGGTGCGAGGCCAAGGAAAGGCAGGCCACCCTCAGAAGCAGCTTCCCAGGGCAGGGCAGGCCTTTCATAGGCCTTTTACCAGGCTCAGGCCTCCTCTTCCTCCTGTGCCCAAAGGGATTCTTTAGAGGAGGGGCAGATGGGGTTCAAGCAGGCCTGCTTCTTCCTCAGCCCAAAGCCCTGCCAAGCAGGCACCCTGATGGGGTAGCCAGGGTCGCTTCTGCTCTACCCGTAGGGGGAGGCTAGCTTTACTTTGTCCAGGACTGGAAGTCTCACATCAGACAAGTGGGTCCTGGAAGTAGTAAGCCAGGGACTGGTTCTCGGCTTCAAAATTTCCGAAGATGAGAGCCAGATCTTTCCTCCTGCATCTCCATCAGAGGCACTCGCTAGAGTCAGAGGTCTCTACCCTCCTCGCCTCAGAGCTGTGGAAAGGGTTCCACCCCTACACCAGGGCAAAGGGTTGTACTCCAGGTACTTCCTTACCCCAAAAAAGACAGGAGAATGGCGACCCATCCTGGATCTCAGATTCCTGAACAAGCACCTTTTAAAACCAAAGTTCAAAATGGTGACTCTAGGGATCATTTTACCTCCCTAAGGCCAGGGGACTGGCTAGCGTCCCTAGACCTCAAGGATGCCTACTTCCACATTCTCATCAGAAGCTTCCATTGAAAGTACCTCAGGTTCGAGCTGCCCTCAGGCCATTACCAGTTCAGAGCAATGCCCTTTGGTCTCACCTCGGCTCCAAGGGTATTCACCAAATGCCTGGCAGTAGCAGTAGCTTGCCTAAGAAGGCAAAATTGCCATCTTTCCTTACCTGGATGATTGGCTCTTAGTAGCCAATCCCCAGATCAGGTCAACTCACATCTTCTATAACTCAGCAACTGCTTACTTCTCTAGGTTTCATTCTGAATCTCCCAAAGTCAGTGCTGGAGCCTGTCCAGCTCTTAACCTTTATAGGCTTGAGAACTGAACACCCAGGAAGCCAGGGCCTTCCTCCCCTTAGACAGGGCAAACACCCTAGTCTCCCTGGCCTCCTCATTCACCCTGCAGGTCTCTCGACCAGCAAGGCATTTTCAGCAGCTCCTGGGACACATGGCTGCTTCCACAGCAGTAGTGCAAGGAGCAAGATTTCAGATGAGGGACATTCAGTTCCATTTGAGGGCCTTTTGGTCTCAAAGAAAGGATCCTCTTACCAAGTTGATCCCAGTAACTCGAACCCTGATCCAAGCCCTACAGTGGTGGCAGGATCAGAGCAACCTGAGACAAGGAGTTCCCTTGCCACTCAGCCTCACTCGTTAATCCTTACTACAGATGCACCTCTTCGGGTGGGGGGCCCACATGAGCGACCTCACTACCCAGGGACTGTGGTCCCCACAGGAATCTCTGCTCCACATCAACCTGTTGGAGCTCAGAGCAGTTTTTCTAGCACTTCAAGCTTTCTCCAAATCTGTTCAGAACAAAATTGTACAGGTCAGAACAGACAACACCACGACAATGTGGTACATCAACAAACAGGGGGGCACTCGGTCCACGGTCTTGTGCACCAAGCCATGAAGTTGTGGTCTCTGGCCTACTCCTGAACACTTCCCTTACGGCAGTTCACCTCCCAGGCAAAGACAATGTCCTGGCAGATGCTTTCAGCAGGATCTCTCAGGGCCATCACAGTGGTCCCTGGATCCCTGGTTCTGGGGTGGTATTTGCCAAATGGGGCACCCTAAATAGATCTCTTTGCAGCTCAGACAGTCATCAACTTCCTCTCTTTTGCTGCAGGCCCCCAGTCTTGGGCTCAGTCCCTCTGGACGCCTTAGCCCTCAGTTGGGAAGGGAAGTTTCTCTGTGCCTTTCCCCCCTTCCCTCTCCTGTTCAAGGTGCTAGTCAAAATCAGATCCCAATCCTGCAGGGTCATTCTGATTGCCCCGGATTGGGCCAGGCAACCCTGGTATCCTCTCCTTCTGTCCTTAGCAGTCCATCCTCCCCTGTGCCTTCCCAAGAATCACAATCTCTTAACCTGTGCCCAGGGAAGGGTTTGGTACCCGAACCTCAAGTCTCTCAATCTCAAGGCCTGGTTCTTGAAGAGCTAGAGTTTGCTAGCCTACACCTCTCTCAAGGTGTAATGGATATACTCAAGGCTTCTAGGAAGCCTTCTACCAGTGCTACTACAACTCCAAATGGAAAAGATTTTCCATATGGTGTCTCGGAAAAGAGTATTTCCAGACTCTGCTGATCTACCCACAGTTCTAGATTATTTGGTCCATCTAAACACTTTGGGGCTGAGACCAGCTACCCTGAAGGTACATTTGGCAGCTGTCTCTGCCTTTGTTTCAGCAGGTAAACCCTCTCTTTTCATCTCACCCTGTGTTTTCCAAGTTTTTAAGGGTTTCTTCACACCAACCCTCCATTCAGGGACCCGCCCCTGCTTGGGACCTCAATGTTTGCATTGCTCAGCTCATGCAACCTCCTTTTGAGCCCTTGTCTTCAGCTGAGCTTAAGTTCTTGACTTGGAAAACTGTGTTTCTGGTAGCTATCACCTCTGCCAGACGCATAAGTGAATTACAAGCATTGTCAGTGGAGCCAGACTTTATCTCCTTTCACAGAGATAAGGTAGTCCTTCGGACTAATAGAAAGTTCCTGCCTAAGGTGGTTTCAGATTTCCACCTTAACCAATCTATTTCTCTCCCAGTTTACTTCACTGATCATTCCTCCTCTGGTGAGAGGAGGCTGCACAGCTTAGATGTGAAAAGGGCCCTTAGTTACTACATTGAGCGCACCAAGGGTCACAGGTTTGATTCCCTCCAACTGTTCCTCACTTATGGTGAGGTTGGGAAGGGGAAACCTGCCACTAAAAGATCCATTGCCAGGTGGATTGTCTCTTGTATCCAGTTCTGTTATGAAAAGCTGGGTAAGGTTCCCCCCTCAGGCATGAGGGCTCACTCTACCAGAGGTACAGCCGCTTCTCTGGCTGCCTCCAGAGACATCCCTATTTTGGAGATATGTCAAGCAGCTACCTGGAAAACAGTTAACACTTTTACCAAGCATTATTCCTTGGACATCCAGGCTCGGAGTGATGCTCGGTTTGGCACAGCTGTCCTTCAGAGCCTATTCCCTAAGTAGGTTCTGTCCCTCCTCCATGGGGGTACTGCTGTGTAGTCTGCAATTGTCATAATATAGCAAGACTTCATGTTGTTTGAAGAAAAAATTACTCACCTTAGTAATGTTGTTTCTTCTAATGGAGTCTTGCTATATTATGACCTCCCCCTGCCTGCCCCTCTCAGAACCTTGTTTTGGGCTGTGGTTGGGCAGTCCAGTGTTGGCACTTAGTAGATGCCCACCTTGTTGTGTTTTCATTTTTTGGGTCTCCTGACTTGAGTCTTTGTTTTGGGACCAAAAAATGGGTTCTTATGTTTAGTAGCCAGTTGGCTAGTGTAGGTTTACAGCTTCCACACAGAGCCTTAGTGAGTTTGCTTGTAAAGATCTGACGGTTTGGGTTTGAAAGAAAGCAGACAGAGCTTCCTTAACCGAGCTCGCGCTCAAGATTCCATGCCTGCATGGAAAGTTAACTATTTCACCTCCGGAGCAGTTCTAACCTGCGGTCATACTGCAATTGTCATAATATAGCAAGACTCCATTAGAAGAAACAACATTACTAAGGTGAGTAATTTTTTCCTTTTGGACCTCTTGAGGTCCATACAACAGTTCTGTAATTGGAAGTGCGAGGAACAGATTCCTATGCAGCAAAGACTCACTGAGCACCTCAATCTCGAGTCTCTTTCCCCGATTCCTGTTCCTTCGTGGATTGGACCTCACAAAGACCTCACCAAGACTATCTGGCAAATGCCCCATTCCATCCCGGCCGTGCCAAAAATGGTGGATAGGACTTACCGGGCTCCTGTGGGGGCTTCTTTCCTGAGCACGTACCCAAAGACGGACTCTATGGTTATCTCTGCGGCTAATGATCGCTGTATGGCCCCTAAGCACATGAGCACTTCTCTTCCAGACAAGGAGTCCAGGCAGATTGACCAGTACGGGAAGAAGGTCTACTCTTCGGCTACATGCGCATTTGTCATAGGCTGTGGGTATATTAAATAATAAATAAAACTTTATTTATTAAGCGTGTTTCAAGCACCAAGGCGCTGTACAAATTGAACAATAAAATCACAGAAATAAATATGTAAATAATAAGATTGTAATAATACATACATCAACTCATGAATGCTCGTCTCCACAGATGGGTCTTAAGTTCCCGCTTAAAACTCCCCACCATCGTGCATTCCTGAAGCTGATGGAGCAGAGAATTCCAGAGGGTTGGAGCCATAAACATAAAAGCACGGGCCCCAGAAGATTTTAAAATAACCCTCGGAACCTCCAGCAACCTGTCGTCAGCCGAACGGAGCTGTCGCACAGGGCTGTAAGGAATCAGAAGCTCTTTCAAGTATTCGGGACCAAGTCCATGCAGGGCTTTGTAGATCAAAGACCTACTTTAAAGGTGATCCGCTACTGTATCGGCAGCCAGTGCAGATCGCGCAATACAGGGGTAATGTGTGATCTTCTTGACACCCCTGTCAACAACCGGGCAGCAAAGTTCTGCACTAGCTGCAAGCGGTGGATATCAACCCTCGGAAGCCCCAAGTACAGGGAGTTGCAATAGTCAAGGCAAGAGGTCATGAAGGTGTGGACCAACACAGGTAAATCGCTAGACGGAACAAGGTGTTTCACCCTGGCAATGTTCCTAAGATGGTAAAATACTGACTTTACAACTGCTGATATCTGATAACGAAGGGTCAGCCCATCATCAAGTACCACTACCAGGTTACGCACCTGTTCTGAGGTAAGGATCTGATCACCCCCTAGAAATAACCCAGAGGGCTGACCAGTCCTCAGCCCCTCTATCCTGTGACCCAGGTCCACTACCATAACCTCAGTCTTACTTCGTTCAACTTTAACCAGCTCAAATTCATCCAGTCATGGATTTCACCGAGGCAACTATTAAATACCGTGAGAGCGCTAGCCTGGTCAGGGGCAAAAGACAGGTAGAGCTGGGTATCATCAACATAGCAGTGAAACCTCAACCCATACCATCTTACAATGTCTCCGAGGGGCAGCATATACTCTTCAAACAACATGGGGTAGAGCACCAAGCCCTGAGGAACCCCACAAGGCAGAGAGAAAGGGTCAGAATAAAAAATCCCCAACACAACTCTCTGCGGTCTCCCAGATAGGAAAGATGTAAACCATCTGAATACTGTACTTGACAATTCCCATATGGACCTCAGGCACTCGAGCAAAACCCCATGGTCTACAGTGTCAGAAGCTGAGGAGAGATCAAGGAGAACCAGAATAGAACAGTTTCTCCGATCTCTCGCCATTAAGAGATCATTGAGCACCCAAACCAGAGCAGTCTCAGTACTATGCCTCTTACGAAAACCAGACTGGAGAGCTTCGTAGATATTATGGATGGTCAAATGGTCCTCCAGCTGGTTTGCCACTACTTTCTCAGTAACCTTCCCAATAAAGGGAAGGTTTGAGATAGGTCTGTAGTTAGCAAAAATATCTGGGTCCAATGAAGTTTTCTTCAGAAATGGTGTCACCACCGCCTCCTTCAGGGAGCTTGGAAACTCATCCGATTCTAAGGAGCATCAGATAATTGGAGTCAGAAATGGGCCCACAATCTCAGAACAACCCAAAATCAGGGAAGTTGGGCCCGGATCTAAACTAGAGCACATAGGGCGCATCCCGTAGACAATCCACATAACATCCTCGAACTTCGGAAGGTCAGAGGTACTCCAGGAGACTAGGGGTACCATGACCAAACGCCGACTAACAGCATCCCCCATAGAGCGAGTCAGGCGGCTCTCCAGTCTGATGTCAGCCACCTTATTCGCAAAGAATTGAGCAATCTCATCACACTCCTTTTGTGAAAAAGTTCGGAGCTGTAGATAGGCTGGGTTGCACAACCTGTCCACAGTTCTGAAGAGCTGAGCCGGTCGATTCTGAGTGACAGCGATCTTCTTGGACAGGAGCTCCACCTTCTTACGGGAGAACTCCGATTGGCAGAGCTGATAATGCCCCTCCAAACTAAGGCGGTTGACTTCCAGAGCAGATTTCCACCAGCGATGCTCTATCCATCGTCCCACACACCACAACTCCCTCAAGGACCCATCATACCAAAGGGCCTGAGGGCAGAGAGGGAGAGGACGAACATGGACAGGAGCTGTTAAGTCTAGAGGCAAGGAAATGGCCTTATTATAAGCTGGAACCTTCGACTTTAGACTCAAGCAGGCGACAGGAAACCCTGAGAGGTTGATCACTGCCATCAGGTCTTCAGAGCACACATCCCGTAAAGGGCGGTAACTAACCATCTCCACAGGGGCAGACCTACAAAGGGGAGCACAAACGTTGAAGCCCACGGTGTAATGATCAGACCAACTGACAGGTTCCACCACCAAATCGGAAGCCTCAATCCCCAGGAGGAAAACCAAATCCAAAGAGTGACCGTGATTATGGGGTAGCTGAAGAAACCATCTATGTAAAGCCCAGCGATATCAGCTGGAGGAAGTGTTGACCAAAAGATGAGAGTTCGTCGTCGACCCAGTCATTGAAGTGTCCCAGAACCATCAATCTGGGTGACTCCAATACCATATCGGCAACGAAGTCTGCCACTTCCTGCAGGAATCGCCTCTCGTCCCCGGGTGGATGGTAGACGAGAGCTATCCTGCAACCCACACCAGCTACCACGGTACACTCAAAGGATTCGGCCTCCTCAACTGGTACACCCGTGAGCCCCAACCCAGTCTTAAGAGACCGCTAACCCCCGCAGTCCAATCTTGGGCGATGAATCACTGAGTAACTGGCTGGAATTGCTGCCTCCAAATGGGGCCGTCATTTCCATCCAGCCAGGTCTCGGTGATGGACACGGACACAGTGATGAGGAGACGAAGCTTTTGACTGCCAAGCCAAGAAGTTTATTCATCAAATTAAAAAAACATAAGTAGCTTTACAGCGGACTTTAAATGAGAAAGAAATCGAAAATGTGTAAACAAAATACACTAAACACTCTTGTTTGCAGAGGCAATACAAGCAGAAGCCGCCCTGGAACCAAATAGAGTCCAGGTCTGAAAAGGTGCAGACCTTCTTACTTTGGGTCAGTACCTAGCTGATCCCACAGCAAGTCTGAAGGAGTTACCACAATGAGCTCACTTTTATATCTGGGAACCATCAGGTGACCCCCTTTAGCTCCGCCCCCTAAACACCTTGCATAAGCAAAACCTTTACAACACACATTTATTTACTTTTACATACAGGGAAAGTCTATATATCTTTATTCAGATACATACATATCCCTGAAATGCAATAATTCCCAATACTAACACAAAAACAGCTTATTGCCTGAGTTAGCCCTTCCCCTTACTTGTCTGTAGTATTTCTAGGGTGAACAGTGGGCCAGCTGCCTCCTAAGGACATAGCTGGAGCAGCAGGAACACTGAGCACCATAAGAGGAACTTTCCAGAATGGGGAACAGTTAAGGTAAACCTTTGGCCTTTACAACATTCCTGGCTTTCTATTGTAACTAAGACACAGGAATACCAAAAGGAAATTAAACACTGTGTGGAACAGGTAGAAATTCTAAAATTGTGTACTTTGTCTAACAGTTCCTCCTGAGTTTTATTTCAGTATTTCCTGCTTCGCAGCCTTTCTGCTCAATGCTCAGCATAGCAAGCCACCGTGTGGCACAGATGTACTTGAACAAACAAGCTACTGCAATTCTTCTGTGCTACACTTAGGAACACTAAGCCTTTTTATAAACCATAAAACAAATACAACTGTTAGTCAAACACAATAACTGGGCGTGTTTGCAAGTCTTAGTCCCTAAGGTTGGCAATATAGCCTAGAGGTTAGAGGAACGAGGTGTGAGCAAGCTTGATGCATCTAGCAGACCAGACCTGAGTTTGATTCTTACAACTTCCACTTACATACTGTGTGACTCTGAGCAAGTCACTTAACCGCCCAGTGCTCCCAGGTCACCCCTGTAAACAGGCACTTGTGCCTAGTGGGCCTTACCCAGTTGCCAAAGACTGAAATAAAAAAAATAAATAAATAAGACGGTCCAGGATTGGGCCACAGTTTCCATAGTGTTTACTTTTTTTCCTACATTTTGGCTATACCTGTAAACTGCTTAAACAACATTGTATGTTTGTAAAAATGCACTGCGAGGGTTTTCTACCTCTCGCTACTGCGATTCTGATGCTCCTGCCTTTACAAACGTATCAAGCGCAAAGGCAGATTCAAGCTAACAGAGATTCTAGCTTCCCTGTTCCAGCTTACAAACTGTATCCTCTTTTGTGGGGGGGTCGAGTACTGGATCTCCGAGTGCCTGCTCAGGGTATGGAAATAAGAGTAAAGGGACAGCGGAGACCTATTTCCCAGTTGGCCTGCCTGAAAAAAATGGAAATGAAAATATGGAGAAAGGATAGAAATGAGAAACAAAAACTGCTACTACAGTAGGTTTAATACACTAGAAATGAGCAAGATTTTGGAGGAGAGGGTACACAGCACTGTTTCACAGCTTTGGGTTCCCTTAACTGTGTAGCCCACATGGTGTCTCGCCAGAAAGCCACCCTAGCCAAGCTTGAGGCCCATATCCAGTCCACAGAGCCTTCACACCTCAAGAAGGAGACATTCGCCTGTCCAAAATTTCCTGCAGGCATGCCCTTCAAGCCACTTACGACTCAGTTGATGCAGTGGCCCCTACCTCGACGACCACCGTCTCCCTTCGGCGGCACACTTGGCTTTGCATCTCTGGCCTTGCCAACGAGGTCCAGACAGCGATCCACGACGCCCCCTCAGGGGCTCAGTGCTTTTCAGTGGCGACACCAAGGATATCATTACGGACCTTCAGGACCATGGTTAGGCCCTTAGGTCCATGAAGTCCATGTACAGTTCGGGCGTGCAGGGGCAGCAGCCCTTACAGAAAAGGACCTAGAGGCAGTGCAAATATGCCCAGAACCATCGTTAGGGCAAACGTAAGGCCACGGGAACCTTCTCTTCCCCACCTGCCTCCAAAATCAGAGTTGCTCAGGGACTGCTCCCGCTGCCCATCCAGCCACCTTCTGACTCCCTCCCCCTCCTCCTCAGCCCCAGTGCGGGGTCTATCATGCGCAGGAGTGGTGGAGCATCACCTCCATGCTTGGTCCTGCAGATAATGTCCCAAGGACACACCTAGAGTTTCTGGAATCCCTCCAGAGTCTCCACCACGAAGGTCAGCCTACTACCCAAACCAGACCATTCTGGGAGGAAGTACAGGCTCTGTTGTTAAAAGAAGCAATAGAACTGTTCCCTCTTTGTTACAGAGTATGGGGGTTTTACTCCCACTTTTTTTCTGGTTCCAAAAAAGACAAGCGACCTCGACCATGACTCTACCTCCGAGACTCAGTCCGCCATCGAATACAGGAAATTGGATGCTGACCCTTCAGAGCCTCCTGCCTCTTCTTCAGTAGACTCACTGGTTATGTGCTCTGAACATGCAGGATGCCTACCTCGTGTCCCAGTTTTTCCGGTCACCGCCGCTTCCTGTGTTTTGTTTTCCAAGGGGAGCACTTCTAGATCCAGGCCCTCCCCTTTGGCTTCTCCTCGGTACCCCAGGTTTTTACCAAGTGCCTAGCGGGGGTGGCTGCAGCCCTGTGATGCCAGGGCATAGCGATTTTCCCCTGTCTGGATGACTGGCTGATTTCAGCTCCATCCAGGGACTCTCATTCGGAGGCCCTTTCAGTTACACTGGATCTGTTTTACAAGTTGGGGGTTGCAGTCAATATACCCAAGTCCTCTCTGACCCCTTCTCAGAGACTACAGTTCATTGGAGCAGTATTGGATACAGTCCAGGGCAGAGCTTTCTTCCCCTCAGACAGGATGTAAACTCTGGTCAAGCAGGCCACTCTTGTAGCCTCTTCCAGATTTCTCCTTCCCTTTGATGATGGCCTCCATCTCCATGGTTCCCCTGGCAAGGCTTCACATGAGGGTCACTCAGTGGTCCTTGCAGGTTCAATGGGATCAGCTTCAAGACGATCTGGTCCACCTGGTCCTGATTTCCTCCACTTTTCAGAAAGATTTACTATGGTGGAGGGATCTCTCGAACCTGACCTTGGGTCTTCCGTTTTGGGGGCCGGCTCCTCTCGGCACGCTAATTACAGATGTCTCCAGTCTGGGTTGGGGAGCTTATAATGGGGAACCACCAAGCTCAGGGACTCTGGTCCCACTTGGAGATGTCCTTGCACGTCAGTGTTCTGGAGAGGAGGGTGGTCCTGTAGGCTCTTCAAGCGTTCCAGTCTGTTCTCCCAAGGGGATTGTTGCTAGTCCAGACGGAAGAACATGTCCGTAGTCTGGTACATCAACAAGCAGGGAGGCACTCGATCATACCCCCTTTGCAGGGAGGTGATAAGAGTGTGGAACTGGGCAGTCCAGCACAATCTGTCTCTAACTGCTGTGCATGTTTCAGGAGTGCAGAATGTCCTGGCGGGTCTTACACCCTCGCTCACAAATGGGAATTAAACCAGGAAGTGGCACTTTCACTGTTTCAGAGGTGAGGGCAACCAGAACTCAACCTTTTCACCTCCCCATCCAATGCAAAACTTCAAGTTTTTGCTTGCTCGTTCCAAAGCATGGTGCTCTCTGGCATGACATGTTGTCTCTCTCTTGGATAGGGAGATTCTTGTATCCCCCGCTTCCCATTCTGCAGAGGGTACTCATCAAGCTCCAGGCAGAGAGAGCACGAATGATCCCGATTGCTCATTTTGGCTGAGGCAGATTTGGTTCCCATGTCTTAAACAGTTGGCAAGGGCACCCCTGGTGCTGCTTCCATTGATGCGCAACCTCCTCACTCAGAACCAGGGTCGGCTTGTGCACCTGCGGCTCAGGACCCTGCACCTGCATACGTGGTTCCTGCAGACAGTGAAATCTCGTTTTGGAATTTCCACCAGAGTAGCCCAGGTGATAGTGGAGGCTAGAAGGCCCTCCACCAGATCCACTTACGCCATGAAGTGGAAATGTTTCTCTGTTTGGGTGGCTTTCAAGAGTTCGGACCCTTTCACTTGTTCAGCCCCACATATTATGGAGTACCTGCTTCATCTTTCTGACTCAGGGTTATCTTATTCCTCTCTAAAAGTACATCTGTCTGCCATTTCAGCTTATCACATGCTTGTGGATGGTAAGCCCGTGGCCCAGTTGGAGATTTCTAAAACCTTCCTGAAAGGGATTCTCCATCTGAAACGCCCCATCCGCAGCCCTACACTGCCTTAGGATTTGAATTTTGTGTTGGAGAAGCTCACTGTCCCTCCTTTTGAACCAGCGATAAGCTGTGACTTGCACTATCTGTCTTGGAAAGCACTGTTTTTAGTTGTTACTTCTGCTTGAAGAATTTCTGAACTTCAGGCCCTGGTGTTTAAGGAGCTTTATTTGATTTTCCACAGGGACCGGGTGGTCCTCGGAACAAATCCTAAGTTTTTTGCCTAAGGTGGTGTTGGAGTTTATGCTAACTCAGTCAGTGGAACTATCGGTCTGTTATCCGGCTCCTTAGAATGGAAGTGAAGCACTCTTGCATACCTTGGATGTGCATCGAATCCAAAGGTGCTATATTCACTGGACCAAAGATTCCGATAAGGATGACCAGCTCTTTGTTTTCTTTGCCCCCAAATCCTTGGGGAAGGCAGTTTCCAAACAGTGCCTGTCTAAGTGGCTAGCCAACTGCTGTTATCAGAAGTACAACTAACCTCTGCTGGGGTCTGTTAGAGGTCATTCCACTAGAGCCATGGCTGCATCTGCAGCTTTTCTTCATAATGTTTCTGCAGTGGAGATCTGTGCAGCAGCAACTTGGAGCTCAGTCCATACCTTTACCTAGCATTACAGTCTGGACATTGCTTCTAGGCAGAAGGCCGGGTTTGGCCTTGCCGTTCTGCAGGGCCTTCTGTCCTAGACTGGTCCTGTTCTGTCCTTTCTTTTTGGATTCTCCTCCTCCCGTGTTTCTCTCAGCCTCTCTTCAGAGGGGCTGCTTGGGATTCAGTCCTACTTGTAATGCCCTACTGCAGGAACCTTCTCGAAGCAGGATAGTAAGTTACGTAAGAACTTACCGTAACAGTAGATCTTACTTTGAGCTACAGCTCTTGCAGCAGGTTACACCATAAGGACTGAAGCCAGCAGGTACCAGGACCCCACGGAAAAATTTTAGCTTGCTATATCCAGCGGGGGGACCACCCTCGACGTCAGATACATCATAAAAGGGGTGGTCCCCAGCATCCCTCAGTTCTTTACCCACTGTTGACTTGCCAGCATCAGCTCCACGGATGCCTCTAGCAGACGAACGACACCAGAACTTTAAATTCTTGTAAATTTCTTGTAAAATTGTTAAAAAAAGTACCCGCGTGTCTTCTTTCCTGACTCCTTCCATCGAAGGACAGCCCTCTAAGTGTGCTTGCGGCAAACAGATTCCTTATAAGGACAGGCACTCTGCCTGTGTGAGGTGTCTAGGCCCGGACCATGACAATAAGGCCTGTTCCATCTGCCAGCAGTTTAACAGTAGCACCAGGATCCGCCACCAGAAAGCACTCCAGGGGTTCCTTCTTGAAGAAAAACTAAAAGCCATGGAGAAGGAGCCTTCCTCTAAAGGGGACACTTCACACCATAAGTCCAGGAAACATCTTGAGAAGCATCGGGACAGGGACAGAGTGAGATCCCGAGTCGGCCTCAGATTCCGGCCAGCTCTGGCTCTGCCCAGTCGGACAGATCTCCCTCCTGGATGCAGTCTCAGCCCTCCGCAGTACGGACGCCGGGGGGCTTCATTTGGTCTCGCTCAGCCTTTAAAGACCAAGCCTAAGGAGAATAGTTTCGATTCCACCCCCAGGTTTGAGGCTTCGGACCGGCATTAGCACCATTCCTAATTGGCTGCCAAGTCCAGCGCCGACGCATCAGACTGATGCCAGGACGACCATCATTCGGTCTCCCAACCTCCGAGGGGCATGGAAGTCCCCCCCCAAGGAAAACGATGGAGATGATGTCCCTTAAGCGGACATCAGTTATGAAGTGAGCATCTGACCCAGCGCCTGCTAAGCACCCCAAGGACCCAACGCCACCCTCGCTTCCGCCTTTTGACACCGGTCGCTGGGGGTCATCGTCTGAGGACGTCGGCACTCAGGCTACTGACAAGCAGACGTCATGGAATATAGAGGACGCCGGGTTATCCCAGGACCCGATGCCCGACCCGGTGACGCCTTAGGCACTGGCATCCGATCCTAAGGACGGACAGGCACTGACGCCAGGCCCATCATCTGGTCTCAACATTAATGAAGTAAAAGACCTTTTCACCTTTTGGTGGGTCACCATTAAGAAGGACGTGGTGCCCACAAAGCCACCGCAAAAATCCCTCCTCCGAAGGAACCCCCGGGTATAGTGCCCCCTTGACCCCAGGGATCCTACCCCACCGCCTAGAGGCAGATCCAGAGATAGGAGGCCAGGGGCCAAAAGGCATAATCACTCCAGGATCCTCAGGGTCCACTAGTGATCACTGCCCAAGAGGCCCAGATGGAGATCCTGCTCTTCATCTGGGGACGACTCGTCCGGATACTTCAGACACCTCTCGATCACCTTCTCTCTTAGCATCCCATCGCCCAGACCCCGGAACCTTCCTAGGCACCACCGGACGACCCCTCATTTTCTGATATAATGAGGCACATTGAAGAAAACCTGGGGTGGGAGGCAGAGGAGTTGGACCCAGAACGGCAACGCCCGACCAAGTACCTTAGACAAAAGGACCCCAAGCCTGTGGTGGTTCCACCTTTGGTGGATACCGTTCTGGACGCTACTAAGGCTGCATGGAAACATCCTTATTCCACACCAGTGGTCCCTGAGAAGGCTGACCACCTCACTAGGGCCCCGCTGGAAGACCCTTATTTGGCCCAGCAACCAGTGGCTGATTCACTGGTCATTACGGCCTCCCACGATTGCTCGCAATGGCCTCAGCATCTTAGCACCAACCACCGGACCAGGAATCTCACGCAGTTGGATTCCCTGGGTAGGCATGTCATGGCTACATGCTCCATTTGGTCCCTCAGCTATCTTACGCATGGTGCAATTTCACAGTGCACTGTGGGACCAGGGTCAGGACCTTTTAAAGACAAGGAGGAGGAGTTGTTGAACCCCTTCATATGGGTTCAGATGTTGGGACTGAAGTCCTCTGAGCCACCTACGACTTGGCAGACTCAGCAGCCAGAGGTGCAGCTACAGCCGCTTGCCTCCAGAGACACTCTTGGTTGAGAGTCTCAGGGTTCACCCTGATGTCCAGAAGGGCATTCTGGACGCTCCTACAGTGGCTCAGTATATTGTTTGGTGAAGACTCTGAGAGGGTCATCACTAAGCTACAAGAGGCCAGGAAGGCTGCTAGGACAGTACAGGCTATGTACAGACCTAAGTCTGGCTCCTTCGTAAGGGCCAGAACCACTTTCGTGCCAGCAGAACAGGCAGCAGCCTCATTCCAGCCAGCAACCCAGGGGCAACTATGGCAGAAAGAATCAGTCTAAATACTTTGCAGGCCAGGGTCAGTGAAACCCAAAATCTGCCCAGCCTACCAGATCCAATACCGCCACGGCATGACTCCTTCCTGGCCCCTGCCCCACCTCTGGATCAAAGGGCTGAGGGGGTCGGGGTCGCATTACTCACTGGTCAGGGTGGTAGAGGGTAACTTCTGACCAATGGGTTGTGCAACTGGTAAATCGAGGGCACTCTATTGAGTTCCTCGACCGCCACTGACAATACTTCCTCTGCACTCCCATTATTCAGAGTAGCAAGCCCTGCTCATCCAGCAGGAAGTCTGGGCACTCCTGGACAAGGATGCCATAGAGATTAGTTCCACAGAACCAGAAAGGAGAAGGATATTACTCCCACTTCTTCCTGGTTCCAAAGAAAATGGGGATCTGGCGCCTGATCCTGGATCTCGCGACCTCAACACCTTTGTGTTGTATAAACGCTTCCACATGGTCACCCTTCCAGGTCTCATTCCCATGCTTAAAGCAAGGTGCATGGCTAGCGCCTCTGGACATGCAGGACGGTATCTCCATCTTCCCATCACTCAGTTGCACCGGAGGTTCCTGCTATTCGAGTTTTTGGGACGCCATTATCAGTTCCGAGCTCTTCCGTTCGGACTGTCCTCAGCGCCTCGCGTATTCAAAGTGCTTGGTGGTCATGGCAGCGGCCCTTAGAAGATAGGGCCATTATGTGTTCCCGTATTTGGACAACTGGCTTCACATGGCCTTCTCTCGAGAGGCACTGGTGAAGGCAATTCAAGACCCCTGTTCGGGTCACTGGGTCTCACCATCAACCAGGAGAAGTCCCTCGTTCCTTCCCAGAGATTGCAATTAATCAGCGCAATCCTAGACACCTGTCAGGGGAAAGCCTTCCTGCCCGAGGACAGGCAGGCCACATACGGTCCTTGATTCAGGACATTACCACAAAAAGTCAGGTCCCTGCACAAACCATGCTTCGTTTGCTCGGACACATGGCGGCAGCCATCGCCATGGTCCCCTGGCTTGCCTCCACATGAGGGTTACCCAGTGGATGCTGAGATCCCAATGGGACCAGAGACAGGACCACTTGGATCGGCTCATCAGGGTTACAAAGCCAGTCATTTAAGACTTGCAGTGGTGGCTGGTCCCAGAGCATCTTTCCAAGGGGGTCCCCTTTTTTGCGCCGGCTTCATCTCTGACTCTCACTGCAGATGCTTCGGGGTCTGGTTAGAGAGCTCACCTGGACAGGACCAGGACCCAGGGAACCTGGTCACCCCTGGAAACTCACCTCCATATCAACATTCTGGAGATGAGGGCAGTTCTGTATGTCCTACAGTCAGAGATCCCACCGGGCCATGTGTTAGTCCAGATGGACAACACTTCAGTGGTGTACTACACCAACAAGCAAGGAGGCACTCACTCCTACCCACTTTGCAGAGACTCAAAGAGGGTGTGGGATTGGGCACTGCAGCACGGTGCCACGGTTACCGCAGTACATGTTCCCAGGGTAGACAACACTGTCGCAGATCGCCTGAGCTGGTCCCAAGCCAGAACTCATGAATGGGAACTGCTGCAGGAGGTGGTAGATGACCTGTTCAGCAGATGGGGGACGCCAGACGTGGACTTGTTCACATCCCCATACAACGCAAAACTGCCCAATGTCTGCTTGCTAGATCCAGGGCCTGTGTTTTCTGGTGAGATGTGTTGTCCTCTTAGATGGGCAGGTTCCTCTATGCTTTCCTGCCCTTCCCTTTGATCCAGAGGGTTCTTCTCAAGCTCCAATCAGAAGGGTGTTGATCATTTGGTGGCACCCTGTAGGCCCAGACAAATTTTGGTTTCCGTCCTCCACCAGCTGGCCCAGGAGCTTCCCTACCCTTACCAGTCAGCTCGCACTTGCTGTCTCAGGAAGCCAGTTCTCTGGTTCATCCGAACCTCAAGTCCCTGAACCTCCATGCCTGGCTCCTAAGGACATAGTCATCCTTAGACATGGGGTATCTCAAAGGTTTGCAGATATACTGGTGGCAGCCCAAAACCATCCACCTATGCCACTTACGAAATGAAGTGGCGCAGGTTTTGTCTATGGGCTCAAGCCCACGATCTTAATCCGCTTGATTGCCCGTAGAGGTCAGTTTTGGACTACCTCCTATCCCTTTTCAGTTCAGGCCTAGCATACTCCTCTTTGAAAGTGCACCTTTGTGCCATTTTAGCATACCTTGCACCGGTAGGTCAGAGGTCACTAGCTCAGCTAGAAGCCTCACATACTTTTTTGTGCAGCATCCTACATTTGAGACGTCCCATTAAGGACCCAGTTCCTCCTTGGGATCTTCTTTTTGTCCTGGAGCATCTTACGTTACCTCCCTTTGAACCAGCCACAGATTGCGAGCTACGTCTTTTCTCTTGGAAGATGCTATTTTTAGTTGCTGTTACCTCAGCAAGGAGGATTTCAGAACTCCAAGCGCTCATGTGTAAAGAGCCTCATTTGATTTTTCATAAGGACAGGGTGTCCTTAAGGACCATTCCTAAGTTTCTTCCCAAGGTGGTCTCAACCTTAACGTTAAACTAAGACATTGATCTACCAGTGTACTATCCCAACCACACCAACTGAGAGAAGCTGTTTTGCACACTCTAGATGTGCATAGGATTCTTTGGTTCTACCTTACCAGAAACAGACCGTACCGTCAGTCCGACCAGCTGTTTCTGTCTTTTGCACACAGGATGTTGGGTGCTCCTGTGTCAAAGCAGACACTCTCTAAGTGGCTCGTTAACTGTATTGAGTTCTGTTACCAGAAACGTAACAAGCCCTTACCAGGACCATTCTACTAGGGGCGTGGATACCTCCTTTGCTGCGCTCAGGAATATTTCCACATCAGCCATCTGTACAGCTGCCACTTGGAGTACAGTGCACACTTTCATTAGGCACTACAGCCTGGACATTGCCTCAAAGCATAGAGTGGGCTTCGGCCTGGCAGTCCTTCACGGACTTCTTTCCTAGACTGTCAATTTTGGGATCACTCCTATTCTCCTCCTCCTCCCAAAAGGGTTTAGTGACACCCTTACTGCTTGGGAATCTGTCCTTATGACGTAACCTGCTGCAAGAGCTGTATCTCGAAGTAAGATAGTACAGTTACGTAAGAACTTACCATAACAGTAGATCTTCGAGAACAGCTCTTGCATCAGGTAGTTTCCCTCCTACCTTCCCCGCTGGAGGTTTGGTTCTTTATTTGACATCTCTGATGCAATCAGATTATTTGCCCTTCCTCTGGAAGCGGATCCTCTGACTCCCCTTCTGTATCACATCGCTATGCCAGGAGTCTCCGGCGGGAGAACTGAGGGATGCTGGGGGACCGCCCTTTTATGACATGTCTGATATCGGTGGTGGGGCCGACGTCGGTGGCAGTCCCCCATTGGATATAGCTAACTAGAAATTTTCTGTGGGGTCCTGCTGCATGCCAGCTTCAGTCCTTATGGTGTAACCTGCTGCAAGAGCTGTTCTCAAAGATCTACTGTTACAGTAAGTTCTTAAGCAACTGTACTATCATTGAGAGAGGTTCCTGCAGCAGGTCATATTTTTTCCCTCCCTCCTTCCCCCAAATTTATTTTGGGACTCTAGAATCGATTTCCTTCTCCTTTCTTTCCTTTGGGGACTCCAGCTGGAGAACTGGAGGGCGGGCGTGGGGACCGCCCACTATCTAGGGTCACGCTGATGTCATCATGTGACGTCGGTTGGGCGGTCCCCGCCAGGCATTGCTGGAAAAGTCTGCCGTACGGGTCAGATGCCAGGTGGCGCTATTCGTACTTGTAATGACCTTCTGCAGGAACCTCTCTCTCAAGATCTCAGCTGTTACAGTAAATTACATAACTGTACTATTGTTCTATCAGGCACCAGCAGATCACCCTTTTTTTTGCTACTGCGCCACAGGTCAACTCTGTGGTCATTAATGCCATGGATGATGGGACAAAACATCCTAAGCATCTGAGCTCCCTCCCCCCAGATCGGGAGTCCCAACACTTGGATTTAATGGGCAAACTAGTATACCAGGCTGCCACTATGAATATGCGTATCCTGAATTATATTGGCCACATGCTGAAGTACCAGAAGACCCTCTGGACTACAGTATCAGAGATGGGTAATAAGCTTCCTCAATCAGCAAAGAAACATCAGCGCCTGGCTACTTCTGCAATTGGCACCAGCCTCTCCCGCCATTTATTTGGTGGGATATGATGCTGTGGATACCCTCTGTGAGGACTCTCGCCATTGGTGTCACCTTCGCAGGCATGCCTGGCTATGGGTGTCAGGTTTTACCCTGATCGCATAACAAACCATTCTCAATGCCCTTTCATATATTAGGCAATCCCCTGATGTCGGTGGTATTACTTTCTCTGGGGTCGAACATAAACTGGCGCTGTTTGCGGACGACCTCTTATTGTACTTAACCAATCCAGAAACCTCATTGCCTGCGGTCATGCAGAAAGTCCAAGTCTTTTCACACCTATCCAGTTACACTTTAAACGTCAACAAGACAGAGGCCCTTAAGGTAACTTATGAACCCTCACTCGAGCTCCGAAATAAGTTTCCATGGTTCTTCCCTGAAGCATTTAGGAATACTGGATTCCTAAAGATTTATCCCAACTGTTCAAACAGAACTACACTCCTCTAATAGAAACACTAAAGAATGACATGAGAAGATGGGATCTTCTCCCAACCTCCTTCTACACTCGCACTATGTCCCTAAAGATGAATGCATTGCCCTATCTCCTATATCTATTTCAATGTGTTCCCTGTATTATTGATCCAAAAGAAATATTATCCTGGCAGAAATCATTTGTGGCCTTCCAATGGAATCATAAGAAACCTCGACTAAACCTCAGGAAACTTTTGCTCCCTAAAGTAATGGGGGGAATATCATTCCCTTCCCTAGCTGACTACTGAGTTGCTGCCCAGATGCGCTTAGCATTGTTGTGGGGAACAGGTAAATACCACGCGGCTTGGAAACAAATAGACTTAACCAGGGGAGAATCCCCACCTCTACCTGCAGTTCTTTTCTCTCCCCCCTTGTTACGGTGAATAATGCTTACTACATCGAAAGCTACCTCTACTATATTGGAAGGCTGGAGGGAGGGAACTAAGAATGAACAGATATTAAACCATTTTTGGAAGTACCAATGGTTTATAGTAAAGAAACAATTAGATTCCCCTGTGGTGGGGTCTTGGTATAACTCCCAATTAAAGAAAGGCATAGTAGCTCCCTGGCAATAATGAAAGGGAATGTACCTATAACCTTTGAAGAAGCCCAAGAGAAATTTGCCTGGACTGAAAGGGACAGACTGTTCTTTTATCAAATGAGGGACTACATAGTAACACAACTTAGAGAATGGGAGAGAGATTCTCAATTTTATGAAGATCATTCCCGGTTTCCACAGATTTGGTCCTCTACGTCGGGAGAAAAGGCCATCTCGACAATCTACAAATTCTTAATTTTGTTGCACAAACACTCTATGGACCCAGTCAAGGCGAATTGGGAAAAAGAATTCAAACTAGTAATTAGTGTCAAAGACTGGCCTAAAGTATGGAAAAATACTTGGTCTGCTACCTCCTCCCCTTTATGGAGGGAATTTTTATGGAAGGTTAGGGTAAGATTTTTTCTAGTACCCACAACATTAGCACGGAGAATTCCGGGAGTATTGGAAAGCTGCTGGAGGGTATGTGGGAAAGTAGGGCCGTATATAAACACATATTCTTCGATTGCCCAAAAACAACCACTTTTGGTCCACAATCTCGGCCACATAGTAAACATTGTAGGTGATCACTACCAAGTGACTGAGATCAACCTTTTGCTGGGTATACCCCTGGAAGGAATGAGGGATAGACACACCATATATCTTTGGACTATTTTACTGGGGGCAGCATATAAAGCAATAACTAAGAAATGGCTTCAGAACGCCTCACCTACTGTGAGGGAGTGGAAAACTATAGTTCAGAACATACAGCATAATGAGCAAATGTCATATGCTCTAAACAACAAAATGCAACTCTATACCACAAGATGGTCCAGATGGGAATTAAACCAGAAACAGATTCTGTAAGTAAGCAACGGGGTAGTTTGTAATACAAAAGGATAATATCTATCGACAACAAGTAATCTAGTCCCGTGGAACCTCCTCTCAGAAGCCCTCTTTGTCTGTAGGTAGAAAATGAAATAAATAAATGTAATTACTCTTTTTTGAATATCTGTATATATTATTATAATCAACTAGATTTACCCTTTTTGTGCCCAATGTCTGTCTTCAACTCAAGACTATCCCTGGTATTACTTGAAATTTAATTATTTATGTATCAAATGTGTTTTATTTTATGATTTTTGTGTTTATATAAATTTGAAATGATCAACAAAGAAATGTATGTAAAGTTAGCTAAATTTTGAAACACGTGTATGTTATGAAACCTGAGATTCTGAACTGCTGTAATAGAATACTATGGAAGAAAGTGAAATCATTAAGCTAATAAAAGAAGTATAAAAAAAAAATCAATGCCCCTTTCAATAGACATAAACTGTTCTGCTCTGACACTCAGACCATTCTGGAAGATCTTCAGGCTTCTGGCCGTACCCTCCCGAGCGGTGCATAGCATCTACCACACATCACAAACTACAGGCCAGAAAAAATATTATCAGCCTTGACAATTACGAAGGGGCCAGCCATTCTTGTGGCGCTACCCGACTGTCCACTAGGGGCTGACGGAAACATCAGCCTGCAAGCCATACCCCTGCCATCGCCTCTAAGTGCGCTCGGGCTACCTCTCTTGCAGTGGCTGGCACTCCGCATGCTTTTGGACTCTATCCTCTGCCTCCCCAGCATCCTTCAGTCGACCTTGGAGGCTGTGGGGCCGCTCTGTCTTCATTTAGAGGCATGGCAACAGATCACAACTGATGAGTGGGTCGCTGAACATACAAACCAACACACCCTGGAACTCTCTTCCACCCCACCCCACCTCCCCATCCTCCCCACTCAGTAACGTACTCCACCGGATTACATTTCAATACTTGTAGAGGAACTAGCTTCCGCTCTTTCAGAAAACGCGATCCAGCCCATACCTCCAAGAACAGCAACAGGATTTTATTCCCATTTTATCCTGGTACCAAAACACACAGGGATCTGTGCCCAGTTCTGGATCTCACGGATCTAAATTTGTACATTCAGTACAAAGATTCAGAACGATGGCTCTAGCCACTACATTTCCTCTTCTCCATTAAGGAGACTGACTTTGCATTCGGACATGAAGGATGCCTACCTTCATATCCAAATATATCCTGCACATTACCGCTACCTCCATTTTCAGCTTCTAGAACATCACTACCAATTCTGAGCATTACCCTTAGGACAGTCCTCAGCACCCAGGGTCTTCACAAAATGTCTGGTGGTGGCGCTGCTTCTCGGCATCTAGGTCACATAGTCTTCCCATATCTAGGCGACTGGCTCATCAAGGCCTCTACCAAGGAGAGTTGCTACAGTCTCTCCACGCCACCCTCCAACTCTTTCAGGAAGAAAGCATTACTGTCAGCCTGCCAAATCCCATCTGGACTTGACACAACATCTCCAATATATAGGAGCCATCCTAGACACGTAACTCAGTCGAGCATTCCTTCCCGGACAGATTTCAGAAACTTATGACCCTTGCTGCCACCTGTCTGTCCACTGCTCACGTCACAGCCCGTCAGTATTTGCGCCTTCTAGGTCATATGGCCGCCATCTCCACTGTCCCACAGGCCCGGTTATAAATGCGCCCGCTACAATGGGTCTTGCAATGCAATGGCAGCAGTGCACCCGGGACTTCGAAAACTGGATCATCGTCACCCCGGCACTCTGTCGAGCCCTGACTTGGTGGACGGTGAGGTCCAATCTTGATCAGAGTGGCCCCTTTCAGACTCCACCACCATCCAGACATTGACCAAGGATGCCTCCACCCTGGGCATGGGCACCCACCTCAGTCTGCATTAGACACAGGGTCTTTGGGACCCGACCACTGCCTCTCTCCATATCACTCTTCTCGAGATGCAAGTGGTCGGTCTCGTACTGCAGACCTTTCAACCATATCTGGTCCCAGGTCTCCTTCTGGTACAAAGGGACAACACCTGTGTCATCTATTACATAATCAAACAGGGAGGCATGAGGTCCCAACACCTTTTGTCAGGAGGCAGTCTGCATCTGGGGAGAGATTCTGTGTCAGCAACTCCTCCTCATAGCAGTTCATGTGCCAGGAGCCCAGAATGTCTTGGCAGATCGCCTCAGTTGCCATGCTCAGGGTCATCAATGGACCTTGCATGCATCAATCCTCCAAGACATCTTTCATCTCTGGGGCACACCGGTGGTCAACCTGTTTTGAATTCCCGGCCAACCACCGGCTACCTCACTAGTACTCCATTATACCAGACAAAGAAGGACACCGTAGATTGATGCTCTCTCCTGACTTGGCAGGAACAATTTTATATGCACACCCCCTCGCCCCCAGTCTCTCTCCTTCAGCATGTCCTCCTCAAACTTCAACTCGAGCCTGCAACCATGATACTGATAGCTCCATTCTGGCCCTGAAAAATGTGGTTCCCTCTTCTCCAGAAGCTGTCAGTCACCGATCCCATTCCCCTTCCTCTCCATCTGGACGTACTGACACAGCATCACAGGTCTCTCCTGCACCCCAATCTTCGCTCCTTACAACTTCATGCGTGGCTCCTGAAGACATTTTTATAAATAGACAACATGTCTCTGCCACTGTGGCAATCATTCTGTTCACTTCAAGGAAACGTCCATTAGAAAAAATTACCAACTGAAATGGAAACGCTTCGCTACTTGGGTGGCTACAAACATCCTTGACCTCTTTTCCAGTCCTCTCCCCGCTATCCTGGACTACTTATCCACCCTTTCCTCACAAGGGTTGAATTACTCATCCATCAAGGTACACTTAGCAGCCATTTCAGCCTTTCACAAGCCCATAGAGGACCATCGGGTCGCCCAGCAGTACCTTGCCCACATGTTCCTAAAAGGCATTTTACATCTTAAGCCTCCCATTCAGCAGCCAGTGCCCCCTTGGGACCTCAGTTTCATCACAGAAAAGTTAACCGTGGCACCTTTTGAGCTAGCTGCTATTTGTGACATGCGTTTTCTGGCATGGAAAACTCTTTCTCATGGCTAATACCTCTGCTCGTTGCATCTCTGAGCTCCAGGCCTTCATGTGCTCCGAGCCTTACCTTGTCTTCCACAAATACTGTGTCTCTCTTCGTACTACTCCAGCATTCTTTCCAAATGTCGTATCTGAATACATGTTGAACCAACCCATACACTTGCCATTTTTTTACCCTGATCACTCCAATCTGGGCGAATCCTTCCTACACACCTTGGATGTGCACCATATCCTACATTTCTACATAGCATGCTCCAAAGTCACACAAAAATCCAAATAGCTCTTTGTTGCCTTTGCCCCGGGCAAGGAAGGTCTACCAGTCACCAAGCAAACTTTATCCTCTTGGCTTGCACATTGCATAACCTGCTGTTACAATAAATATAAAAAACTCTACTGGGGCCAGCCCAGTGGCACTGAGGGTTGAGGTGCTGGACATCACACCAGCGACCTGGGTTCAGGAATGAGCTTGGGTTGGCAGGGGAGAAAGAGGATTGAGCGTCCGGAGGATTGCTTTCCTCTCTCAGGGGAGGGAGGGTTTGCCATCCCGCTTGTCGATCGCCCTCTAGCGTTGGCTGGAGGGTGATGTGAGTCAGGAGGCACATTGCAATGCACAACGTTGGTAGGAAGGGGGGTGGGAGAAAAATGGAGGAAGAATGGAGCTGGCAGGCTCCGTGATGGCCCAACCAGCACCCATTCTGGCTCCCCAACATCTGGATATTAGTCCGGGGGTGGGAAAGCTGGTTCACCTTCACCTTGGCTCTGTCACGGGGATTCCGTGGGGATCAAGGGGAGGTTGGACGGAAATGGTGGGCCCGGAGACGAGTCCCTCCGAGGGGCAGGGTCTGAAGCTGCCTGCCAAGGCTCCTGGGAAGATAATAAATATATATAATCCTACTGGGCACTGTACATTCTCACTCCACCCGGGCTCTTTCCACAGCTGCAGCAAACTTCTGTGCAGTCTCCATCACAGACATCTGCGATGCTGCCACCTGGTCTACTGTGCACACTTTCTCAAAGCACTACAGCAAAAACTTGGCCTCTCAGTGCCGCACTGCCTTTCAGCGCGCCATCCTGCAGAGCCTCCTTTCTTAATTGACCTCCCTTCCTACTCCACTGCTTGGGAATCATCCCAAGTGTATTACGTACTGCACGAGATACGCTTGAAGAAGATAGTATAGTTTTGTACTTCCCGTAATGGTAGGTCTTCAAGAGGATGTCTTGCAGCAGATATGTTCCCTCCCTCCTTCCCCCTCCTTCTTGGAAGAGAGCAATCTTCTGTGACTTTTTCAAAAATGAAAAGAAAGAGTGCCTCCGACCTCCTCAGTTCCTTAGGAATCCTGCTGTGCGGGCAGATCGCCCGGTAGGGAACTGAGGCTGTAGAACTGCCCATGTATTTATAGAAGTAAACATGATGATGTCATTGTGGTGTCACCCAGTCAGCACTGCTAGTGAAACCTACCGTCGACAAGAGTGGCCCCTGGCGGATACCCAAGTGTATTACCTGCTGCAAGAGATCCTGTTGAAGATCTACAATTACGGTAAGTACAAAACTGTACTTTTTTTGTGTACTTCTAGTTCCTTTCTCCTCCCCTGGTGTGGGCATAGCACAGTGAGTGGCATCGGCTGCACCCAGCAACATCTTGGCGGGGGGGGGGGCAAACTCCCTCAGCCCACTGCAGTGGTTGCTGCAGAATCTGATTCTGGTGCCATTCCTTCCTTACAGCAGCACCCTGCCGAGTGGCAGCTGCTGCATTTCACTCTGCCAACTGCCACAGCGTCCTGAGTTTGCTGTCAGACTTGGATCACCTGAACCGCAACACAGTACTGTATCTGGCCCATAGGGGAAGCCCTGTTCTCCAGTTTTCAGCAAAGGTCTTGTACCTCGCTTGGGTGGACAGCAGTAAACTGCCTAGAGCTCTGTTTTGTCTTATTTCCATGGCTCAAGGCCTTGAGTCACAGAAATCAAGAGCCAGAATGGAGCCATGAGCAGTTTAATGCAGTCCACCCAAGAAAAGGCAAGACCTTTACTTGTTTGGGGGCTTTTCTTCAGCCCTAACAGTTGAAGGGTTTCAGGTAGAAAAACAACTGGAGTTAACTAGTAGGTTTGAAGTTTACAGTGAGAGCTGAATGATTGCAAGACATAAATTGGGCCCTGATGAAATAATTTAGATTGTGAAAAGCTGGCCATGTGTTTATTTTCTCTTTTTCACGTCTTTGAAACAAAGAAAGCCTAAAAACAAAACAGAAAAAATTAAGACTGTATTTGGTGAGTGTCTTTACTCCAATCTGTAATATGGTGGTAGAAGCAGAACCCACTGTAAACAAGATGTTACTTCCCAGGGGCAGTTCTGCAGTACTAGTATGAAGGGTGAGGGAAGGAGGGAGGCAGACAACAGGAGAGAACTAAACCAGAATTTGGAAAAGAAGCACAGTGGAGAGGCATTGGCCCTGCAGAGATGGAAGAGGTTGGGGAGAGGTTGCAGTGCAGAGAGCATGGACTAGTGTGTGTATTATGCAGGGTAGTTTAGGGCAAAATGGCAGAAGGAATGAAACGGAGGTCCAGTTTTGGGGCAGCACTGTAGACTATAGCCGTGTAGTTAGATACTAGAAGGATCATCATAAGGATGAGCTCATGGTGACCTGGGAGTGGGACGCAGGATTCATTGTGGGATGGCGTGTCCCAGTTGGGGAGGAGCTTTTTGGGGATGACATTGACGTGGCTGGAGAAACTGAGGCTCTGATCCAGCCCTACACTGAGGCACTTCGAAGTGTGGGACTTCTTCAAGGGGAAGGGCTTTGCTGAGCACCAGTATTGGCCATTGTTGCAGTCGGGGGCGGAGCAAGACTCTGGAAGCAAAGAGTGCCGTGGCATGTGTATGTAGACACAAAATTAAGTCAAGGTCATTAACGAAAATGCCTGTTAGTGGAATCGGCTGAACAGAAGATCAGAAGGATTCCCCCCTCCCAGTTTGACAAGTAGGAGTGGATGGGAGACCCTGATAAAGCCTTAGCAAGGTCGGCAAATATGGCAGAGGTGACCAGGCCCTAATTTATGCTTTTCAGGATAGACAAAAATAAATGATTTGATACCTTTTATTGGACCAACAGAGGTATTAAAACAAAAAAGGATGCATTGAGCTTTCAAACTACACAGAGTTCTTGGGATTCTTAACAACTTTTAACTTTTTTTATTTTTTGTGTCTGATCTGGGTTTAGAAAGTGTATTCTTCCAAAACAGCTGTCATTTTTTCTGATGAAGAACTCTGTAGTTCGAAAGCTCAAAGCACCTTTTTTGACATCTCTGTTGTCCAATATCTGATGATCTATTTTTGTGGATCTTGTGTTACAAGGACCAATACAGCAACAAAAATGTCTGTTTCAGGATAGAATCAGTCGACTGGGGGAGTGACGTAAGATTTTTTTTTTTTTTTTTTTTAATATGCAGCTAGATAGATACTGGTAGTGCAGGGCCAATAAAAAGCATTTGGGTTTAATTTTTTTATTCACTGTATCTAAAGCGTTTTACAGGCCGTTCACAGTTGCAGGGTTGAGTCGGTTATAAAGAGACTAAGGAAAGATCAAGGAGGCTCATCACAGAGTGAGAAGACATTTAAGCACAAGAAGGTTAAGTGGTTTGCTCAGGATAACTTAATGAGTAATTGGCAGTGCTTGCCACTCAGCACACTAACCATTAAGTTAATAAAGTCTGGAAAATATTGTGCATTTGATTGGATAGAAGATCCAACAATGTGTGAAGACTCTGCCAGGACAGAATACTCTGTAAGGCAACTCTAGGGGTGTAGAGTCAGTGCTTGGTTCTCTGTGGGCTTTGCTTAAAAGGCAATGAACATAAAATGCAAGATCTTCCAAGAATCAGTCTTCACCATTCAGTCACTTGGGAGCAAAGTCTTTGCAACCTGGGAAGGGGACTGGCGTTGTTGCTGTTGCCGTTGATAAGGCAGACATAGTGATGTTGCACACATGGACTGGCCAGTAATAGACACTGGCCTCTCCCTTCCTCACTTCTGTTTTTCCCGCCATCAAGTGCACACCGTGGGAGCTGCTGCAGCCGACTAACTGCATCACAACTTGTTCCTCAGTTTTTTACTGCCTCCATTCGAGGCCAAACCTTCTCTGGCACCGTTTAACTATTTTTATTGTTTTTGTCCATCATCATGCCGGTTCCTATGGAGCAACAGAAGAAATCTAAGAAGGAGGACAAGGGCAGCACTCCCATGAATCAGTGCTCCTATGGGGATCCGATTACTGTCTAGGACTGGCATGATGAATGTTGGACCTGCCTTGGCACTGACCACAACATGGATAGGTGTGACACCTGCTTCTCTGGACTACTGCACCCACAAGAAGCTGTGTGGAAGTGGTGTTGTAAGCCCTCACCTTTGGAGGCAGATGTTGCACCAGGGATACAAAGGTAAGGTCCCTGGGCTCTTCCCCTGAACCTTTCCCGGTATGTCTGGTACTGAGGAAGTACAGGGCATTTCCGCCTCACCCACCACACATTGGAGATCCTGAGGGGTGGACAGCAGGCTTCCCTCGGGAGAACTGACGATTGAACCCCCCGGTCCATCAACCCTTACTCTGGTGCCAGAAGAGGGTGGGTCCAGAGACAGCCCTGTCTCCAATCCGAGGTGGTGGTTATCTCCTTTCCTGAGTGCCCTAGCAGCCTGGGAGAGGATGACGATGCCAACCTTGGGCCTGGGGATGGAGCAGGTGATGAGGGAAGCCATTCTGGGCCCAGTTCGAGCCTGACAACAAACCTAGTGTCTCTCCTAGGATTACTTCTCGGACTGGTTCTGGGTATGGCACAGGACCCCTTCTGGCACCATTAGTAATTGTGATTAAGTTCCAGTGCCATTACTGGTGCCGGCTCTGGTTCTGGTACTGTTCGTGGTGCCTTGTCCGGGGCCAACTCTTGGGGTGCCACTGGCTTGGAATTTAGGCTTGGTCCAGGGCAGTGTCAGCTGCTGAGGGTTGGTGGTGGTGGTGGGCCTGCAGCTGGCCCTCTGTCCAGAGCTGGTGGCAGCTCTGGCCAAGGTTCCAGCGATAGCCTGGTGACTCGCTTCTTCCTGAACTGGCTGGCCCTGTCACTGGTGAGGACTGGGACCACCCTGTGGGTCCTATGTACTCTACCCCGTCCCTCTCTGATTGGCTGGCTCCACATGGGCAAGTATGCCAGACCCTCCCTCCAGGTGAGATCCCCTGAGCACACTAGCAGTCCTGGCAGAGAACCTAGCCTGGTCATACATGACTCTACTCCTCTACCCCTGCTCTGCCTTGCCAGGTATTGTTGGTACTCTGGGTCCATGAGCTGGCAACAACTCAGGATCGTGGCTGGTGTGTTCCACCAATACCATCCTAAGGCAGACAAAGCCTGATTCAGGCTGGAGGTCCCAGCACCGTGGTTTTCTGAATCCAGCTCCTTCTCTCCTACTTCTCCTGTAAGGAAGGGGATTTTTCAGTCCACATGTCCTCAGATGCTGAGTGCTCTGTGTACCAGCAGCTCCTGACGGAGATTATATAAGGTCTTTCATAGGTCATAATACTGCTACCCTGGCTCAGAGATTCCTTGGGGATTTCAGTGATGACTCCTTTGGTATCCCTCCTTGGCGCCAGCCTTTTTCAGAAACATCCAGGACTGTCTGGCTCCATCCATATGCTCCTTCTTCAGCCCCTAGCAACATCCAGCACAAGCATTGTGCCCCCTTCGGGTCTCCAGGTGCTATCCCTTACCCCACCTCAGGGATTCTGGTGCTGCAGACCCCTTCTGGGCCAAAGTGCCTGATGCAGTGACCTCCAACCCCAGCTGTGAAGATCAGTGCTTGGGGCATAAAGGTTTTGTGGGTATGCACCATGGTGTGTATTTCTGCACATCAGACACATGGGACAGCTTACTGCAAGTGCCTGTGACGAAGTTAAGTCCTCTCCTAGCTTCCATACCAGATTGCGGGGATCAGGCAGACCAATTGCCTTTCTGCCTAGTTCTTGGAGCTACGAGGCACCAATCAAGGGTGTCATATGATGCCAGCAAGGTAGCTTTCAGGCCGATAGGAACAACAGTCTGCATTCAGCGGATGGCATTGCTTCACCTCTTGCTGTTGGCACCCCTGGCCCAGTGTAGTGTGCTTAACTCGCATTACTAGGGGACTCGCATTTTCTCCCATAGGGTTATACGTAAATTGTCAAGACAACCTCCTGCTCCCACGCCATGGGAACCTCCCCCTGCCTCTGACCAGTCTTGGGTCCTGCCAGACCTATGAGGGGTCTCTGCCCTCCAGTGGTTTTCCCCCACCAGAGAGCTGAGTCCTAACGGTGATCCAGCTTCTCCCCTGTTTCGGGGAAAGCTTGGTACTGTCAACTATCAGTGTGACTGAATGGTGAAGATTGATTCTTGAAAGGTATGAAAATTACATATTCATCATAATTCTTGATCTTCAGAATATCTTCACCATTCAATCACCCTAGTAACATCCCCCACTCAAGTAAGATCCAGAGCCTTTGAGCAGCTCACCCTGTTGTGCCTTAAGCACACTGGTATCTTTCCACTCCCTCAGAGCTGTCTCTCTGTTCCTCATCTTAAATACTTGCAGTTTGAGATGGGCCCTCTTGCCCTTCCATACTGGTTTTCTTTTCCTTTGTGGTAAAACTCTTCCAAAAAAGGCGAGGTCCCTTATCATATTTCCAAAACAAAAAGCATTTTACCAACAAAAAACCCTGACTGTATTTTTTACCCCATTTCCTTTTTTTCCCCCCCTCTTCCTGTTGGGAGGGCTGCGGTGACATCTGGTCTCCATGTCTCAAAGTAACCTTGCAACAAGACGCAGCTTCATCCTTCCTGTATCTCAAAGAGAGGCAGGTGCAATAGGGTTTTTTGTACTATACTTCTCGCCCTGTTGGACTGGAAGCTATTCCCACACATAGGTGCTAGAACTCACTTCATGCTTTCACATCTCTTCTTTCCTTCTTTTTATCCTTTTCTCAGTCCTTGGAGTGGCAAGAAGATAGTAATTGTACTCCAGGAGTCTCTCCAGTCACACCTATCTGCTTCACCTGTGGAGCTTTGGAATTTTATTCCACTAGTTCTTGTCCTCTTCAAGCACAAGACCCCTGTTAAGTTGGCACCCTGTCATCTTAACCACATGGAGATCCCACAGGCCTCTCTTGTACCAACCAACGCTGCTGCCCTTCTTTGTCTCGACCATCCTTTTTTTTTTTGTTTGTTAAATATCCTTTATTGAGGTAATTTTCAAACTATTTACAATAAAAAAACGAGAAAAAAAGAAAAAGTGTAAAAAAAAAAAAAAAACAGTTGTAAAAATGAGAAAAGAGGGTAATCCAGTACAACAAATAGAACAAGAACCAGCATAACTTGACCTTCCTGTCTAGGTAGCTGGGATGAGCTCTGGCTCTTACACCTGCTACCCTTGTGCCACCCTGAGGCCCAACCCTTAGTTCTACTAAGTTGGTAGTCAGCAGTTGCGGCTCTAGCCACAAATGGTTACCAGTGCACAGCTGGGACACAATAAATGGCAGCCAGGGCACTGATATATTGTTACTAATGGAAGCTGTGCACCATACTGGGGGCACCAATATGGAAGTAAGCTCTGCACCATATGGGGCTCCAACTGGGGAGCATTTTTTTTTACCAGGGCACGTGCCCTGGCGGGCCCTGGTGCAGAGCCGCCACTGGTAGCCAGGTTTTATTGTGTTTATTGCTTTTATATTCTCTATCCTTTTCTTATCCCTTTGGGACAGAAGTCTGTAAACCCCCCCCTTTTGTTCTCTCCCACTTGTTTTCTGTCCTGGCCAAGAGAACAGAGGAAGGGAGGGGGACAGTGCTGGTTTACTGGCCAGTGCACATGCATGATATCACTACGTCTGCCTTGTGGGCAGCGCCGCCAACGACATCAGTCCCCTCCCTAGGCTGGAGAAGATTTTTCTCCTGCAGGGTTCGGGCCCCCTCTGGCTTAGACCCTTCTGTGTGACTGAATGGTGAAGATATTCAGGAAGATCAAGAAGTAGGGTGGGTACCTAATTTTTCATTTTCTGAAAGTCTAGGATCATAAAGAGACTTGTTTTCTGTGAATTTAGCCCATGTCAAGATCTTCCTTTGCAGTAATGGCTGCCCCCTCTTGTTTTAGAATGGCTGGATTTGATGGGTCGGCGTGGGATGAGGAAGAAGAGGAGCAGCCTGACCATCAGTATTACAATGATTTCCCAGGGAAGGAACCACCTCTTGGGGGTCTCGTTGACATGCGGTTACGAGAAGGAGGTGGGGCTGCAGAGACAAGGATGCCCCCGTCACAGCTACCAAACCACCTCGGGGCAACACTGGTAAGGTACCATAGTAACTCCCTGCCACCACCAAGTAAAGCAGTTTTGGCAGATAAAGAGAGGTACATTGTGGAAGGGTGATGGTGGATGACTTTCTTCTCTTTTTTCTCAGCCACTTCCCTTTGTCTTTCTTTGTCTGAGTGAGCTTTAAATCATCCGCTAACTAGGATCTGTTCTTCCCCCTTCCCTCAGGATATGGTGCTTCTCTTCTCCCCCTCCCCAGATACGATAGTGTCCCCTTTATTACTGGGACTGGCCCCCACCCACCACAGGTATACAGTCCTAACCCACTGCACTAGGATCTGATTCGCACACCCTTCTAACATACAGGGATACAGTCCTTCCCTGATCGAGATACTACTGGTGGTGGAGTGAACTGCCCAGATCCCTCAGCTACCAGTTATCAGCAGTGCACCTGATTTGGGGGCAAACAATTCTCTACATCCCTTTGTAAACTATTGTTGCTAACCCCTTGTGTTTTTGAGGAAGAATGTCAAAGTAGAAACTTAGCTACTGACACCTCAAAGAGAACATTTAAAACATAATAATTAGATACAATTCTGCTTGCATTCCATATATATTGTATATGTTTCTCCTCTTCATTATTTATTACTAAGGAAATGTGTATGAATATATGTTCTTTATCCTTCAGAGTTAGTGAGAGGTCACAAGTAGTACTCTGTGGTTTCAGGTAGGGAGAAAGCAGCAGGAATAAATGATCTCTACGAAGCAGTGATCCTGTTTTCATGCAAATAACCTAAGTAATAAATAATGGGAGGAGGAATATAGAACTAATGGGAAATACAACATGGACTGTGTCTAAATATTATATTTTGTTAGTTCTCCTGAACTTGTCATCAGCTCAAAACCCTTCAGTTCATCTGCCTCAGTAACTTACTCCCTACTTCAAGTCATAATCCTTTGTTGTGACATCAGTCTGTTGCCACGGGAATAACTGAGGTCACAAGCAGTGCTCTGTGGCTCCGGGTAGGGAGAAAGCAGCAGGAATAGATGAACTCTTCCTAAGCAATGATCCTGTTTTCATGCAAATAACCTGTGTAAATAATGGGGAGGAATACAGAACTAATGGGAAATCATGTGGCGTGAAAAGTATTTGCTCCCTTCTTGATTTTCTCTATTATTGCATATTTGTCACACTGGATGTTGTCAGGTCTTTAGACAAAATGTAATATTAGATAAAGGGAACCTGAGTGAACAAATAACACTTTTTTTTTTTTTACTTACAGGTATTTCATTTATTTAATGAAAACAGTTAACCAACACCAACTGGCGCTGTGTGAAAAAGTAATTGCCCCCTAGTTAAATCAACCCAATTAAAGGGATAATTAGTCAGCTGATCGAACATAGCCAGGCTTGATTACAGCCAGCCCTGCTCAATATAAACCTCACTTATTTTGACTCTTACCATCAGAGTCACGTTGCCAGCACAAAGATTCAACAAGCACATTATGCCACGATCAAAGGAAGTTCCTGAAAAGATCAGAAAAAAGTTGTTGCTATCTATCAGTCTGGAAAGGGTTACAAAGCTATTTCTAAGGCTCTGGGACTCCATCGAACCACAGTGAGAGCCATAATCTCAAATGGAGAACACTTGGAACAGTAGTGATTCTTCCCAGGAGTGGCGGCCTGCCAAAATTACTCCAAGGGCGCAGCGTAAAATCATCCAGGATGTCTCAAAGGATCCTAAAACAACATCCAAAGAACTGCAGGCTTCTCTTGCTTCAGCTAAGGTCAGTGTTCATGACTCCACAATCAGAAAGAGACTGGGCAAAAATGGGCTTCATGGGAGAGTAGCAAAGGGGAAACCACTGCTAACCAAAAGAAAATAAATGCTCGTCTCTCATTTGCCAAGAAGCACCTGGATGATCCACAAGCCTTTTGGGAAAATGTTCTATGGACAGATGAGTCCAAAGTGGAACTTTTGGATGACATGGATCCCATTATGTCTGGTAAAGCAAACACAGCATTCCACAGTAAGAACATCATGCCAACAGTGAAACATGGTGGTGGTAGTGTGATGGTGGGATGCTTTGCTGCCTCAGGACCTGGACGACTTGCCATAATTGAAGGAACCATGAATTCTGCTCTGTAACAGAAAATTCTTAAGGAGAATGCCCAGTCATCCGTCCGTCAGCTGAAGCTGAAGCGTAGTTGGGTCATGCAAGACAATGATCCAAAACACAAAAGCAAGTCCACATCAGAATGGCTGAAAAGAAGTAAAATTAAAGTTTTGGAGTGGCCTACTCAAAGTCCAGACCTAAACCCAATAGGGATGCTGTGGCAGGACCTGAAACGAGCAGTTCATGCTCGAAAACCTACCAGTGTTACTGAATTAAAGCAGTTCTGCGAGGAAGAGTGGGCTAAAATTCCTCCACAGCGATGTGAAAGACTGATATTGAATTATAGGAAGCGTTTGGTTGCAGTCATTGCAGCTAAAGGTGGCGTAACCAGTTATTAAATGTAAGGGGGCAATTACTCTTTCACACAGCGCCAGTTGGTGTTGGTTAACTGTTTTCATTAAATAAATGAAATAAGTACAAAAAAAAAAAAGAAGTGTTATTTGTTCACTCAGGTTCCCTTTATCTAATATTACATTTTGTCTAAAGACCTGAAAACATCCAGTGTGACAAATATGCAATAACAGAGAAAATCAGGAAGGGGCAAATACTTTTTCACGCCACTGTACAGTATGGACTGTGTCTAAATATTATGTTTTGTTAAAGTTCTCCTGAACTTGTCATCAGCTCTTTAAGCACAAACTAAAGATTTTGCAAGACTCAGTCATCTATGATGCATAGAGTCCCATGCTTTGGTCTTAAGAGTCTGAGGTGACAGCACTCCAGGAACCAGAACTTTGGTCTGCAGCGCCAGTGACTAACACTGATCACGAGACACAATTTGCATACTTCACAGGGTATGTGGATAGCGAGTAGTAGTGTCACCAGTCCTAAATGCCTCAGTTTCTTTTTTCCTGCCGTCAAAGCACAGTATTTTCTTCTTCAGGGACGGAACAAATAACATCCCAATCTAGTTTGTTGCTTGTCTATCAGCATATTTAACTGAGCGTTCCTGTTTTCGTAAGTAGTTTTTATTAGGTTTTCACATCCCTGCCACATTAAATGACATTCCAGACACCATTATGTCAGTTAAGGCACCTGAAATGGCAGATTTCTCCGACAACGAGGCTGTGTCTGAACTCCACTCCTCTCTGGGTGAATGTTCTTTTACGGGGCAGTCTCAAAACAGAGGGAATAGGCAGTTCTATTAGTTGTAAAATAAATGGTCCTTTCCCCACTTATGCTTGGCATTACGTTACAGGGACTGTTTGACATCTACACCATCCTCTCTTTTCTACACCATCCTCGCATAAAAAGAGAGAAGAGAAGTGATGACTGTCATCAAGGCACAGGTCAGGAAGCATTGGCAAACCAGGAGAAGTCATAACATTTGCAAGGAGCGTTTTATTATTATCGAAAACAATAGAATTGTGCAGGATAGCTTTTACGCAGGAAGTTCAAACAAAATGAAATCCTTCATCTTAGGGTATCTCTAAATCTCAATCTTGAACAAAATATTGCTCTCAATAAATCTATCCGGTACGCCAGGTCATAAGGGGGCTTGCTCCATGGAAGAGCTGCAGCATCCTCTTATTTGGGATTTTGGAAGCCCCACTATGGCCTCAAGACAGAGCTGAGGCTAGTCCAGCCATGAGCTGGTCTAACAGCCATGCGCCAGAGGTCTGGAGGGAGCCTAGTTGGGGGGGCCTGCAAGGATGTAGGACAGGGCAGAGGGATCAGTGGGGGTACTGTGGCTGTGACAGGGTACACAGGTGCCACTGGGCAGCTGTGCTGTGGACAGTTGGACAGAGCCGCTAGGACCAGGTACTCAAGCATGGACTCCGTCCTGGACCCCCGCGTGCCATCAGTGCTGGCACCTGTCTCAGAGCTTACACAGTCCCTGACGTGTGGCAGTAGGCAATGACTACAGGGTACTGCTAAGTGCAGACGGTGGACAGGGACATACCCCAGGCACCACAACATTCCCTTGCTGAACAGCCTGCTACATGGAGCCATGCTGATGCCCACACTGTCGGGGACTGTGTAAGCTCTGGGACAGGTGCCAGGGCCAGTGGCACCTGGGGGTCCGGAACAGGGTCCATACTGAACTACCATGGAGCACCCTATCCTAGCGGTTCTGTCCAGCTATCCAGGGCACATCCACCCGGTGCCACCTGTACCCTGCCACAGCTGCCATGCCCCTGCCGCCCACTACAGCACCCCCACAGGCCCTCTGCCCTGTCCCACTACCTCCTAGGCTTCCACCCCCACATCACAGTCTGGGCCAATGTGCTGGTCAGAGGGCTTGGACGGGTCCTCCAAAACCCTCCATTGTGCCAAATGTTTGCTGGAACAACTATTCAGACTTTTGCGCAGGGACCCCCTTTCTACTAAAATTGGGCACAGGGTCCTTGGCACACCTGGAGTTTGACACAGTTGGGGGTCGGCGCATCGTGCGCCAATCTAGTGGCCCTTCAAAAGTAGGGCTTCCTGTTCCTCACAAAATGTATTTGAACTTTGCCAATTTCTTTCCTGCAGGTGCAACAAAATATAACATTGGGTCCCAAAACTATATCTCCCATTGACAGATCTACAAATTAGCTTTTGGAAGTCTTAACTGCCTCTCAAGGTTTAACCCCCATGTTCCAAATAGCTTTTTTGCAATCCTTCTAACAACAAAACTGTATATATTAGCAAACCAAGGGATCTTAGTTTAACATAAAGATTCACATTCTTTTAACCACAGAGAAGCAAGGGAAGAAAAGATAAAACAGCAAGAAACAACAAGTGAAGGAGGAGATAGCGGGGGAGCTGGACCTTTGGCATGGCCAGTTTCCTAGGTGCGACAGGAAAATCTGATTTTGCAGTCATACAGGTAAAAGACAAGGGAAGAGGCAGAAGTAGGCGAGGACAGAACAGATCCTTGCTTTTAACTCTTTCTGCATAACAAATGGGACAGGGTCTTATTCAACCCTATCACATACCTCCCTGTTTAAGAGGAACCTTTTTCTCATCTTTAAAAAGAAGTTTTCAAAACCTACTTCTCTTTTAACATTACCTTATAACATTTACAATTCTTTTTGTATACAGTATCCTTTTTCATAAAACCTTTTACAGCAAACATTTCCGTTAAGCACACATTTTTTCAAACTTATGAATTCTCAATTCCTTAGCCATATCTTGAAAGACAATCTGCATTGACACTCTCTTTTCTGAATTTGTGCATCACTTTGAATTTAAATGGCTATTGTGCCAAGTATCACCTTGTGATTCTGGAATTGTTATCTTTCATTTGATTCAGCCATCAGAGAGGATTCTGATCTGTTAAAAGCACAAAGACAGCTCCTAGCAAATAAAACTAAAAGGACTCCATTGCCCATTTTGCAGTGAGACATTCTTTTTCAGTAGTGGAGTAATTTTTCTCTATGTCATGCATGTTCCTACTAATACATAGAGTGAGATGTTCCTTTCCATCTATATTCTGACTTAGGACTGGCCTACCTCTGATTCATCTGTCTGTTATAGAAATTGTTTCTCAAAGTCTGCACTCTTAAACAGGGACTGAACATAATACAGCCATGATAGCCTGAAAAACTTTATCACATTCTGGGAGCATCACATTTTTGAGTACCATTTTTTCATGAGTTCAGAGAGTCGAGTATTCAATTGGGGCAAAGTAGGAACAAATCTCTGGCAGTAACCAACTAGACCTAAAATGACATGACATGTTTCTTTGTTTTAGGACAGGACTGTGGCTTCAGCTTCTATTTTGAAATCTCTGGCTGTAGTTCTTCATTTTCCAAAATATAACCCAAATATCTGGTTTCCTGCATGTTCAGTGCACACTTGGTAGGATTAATGGTCAGACTTGCATTTTTGATGGAATGGATAACTGCTCATAGGTGTTCAGGTGGCTTTTCCAGTCTGAACTGTACACCACATCATCCAGGTAAGCAGCACAATAAGCAGTGTGAGGGGCTAGAATTGCATCCATGCACCGCTGGAATGTAGCAGGTGCAGCATGGTAGTGAACTGATAGGATCCAATTGGAGTGAAAAAATGTGCCTTTGTCTCTGGATTCTTTAGCTAGGGGAATTTGCCAGTAATCCTTGGTGAGAGCAAGGGTACTGATGTACTTGGCACTTCCCAGTCTGTCCACCAAATCGTCTATCCTGGGCATAGGATAGCTGTCAATGCAGACACTTGATTACATTTCATAAAATCAAGGCATATTCTTACGTCTCCTTATTTCTATTTAGTCACCATTGGTGGTGACCAAGCATTTCTCAATTCTTCAATGATAACCAACTCTTTTGTTTTCTGTAATTCCATAACCACAGCAGCTCTTAACCGCTTTGGTAATCTGTATGTCTTTTGTCTGGTAGAGCAAGCATTCTTTGTCACTATTATGTGCTCAACCCCTTTTGCTGTGGCATCTGTCTAGCCATCTGGTAGTCTTTAGCCAAAGAAACTGCCTTTTCCCCACTTTCTGGTCAGTGTTCTTTTACTCAAGGCTGCGCGTCTGTTGGATGGACGTTGATGAATTGCTCCATTGCAGGTATGTCAGTGATTTGTGGGACTGCTTTGCCCTCTGGTGGGAGCTATTTAATGAGGAGTTCTCTGAGTTGGGTGAAGGCTTCTCGAGGATTGTCGACTGAGTTGTACTTCAAGGACCAGAATCTCTGTTTGTAGAGCTCTCCTGAGATGTCGTACCTTTCAAGGATTTATTTTTTCACAGTGTCCTAGTTTTCTGACTGCGCTGTGTCCATATTGGTGTAGGCAAGTTGGACTTGACCTGTTAGGTAAGGTACCAGCCTGATTGCCCACTGCTGTTTTGATTATTGGCAGGCTCTAGCAAACCCGTTCAAAAGTGGCCAGGTATTGCCGATATCATCTATGAGACACATACATATTAACATATGAAGAAGCCAGCAGGCGGCCATTTGGTCTATCAAGTCTGCTTGTATTGTAGGGTCCACAGCTTGAGCTACTGTCCCTGCCCTCCTCCCCACTCCTCTCATCCTCCCTACCCATGGTCCTTACCATCCCCCTATGCCTATCCTAGCCTCTCTTAAAGCTGCCCACTGTCTTCAACAAGATGACCTCTTCACAGCGCATTCCAAGTCTCCACCCACCACCCTCTATGTGAAGAAGTGCTTCCTGACCTCCTCCTAAACCTCCACCTCCAGCTTAACACTCTACCCCTCGTGTTATGGTTGCCACTCAATGTAGAGACTCTCCTTATCAACCTTATTTATCCCTTTCAAGTACTTGAAGGTCCTAATCATGTCCTCTCTCTCTCCTGTCTTCCAGGAGTACATGTAGTGCCTTCAACCTCTCCTCGTATGCCTTACCCTACTGACCCACTATTATCTTTGTGAGCCTTCCTCTGGACCTTCTCCAGCAGGTTAACGTCCAGCTGTGTAAGTTTAATTTATTTTTTTAACTGTTTATCGCCCACTACCAGCTGAACTCTCTCTGGCAACCTTTCTTACCGCACACTCTACCTCCTTGCAGTGCTCGGTATCCTTCTCCGCTTCTCTCCGGCACGGTCATCCCGGTCTGCCCTCCGGGAAGGTCGCCCCCACCCAGGACGCTCTTTCTATCAGTATTGAGCCACTGCCCGGAGAGAGGAGAGAGCCCGAGAGGACGGGCCCAACTTCAGGAGTGTGGATTGCAGGAGGAAGCGCCATCGCCTATCAGCGGTGGAGGTGTTTTCTTGTTTGTTCTCCCTGTGGAGCCCAGCTGTCATGGCAACGTGCTGCGCTGCTGCTCCACCAGGCTGACGCCACAATGTTACTTTGGGCTCCTCTCGGCCACGCCAGAGAGGGCGCTTTGTGTGGTATATCCCCATCCCTCCCCTTGGAAGAGAGACAGTCTTGCAGATGCTCGATCTCTTCCTCCCCGCCGACCCCCTGATCCCCGGGCTTGTTCCCGAACCTGGGTCGCCAGCGTGGCACGAGGTGTGGTATCCAGCACATCAACCCTCAGCACCACCGGGCCGGTTTAATTTCTTAAGTTGTTTGTGCTTTGCTGATCTGCTGGACCTGTAACAGATCTTACAGCTAGCTTGCAAGGCATCCAGTCAATGCTGCATCTTTTCTTTTCTTTCCTCTGCTACTCCTGTCACTGCATCCCCTCTTTTCTCTACTTCTTAATCTCTTTTTGTTGTATAGATCACCATTTGAAAAAGGCAGACATGTTTTCAGGCTCTGTCCCTGCCAGTTGTTCGTCCATCACTGGTGCCGGCTGTACAGTCTCAGCTTGGACTTTTTGTTTTTGCTTCTAGTTTGGTTGCTATTCTTCTGGTAATCACTCCTGGGCTTACTGTTGCAGGATCCATACCTTTTATGCTTCTCTGGTACCAGGTCTAGAACTGAAGCACAAAACTCCTAGCTTAGAGTATGCATGACATAAATCCCACATTGTCTGACACCAACTGTCATCAAGACACAGGTCAGAAAGCATAGGCAAACCAGGAGAAGTCATCCAATTCGCAAGGGGCATTTTATTAATATTAGGAACAGTAAAATAAAAAATGTGCAGCATAGCTCTTACACAGACAATTGAAACAAAAATAAAGTCTTTCATCTGAGGGCATGTCTAAATTTAACTCAGTCTCCAACAAAAGATTGCTCTCCTTGTATATAAAGTCTTTTTCTGACAATCAACTTGCATCCTGAGCTTAAGCTACACCTTCTGTTTCTCACAAGATGTATCAGAACTTTTCAGTTTCTTTCCTGCAGCTGCGGCAAAATAGAACATTATATCCCAGAACTGATCTGTTGTTGAACTTGTGGAGGTCAAACTGCATCTTAAGGTCAACTCCCCGAGTTCCAAATTGCTTTTTTGCAATCATTCTAACAATATAACTATATACATTTGCAAACCAAGGGATCTAAGATTCACATACTTTTTAACCACAGAGAAACAAAGGGAGAAGAAAAGTTAGAAACAGCAAGTGAAGGCAGGGAGGTAGTGGGGGGTGGCACCTTCGGCGCGACTAGTCCCTTAGGTGCCACAGGAAAATAGTTATTGAGCAGACAGGCAGAAGACAAAAAAAGAGGAAAAAATAGAAGAGAACAAATCCTTATTTTTAACTCTTTCTGCATAACAAATGGGACTGGGTCTTATAGGTCCAGATCTGGTTCTGACAACTGTGCCCTGAGGCAGCCATCACCCTTGGCTGCCAGAGACCCAGTGTTCTCTCCCTCAGTGTGTTCGATGGTGGAGGATATCACACCAGACTTCTTTGTGTCATTGGAGCCTGCTCCCCTGTCTCCATCATCCCCTCTGCTTTCAGTGATGCATCAGATGAATAGGTAGGGCAATGGATAGCTCGTATGCCATAGTGGATCATCTGCACCATTTCGGTTCTTCTTGAGATACCATCTGATGTGCCAAAGACTTTCTTGATGATGGTGCCTCCTTCAGTGCCAGCGCCTCTGCAGGCTCTGCTTTTGATGCTGGTATGGACACTGGAGCCATTGTCTCCACTGGCTCTGCTGTCAGTGCCACCACCACCTTTAACTCTGGGGCCTTTTTCAGTGCAGGTGCAATTTCCTCTTGAGATGCCACAACTGGCACTAGGTTTGGTCCCTATGCCAGGTGGGGAATTCCCTTTGGATCTGTTGGCCCCATCTCAGTTGTTGGAGGATGAGCTACAGTACAATCCGTATCTTACTGATGATGAGACAGAGGATTCTGAATAGTTTTCAAACCCAGAGTAGATTCCACCTGCTTGGACTGTTAGGGCTCCTCAAGAGGGCCTCTATTTGTAGTCGTTGCTTAAGGATATGAAAACAGCTCTGAATTTCAAAAAGATTCGAAGGGAGTACCTTAATAAAACTTTGCTCACTGTATCTCTGGTTGTACCTATCGAACCCGCTCTAGAAACTCACTGCTTTAAGCAAACCAGCTTCCATTTTGGCAGTCCCGACTGGATAAGATATATGGTACCCTGGACTAAACCACTTTACTAGACAGAGCTTGTTTTATTGTTATTATGGCTAACACTGACAAGTCAGTCGCTCTGAAAGAGTTTGCTGCACAGCCTCCTGATATGGAGTTTCTTAAGACTGTTGTTATGAGAAAACTTCCATTTGCTTCAACTTCTCTAGGCCATTGAGTTGCAAGCTACCAATCCCACATTTCAATGTTTGAATACTTCCTAAGAACGGGCTCCAAGATCATACAGATAGCCTACTGGAGTCATCCTCAAAGCAGGACCTCTTGGTGGTTATTACTAAAGGGCTTGAGTAAAATAACCACCAATCAAGGGCTGGTTTGGATGCCTTTGATGTAACTGCTGCTGGTATTTGTTTATAGAGGTACTCTTTTCAATTCAAGTTTACTGCAGGAAAGACTCCGTCGAGCAAGTTCATTCACAAGGAGGTCCTGAGGCACATACATACACTCCTGACTACGTATGGCAGGTTTTGCCACTGATGTCTAAAAGAAGATAATGAAAGTTCCATTTAATGGGACCGGTATCTTTGGTCAACATATGGAGGAGGTGCTTAAAGCATCCAACCCAAAGGAAGCAACTTCTGAAAATAAAAAGAACATATATGCTCCTCTTCAGGCTGTAGAGGACGTAGCTTCTTCCACTGGCTGCAGAAACTTTATGGTAAACCTTCCCACCGAGGTTTCCATGAACAGTTTAAGCCTAAGCCTTTCCAGTGGCAGAGAGGGAAGCCACAGCAGAATTCGCTAATTGTGAAAATCCCTAATGCTGCCCTCTGACAGGGTGCTAGCCCTTTGTCCTCCCTAGCTGCCTCAGGTGGATCACTTGGCTCTGTTTGGTGGGGTGGCAACAGGCCATATTCTGTCAGCAGTGGGAGACCATTACCATGGGGATGTGGGTCTTGGAGATTATTCGGGATGGTTACTCCCTGGAGCTGTTGGAGCGTCAACCTCCTGGGAATTAGCATCAGCTGGCAGACCCAGTGGAAGACCAGCTTTCTCTGGAGGTGGGACTCCTACAATACAGGACAGTAGAGAAAGTACCGGAGTCGGGCTGGAGCAAAGGTTTCTACTCCAGATATTCCCTCATTCCCAAGAAGACAGATGCATGCGCCCAGTCTTGGGCCTCAGACACCTGAACAAGTGCATGAGGTGCAAAACATTCTAAATGCACGGTGCCTCTGGGAACTCCTCCTCTTTACCTGAAACCCCAGGAATGGTTGGCATCCCTGGATATGCTGGATGCATACCAGCAGATCCCGGTCATGGCCAGCCACCGCAGATATCTCAATCTTTGCATGAGTCTCGAAATGGAGTTCTGACCCTTGGGCTGGTATCGGCATCATGTGTCTTTACCAAGTGTTTTGCAGTGCTTGAGGCATACCTCAGAAAGAAGGGGCTACAACTATTCACTTACCTGAATGATCCAGGCATCAGACTGAGACAGCAGTGACCATGATATGCCACTTTCTGATGTTTGTAGGAGCGATACATAGTCTTCAGAAGTGACAGCTGAGTCCTGCTCTGAGACTGCAGTTTATAGGAGCAGAACTGGATGCTACTCAAGTTCAGTCCTTCCTTGCAGAGGACAGAGCAGAGTCTGTAGTGCACTCAGCTTGCTGTAATAGGAAATGCAGTCAGTTGACAGTGAACTCCATGCAGAGGATGTTATGGCTCGTGGCAGCAGTGGTGTTCACTGTGCCCCTTGTGAGGTTGCACATGAGAATGCCTTAGTGGATTCTCAGCACACAGTGGTTGGACGCATCACACCCCAAGTATCGTATCCCCTAAACCATCCTGTATGAGTGACGGCTCTGGCTTGCTTCCTCCTATGATGCTCCTCAGAGGACAACCTCCTTTAAGGCTTGCCTGTCTCCCCATCTGAGCCACCAGTGATTCTCATCACTGACACCTCCTTACTGGGAAAGGGTGTATACTGCCAGGGTCTTCAGACCCAAGAAAATTAAAGAACTAGTGTACTGCCCAAAACTAATTCTAGTTTTTTAAAGCAGACAACCATTACCTTTTATATCTAATGTACTTTTCTTTTCCTTTGGTTAATCAGAAGATTGTTTATCTGATGTTAGTAGAACAACATCTGCCTGGCTGCTGACATATCTGAGTCAATACCCTCCACTACATCGTCAGCATTGTGACCTCACTGACTGTGACATCACTGCTGCTGAGGAACAGTCACTCAGTAGCCACCAGATCAGTCCCCTGTGATGTCACGGTCAGTGAAATCACAGTGCTGATGATGTAGTGTGGGGGAGGGGATAAAGATAGATATGTCAGCTGTCAGTCTGAGTTGTTTCACACATCCAGCACAACATTATTACATAGAATACTCTAATGATCTAAAGGAAAAAGAGAAATAAAAAGCTACAACTGACTACTACTTAAAATTTTAATCATTTTCCTGTCTGCCTATTTTGATTCAACTAGCATGTTAATTGGACACAGAATGCCATGTCCACATCAGTGTTCTAGAAATCAGAGCTTTTCTGTATGTGTTACACACCTTGTTGGATGTAGTATGCCACAGGGTAGTTTATCTCCAGCCAACAAGGGTGTCATGTTCTACCTCATCAAGCAAGGAGGGACTCGCTCCCCTGCCCTCTGTACAGGGAAATAGCGAGAGCCTGGGCATGGTGCTTCCAACTCCTGGTCGATCAGCTCGAGAAAATGTCGACTAACTCATTGACCAAAGTGTTGACCAGAGTTGACGTTGACTGCCACATCAGAGGCACAGTGGAAGCCTCAGCTGCGCACTCTGCTGGTGGAAGCTTGATAGGTTGGCTGGTCAAGGTAACAGAGTGATAGGAAGAGCGGAACACTCCCTCCCACAACGATGGTAGTTGTGTGCTCTTGTGTTTCCTTTGATAAGGGGTCACTCATTAAAGGTTTGAAGACCCAGGCACATATCCTGAATTCTGGACCATCCATAAAAGAAGTGCACAAGGTTTGCCTCACGGCACCAAGGCCATAGCCAATGAAGACCCTGCCCTCTTCCTCCATAGCCTCTAGCTGGGCTGCCAACCCCACAGTCATGAGAAACTGGTCTGTGCTCCAAAGGCCTACTTTGGAGGAAGTGCAGCTTGCCTTTATTGAACAAAGAAGGATGCATAGCCTGATAGCATGGACACCACCCAACATCATGACCGACTCTCAGGCAGTAGAGGCACATGTCATGGCTACTAGTCATAGACATTTTCTGCCTGCACCAATCATGCTACTAAAACCCCACTTTTTACATTCCATCATTGACAGAGCTGTAACCAGAGACAGGTGCACACAGTAAGATGAAAATGTTCTAAAAGATTTGAAAACTCACCAAAGAATTAGTGCTTGAAAACTGGAATCCCTGTAATGCTGCAGGAGGTGTAAAGGAGGAGGTCTGCCCTTCCAGTGTGGAAAAGGTCTGACACATCCACACCATCCACCTGACCTCCTGACAAGTAGTGCACAGTTACCTGCTTCCAACTGGCAAGATCTGATGTCAAATAGGATAGAGCTTAGGGGCACCACTTGTGGTAAGAGGAGCCAAGCTCGAGACATCTGGTTACTGAGCTACGCCCTGCTAACTGCCTAAATGTGGATATGAAATAAATACTGGTAGCAGAACTATGGTTACAGGTAGGTAACCTCTATTTTCTTCACACCTTCTCCCCACCATACAGGAGTACTCCTCAAGCTAGAGGCTTATGGAGGCAAAATAATACTGATACCTCTGTGCTGGCAAATATATTACCCGTTGCTCTGCCAGGTGGCAAACTGACGAAGATGGTGTTGGCTCCACCTGAATCAGTCCTTAGTATTTCCTACCTTCTTCCCCAAACCAAAGAACCTAGGAAAAGTGGTGCTAAACTCTCTCAATGTCAGGAGAATTCTCAGCTTCTATCTTGGTAGAACCGAGGACTGTTTTAACTGTTTTTTTTTTTCTTCGATCCCAATCAGAGGGGTTTTCCAGTTTCTAAACCGTACTTGTCAAATGGTTTGTCAACTGCATGGCTTGAGCAGGCCATGTGGGAGCTGCTGAAGGACAAGCTGGAAGAGGACAGGCTGAAGAGGGGAAAGGATAAAAATAAGATGTGGTCAAAGAAGGGATAGTTCAGTGTCTAGTCTGTGCATCGTGGGGGTTAACAAGAGCAAACGGAAACAGAAAACTCTGTGGTTTTCAGTGGAGGTAAGGTTTGCAATGAGGGAAAAGAGGGCAGCCTTCAAAACATACAAGAACTCAGAGGAATGAATACTGGGAAATTTAACTTCAGAAACTGAAGGAGGCATGCAGAGTGGAGAGCAAAAGCATAGACAGAGGAAAGGATTGCAGAGGTGGTAAAGGAGGGGAAACAAAAAATATTCTTTAGATACGCTATTAAGAAAAGGAAGACAAGGGGGTAGTCAGACTAAGAAGTAGGCTAGAACTGGTGGAGGGAGACCAGGAAAATGCAGGAATACTGAACAAATGCTTTTGCTCAGGATTCACAGTGGAGGGAAGGGTGGTATTACCAGAGGGCGCATACTTGTGTAAGGGGGATGCAGCCAGGTAGATGGACACTATACCATTTTCCATAGAGAGGGTTTTGAAAGGGGTAAGGAAGCTAAGGGTTGACAAAGTTATGGGCCTCTACAGATTGCAACCAAGGGTCCTAAGGAAACTAGGTGAGGTTCTGGCAGCCCCACTGACACACTTGTTCAAGGACTCTCTAGAATCAGGAGTGGTCCCAGAGAACTGGAGAAGGGTGGATGTTCTCCTCCTGTGCAAGAACTGCAGCAAAGAAGAGCCAGGGCATTACAGCCCAGTGAGTGTTACCTCTGTGCTAGGGAAAACTGATGGAGACCCTGTTGAAAGTGAGATTAGTAGAATTCTAGACGCTAATGGATTACAGTACAGTAAACACATGGTTGCACAAGGGGAATTTGGGCAAGATGAATGTAGCAGAATTTTTTAACTGGGTGACAGAGGTGGACATGGGCAGGCTGTTGATGTGGCTTACTTGGACTTCAGTAAGGCCTTCGACACAGTGACACACGGAGGTTACTGCAGAAGTTAAGAGGCATAGAGATTGGGCAAAATAACCTAATGGGTGGAAATTGTAATTAAAGGAAAACTGCACTCTCATGTCTTGTGCATTTTGTTTCCATGTCAACAGACAACTCTCTGTGTAGCTGTTAGAGATATATGCAATTGCTTTAGTTTGTTTTCACACTTGATACTAGGTCCTGAAACTATCCTGGGGTCTCCATTTTATGGTTGTTGAAATATCATTGTTCCTGAGAGCTGCATTAACATATGAGAACATGATGTGTAATCACCTTTTGGACTCCACAGTATGCCTGTCGTTAATTAGACTTCAAAGAAACAACTTGTCAAATATGTGAAATACTACATTTACCTTCAGTTAGCTTTGCACACTGTGTCTGAGTTGTAATGCAGGATTTTTCCATTTTAAACTGCATTCAGTTTGTTTCCAGAGAGGTTTTGCAACTCTAGAAATGCAGCTCCATTGGGGGATTTAAGAAGGGGATCAAGGCCCACTTGCTGGAGCTGAATCAATGCACTTATTACAGCTGAAGTGGGCCTAAACAGATGTTATTTTGCTCTGTATAACATGGTTGCTTATCTTGTCACTGATGTTTTCCTGTTACATATTGTTTACCCTATTCCTGTAGCCCACAAGTGTCTTATATGGACTAACTAATGTCCAATATTGTTGCTTGTAGTTATGTGATGAATTTACCTTGTCTGACGTGTTATATTGTTATCTTAAGTGTAATTAATCCCGGGTCGCCCCTGAAAAAGGGACTGTTAGGGTCTCAGTAGGCCTACCCGGTTATCAAATGAAATAAATATATAAATAAATTTGTTCTTTCAGCATAGAAATATACATGTGTAAATGGGTGATGTGACGACATGTTCTCATATGCTAATGCAGCTCTTGTGAACAATGAAATTTCAACAACCATAAAATGGAGACTCCTAAGGTGGTCACAAGGGCCTACCATGAACGGTGAAATTAAACTAAAGCAAGCATGTATAGCCCTAACAGCTTCAGGAAAAAGTGCTGTCTGTTGACATGGAAACAAATCAAATTTACAAGATATGAGTTTTCCTTTAACAGAAACCAGAGAGTTGTACTAAGTGGGGACATCTCTGGCAAAATAAGTGATGAGCAGAGCTCCCTAGAGGTTGATACAAGGCCTCATATTCAATATAGTCATTGGGAACAAAGGGGTGGGCTTAGAAGGGAAACATGTATTTCTAGGGACATGGATATGTTGTTCATCCACACTGTCTGGCAGGTTTCTTGCCGCTTTAAATCTTGCTGGAAGGTCTTCGCTGGCTCCTCCCACCCACCTGGGTGGTAAAACCTCGGCTCCGCCCCATGGCGCCAGATCTTCCTTACCGCTTGGGCTCAGGTTTCCTCCTTAGCAGCTCTGCGTATAAGACTGGTTTCTAATTCTTGAATTTCGAAATTAAAAGTTTTGCTAAAAGACTTGGTCTTCTCTCCCTCGCGACTCGATGGACAAATCGACTCGGTTTCGGAGATGCCCTTGCGGGCAGAAGATGTCTCGGACGGATCCGCACTCCACGTGCGTTTACTGCTTGGGCCTTGAGCACGACCCGCAGGCCTGCGACCTGTGCTCTTCCTTCTCGGCCTACGTCCTCGAAGACCGTGCTGCCCGTTTACAACAGGGGCGTCTCGAGAAGAGATTTCCTCCGGTCAAGTCAAAAGAGGCCCGGTCGGCGTTGTCCGCGGCGGTGGGCTCGGCGGATCAGCTCGAGCAGATGATCGCCCTCGAAGAGGAGGCAGCGCGGGCCACTTCTGCCTCGGCTGCGGCATTTGTCCCGCTATCTCTCGGTGCCTCTTATTCGGCTTCTTTTAAGGAGCTTTGTCTGACCCTCTCGACAAAAGGTGAGGGTCCAACTTCTTCTGGACTGTTTTCTCGGTTCAAAAAGAGAGGCAAGAGTAAGTCTCATCGTCGACGCTCTTGGGAGTGGGAAAGATCCCTCTCCCCTAGTTGTCGGCCGTCGACTTCGGTCGACCCCTCGGCTTCGGCCACTGTTTTCACGGTGTCCCCGTCAGGCCAGTTGACCGAGACTCCCATCGACGCGGTCGAGATTTTTCTCGACCCGTTGGACGGGTTGTCGGCTGGAGAAGCCGAGAATCCCCTCTCCCCGGTTCCCCCGGTGGGAGTTGAGGATCCCGTTGGCTCGTCTGTGCCTCCGGTTCCGAAGCCTTCGGTGGAATCGTCCGAACCAAGGGGAGTGCCGATTCCCGCGACACCTCCACACCCGTCCTCGGCCTGGCCGAGTTCTCGATCTCGGACATCTTGGCGGTCAGCCGATCCACGCCGTCATGGCGGTCTCGGACTCCGCGCACAGGCAAGTGGCGCCGCTGCTTTCCTCTTCCTCCTCCTCGGACAAGGGAGGCTTCGGCGCAAGTTGCGCTGGAGGTATGAGGAACTCATATGGCAACAGCTTCTCCTGACCGGAATAAGCCGGCCGTCGCCTTCCCGGCCATTAAGTGACTGTCACGAGCGTAAACAACCCTCGTTTTAGCCGAGAGCCTGTTCCCAGGCGGTTGTTCAGCCAATTCCAGCTGCCCACTGATTCGGTGGAACCTCCGCCGCCACAGCCGTTAGTTGGGGCTCGACAAAGAATTCTCGGTCGGCTCAGGGACTGCCCATAGGCTGTCTGTCACCCTCACTCCGATAGACCTCGGCAGGTGGAGGGTGGCTCAGGCCGAGGCAGTTTTTGAGGACTCTTCCGAGTCCGAGGATGATTCCTCCCTTTCTCCAAGCGGATGGACTTGGGTCCTCAGGAGGACAGTCGGTGGACGATAGCCCTTCGTCCTTCCTAGGATTGCTCGGCTCATCTCGGGTCCACGGGATGAAGCTCGAACCCGCTTCTAAGCGGGCCAGGTATCCTCACGGAGATTCTGGACTGAGGATTCCCCACGGAGTCCTTTCGGTGGCCGAGGCCATAGTGGGTCGGCCTTGGAGCTCGCAGCTCCTTGCTTCCTGTCCTGCGCCTTGGCCAGGATGGCCAGGAAGTATCGCGGTCCCTACGGTTCCCTGTCTGGTTTTTCGGAACACCCCTCGGCTGAGGGGTTGGTTACCGACAGCGTTTTCCGGCGTGCCGGGAACGCTAGGGATGTGGACAAACCTCCCGACAAGGAGTCCAAGAAATTGGACTATGCTGGGTGAAAAGTCTATGCTGCATCCTCCCTCGGCCTTCGCCAGGCCAGCTCGGCCATCCTCATGGCACATTTTTCTCATGCCCTGTTGGGCTCCCTGGATGAGGTCGTCCCTCATCTTCCCGCGGATCTGCAGACCACGGTCAGGCAGGTGCGGGACCAGGGCAGGGGCCAAACAGCAGCTCCAGACTGCTTTAGACATTGAGGACTCGTGCCAGGTCTGTGGCGGCCGCAGTGGCTATGCGTTGTCGGGCTTGGCTGAGGATATCCACCTTTACTTCGGATACCCAGCACAAGTTGGCGGACGTTCCTTTTTGGGGACTGACCTCTTGGCCCTGGGGTGGAAGGCCACCTGCAGAGGATCGAGAAGTCCAATGCTACCTTGGACTCAGTCTCTTCCGCTCAGAAGGACAAAGGCCGCAAACCACAGCCTAAGCCCTTTCGTCCTTCTGCGCCCGCGGCGCGTCCGGCCCAGCAACGTCAGGGCCAGCAGGCTCGGGCTTGGCATCCCAAACCCAAGTCCGGAGCTTCCTCCAACAGGAAGCAGGGAGGTAAAGGCACAGGAGGTCCCTCGGCCGGTCCCTCCTCCAAGCCTGCCCAGTGACGGGCTGAGGGGTGTCGCCCCCAACCCCGTCACCTCACCCCAGGTTCTCCCCGTGGGGGGACGGCTCTGGCACTTCCTTTCCACCTGGTCCATTATTACCACGGACAGATGGGTCATGGAGGTGGTGGAAAAGGCCTGCCTCTAGGTCGAGCAGGCCCCGCCCTTCAGAGCCGTGTCGCACCGGGGCCTCGGGTCCGCAAGCCTCACTGTCGGCTCGCGGGCCGACATCGCCTCCTCCTCCAAAAGGAGGTGATCAGGAGGTGGCGGACCCTCCCTCAGTCCCGGGTTTGTGTCCAGGTACTTCCTGGTTCCGAAGCGGACGGGGCTGGCGCCCATTCTAGACCTACACGACCTGAACAAGTTCCTAAGGTCTCGAACCTTCAGGATGGTCACTCTGGCTCAGATAATACCATCCCTGGAACACAGCGTGTGGTTCTGCTCTCTGGACCTGCAGGACGCGTTCTTTCACGTCCCTATCCGTCCGTCACATCGGAGATTCCTTCACTTTCGAGCGGAGGGTCCCGCTTGAGTTCCCGAGCCATGCCCTTCGGCCTGTCTCCAGCTCCCAGGGTCTTCACCAAATGCATTGCAGTGGTGACAGCTTTCTGCGGCGCCCGAGGTCCGGTGTACCTTACCTGGACGATTGGCTGATAGCAGCCCTCCAGACAGGAGGTGGAGCGGTCCAGATCTGGCCCTCCAGGTTTGCTCTCAAGTCGGCCTTCTCATCAACGAGGCCAAGTCGGAACTCGAGCCAAACAGGTGATTCTGTTTATCGGGGCAGAGCTCGACCTCTTCTCGAGCCAGAGCACGGCTCCCGGCGATGGGCCGAGGTTCTCACCTCCTTGCCCAGTCATTTCTGGTTGGGCAATCGCTCCTGCCCGGGACTTCCTGCGCCTCCTGGGTCTCATGGCGGCCTGTACCAGTGTGGTCCGTTGGGCACGCTGGCACATGCGCCCCTTTCAGTGGGGACTGGCCAGCCAGTGGTCACAACGCTGCGATCCATTGGACCAGCTAGTGATGGTGACCCAGGAGATGTGGAACGCTCTCTGGTGGTGGACCGTTCCATCTCATCTGCAGGAGGGCATCCCGTTTGTCCGCCCCGAGCCGACGGTCTCTCTATCGACCGATGCCTCTCTGATGGGTTGGGGTGCCCATCTGGGGGAACACCGAGCGCACGGCCTCTGGTCCCCGCGGGAGTCCCGATGCCACATCAACCTGCTGGAGCTCCGAGCGGTCCGCCTAGCTCTCACCGCCTTTGCTCCGTTTCTCCGGGGTCAAGTGGTCCGAGTCCAGACGGACAATACCACGACCATGTACTACCTAAACCGCCAGGGCGGGATGCGTTCCATGCTTCTATGCAGGAAGCTCTCCGCATTTGGTCACTCGTGCGCAGCCTGGAGGCGGATCTCCTAGCCATTCATGTGGCAGGAACCTCCAACACCCTGGCCCGATGCCTGAGGCGGATGGGGCTTCATCTCACAGTGGTCTCTCCTGCTGGAGATAGTACAAGATCTGTTCTCCCATTGGGGTACACCTCAGGTGGACCTGTTTGCCTCCAGGGAGAACGCGAAGCTGAGGCTGTTTCATGCCCGCCCCCCTCAGCAGGGCTCGCTGCAGGGGGATGCCTTCTCGAGGCTGTGGACCCCGGGCCTCTTCTACACCTTCCCCCATTTCCCTTGATTCACAAGGTGCTTCTCAAAGCAAGGAGGGACAAGGCGCAGGTGATTCTGATAGCCCCAGACTGGCCCCGCCAGTTCTGGTACCCAGATCTCCTCAGCCTCAGCTCCAGGCTCCCGAGGCAGCTTCCAGCTCGCCCGGACCTGCTCTCAGTCAATCAGGGGAAGGTGTTCCATCCGGACCTTCAATCCCTGCACCTGACGGCCTGGTTCCTGAGCGTAGAGTTCCAGGCCTTGGGTCTTTCCGACGAGGTCCTCAATGTTGTTGAGGCGTCCCGTAAGAGTCGACCAGGAAATGCTATGCCTTCAAATGGAAGAGATTTTCCATTTGGTGTCAGAACAGGGCTTGGACCCTTCCTCCTGTCCTTTGGCAAGCATCTTGGACTATTTATGGTCCCTTTCTAGTCAGGGCTTAGGTCGATGACCCTAAGGGTGCACCTGGCAGCCATCTCTGCTTACGGGCGCGGGCGAGGGCAGTCGGTGGCGCAGGAGAAGGTGGTCTGGTGCTTTTTCAAAGGCCTTGATCACATTTCCCCTCCGGTGCGAGAACCTCCACCTCCGTGGGATTTACTGCTGGTACTGGCAAAGCTCATGGGCAAGCCATTCAAACCAGTGCACAGGTGGAACTCTCTCACCTGTCGTGGAAGACCGCCTTCTTGGTGGCTATCACGTCAGCCAGAAGGATGGGAGAACTCCAGGCGCTCTGCATTGAGTCTCCTTACCTGGTCTTCCACAGGGACAAGGTTGTCCTGCGCCCCCACCCGAAATTCCTTCCGAAGGTGGTGTCGGAGTTTCACCTTAACCAGGTGTTGACTCTGCCGGTGTTCTACCCCAGTCACACCTCGGAGGCCGAATACAGGCTCCATACTTTGGACCCTAGAGGGGCGCTCGCTTATTATAAGGAGCACACGGCTGAAATTCGGGGAGAGGTTCACCAGCTGTTTGTCACCTACGCTGAAGCCGCACCTGGCAGACCTGCAGCCAAGCGGACGATAAGCAGGTGGGTCACCTCCTGCGTAGATCTCTGCTACAAGTTGGCGGGCATGGAGCCTCCCAGAGGGATAAGAGCTCATTCTACCCGTCATACTGCTGTATCGGTGGCTGCTTCCAGGGACGTCCCTATCCAGGAAATCTGCAGGGCTGCTACCTGGAAGTCAGCACACACCTTTATTACCCATTACCACATCGACCTTGAGTCACGCCGGGATGCTGGTTTTGGGGCCTCGGTTCTCCAGTCTTTATTCCCTAAGTAGGGGGTGTGCGCCTTGCCTCCCTCCTCCCGGAGAACTGCTAGGAGTCTGCCAGACAGTGTGGATGAACAACATATCCATGTCCCTAAAGTACAGGTTACTCACCTGTAACAGGAGTTCTAGAAATGGTATATGTTGTTCATCCACCACATTTCTCATTCTCAACTTCGGCCGCACAACCTGAGCTTCAGGGGCCAGATCTGGCGTCATGGGGGTGGAGCCGAGAGTTTTACCACCCGGGTGGGTGGGAGGAGCCAGCTTGAAGACCTTCCGGCAAGATTTAAAGCGGCAAGGAACCTGCCAGACAGTGTGGATGAACAACATATATCATTCCTAGAACTCCTGTTACAGGTGAGTAACCTGTATTTATTTGCAGAATATACCAAGATCTGTAGTAGAGTGGACACAGTGGAGAGAGTGAAAGGCATGAGGAGGGACCTGGAAAGGTTAGAAAGTGGTCCAGAATTTGACAGCTGGTATTCAGTGCCAAAAAGTGCAGTCATGCACATTGGATACAAAAACCCAGAGATAAGTTTGGAATCAGAAGGGAGGTCATGGTATGTGTCTTGGAGGAAAAGGATCTAGGGGCTATCATTATGGACAACTAAAAAGTAGCGGCACAGTGTTTAGAGGCGGTGGGAAGAGTAAATAGCATGATGAGCTACATGGGAATAGGGCTAGCAACACGAGGAGGGAGGTTATACTCCTCCCCAGTGCAAGTCATTGGTGGGCCTGTTCCTTGAATACTGTGCTCAGTTCTGAACCTTCACCTTAGAAGGAATATTGACAGGAAGGAGGCTGTGCAAAGGAGGGCAACCAAGATGATACAGGGGCAACAGGTGAAGTTCTACAAGGAAAGGCTGAAGGGCCTCAACATATACTCCTTAGAGAATGGGAGAGTCAGAGGAGACATGATTGAAACCTTTAAATAATTCTGGGGGATAAGCAGGGTGGAGTGTGGAGAGCTTTTTAGGTTGACCACGAATGTGTTTACAGAGGGAACACAGTGAAGTTTGTAGGAGAAGTTCAAGGAGGAGGTGAGGCGTTTCTTCACAAAGGGTGGTGGATAGATGGAACATATTGCCTAGGGAGGTGGTGGGGCAGAGACAGTGACAGAATTCAAGCATGTGTGGAACAGGAACATGTGTATCATTAAAGGGAAGAATTGGCTGGAGAGAGTGCGATGAGCTGGGGGCAACACAGGGCCTCTTGCCACAACATAAGGTAGGTAGGGTGAAGGCAGACTGGATGGGCTTTGCGGCCCTTTCCTGCCAACAAAATCTGTGATCTTCTTTGGGGATATTTCCCTCCAATGAGCCGCACCTGTGGCACGTAGATGCCAACGGGGTCAGACCTATTTGGAAACGTTTGCCTACATAGAAACATATAAGTTGATGACAGATAAGGACCACAAGGCCCATCCAGTCTGTCCATTTCTTTTTTCTACCTTATAAATGTGCATCTGCCTTTGCTCTATCAATGGCCTATCTATTCATACTCATCTGTATTGCTCCCTTATGCCTATCCCATGCCTGTTTGAAACCCTACTTTCCTGAGGTAGGCTGTTCCATGCATCCACCACCCTTTCTGTGAAAAAGAACTTCCTCACATTACCCCTTAATCGGCCTCCCTCTAATCTCATGCTGTGTCCTCTTGTCCTGCTATTTTTCTTATATTGAAACATTTTAGACTCTTTTACCTTGTTAATGCCCTTAAGGTGTTTGAATGTTTCAATCGTATCACCTCTCTCCCTCCTTTGCTCTAGGGTATACATATTGAGCTCAATTAATCTGTCCTTATATGTTTTCTGATGCAGTCCCTGCACCATTTTGGTTGCCCTTCTCTGGACTGTCTAAATTTGGTTAATGTTCTTGTGAAGGTGTGGCCCCCAGTACTGCACGCAGTACTCCAGATGGGGCCTAACCAGTGTTTTGTAAAGAGGGATTATTACCTCTCTCTTCCGACTTGTGATACCGCTACTAATACACCTCAACATCCCTCTAGCCTTACCTACTGCTTTAGTGGTCTGCTTGAATGATCGGTGGTAATGATGCCCAAGTCTCTTTCTTCCCTTGTGACTGCCAACAACTCCTCCCAGCCTATAGGTGGCTTCAGGGTTTCTCCTCCCTATGTGCATGATCTTGCACTTCTTTGCATTAAATCCCAGTTGCCAGACTTCTGGCCATTTTGCTAGTTTATCCAGATCTTTTCTCATTTGCCACCCCATCTGGAACATCTACTCTGTTGCAGATCTTGGTGTCATCTGCAAACAGACAAACCTTACCCTCCAGTCCATCTGCAATGTCACTAATGAAGATATTGAAGAGGACTGGCCCCAGGAGTGATCCCTGAGGTACCCCACTTGTGACTTGCATCTCTTCTGACTGTATACCATTTACCACCACTCTCTGTTTTCTGCCCGTCAACCAGTTTGTCACCTAGTTGACCAGCTTCTGACCCACTCTGAGCCTACCCAGCTTATTAATCAATCTTCTATTTGGAACAGTAACGAAAGCTTTGCTGAAGTCAAAGTAAGCGACATCAACTGCTCCCCTTGGTCCACCACTCAGGTTACCCAGTCAAAGAAATCTGAGATTAATTTGACAGGACCTTCCTTTTGTAAACCCATGCTGTCTTGGATTCTGTGCTCCTGCTGTGGATTCCAGGTGTTGCATTATCCTTTCCTTAAGGAGTGCCTCCATAATCTTGCCTACTACTGAGGTAAGACTGACTGGTCTGTAGTTCACTGCCTCCTCCCTGCTACCACTCTTGTGGAGCGGGATCACATGAACCCTTCTCCAGTCTTCTGGAACCTCTCCTGTGCTCAGAGACTCACTAAACAGTTCTGATAATGGCTCTACTAGTTCCACCCTTAACTCCTTTAGTACCCTGGGATGTATGCTATCAGGTCCCATTGCCTTGTCCACCCTGAGCTTATCTAGCTCTTGTAGGACCCTTTCTTTTGTGAAGGGACAAGTACACACCTCCCTCTCCTCTGTGTCCATGGTGCTGAATTGTGGGCCCTGTCCTACCTTCTCTTCAGTAAATACTGAACAAAGTATCTATGTAGGATAGATGCTTTTACATGGTCGTCGTCTCACACACACACACTTATCTCCTTTGATCTTAGCAATACCCCTCTGGACTTTCTCTGTCACTAATGTATCTATAGAAAGTCTTGTCACCTTCTTTTACTGTTCATGCTAGTGTTTCCTCGGTTTGGGCCTTTACCTGCCTTACTGCCTTCCATGCCTCTCTTAGGGAAGTTTGGTATGCCTCTCTATCTTCATCCCACTGTGTTCTCTTACATTTCCTGAAGGCCAGCCTTTTGGCTCTGACCTTTTTTGCTACTGTTTTTGAGAACCAAAGTGTTTTTCTTCTTCTTTTGCACTTCCTTTTCTCTCTAACACAATGAAATGTTGCTTAAAGTATTGCATCCTTAATGCTTGCCCACTTTGCCTGTACCCCCTCACCTGTATTTCTTTTTGCCAGGGCTAGCTTAACTCTGTTGGCCATCTTATCAAAGTCAGCTCCTCTGAAGTCCCATATTTTTGCCTTGGAATGGGATGATTTAGTTCTAGTGGCCAAATTGAACCATACCATGTGATGGTCACTGGCCCCCAGGTGCCCTTCTACCTGGAGATCTGTGATTCTTTCCCTGTTCGTCAGTACTAGATCTAGGATAGCCCTGTCTCTTGTGGGTTGTTGCACCAGTTGTTTGAGGCCTTCCCCCTGCAGGGAATCCACCATGTGTCTAGTTCTGGCAGGTGTTACTGCTGGTATTGACCAATTTGTATCTGGCATGTTGAAGTCTCCCATTATCAGAACCTCCCCTTTAGCTGTCATGTTGTGTATATCTTCTAACAGTAATGTGTCTATGTCCTCCCCCTGGTCTGGGGACCTGAAGACAACCCCAGTTCGTATGGCTGTCCCATTTTCTGTTTCCACGGTGACCCACAGTTCTTCTGCCTAATGGGTCACCCATGATGACATGCATCGATGGCATCTGTATTACATGGGTGTCCACAAACCTCCTTAATTCTTTCCTTTTATGCTGTTGACTTCATGTCGGACCGAAGAGTTCCCTCCTTGGAACTTCATTGCCATGTGCTTCACCGGCCTTCATCTTCTGTTTTTGACAGTGTGGGCCTGTTCTGCTTCATGCACTGGCCTTGTTTCTTGTGCTGCCATTGCTACCTGCTGCCTTGTCATCACTGGATGTCTGGTGGTGATGGTCTTCCCTTTCTTGGCTCCCTGCTGGTCTCCCACTGCTGTGTGGGTTCCCACTGCCAGCTTGTCATCCCACCCTTTCTTAAAAAATTAAAATTAGAATATATAGAAAAATGTATAAATGTTCAACTAAAGGAATTCATAGAGGCCTGTAACTTATTCAGTCCCCTACCATCCGGTTTCAGGCAGAAACAGCACTGTTTCAGCCCTGGCCAACGTGACCAGTGACTGGTTTACTACTGTGGATACCAAACAGACCACATGTGCTGTGTTTCTAGACCTCAGCAAGGCATTCGACACAATGGACCACAGCCTTCTCCTTCTCTGCCTCAGATCTCCGGGTATGAATGGTCCTTCCCTAAACTGGTTCTCTAGCTACCTACCTTACAGGTAGGCTGCAAAGAGATCAAAGTGGGCCAGGATCCTTTTGGACCTGGTATCAATTATAGAGGAGTTCCACAAGGGTCCATACTTTGGACCACTGCTTTTACTATCTACATTAACTCTATAGGGAAAAAATATCCCAAGTCCAAACTTCATTTCTTTGCAGAAGACATGGTGCTAAATACCTCTAAGCCCTCATTGTGTAAAGCGTGTGTTGAACTACAGTCTGACTTCAGTAAAGTGCAGCACAGTCTTGCTCACTCAAACTGCTATTGAATAAAAGAAAACCAAGGTGATGTTTTTCACCTTCAACCATCGACTCCTTCCCTAAGCACCTCCTCTACCCATCACAATCATCTTTGGCGACACCTTAGATGTAGTGGATCAGTTTAAGTATCTGGGAGTCTGGCTGGATAGCAAACTGTCCTTCAGCATCCACATTGATTGCCTTGCTAAAAGCTGAAAGCAAAGCTGGGGTTCCTTTATGGAACAAATCCCACTTCACAATGGACATTAGGCGAAGACTGGTGCAAGCCACCTTTCTCCCGTTTGATTCACGGAGATATAATTTATAACTGTAGTGCAGCATCTAACACATGCAAACTTGACACTTTGACTGTGCACTGCACTTCATTCAGGCACCGCACAGGGGCGCACCATTGTGATCTTTACCAAGCAGTTGTCTGGACATCCTTAGATACTGGATGGTCGCTGCACTTTGGCTTGTGGACAGTGAAACTGCTAAGGGCAAACTGACACAGTATATTTGTCCACTCACGCACAGGTCGCATAGCAAATACTCACTATAGAATTCCATGCTTATTCTATTGGATGTGCCTGGAGTGCATACTAATCATGGCAGGGGTGCTGTTAGCTCCATTATTCTGTCAGACTGGAATAAACTGCAGTCTACACTGACTAACTGAGCTTGTCTCCATGAACTGTTTTAAGGCTCTGACCAGGAAAGCCTTTAAGGTAGCATATCATTTCCCCAAGAGCTAACCATCCTTCCGTGCTAACCCATCCGTCCTGTAGCTGCCAGCTATCTGACTCCCCTCCCCTCCCCTTTTCCCCACACGAGTGTACTCATCCTTCCCCTTTTACAGTTTATCATGACCCCCCTTCCCCTTACCCCCTACCTCATTCTATGTACCGACCCTTACCATCAGTCATCCTGACCCCCACCCCTCCCTACCTCAACCCACCCAGTCCTATTGACAACCACTCGTCCCCTACCCCCCTTCAACTCCCTTCCTCCTTCACACCTTGTACGCGATGATTACACCCCTACCTACACCATATATTATCTTGTATTAGTTGTGCCTGCCTACAGTCACCTATTACTCTGATGTCGCCATTGTCTTGTGTCACTGATTTAAATGCCTATTGCACTTAGCTTCATTGCACTAGCAATACAGTTTTGATGTTGGCACCATCATGACGATTACTACCAGTGTCGCTACTGCATATGACCTGTAAGGACCATTATATGTTCTGTTTATGGTTCCCAGCATCATTATGTTCCATTGGCTGTGTCTACCTTATTGTGATTTGTTGCCTTGTGACCCTTGATTGCAACTACCTTTTTGTGATATTGCTGCCTTGTAACTTCTGCCTGTATAAGTTATGTACGTGTTTGTTACCTTAATCTGTCTGTGTAAACCAGGACCTTCTTGTGAATGAGTTCAATCAGTGGGTTTCTCCTGCAGTAAACTTGAACTTTCTGGTATGGGTCTCTGTTTGTGGCTGCATTTCACTGAGGTTGACAGTGCTGATCATATATGTGGCTTTACAGCTGTTTCAATCGTCTTTGGATCCAAGGTCAGATCTTCAAAGATATCTCTTTCATCAGGCCACACGTATGGAACTAGAAGCTGCCAGACACTAGGACCACAGAAACTTTGCAAGCAGTTAGGCAGTGGCTGCCCATGTCAGCTGCTACATAAATGTGGGTGGCCCATCTCTCTTCAGTTCTTTTCCGCCATTGACCATACACGTTGGACCGCTGAAGGAACAGGACACAACCAAAAAAACCTCAGAGTTTCTGGAGTTGCCAGAATCTCCTGCAGTTGTGGTACCACCTCTGCTCCCTGCCTTAGTGGATGCCATCTTTGCTGCCTGGTACAGACCCAACACTATTCCAGCTGTAGGAAGGAAAGCAGACAAAATGTACAATGGCCTTCTCTGGGAACACCTCCCCCCTTCTTTTTTTGCCACCCAACCTGAAGCAGACTCAGTAGCCATTAATGCTACCCATGACCGGTCCAGAGCAACTAAGCATCTGCGTTTCCTCCCTCCTGATAAAGAGTCCAGCAGCCTGGATGTTCTGAGAAAAAGGACTTTTGTCTTCGCATCATTGGGCCTTCTCATTGCTAACTATCAGGCCCACATAATGTTGTACCAGAACACCCTCTGGAGGAAGGCCAAGGCAGCTGCACAAGCCTTGCCAGAGGGCACTCCAAAACAAGCTTTTTAAAGCCCTTTCTGCTGTGGTTGATGTGGCAAACATCTGCTTCACACTGACCATGATGTCATGGATGTCTCTGCCAGGGCTGCAGCCTCTGGCATCTGTCTCAGGAGGTATTCTTGGCTCAGGGTGGCAGGCTTTGCAAATGAAAGTGCAACGATCCATTCTCAGTGTCTCTTTTCAAGACATAAATTGTTTGGTGCTGAGGTCCAAGATATTGTATCCACTCTTTAGGCCTCAGGCAGAGCCTTACAGTCAGTGCATTTCCTCTACCATACCCAGCCTAGAGGTAGGAGATGGGATCCTTTTGTCCAGCTGGTGTCGGACAGCAGGCAGACAGTCAGGCAGGGGCAAGGGAGCAGGAGCAATGCCAGCCCCCAGTACCACCCCAGGTGCCTATTCAAAAGCCCCTAGAGGAGGTGGTGGAGCAGGGGAGCTACTCCCACCAGCTCAGGTGGACTCCTTGTACACCCTTCAACCACCGTTACCTCCAGGGGTGGTGGTAGGGTAAGTAAGTAAGTAAAATTGTTATTTAAATACGCCCATTCCTGGAGGCTCTGAGTGCAGTACAATGTATTAACACATTCTAACATCAAACAAAATAACAAAATATAATTACACATATAATTATAAAAATATTAAAATACAATAAATAATCCACTGAACTCTAATTAAAACCTGAGTTTAGATAATTCTCAATTTAAGTCAGAAATGCCATGGTAAACAGGTGGGCTTTAAGGCGGGCTTTAAAAACCTCCAGCGTCGGTGCTTCCCTAACCCCAGAAGGGAGCGAGTTCCATAGGACCGGGGCAGCGACACTAAATGCCCTATTGCCTGCTGACTTCAACCTTGACCTTGGAACCATTAGGAGGCACCCATTGGAGGAATGGAGGGGACGAGCCGAGACAGCGGGAACCAGAAGGTCTAGCAGGTAACCAGGGCCCTGACCGTGTAGGGCCTTATAGATGAGAAAACCCACCTTGAAGAGATCTCCACCTGACTGGCAGCCAATGCAGATCACGCAGCACTGGAGTAATATGACAAAATTTAGATTGCCCAGTTAATAACCGGGCAACTGCGTTCTACATTAGCTGCAGTCTGGAGATCCTCCCGTGAACCGAGATAGAGAGCACATTACAGTAGTCAAGTCTCGAGGTAACCAAGGCATGCATCAAGGTATGGAGGTCCAGAGGTGGAAGGGGCTTTATCCTGGCAATATTTCTAAGATGGAAAACAGGAGCGATGACAGAGGAACTTGTGCCTCCATAGACTCCTATCAAAAATAACGCCAAGATTTCACACCCTTGAGGAGGCCATCAATGGGATAGAACCCAGAACTAATCCAGTCCCTAAATCAACGGCCAACCTATCACACACTCTGTTGGATTCCACTGCCAGTACCTCCATCTTATTGGGATTCAGTCGCAACCAGCTGGATGCCATCCAGTCATTAATCTCAGCAAGACAACTATTTAGCACAGTCACCGGGTTGGATGTTCCTGGGGCAAAGGACAAGTATAGTTGGGTGTCATCGGCATAGCAATGAAAACTCAAACCATACCTCCTAATGACCCCCTCCCACCCAGGGCAGCATATACACTGCAAACAACATGGGGCCCGGAACCAAACCTTGAGGAACCCCACAAGAAAGGAGACCAGCAGAGAAGGAGAAATTCCCCATCACATCTCGCTGTCTCCATTTAGATAAAAAAGACTCAAACCAGCAGATGACAGTGCCAGTGAGTCCACAGAGTTCCCTAAGATGGTCAAGCAACACACCATGGTCTACAGTGTCAGAAGCTGAGGAGATCCAGGAGAACAAGAATTGTCTTGTCTCCCGATCTCTAGCCCTGAGGAGATCATTCTGCACCGAACAAGTGCGGCTTCTGTGCTATGCTCTGCCCAAGCCCTGACTGGAATTGTTCATACAAATCATGGGTCATGAGGTGCTCCTCCAACTGAAGCGCCACTACCTTCTCCACAGCCTTCGCTAAAAAGGGAAGGTTGGAGATAGGTTGGTAATTTGCCCTAATCTCTGGGTCCAAGGATGGCTTCTTTAAGGGTAGTCTCACCAGTGCCTCCTTCAAGGCATCAGGAAAGACCCCCTCAGCTAAGAAACACCTAACAATCAGGGCAAACACCGGGTCAACAGTGTCGATGCATCTCATCAAGAAATGCATTGGCACCGGATCCAGTTCACAAAAAGTGTGCTTCAGATTGGTTGCCACCTCAATAACCTCACTGGCATCCACTGGTTTAAACTTCCCCCAACCAGGCGGAGTGCACTCAGGATACCTCTGATGACCACTGCCAGCTATTACATGGCTGGCTGGAGGAATACCCTGCCGAATGCTGGACACTCTGTCCGAGAAAGACCGAGCAAACTCTTCACATTCGAAGTCTGAAAAAACTTTCTTCGGCTGCAGACAGGCAGGATGAAGTAACCTATCCACAGTCCGATAAAGTATAGTTGGTCGGTTCTTCCCAGCAACAATGTCCCTGGACAGAAATACTGCCTTTTATGGTTGATTGCCCTTGGTATGCATTATAATGCACACGCAAGGCCAGTTTGTCTGCATCAGGCCAGGTCTCCTCGAGCAGCGCTCCAAACTCCGACCTTCCTCTTCACCCCGAGGTCCCCATCAAACCAAGGAGACCTCAGGTACAAAGATTTGGGGCGTACACGGACAGCTGCGAGGGAGTCAATGGCGCCAGACAGAATCCTATTATAGGAGCCTACCGTAGCACCAACATCTCCGACGCATACATTTCCCACATCAGATAAATCAGCTGCCGCCAGAAAACCCTCTGGGGTCAGACCCCGTAAATGGCGGCAGCTCATCATCTCCATAGGGGGAGGGCATCCAGTGGGAGCCCTGAACGTGAACTGCACCGTGCAGTGATCGGACCAACCCACCCGATCAATCCCGAGATGATCTATCTCAAGCCCCAGTGAGAACACCAGATCCAACGTGTGGCCACCCTGATGGGTCGCAGCAGAAACAACTTGTGATAGGCCCAAAAGAGACATAATTTGGAGGAGACTATTTCCCTGCTGAGATAATTCATCGTTGGCCCTGGTCGCTTCCCTCCGCTTGAGTCAGTAGAAAGAGATGACAACAGACGCATGGGTTCTGGAAATCACAGAACAGGGCTGTGCTCTGGAAATTCTAGATATGCCTCCAGATCATCCTCCACTAGTGACCCATAATCCTCCAGAACACCCACCTTTGCTTCTGGAGGAAATCCAGACTGTTACAATAGAGGCCATAGAACCAGTGCCTGTAGAACAAAGGCACATGGGGGTTTACTCTCGGTACTTCCTGATACCAAAGATGGGTGACCTATAGCCTATCCTGGATCTCAGGGAGCTGAAACTCTTCATAGAATGCAAGAAGTTCAGGATGGTCACCTTGCAAGGCCTGCTTCCTCTGCTGCAAGCAGGGGGTTGGATCTGTTCCCTCGATATGAAGGATGCTTACCTTCATATCAAAATCCAGAAGCCTCAAGAAAATACCTGAGGTTCCTGTTTTAATGGGAACATTTCCAATTCAGGGTATTGCCTTTGGCTTGTCTTCTGCACCTCTGGTTTTTATCAGATGCTTGAAAGTAGTGGCAGCAACCCTTCGCAGGAAAGGCCCCTCTATTTTTCATTACCTGGACAACTGACTGTTGAAAGTCTCCTCCAGGGGTCAGCTCCTCCTGACCTTGGCACAAACCAGACAGCTGTTTGACACTCTAAAGGTTACTGTTAACATAACAAATTCGTTGTTGTGCCTTGCCAATGACTGCAGTATGAACAGATGGAGAAGGCCCAAGGCTCAGCCTCCTTCCTCTGGACAGGGCCCAGCACCTGGTTCCTCAAGCACAGCTAGTGCACAACAGCAAGTATGTCTCAGCTAGGACATTCCTACATCTGTTGTGTCTCATGGCAGCAGCCATTGTGACAGTCCCCTTGGCCAGACTGCGCATGCGAATTCCCCATTGCACCCTAAGCGTCCAATGGGATCTGCTTACAGATGATCTAGAACAAATGGTCCTAGTCATGTCCCCTGTTCGCAAGGTGCTCAAGTGGTGGATGGAACCCAACAACCTAATAAAGGGGGTTCCCTTCCTGATCACCTCCCCTCTCCAGTTTCTCACAACAGATGCCTCGGTTGGGTTATGGTGCCCTCCTGGGCTCCCATCAAACACAGGGTACATGGTCCCCAGTGGAGAGCGCCTTGCATATCAATGTTTTAGAAACGTGAGCTGTTCTGTATGGACTCCAGGCCTTCTAGAACCATCTGTCCTCAGGCCCTCTGCTGGTGCAGATGAACAACGTCAATGTGACTCATTACATTAACAAGCAAGGGGGAACTCATTCTTATCTCCTATGCACAGAAGCAATAAGGGTTTGGTATTGGGCTCTGCAACACGGTCTAGAACTGTCAGCAGTACATGTTCCAGGTATCCAAAACATCTTGGCAGACAGGCTAAGCAGATCCGTCTAGGATGCACAAATGGGGACTGCTGACATCAGTTGTAGAAGGTCTGTTTCATAGATGGGGTCGTCCAGAGTTGGACCTTTTTGTGTCCCCACGCAATGCAAAACTGCCACTTTTCTGATCACTCGCTCTGGGGCCTGTAGTTTTGGTTTTTTTTAAACTTACTATGCATTGTGTTCTTCCAGCGGCAATCCCCTTTCAACCTGCCTCCTGGATGGACCCTGGAACCACCTGCCGCAGTACTCCCTGGATTACCCCAAGGTTGGCACCTCCAGAGCCCCCAGGCACAACTCTGGAGGTGCCCAATCAAGGTTCGAGCGGGATCCAGGGCGGTCTCTGAGCGGGTGTCATATATGCACACTGGAGGCAATTTCGGTATTTTCACGATGTGGGCATATCGAGCGGGCGCGCGACACACCTGCATCATGCCTCCAACACTTCCTCTCTAGTGTGGCACACTGGTCGACATCCGGTGATGGTGCATCCCATGTCACCAGAGCCTCCTCCGCTCTTGGGGGTGGATACCGTGCTATTGCCGCTCAGTCCACTCCTGCCCTGGCTGGCCCTCAAGCATCCCGAGTCTGTTCCCAAACCCGGAACGCTTGCATCAGGGCCTGGAGTTTTCTGGCAAGACGTGTTGTCCTTCTCTTGAAAAGGGAGGTTTCTGTATGCCTTCCCTCCTGTCCCTCTATTTCCAAAAGTCCTACTCAAGCTCCAAATGGAGGGGACAACTCTGATGCTCCTTGCTCCCCTATGGCCTCGACTAAGTTGATTCCCCTTACTTCAACAGCTAGCAGAGGAACCTCCAGTGCCTCTGCCCCTGTGCCAAGGGTCTACTGTCACAGGAACAGGGAACCCTGGTCCATCCGGACCGCCAGTCTCTTCATCTGCATGCATGGCTGCTGAAGACATAGCCATTGCTCGTTTGGGGTTTCACAAAAAGTGACTGATGTTCTGGTGGCTGCTAGAAAGCCTTCTGCTAGGTCCACCTATTCTGTGGAATGGAAGCAGTTTGCTGATGGGCAGCTTCCCACCATCCGAGTCCATTCACCTGTTCAGTCAGCTTCTAGAATATCAGCTGTCCTTATCGGATTCAGGCCTATGTTACTCCTTTATCAAAGTGAACCTTGCTGCCATGTCAGCTTTCCTTGTGCTTATAGAGGGTTGTACGGTTGCACAGCTGGAGGTGGCCCATACATTTTTGAGATACAGTCTACATCTGAAGCCTCATATCTGTAGTCAAGTCCTGGCTTGGGACTTGAATTTTTATTTTATTTTTGGAGAAGCTTTGGCATCTTTTGAGCCAGCTGTGAATTGTGGCTTACACTGTTTTTCCCTTGAAAGCATTGTTTGTAGATGCAATCACTTCTACTGAAGGGTTTCAGAGCTGCAGGCTGTAATATGTGTGAGGCTCCTTATTCGATTTCCACAAAGACAGGGTACCTTTCTGTACCAATTCTAAGTTTCTACCAAAGAGGTGTCTGAATTTACTTTAAATCAAACCATCCACCTGCCAGTTTATTATCCTGAGCATGCCAGTCCAGGGGAAGCATTGCTCTGTACTCTAGATGTACACAGAATACTATATACACCTCACGAAGGACTGCAGAAAGTCCTCAAAGCCTTTTGTTTCATTTGCCCCTGGGAAATAGGGTGCCCCTATTTCCAAACAGTGCCTATCCCATGTAGCTAGCCAACTGTATTACTTTATGTAACAGGGAGTTTGGTAAGGAACTTCTGTTGTGGTTCATGGCATTCCAGAAGAGGCATGGTCACTTCTGTTTCTTGCTTTCGAAATGTGTCTGCTGCAGGTATCCGTGCATCCGCTACCTGGAGTACTGTCCACACCTTCACTGAATACTACATTCTGGACACTGTCTCTCACAAAAGGGCTGGCCTTGGCTGGCCCAGTGGCACTGAGGGTTGAGGTGCTGGACACCACCCTCACGCTACGCGGCGACCCAGGTTTGGGAGCAGCCAGGTCATCGGGAGTTGGTGTGAAGGAGGGTGGGAGCTGGATTGAGCAGCCAGGAGGCAGCTTTCCTCTCCTGGGAGGCTGCCTTTCACTCACGCCGCCCCGCGGCTGCCACTGGCGGGGGTCCGGTGGCGGTGCAGGTCGTGTGTGGCACGCGTGGGAAGATGGGCGTGGGTCTGCGGCGTGCACTACACACACGCATGCGCATCTGCGACCGGGGATGGGAGAAGACAGGTGGAAAACTATGCCAACCGTCAGGATGATGCTGGTCCCCACAGGATCTGCACCTGGCCAGCTGTGCACCTCCATGCCATCAAGGTGAGTCCTGGTGAGCGTCAAGGTGAAGGGGCTTGGGGGCGGTGGCACCAGAGTGCATAAATAAATAATAAAAAAAGGGGGGCTGGTTTTGGCCTAAATGTGCTCCAAGGCCTACTCTCTTGGGTCTGTAGGCTCCAGCCACCCAGACTGTTTCACTATCTGTGCTGCTTGTTATTATTTCCATAGGTGTGCCTAATGAGAGATATCCTTGAAGAAGATAGAACAGTTACGTGCCTACTGTAACAGTCGATCTTCAAGAATCTCTTTCATCAGGCCCTGCCATCAACCCACCTTCCCCTTTTGGGCCTACTCTAACCTCGATTGCTTCTGTCGCCATTCTAGTCTACCCATCATCCTCTGCTTCACCTAGGTTCACAGAGTACTGGGTTCCCTCCTGATTCCCTACAGAGGTCCACGAACATGAGTTCGGCGAACTGAGGAGAAGAGGGCTTCCCACATTTATGTAGCAGTTGATGTCTAAGCGCCGGCATGGCAGCCCCTGGCTGACTGCTTGTAAAGTTTCCATGTGGTCCTAGTGCTTGGCGGCTTATAGTTTCATAGGTGTGGCCTGATGCAGGCGATTCTCTCAAAGATCTGCTGTTTATGGTAGGTATGTAACTGTTCTTTTCTAACTTGCTAACTCACCCCTGTTACTGCAGGGCTAGTGGCTCACTTCAGCTTTGTCACCTGGCTTTACCTTCATTCCAGCTTTGCTGTTTGGGCTGAGGTTGCTGGTTTTCGACATTCCCTTTGTGCTGGTCATCACCTGGCTCTGCCTTGTCGATGTTCCGCTTCATGTCCAGTCCCTTGCCATGTGCGTGGTTGTGTTTACATTTCTGTCATTGGTGCAGACTTCTTGGCTTATGCTTAGTCGGCTGGATCCCTGGTTTTGTGGGACCCATGGCTTCTTAAGGCCCGTTGATACTTTTCCTTGGCCCGTCATCAGTTTCACTGTTTTTCAGCATGCTCCCTTTCTGCTGTTGGTCACCTGGCTTTTGCCTCATTGTCACACCACAATGTGTGCAGTCCCTGTTTTGTGCATGGCTGTTTTCATGTTTTCTGTCGTCCAGCTATGCCTTTGACCTGGCTTTGTGTGAGTCTAGCAATCCCTACGGGATGCTTGGTCAGTTCCTAGCCTTGTTTCCTGGCCACTGTTTCTGCGGGTATGGTAGTTCTCTTTGGCTTTGTCTTCTGGACTTGTGCCATCGCCATGTTTGCCAACTAGGTTGGTGTTGCCGTTTACGGCATATCTGTTTTTGACTGCCCATTGCAGGCTTTGCCTCATCAGCATGTCCACTGCATGCCCAGTCCCTTGCTTTGTGCAGATCTCTTTGCATGTTACCGCCATTGGCTTTCCCTTTGCCTTGACTTTCTGCTGCTGGTCCAGCTATTTATTTGGGATGCCTCAGTCAGTTTCTGGCTTAATTACCTGGACCCCTGAGTCTCATGCTCCCTGCAGATGTGTCACCTAGCTTTGCCTCTTCATTTTTTTTTTCCTGTTTGGGATGATGTTGCTGTTTGCAGTTTCCCTCTTGCAGTTCAATGTGTGTTTTGCCTGTTGACATCCCCTATTTCTTAAATGGCTGTTTCCTGGATGCCATTGTCGGTTTCCCATCTGCTGTGATTTGTAGACATTCTGCACATCCTTTGGGCCATTGCCCTCAGCCTCTGGCCAGACTCCCCATGATCATGGGGCCTGTGGCTCTCTTGGGCCTGGTAACATGGCTTTGCCTCACTGACTGTTTCATGTTTTATTGCCTGTCTTCACCTCAGTGGCATTCTCGGTCATCTGATTTTCTGTCAGTGTTGTGATTTCTTCACTGGGCCTGTCCCTTCGACTTCCATTGTTTATACCCAGTCTCCTTATCTGTACACTGGCCATGATGTGTGCCGCCATCAATGCTTTTTATTTTGTTGGTGGCTGGGGCTTCCGGTTGTCTTGCTCCCATGCACATGTGCTCTCCTAGGATCACCCTGTTGTGGTTCCTTCTCATTGGCCTGCTACGTTGGTTGGCTTGTATGTCTTCCTGGTGCGCCCACCCCCCCAACAATTTTCTGGGGTACTGCTTGGAAATCGTACCATGGGTGTGGCTCACTGGAGGGAGATATCCCTGAAGACGATAGGACAGTTACTTACCAACAGCAGCAGATCTTTAAGGAAATCTCCTCCAGTGAGCCACAGCTTACCCTCTCACTTCCCCCTTTGATTTGGTGGGGTCGAGTGTGGGTTTTGGGCATCATTGTTTTGCTTGGTTTACCCTATGCTGGATTTTCTTTCCTAGTCATCATCATCACTCCTTTTGGGGCTTCGACGTGCTTGTCTCTGTCATTCATTGGTCTGGCACTATATCATATCTTTGTCTCTTGAGGACAGGCTGAGGCATCGATGTTCATATCATTGCAGTTCTTTGGTCTAGCACAATGTCATTTGTCTCCCAGGGAAAAGCAGAACTGAGAAGGCTTGAGGCCACCCACATTGTATGGGTGCCAGTGACGCGTATTGTTGTGGGCAGCCCACTAGGCAAAAGTTTCCAAAGAGGTCTGACGCCAGTTGTGTCTATGTTCCATCGGTGTGACTCACTGGAGGAGATTCCCTTTGAAAATCTTCTATTACTGGCATTATTTTCTGTATATCCACCACTGCTATACATTGGCAGGGCAGCAGTTTGGAGGGCTCCATCAGAGCTTATTTCACTCAAGCAATGACTACTTTGGTGGCTTCTCTCTGTTCAGACCCTGTTTCAGAGAAATGTAGGGTTGCTTCTTGGAGTTCTGTTCCTACCTTCACCGAACACTACACACTGGATATCCATTCCAGTAAACATTCAGGTTTTGGATTAACTGTATTGCAGGACCTACTCTCCAGTCCTAGGTCTCCAACCTTCCTAGTCTAGAACACTTTTTACAGCTTGCTAATCGAGATCTCCATGGAGAAGATTGATTCTTTAAAGAGCTACTGACTTCAAGAAAACTTTAACAAACATAATTAGGTACAATTCTGCTAGCATTCCATTTACATTTTACATATTTCTCCTTCCCATAATATATTACTGAACAAATGTGTATGAATATATGATTGTCATTTTGAGTTCACCTGCCTCTGTAGCCTACTCCTACTTCAAGTCATAATCCTCTGTTGTGACTGTGCGGATAATAATCTGCTTGTTATTATTTGTGATATAAATATATGATTGGACTTCTGCTGAGAAACACAGGCCAAGCAGAAAAGCATCAAGAGATATTGGATTTTTAAAAAGAAAAAAATGTGCTAGCCTTTCTTGTTGTCACCTCTAGCTTGTGGAAGCTGACTTCCTAGGACTATAATAAAACCAGGTTGTAGAGATTGTAAACCAGTCACTTGTATAAAGTATTGCATTTTATGACCTATTAGGAGGAAAGCAACTTCTGACCGATACCTGTGAGAACTTCACACAGATGAGGAGAAACAGCTGCCAGGAAGTTCCCTGAAGATCAAAGGGGTAATTCTGACCTGCCATAAAGCAAGCTCAGTAATAAAGAAAAAAAAAAAAGTTTTTTTTTTTTTTTAATGGGATGTTAGCAACATGCAGATGCATGAGACTAATTTGGTATGCAGGAGCGAGGTGACCTCCCAGCCAACATCACCACAGACTTGTGACCTCACAAGCTGAGTGGGGCCTTCTCCCTCATGGATATTGTCAAGGCTGAGGGAAGAGTGTGCTTTTCATTTCTGTGCTCCTGAAAGAACACACTCTCAGAAGTAATTCTACCAAAGATTTGCTAATTCAACCACCACTATTTACTAATTGAAACTAGGGTAGGATTAGATACTCAGTATAAGGCAGTTTGTTTATAGATGTCCATTTATTTTTATGACTGTACCATTGATGTTATATGTTCTGTGTTTTGTATTTCATTCACTATTTTTAATTTTAGTAAACTGTTTTCTTTGAAATCCTGCCTGAGCCTTTTCCTCATTTTGAGTGTGAATGCTGGGACAGTGTTGATAATTCTGACAGAACTGTTAAGTGCTTACAGTGTGTTACTATATGCACCAAGGTAAGGAAAAAATACCAAGGTCTTAGTTGAGTCGAAAGGGGGACTGTGAACCAGGTTGTGTGCCCCGCTGGGTTAAGTATTGCATTTTCCCCAAAAAGGGTTTGATATTTGGACCTGTTACCTGGGCGTGCTAGCGAAAAAGGGTTCATATTTGATCCCAGAACTCGAGACTGGTAGTTGTTCGGACCCAAAACAGACAGGAGGGTTACCCTGTTTGTTTCATGTTCACATATTGCACTGAGAGTTGGCACTGTGGGAGCCGAGGGCCTGACCCCCGGAGTGCATTTGTGACAGATCTGGTTGGCAGCGGTGCGATCTAAAAGATTTGTTTGCATATTGTGAAATTATTTGGTGACAGGAGCATTAACAGTCCAGTGTGTCTGATTTTGATAAACTGTAACAGTTACACACAAAACAAGGCAGTGATGGGGGGGGACATATCATTTTGGTTACAGTGAACGTTCCCTACCTGTTTAATTTTTATTTTTGGGTGCAAGCTAGTGTAGCTGTAGACTAGGGAGGAAGATGACTTCTACCTACAGCGAGTACACTGCGGAACACCTGAGGCAGTTGTACCAGGAGAGAGGAGTCCGTTGTGAAGGGCGAAATAAACACCACCTCGTGGAGGCTCTTGTGGCAGCCGATGCCTAAGACCTCGAGTCACAGTCGGTGACTGAAAGGGACCAGACCTTGGACGTGGTGGTGCCAGAGTCTATTGCAGTGTCCGGTCCCAGGGAGGAGGGCAGCGAGACCACTGTGAACAGAGAGCCACAACAGGGGGAAGGTTGCCACCATGCTGGAGCCAGAAGGGATCAGTCTGCAGATGGAGTTGCAGAGAATGGAGCTGGAATTTGAGCAGAAAGAGTCTGAAACCAGCAGTGAAGGGAGCTTAAACAGAGGAAGATGGAGAGAGAGGACAAGTGAGAGCAGCAAGAGGCCGAGAAAAAGAAAACCAACGCGGAGAGAGGCAGAGGAAGAGAGCGACAGCTTCAGAGAGAGGCTGAGCGAGAGGAGAGAGAGAGCTTCAGAGGAAATTTGAACTGGAGAAGCTACAACTCCAAAGACCAGCGCCAGAGTAGGTAAGTGGCATGAGTGAACCTGGACCTCCAGCACTGGGTTACAAATTAAATTCTAAATTGATAGTTGAATTTAAAGAGGGGAAGATATGGATGCATTTTAAATTCATTTGAAAAAGTATGCATTCAGGCAAAATTCCCAGAGAGTCCTGGAGCTTCCAGCTAACCCGCTGCTTACTGGGAAAACTTCGTGATGCATTGGGTTAAATGGACAATCAGGACAGTAATGATTATGGCAAACTTAAAGCTGCATTGTTAAAAAAGTATGACTTGACAGCTGAAGCATACAGAGTTAAGCTCCCCAAGCTCAGGAGAAGCCCTGACATGAGCTATGAGGAGCTAGCTACCAAACAGTGTCATTGTTTGAAATGTTGGTGGGAAGGGGTTAAAGCAGACTCTGTAGAGAAAATTGAAGATGTTGTACTTTTGGAACAGTTCTTTTGGGCTTGCCCAGCAGAGCTAAAAACCTGGCTAAAGGACAGAGATCCAAAAACGATGTAGGAGGCTGCCGAGCTCTAGGACCGCTATGCCAGGAGCAGACCTGCTCTGAGAGGGGTTGGGGCGGTCGTAGCAGCACAGAAAGGAAAAAGCGCACCTTCAGGGCAGCTAAAACCCTCACTGCCTTCCCAGAAAGTGGGTAGCCCCAGGTTACAAAGAAAAGATTTGCCTGATAAAAGAAATGATTGTTGGCTTTGCAAACAACTGGGCATATTGCCAGACAGTGTCCTAAAAAGGCACAGAGTGCACAAAGTGACACTGGGAAAGAGATGGGGTTTTTATGTATCCCTGAAAGCATGCCAGTAAACATGAGGGAGCACATACACCTAGTTACTGTAAATGGGGTGCAGACCCATGGGTTAAGGGACATAGGGGGCATCCTTACTTTACTGTGGTAAAGGGGTTTGGTTGAGCCTGAACAGCTGATACCCAATCAGTTTGTTATAGCATGGGATTCACTGGGAGGAGAAAACTCTGCCACTTGCTAGTGATCTCCTGGACTGGGGTGAGACAGGAGAGACTATGCAAAATGTTGCAGTGGCAGAAAATTTTACCTTGGATGTGATTATAGGGAACAGTCTCCAAAAGGGGATGGTGTGTGCAGTTACCTGCAGTCAGGCGGCACAGGCAAACTGTGATTCCCTGGACCTCATAGATGCCCCTGTGGGAAAAACACTGGGAGGCTGGTCCCCCAGACTGTGTCTCCTAATACAGAGAATAGTGAAAGAGGGGTAGAAATCCCCCAGGTAGCAGTTAACAGAACAGGTACAGAAGGTTACTCTGAGGAGGGAGGGGTAGCCAGTTGTCAGAAGGTTAGGGATGGCAGTGACCCTGAATGCCCTGACGCTAGAGCTGGGGACCCTAGTTTAGAAACTGGAGGGGACCTGTCCCATGCCTTGGGAATGTGTAAAGATTTTGTAGCTGCTCAGAAAAATGGCCCTAGTTCAGAGAGGCAGAGGGCTTGGGCAGACTCTGACGGAGCACAGGGAGGTGATGGGAGACATCGTTTACTGGGAGAATGGACTGCTGTATACACAGGATGTAGGGACAGAGGGAGGGGGTGATGGGCAGGCAGCCTGTCGTTCCCCAGGGTTACCACGAGTGATTGATCAAGATTGCTCATGATATCCCCATGTATGGACATCTGGGAATCATGCGCACTACAAAGCGGTTGGCCCAGAATTTCTATTGGCCCAACTTCACCCAGCACGTGAAGAAATATTACAGGTCTCGTCACCGGTGCCAGGAAATAGGGAAGGCGGGTAGTAAACCCAGGCACCAATTCCCTTGCCCATAGTGGAGGAGCCATTTCAGAGGGTAGAATGGATATTGTGGGGCCTTTGAATATCCCCAGCTGCTCCGGGAAGAGGTTTATCCTAATAGTGGTGGATTTTGCCACCCGATACCTAGAGGCAGTCGCCCTATCTTCACTGAGGACAGACAAAGTGGCAAATGCCTTTGCTAGGGATTCTAAACCCAGTAATACTCTGGTATTCATAACTCTTGCAGTGTCTCTTTAAGACAGAACTGCCCGGAGAGATGGAACATATTCAAATGATGGAATCTTTTGCATGAGCCACTTTTTCAAATGCAGCCTTCTACTAACTGCCTTAGTTCTAAACCCTTCAGATATCTCTCTCCGCCTGTCGAGACTAGACGCTCGGAGATCCTCTCCTCATCATCTTGTTCTGACGTGAGAAAAGTATAAAATATATTTAAGTATTCTTTACATTTCATTTGCTGCCTTTTTACTTTTTGTAATTTCAAGTTAAACCGTAGAGTAAGTTTTCTCGTTTTTTTATTTATTTATTTTTATTTCTTAAATTCTAGGATTACAAATACCTTTGAGCAAAATTACTGCTCTTTTACAAAGGTTCCACATCAAAGGATACAGGAGAAACATACATACTGAGGTAGTTCATGGTTACAGGATTATCACAGCGAAGGCAAAGCTATAAACAAACAGTACATAATGGAGAGACATAGTGAGCCTGTTAATGAAAAAAAGATGTTTCATAGCAGAATGGTACATTATATAGATCAGACAGTGTATATAGGATGTCAGGGTTAAAGAGAGCATAGGCAGGCTGAGGGGCCATTGTCAAGAGGTGATGGGCAGGTAACGAGAGTGCAGAGTAGGGGTTGGGGGACCCAAGATCTGTAAGTGCCTACGAGAGGGGAGGTGAATGGTAGGGCTGGGTGTAGGTGTGGAAGGGTAGGGGTAGGAGGAGGAAGCAGGTGACAGGGAAGAAGGTGGATGGGTAAACATTTCACCTAAGACTAAGGAGAGGTAGGAGGCTGTCCCTAGGGAAGCAGTCACATTGCGTGGTAGATGCTAAGTATAGACGGAGCTGCCTTTAAAGGGTCCAAGTGTTGTAGGAGTAAGTACTTCATTGCTAAGGGCATTGTACCACTGGAGAGCTCTGTAGGTGAATGACCTTTGACCCATTGAGGTCCTGCATCTGGGAACCTGGAAGGTTTGATGTTGAGCACTACGTGTGTGCTGGGTACTGTTGTATGTCATGAGGAGCCTTTGAACACCAGGCAGCATGAGCCCAAGGAGAATCTTCTTGGTGATCAAATATGTCTGATACTGAATTCTCCTATGAAGTGGGAGCCAACCAGCCTATGTGTACAGGTCACAGGTGTGAGTTCGGCGGGCAGCACCAGTTAGAAGCCAGCAGGCTTTGTTGAGTGCCACAGATATCCTGTGGAGAGCAGTGGGAGAAGCAGAGCCATAAATGGCTAGACCATAGTCAATGGTGGAGGTGACAGAGCTATAGATAGCCAATCTAAGGGCATCCACAGTCATGCAGTGTTTGTGCCTGTGGAGAAGACCGATTCGTATGTTGGCAGCCTTTGCTACATTGTCGATGTGCCTTACATAGGTGAGGGAGCTGTCCAGTGTGATGCCAAGATATTTAAACTCGGACACATGTTCAAGTGAAGACACAGACTGGTTTTAATAGTGAGGGACTGAGATTTGTACTTGCTCCGTACGTTGTAAAGGTCATGACCTTGGTTTTGGTATAATTTAAGACGAGCTTGTGATCCTTGAACCACTCTTCTACATGCCTAAAGTCACTCTGCAGCTGACGCTCCGGGTGTTTGATGTCATGATGACTAGTAAATAAGACAGCATCGTCTGCGTAAAGTAGTATTTTCTGGTGGCAAACCCTGGGGAGGTTGTTCAGGAAAAGAGAGAAGAGTAGAGGGCCTAGTATGGACCCCCTGCAGTACACCTAGAAGAACTGTTTTTTCATTAGAGGTGACTCCGGCAATCCTAACATGCTGGACCAGTTTCTCCTGGTTTGGTATAACTGTGGGTAACAGAGGTTTATTTTATATTTATCGGAGTTTTCTGACTACAAACTGTGTTAGCCATGTTTAATTTTATTAAATTAACTTGTTTTATGAACCACTAATACGGTTCCTGAACTGATAGCCTCAGTTCACTTTTTCTCAGTTCGGTTTCTGATCAGTTCCTCATCAATTCGAACCAATCACAGCCACTAAATAAACTTTAAATTTAAAACATTTTTAGTGGTTGCAACTTTATCGGTTTTACATTGAGAATGTTCGAAAACTGAGAAGAAAACTGGTGATCCGGTTTCATAGCATTTATATAGTGTAGTGAAATTTTGCTAAGACATGAACATTAAAAGCAGAGTGAAATCTGCATTCATGTCCTGAGAAAACTATTGAAAAATGACTGAATAAGGCTAAAGAGAAACTGTGCCACCTAAGGGTCCCTGGAGCTCCGACCAGCAGACACCCTAAATTACTGTGGGTGAAACCACAGCTACTACTGTACCTGCTACCCTGAGGCGGGTTACAAGCAGTTCCTATGAGGCTTGCTGAACCGACTGACTCCCGGTTCCTCAAAGAAATCAAAGAACTAAGCACACAAGAACTCCTGCTGGACAGCATTTGGGAACTTCTGTGCCTGCTATGAAGCCTGCCAACTGCTGAAGAAATCGCACAGGCCTTAAGGTCATTCAGGCTTGCAAGGGCTGTCTGCCTCTCAGCAGCAGACCCTTGCAAAAGCAGTTTGTCTCCTCTGCTCAGTCTTCCTGTTATTTAAGAGGAAGAATATGGTGGTTATGATGAAATGGAGGAGAGGGACCCTATTGAACCTGAGGTTTCCCCTGAACAGGAGTTTGGCTATCCCCACAGAGCATCTGAGGTTTATTCCTCACACTTCACATTTCTGAGAACATCACCACCAGTGAAGTGATTGAGGAGGAAGCTGAATACTTGGAAATGATGGGGTGAAACCCACTAAAACAAACAAAAAAAAACGCTCTCCTTCCTGTAGGTAAATTCTTCAAAGAGATACTTTAAAGCTTTTACAAACTCCAAGCTCTGTTCCCCCTCTTAATAAGATGCTGGATAAAAAATATCAGCTGGACAGGTAGGGAGCTGAAATGTTATTCTCCCACCCTGTCCGCCAGGGAGTGGTACAAGTGGCAGCCTGTGATAAGGCAAAGGTATCCCTGGCATCCCATCCTCTTGACAAGGATTCCAGGAAAACTGACAGCATGGCCAAAACAAACTTTCAAGCTTATGCTGCTCAATAGCAGATGTCACTATGGCAGTCTGTGCTTGCTATGGCAGTCAAGGCCCAGACTCCCCTGTCAGATGATCTAGCAGAAATAGCTAAATTTGATTTGGAAGCAGTAAAATACCAGTTTCAAATGGCTGCTGACTCTAATGAAACTGCTGCCAAATGGATGGCAAATACAGTGATACAGAGGAGGTTTCCCTGGCCGCGAGCCACAAACCTCACTCATGATACCCAAACCAAAGCTATGGATTTCCCAGTGGAGGGTAATTCTCTCTTTGGAAAAAGGTAGAAGCTTACATGAAAGAGGTGGATAAATACAAAACCACCTACAGAAACAATTCTGCAAAAGAAAGGGCTTCCCCATCTACTGAAACCTAGGGAAGGGGAGGCAGAGGCAGAGGCAGATCATTTCACAGCAAGCTTTTTTTATCAGGCTATGGCTGCACCCAAGTATCAGCAGTACCCACAGCACCTGGATGTAGTGCGTCTGGGATTGTCTGAGTTTCAGATTCCTTCCAGCATTAAAACAACGTTTCAAACCATCTACAAATGTAGAAGAAAACTCCTGGAAAAAGAGGTTCAAAACCTGTTACTGTCAAAGGCAGTGGAGCCTGTCCTGGTACAGCAAAAGGTACCACAAAGAAAACAGGGAGTGGTGGCCTATCTTAGACTTCAGGGTACTACACAGGCATCTGACAAAGCCAAAGTTCAAAATGGTGACTTTGGCATTGATTCTGCCAACGTTCCAAAAAATGGACTGGTTGGCATCACTGGTCCTAAAAGTCACCTACTTCCGCATCCCCATAAGGTCCAGTTCAGACTCTCATCAGGTCGCTACTAGTTTCAGCCCTGCCTTTTGATCTCACTTCAGCTCTAAGAGTGTTCACAAAGTGCTTAGCAGTAGTTGTGGCACACCTTCGAAGACAAGGTGTCACAGTTTTCCCATACCTAGATGACTGGCTGGTGGTCAGAAAATCACCCCAGCAAGTGATGGAGCATCTGCAACTCACCCAGGGACTCCTGGAGTCTCTAGAGTTTCTAAAAATCTAAAAAAAAAAAAAAATGTGTCCTTCATCCTGCTCAGTCATTGCAGTTCATAGGAGCAGAACTCGTACCATGCAAGGAAGGGCCTACCTACCTCTGGGCAGGGCAAGAAGTATTCCACTGATAGTGAGCTCATTCAGCCTGAATAAACCAAAAGTGTAAGGCAGTTTCTTCAGTTACTGGGCCACATGGCAGCTGCCACTGGCACAGTCCTGGAATCCAGGTTCCAGATGAGGGTCATTCAGTTTCACCTCACGGCACACTGGTGTCAGAGAAAGAATCCTCTCTCAAAATAATTCCAGTAACAAAAAGCATTGTTACAGGCCCTCCAATAGTGGAAAGAGTCCCCATCAGTTCTGACAACAGATGCATCTCTACTGTGGTGGGTGCCCATCTGGGGGTTCACAACACCCAAGGCACATGGTCAAGTGCAGAGTCACTCCTGCACATAAACCTGCTGGAGTTAAGAGCAATCTGTTCGCTGACGACACCAAAATTGGAGCAGTGGTGGATGGAGAGGAGGGATGGAAGCAGCTGCAGGGGGACCTATGGAAGCTAGAAGAGTGGTCAGAGAGGTGGCAGCTGGGGTTCAGTGCAAAGAAGTGTAAGGTTATGCACTTTGGGGTGAAGAACCCAAGGAGAGAATACTGGCTGGGGGGGGGGAGTTAAGCTGGGGATCACTGAGGAGGAGAAGGACCTAGGGGTATTGATAGAGGGACCATGAACAACACTGCCCAGTGCAAGAAAGCAGCTGCAAAAGCGAACAAAATGCTGGTGTGCATAACGAGGGTGTTTTTGTCCCGGCGAAGAGAAGTGATCTTGCCCCTCTACAGGTCGCTGGTAAGGGCGCATTTAGAGTATTGTGTGCAGCTTTGGAGGCCATACCTAAAGCGTGATATCAGGCAACTGGAGGGGGTGCAAAGGAGGGCAACAAAGATATGTGGAATGGAGGGGAGAGACTATGACAGCAGGCTGGGAGACCTGAATATGTACACCCTGGAGGATAGAAGGGACAGGGGAGACATAATAGAGACACTCAAGTATCTGAGTAAGGATGGGGTAGATGGGGTCTTTAAGTTGAGGGGAGGGTCACCAGGGACACGGGCTAACAATAGAAGGGAAGACTTAGGAAGGAAATGAGGAGACACTATTTCACAATGAGGGTGGTAGCAAAATGGAGCGCCCTACCTGAATGGGTGGTATCGTGTTAAGTCTGTGAACAGCTTCAAAAGGGCATGGGACAGGGAACAGGGGAAAGTGAGGGTGGAGGTGGAGGGTGGCAGTGGGATGACAAAGAGGGGGTGGGGTAGCTGCAAACTAGGGGTGTTGGCTGCACACTCAAGCAGACTTAGATAGAGCGGGTGGTCTGTTTCTGCTGGCACATTCGTATGTTCGTACGTATGTTACTGTCTAAAGGCTTTCACACAACTAGTACAGGGAAAGGTGGTACAAGTTAGAACAGACAATACCACTGCACTGTACTACATAAACAAGCAGGGAGTGACAAGATCAAGCCCTGCTTGCACAGAAGTCATGAATATATGGAGTCTAATATACTCCATGGGGGGTTCCCTGCAGGCTATTCATCTGCCAGGTAAGGACAATACATTGGCAGATACCCTGAGTCAAATCAACCAGGCCCACCACGAATGGGCCTTGAACAGTCAGGTGGTGCAAGTGATCGCCAGGAGGTGAGGCAGCCCAGAGGTAGACTTGTTTACATCCCACCAGAACCACCACCTGCCACAGTACTGTTGCAGACCTCCCAGATCAGAAATAATCCCTGGATGCTCTGGCTTTGAATTGGTCAGGGAAGCACCTGTATGCTTTTCCTTCCTTCCTCTGGTGTACAGAGCATTGCTCAGCTCAGGTCCCAGTCTGCACCAGTAATCTTGATTACACCTGACACTGGGCCAGGCAGCCATAATGCTCTCTGCTATTCTCCATGTCTGTGGCCAAACCAATACACCTTCCTCGGAGGCACAATCTACTAGTCTACAAACAGGGAGACTCCTGTACCAACCTCAACTCACTCAGACTCAAAGCATGGCTCTTGAGAACCTAGAATATGCAAGCTTGTATCTTTCTGAAAGTGTCTTGAACAGTTTAAGGGGTTACAGAACGCCCTCCTTTGGTGTTCAATCAGAGGAATTATATCAACACAGGCTGGTGTCCCAGCTGTGCTAGACTATCTTACCTATCTGCATTCACTGGGCTTGCAGTCCCTTATCTTAAAGGTCACCTGGCCACAGCATCTGCTTACATTTGAGTTGGACAGAATGTTTCTCTGAACTCAGACTCTGTCTTCAAAAGGTTCTTTAAAGGAACTGGTGCCAGCATTGGACCTTAATGTGTGTATAGTTAGGCTCAGGGTCCACCTTTGAGCCTATGTCTTCAACTTATTTGAAATGTGTCGATGAAGAACTGTTTTCCTTGTGGTAATGACTTCTGCCAGAAGAATCAGTGAGCCCCCGTGTCTCTCCATTGAACAGCACTACTTTTCATTCCACAGAGACAGTGGTCCTGAGAACAAACAGGAAGTTTCTTCCTAAAATTTTTTCCGATTTCCATTAAACCAAACCATTACCTTGCCTGTCTTTTTCATTGAACACTCTAGTTCTGGTGAAAGGAATCTTATAGTCTAGACATCAAAAGAGCTCTTAGCTACTACCTGACAGCCACTAAAGTCCATAGGCAGGACAGAAAACAGCTGTTCCTGACCTATGAGAGAATGTGGAAAGGGTAACCCAGCATCAAAAGGTCAGTCTCTTGCTGGATAGTACAGTGTATCTAGTTTGGTTACTATAGGCTGGAAAGGAGCCCCAACAAGGTGGAGGGCCCATTGCACAAGGGACACAGCTGCTACCTTAGCAGCTACCAGGGATGTTCCCTTGGTGGACATCTATAAAGCAGCAACCTGAAAAGCGGTACACACCTTTACAAAGCATTACAGTCCGGACATTCAGTCCAGGGGTGATGCCAGGTTTGGCACAGCAGTCCTGCAGAGTCTGATTCCAAAGTAGGTTCTGTGCCCACCTCCAAAGGTACTGCTTTTTAGTCTGCAGGAGTTGTGAATAGCTGAGTATTACTGGGGTTTTAAGAAAAAAATTACTCACTGTAGTCTTGTTTCTTCCAAGTGATACTCAGATATTCAGAACTCCCTTCCATGCCTCCCCTTCTAGAACCAGTAGCCTCTGCATGCCTAAAAATACTGTGTTCTCAAGGGTATTTGTGGCACATATGTTGTGATTGTGTTCACTGTTGTTCTTCCCCCTTTACAGGTGATTCTGACATTCAGGAGTATTCTTTCATATGTTATGCCCTCCAGTTGGAGGCCTTTTTGGGTGTTGAGGGAGTTCCTACAATAATGATTGTTATGATTAATATTGTTATTATTATAATTACACTTAGTCCTCTGGGGTCTGTCTTTCCAGGCTTCCCGAAAATCTAAAGGGTTTAGAACTAAGGCAGTTAGTAGAAGGCGGCATTTGAAAAAGTGGCTCATGCAATAGATTCCATCATCTGCATATGTTCCATCTCTCCAGGCAGTTCTGTCTTAAAGGGACACTGCAAGAATTCTGAATACCTGAGTATCACTTGAAAAAAACAAGATTACTATGGTGAGTATTTTTTTCTTTTCTCCTGTGTTAGGTTCCCGCAGGAGGTTATCACCGATCGAGGGGGTTCCTTCATGTCGGACCTGATGAAGAGTTAGTGGGAGAAGTGTGGGGTGGTGCAGAGACGCACAACACCTTATCACCCGCAAGTCAATGGGTTTGTGGAAAGATTTAATAGTACCCTTAAATAGATGCTGCAAGCATTTGCTGAACAGTATGGAAGGGACTGGGAGAAATACCTTTCCCACCTGTTGTTCGCATACAGGGAGGTGCCCCAAGAATCGACAGGGTTGTCCCCCTTCAAGCTCTTATATGGACACAGGGTGCATGGGCCCGTAGACTTGATCCGGGAGGACTGGGAAAGCAAGCATGCCACCCAGGGAACTCCCATAGTGGATTATGTCCTTTTACGTTTAGGGAAAAGCTGAAGGAGCTCATGGAAACAGCCCAGAGCAACCTGGCAGCAGCCCAGCAAAAACAAAAGGTATGGTATGACCACAGAGCCAGAGCTTGCTCGTACACTGTGGGTCAGGAGGTCATGGTCCTAATCCTGGTCCTGAAAGATAAGCTGCAGGCCAAGTGGGCAGGACCGTACAAAGTAGTCCAACAGGTGAATGACATAAATTACGTTGAAGTGCCTGACAGGAGACATACCCCAAGGATGTATCATGTCAGCATAATGAAGCCACATGCAAATAGAGCTGACATGGTCTTTGGAGTGTGTAGTCCTGGGGAGGGGATGGATGAGGAAAACTCCCTTCTGTACTTGCTGGAAGAAAGCAAGCGGGAGTCCTCTGTGGAGGTAATCAAAATGTTGCCCCAGTTGACCCCAGACCAGATCCAGGAAGTAAGGGAGGTTTTAGCAAACTTTGCCCCATTGTTTAATGCCAAGCCTGGACTAACCCCCTTAGCGACGCACGATGTAGAGACGGGGATGCAAGCACTCATACGGCGAACAGCATATTGGGTGTCAGAGGCCTTCCAAAAAAACATTAGAAGGCAGTATAGCGCAGTGGTCTAAGGCTCTGAGCTGCAAATCTGGTGACATCCCGCAGACCAGACCTGGGTTTGAATCCCACAGCTTCCACTTGCATACTGTGTGACCCTGAGCAAGTCACTTAACCTCCTTGTGCTCCCAGGTCGCTCCTGTAAAAAAGCTTTCAGCTTAGTGTGCTATACCTGGTTAAATAACTAACTAACTAACATTAGGAGGGAGTTGGAGGAAATGCTGGATTTAGGGGTAATCCAGAAATCCCACAGCCCCTGGGCCTCAGCTGTAGTCCTCGTTCCCAAGCCAGATGTCTGTACTCATTTTTGTGTGGATTATAGTGGACTCATTGCAGTCATGAAGTCGGACGCCTACCCAATGCCACGGATGGACGAACTACTGGACAAGTTGGGAAGGACGACATACCTTACCACTGTTGGCCTGACGAAAGGATATTGGCAGGTGGAGTTAACTGCCGGAGCTAGGGAGAGGTTGGCCTTCATCATCTCGATAGGGTTATTTGAGTTTAAAGTAATGTCTTCCGGAATGAAGAACGCCCCAGCCACCTTCCAAAGGTTGATGAACCAGGTGTTAAATGGTACTGAAGTGTACGCTGTGGCATACCTGGACGATATTGCCATCTTCAGTGCCAGTTGGAAGGAACACCGGTCCCACCTTAGGGAAGTGTTGGGCAGGATGCAGAGGGCCAGGCTCACTGTCAAAGCTGAAAGTGCCAGGTGGCCATGGCAGAGGTGGCATATCTAGGACATGTGGTAGGGCGGGGACAACTCCGTCGTAATCAAGCAAAGATAGAGGCAGTCGAGGCATGGCCCAGACCTGAAACACAGAAGCAGGTTCGAAGTTTCTAGGGATCGCAGGGTACTATAGAAAAATTGTATCAAATTACGGTGCACTGGCAGCTCCCCTATCTGGCCTGCTAAAATGCGTAAAAGAATAAACTGGGAACCAGCCTGTGAACGAGCCTTTGCATGGCTAAAGGAGGCACTGTGCGGTGCTCCTATATTAGCCAGTCCAAACTATATGGTAAACCATTTGTAGTTCAGACAGATGCCTCAGATGTGGATATTGGGGCAGTACTTAGTCAGACTTCTAACCAAGGAAAGATCACCCAGTAGTGTACCTCAGTAAGAAGTTACTTCCCAGGGAGTAGGCTTGTTCTGCAGTGGAGAAAGAATACTTTGCAATGGTGTGGTCACTAAAGAAATTAGAGCCATACCTATACGAGCGGCACTTTGAGGCACAAACAGATCATCACCCCCTGGTTTGGCTGGCGCAAATGGGTAAAACAAACGGTAGACTTTTAAGATGGAGCCTTGCCTTGCAGGGCTACGACATGACTGTCACAGGGCAGGTGCAGCAAACGCAGACGGGCTATTGCTTCAGTTAAAGCAGTGAACTGAATTTGGGAAACTCATCCCATGCCTAGGAATAGATTCCCCCAAATTCAGTCTAGAGGGATGACTGTGACAGATGGCCAATCTGCTTGTTATTATTTGTATTATATTTGTCATATTTTATTTTATTTATTTAAAATTTTGATGACGGGAAAAGCACACTGAGTCAGACTCGTTTCCAGATCTGACTCGGGTACAGTATGTACAGGGAGTAACAAAAGTACAGGCAGTAATCACAGTCGGTTAATTTTCACAGTACAGTACTCGTAACAAGATGTAACATCAGGATAATTAGGAGTGTGAGAGAGGTGAGGAGAGGTCTACTGGGGGTGGCATCATTGGTGAGTTGGAAGGGGTTGAGTGGTGCCTCTGTAGCACAATTGGACCATTTGAGCACGTAAGACAAAGCGGGTTGGGTAGGAGCCTGAGGAGCTGGGTAAAAGCTGAACAAGAATGGGCCATGCGAAGGTCGGAGGGCAAAGAGTTCCAAAGAAGGGGGAGGTGGTACGAGAAGGCGAGTTGGCCGAAAGGGTGCGGGGGCAGGGTAGGTGGAAGGTACGAGGGTCCCTGTGGCGAAGGGAGTAGCTGGGGGGGAGGTCTGGTTAAGCAGGGACACGAGGTATGGGGGGAGGAGAACAAACCAGAATTTTGCAAGAAGGGAGGTGCAGTGGATGGGTCACCTTTGGGAGAGTGGGGCGATAGAGAGTAGAGCGTAGAGCTGGCAGTGGTGAGTGAGGGGGGAGAGGCAGTGGCAAATCGACAGAAGGCATTTAGCAGGATATCAAGTCTGGCGAGGGAGGATGTTAGGGCCATACCAGACTACGTCTGCATAGTATATAACTGGCAAGATTCTTTTAGCGTATTTGTGCCTCGAGCGGTGGGACTGCAAGGTGATTTGTAGAGAGGATTGCAAGTTTTGATCGAGTTTAGTGCAGATTGCCTCAACATGAGTGGAGTAATTGAGGTGACAGTCCAGCCAAACACCCAGGTATTTGAAGGCTGAGACTCACTCCAGTGGTGAGCCGTCCAAGGTGGAGAGCTGGGGGTCTGGGAGGTAGCCAGCTTCTGTCTGGAGCTAAAGACCATGGAGACCGTCTTTTTACCATTAAGAGTGAGACGGTTCTCGAGGAGCCAGGACTGGACTCTGTTGAAGTCTGTTTGAAGAAGGGGGAGGACACTGTCGTGGGATGGGCCCAAGGCAAAAATGACCATGTCATCTGTGTACAGATGAATATTGGAGGAGAGGCAGATGGAGGGAAGGTCGTTTAAGAAGAAAGAGAAAAGGATGGGGCCCAGGATAGATCTTTGGGGAACGTCGGATAAGATAGGGAGAGGAGAGGAGAGAGTGTCGCCTATTTGAACTGATTGTTGCCTATTGTGGAGGTAAGAGTGGAGCCAGGCGAATGCTGGAGGGCCGATGCCAAAAGTGCAGAGTTTGTGGAGTAGCAGCAGGTGTGATACTGAGTCAAACGCCTTAGCCAGGTCTATGAATATGGTGGCAGTTATTTGGCTTTTATCCATGGCTGAGAGTATGGAGTCAGTAACACTTAAAATGGTGGTGGTAGTGGAGTGGTGTTTCTGGAAACCAGACTAGACTGGGGATAGTAAATTGTTCACTGAGAGGAGGTCGAAGAGTCTGGATAGTATGAGGGATTCCTGGACTTTGGCCAGGGAGGGGAGGAGTGATATGGATCTATAGTTGCCCGGTGGGGGGTCACCACCTTTGTGCAGGGGGATGACTTTGGCCGTTTTCCAGGCAACTGGAACAGTGGCAGTGGGTAGGAGAGATTCAGTATGTGAGACAGGGGGGTGGCAATATCTGCTGTGGTGATGCGGAGCATTTTAGGGTGGATACCATCAAGGCTAGATTTGGAAGGGTTGAGGGAGGAGAGAGCCTGGTATACTTCCAGGGTGTGGTGGGGAAGCGAAGCCAGTGGCTGTGCAGGAAGGATTAGCTGAGAGTGGGGCGGGAGGGCTGGGTGAGTCGGGGATGGCACAGGAGACGAAGAACTTGTTGAAGAGGTCTGCCACGGTGGCGGGATCCGATACAGTATTGCCGTCTAGTTTGAGGGATGGACATGCCTGTTTCATGGGGGTCAAGAAGGGAGTTTATCAGCTTCCAGAAAGAAGCATTGGGATTTTGGTTTTGAGTGAACTGAGCTTTAAAGTAGGACGACTTAGATTGCCGGATGTCATTGGTGCAATTATTCCTGAGTTGTTTGTATGTTAGGAGGTCGTGAGCTGAGTGGGAAGATTTGTAGACTTTCCAAGCTTTGTCCCTGGAGCGACACAAGGCGATGAGGTTGGCTGTAATCCAGGGGTAGTGGTGGCGCTTTTCCCTGTTTTTTCTTAGTGGCGCGTGTGTGTCCCAGATACGCAGGAAGACTGCAGAACTGAGATAGAGCCAGGTCGATATCAGGGATGGAGAGGACCCACGACCAGCCTGCGTTAGCAAAGTCATGAAGCAAAGCTGAGACATTTAGGCGGTGAAAGGGACAAGACCAGATAAATTTGGGCTGGGAGAGTGGTGAGTGGATTTTGCGGACACAATAGGTGATGCAGTGGTCACTGAGGGCGTCGGAGTATATGCCTGAGGCTGAGATACAGTGGGGATAGGGGGATAAGACCCAGTCCAGGAGGGTGTGGTTTTGGGATCAGTGATTTAAGCAGTAGGTTCTCTGATTAGCTGGGATAGATTTAGGGCTTGATTTTTAGGGTGGTGGGTGTTGCGGAGGTGGAGAGCCAGTCACGGTTAAAATCCCCTAGGAGCACGAGTTCCCTGTTTGATATTTTGGAGTGGATGGAAGTTATGGCCTTGAGGATTGAGTCGGGAGAGGCCTTAGGGGTGGCATATAGTGCCCCAATGTAGAGAGGTGAAGAGGAGGGGAAGGATAGATGTGCCACAGTTGATTCGTGGGATGAGGGGCAAGATTCATTGAACAAGATGGAGCACGAGAGGGATTGCCTAACGTACAGTGCCACTCCCCCGCCTCGTTTGCCTCGGTCCTGAAGGAATAAATTGTAATCCGGGATGTTGAGTGGGGAGTTTGGGATCTTGGCAGATAGCCAAGATTCCGTAATGCAGAGTAAGTCTGGGTGGTATTGGGTGACCCATAGAGTTAGGGCATCCATTTTAGGAAGGAGGCTCCTGATGTTGAGGTGAAAAATGTGGAGGCCCTTGGGGAGTGCGTTGGGGGATGGACATGGTGGTAGACCAGCTGAGGTGTTCCTGGTCACGAAAGGGCCAGGGTTGGGATGTATGTCGCCCGCTAGGAGTAAGAGGAAGACAGAGTATGAGAGTAGCGGGGTAAGTTTGGATGTGCTGGAATAACGCTTGGAGGGAGGCAAGTGGAGGTGTAGGCTTCGGTATAGAGCGTCCAGGTTTAGGAGGTGGGATTGGAGTAGTGAGGGATGAATGGAGGAGAGGCTGGAAAGCGTGGATTGGGAAGGATGTGGGGAGAGGGAAGGAGAGAGAAGTTAGCATTGGGGTAGGGCAAGAGAAGGTGGGAGGGAGGTACCTGGGTAGGGGGAGGGTTCTTTGGAGAGGAGGGGGTGGCCACCGAGAGGAGGTAGATGGAAAGGGTGAGAAGAGAGTGAGAGGAGTGTTGTAGGAAGGAGCAGGCAGTATAGTAAACACAACTGCATTTTGACAACCAGGTAACAAGGGTGGTGCCGAGTGAGAAAGGACGTAGGAAATAAGGATTGTTGTGACACGTAGACACCACTAGAGGGAGTGGGATTTAGAAGTAGAGAAGTGAATAGTAATGACAGAGTTGGGTATATATGTATAGCGGCCACTTGAGGCCAGAACAGTTAACCTGTAAGTGGAAAAGTTGCCTGATAGGTTAAAATCTGTCAGGTGCCAGTGGCTATAAATATCAAAGACGACCAAGGGTGGTGGTGGGGGCGGCGGGGCGGCCGATGCGGAACATTGGTGGGGTCCTCACTCTGCATCTGCAGAGCTGTGGCGAGGCACTGGAGTTCAATCCATACCTGGAAATTGCTGCCTTTGGGCTGTGGGAGGCTGTTCAGTCACCCACCTTGCGACCCTGGGGCTCCCAGAGGAGAGCTGGCTGCGATCTGTGGGGAAATGGGAGAGAGAGAGAGACACAATATTAGATTCAAGTAAGGGATAGGAGGGGCTCAGAACAAAAGCGACAACCGGGGGGGGGGGGGTCTTGATAGCACCGTGAGGGAGGTGGTACAATTAAATATGCAATCTGTATCTGGCTGCTAAGATGCCTGCACTAGTACAAGTCTAATTTATTTGAAATGCAAAGTGTTGTGGAATGCAACTCTAACTGAATTAAGGAGCTAAATAAAAACGCTGAATCAAGTAGTGCTACAAGCTCTAACAGTATTAAGATGCTCAGCTTGAATAAGCATTTAGCCAGTGGAGTAAGCAGAATTTAAAAAATGCTGAATAGAATAGTGCTGCAAGCTGTAACAGAATAAAGGTGCATTTAGCAGTGGAGTTAGCAGATTTTAGTCAAAAAAAAAATAATCAACATTGATCTTACTTAGAGACACAGCTCTTGCAGCAGGTTACACCATTAGGACCGAAGCACCCAGGCGCCAGGACTCTGGAAAAATTCTAGCTAGCTAACTTCTGGCCGGGGACACTTGACGTCGGTCCCGCCTCCGGCGTCAGGGCGTGGTACAAGAGGCGGTCGCCAGATTCCCAAGTTCTTTTCCACGATAAGACAGCTACCTGACCCTTGGTTGCCAGTCTGGCACGTATGCGTGAATAGTTCCTTTTCGATAAAATTTGAAAATCTTAGAATCCTCTTCAAGCAAGATCTTGATGTCATCACCAACTTCTGGCCATCCATCGAAGTGCAAACATGGAAAGCAGATCCCGTTCAAGGACCCCCACGGCCTGCGTCCGGTGCCTGAGGCCCAGACCACGATACCGGGCCTGTCCTTCTTGCCAAGGGTTCAACAGCCGTACCGGAAGGCTTTGCAGGCGTTTCTGGAAGAACAACTGAAGACCATGTCTCCAAGGGAAGCTCCAGGGTCCACAACCCGGAGAAGAGAAGGAAGGCCCTTCCAGGTCCCTTCCAGGGGTTAGTCCCGTAGCTCGGTTCGAAATCTCCCGGCTGCAATCAAAACCTTCATCTCAGGAGAAATCCGCCAGCCTTCCTCCTTCCAGGGCCTTGGCGAAGAATCCGGGAGCGACACCATCACCACCGCAGAGTCGGGTTCCCGCTCCTCGGTACCCAGCGTCAGGTCTTGTCGGTGCCTCCACGCAAAGGCGCTGGAGCTCACGCCTTTAAAAAGGCCTGTAGCCCAGGCAGCGGCTCGACAACCCGTCAGCCGTGCGCCCTTCTTCCCTGGAGGCGCCGTCGGCCTGACGACCAGCGCCCGGCCATTACATCCCAGCGGGCGCGGTAGGGGACTGGCGCCCCCCTCCTGAAAAGAAGAAGGCCCTGTTGCCTCCGACCGACATCGGTCAGGAGCCTCTATCGGAGGAGGACCTACGAGCAGCCCGAGGACCAGACGGGCGACCCCGGTCCCGTCGGTACTCCCAGGGAACCCTCGCCATTACCAGAGCCCCCTGTGGAGCCGACGCCGGGACCCGACGACCGCCCACCGGCACCCGGGCCGTCGTCGGGCCTCTCTCTAGTGGAGGTGAAAGATCTGTTCACCTACTGGTGGGATACCATTAAAAAAGACATGGTTCCCCCCTCCTCCTCCTCCTCCTCCTCCTCCTACTCCGGTTCCTGCCCCCCCCTCGCCATCGGGGTCGGCAGGCCGTGTTCCTCCTCCCCGGGAGCCTAGAACCCCTCCCAGGGGGAGACCTGATAAACGGAGACCTCCGTCGAAATCCTCTTCTGGATCACCCAGCCCCAAGAGATCCAGGAGACGCCGACGTTCGCCTTCAACGGAGGACACGGGATCAGACTACTCCACCTCTAGATCCCCATCTCCACTCTCCATCCCTTCTCCGGACCCACGTGAGATGCCTAGATCTCCTCCGGATGATCCCTCGTTCCTTGATATTATGAGACATATACAAGAGAACATGGGATGGGATGCTGAAGACTTAGACCCCGAAAGAGTACGACTCGCCAAATATCTTCGGCAAAAGGACCCCAAGCCTGTGGTGGTACCACCCTTGGTTGACACTTTAGTGGGCGTCACCAGGCGCGTGGGCGTCACACTCGCTCGGCGAGACCGAGAAAAGCTGATCATTGTACAAGGCTCCTAGAGCGACCAGTACTTATCGCCAGCATCCTCAGGCCGATTCTCTGGTCATCACAGCCTCACATGACCGGTCCAGAGGCCACAACATTTGAGCACCCTGCCACGGACCCAGAGTCCAAACAACTGGGACGCATTGGGTAGGCGCACGTGTGCTTCGCTACCTCGCCATCAGATCCCTGAACTATTTAACCCACATGGTTCAGTTTTCCAGAGCGCTTTGTGGGAACAGGGTCTGAGGCGGCTGAAAAGATGCCCGAAGGTGAGCAGAGGAGGATGCTTCAGCTCCTCCGTCTGGGTTCAGCAGTGGGGACCCAAGTGCTAAGAGCAGCGTGTGACTCAGCGGACTCATCGGCCCGAGCAGCAGCTTCTGGCGTTTGCCTCCGGAGACACTCTTGGTTGCAGCGTCTCGGTTTACCCCGAGACGTCCAAAGAACATCTTGGGCGCCTTTTCGAGGAAAGTATTGTTTGGTAATCCTACAGAAAGATCCTTACCAAACTCCAAGAGGCGGGAAAAGCGGTAAGGTCGAGTTCAGGCCATGTACCGACCTAAGCTTGGTTCCTTCGTAGGAACCAAAGCCGTTTCGTCTTGTGGGGCCTCGAGAGGCAACAGACACTCCACGCTGCACCTCAGAGGGGCTCTGGTTTCGTGAGCCCAGGGCAACCACCCGCCAGCCGAGGCCAGCGTTCTCCTAGGCAGGCCCAGCCAGCGGTCCATCTGCCGCCACAGCCTGACTCCTTTCCGGCCCCGCCCCTCAGGATCAGCAGGGAGTTTATAGTCGGGAGTCGCAGTATGCAAACTTCCTGCCGGGATGGCAGGCCATTACCACCGACAGGTGGGTTCTTCAGTTGGTCAGTCTAGGCCACTTTATAGAATTGCAGGAAAGCCACCTCGAGGCCTCCTTTGCTCTCCCGGTATCAGGGTCAGCACAAAGCCTTGATCTGGCAAAAGTACTCGCTACTCTGAAGGGAGCGATAGAGTACGTCCCAGAGAAACCAGAGAGGACTAGGATACTATTCCCACTTCTTCCTGGTTCCCAAGAAAACAGGGACCTCAGTCCAATCTTGGACCTCAAGCGACCTCAATGTAGCCGGTCACTTACAAGAGATTCCATGGTGACCCTTCGGTCTTATCCCCATGCTCAAACAGGAGGCGCCTTTTAGCGTCTCTAGACATGCAGGATGCCTACCTGCACATCCTCTATCCAGGCGCACAGGAGGTTCCTGGCCGAGTTTTCTCGACCACCACCTTCAGTTCCGAGCCCTTCCTTCGGACTGTCTTCCTTTCAAGGGTCTTTACCAAGTGCATGGCAGTCGTGGCAGGCGTCTCTGAGGAGACAGGGCACTCGTGTTCCCGTACCTGGACGACTGGCTTCTCATGGCCGCCTCCAGAGGCGTTGCTTCTTAATCAAGAGCACCCAGGATCTGTTCGATCCCTGGGCATCCTCATAAATGCGAGAAGTCTCTCCTGGTACCGTCTTAAGAAACTGCAGTTCATAGGAGCAGTTCTGGACACTGTTCGGGAAGAGCCTTTCTTCCGGCCGACAGAGCGGGCGCATCAGATCCCTCATAAGGGACCTATCATTAAACAAGGTTGTACCTGCCAGTCGGTCCTTTGCTTGCCGGACACATGGCTGCAGCCATTCCCTACTGTCACTTCGCAAGACTCACATCGCATTACTCAGTGGATGCTCAAAGTGCAATGGGACCAAAGGCAAGACCACTTGCAGCATCCGGTCAGACTCACGAATTCAGTGATTCAAGACTGGCAGTGGTGGCTAGCCCCAAGTCGCTCTCATCAGGCGTCCGTTCATTGCGCCGTCCCGGAGGTCACCCTCACCACAGGCGCTTCCGGTCTTGGGTGGGGGCACACCTGGGCGGGTAAAGTCCCAAGAATACGTGGACCCAGATGGAGCTCACCTTCACATCAACGTGCTGGAAATGAGAGCGGTCCTCATGCCCTGCAGCCTTTCAGTCAGTTATCCCACCGTGTACTCTTCTACTTCAGACAGACAACACGGCGGTGATGTATTACCTCAACAAACAAGGGGCGCACCTCTTACCCCTTGCAGGAGGAGCTATGAGAGTGTGAAGTGGAAATAATCAGACACGGCCTTGGTCTCAGATCACTGTGCAGTTCCCGGAGTGGACAACTTGCGGTTTGCAAGCGGCCTGAGTGGTTCTCAGGCCAGAGTCCCTGAATAGGAACTCCTTCAAGAGGTAGCAGAGGATCTGTTTCTTGATGGGGAACTCCAGATCTAGACTTGTTCGCCTCCCCAGCATAAAACTGCCCAATTTTTGCTCGCTAGATCCAGGGCCTGGCGTTTTCTGGCGAGGCGCGTTATCCCTCTCCTGGGCCAACAGATTCCTACGCTTTCCCTCCTTTCCCGTTGATCCAGAGTTCTTCTCAAACTGCATGAGAGACGCAATAATGATCCTGGTGGCCCCATTTTGGCTAGACAGATTTGGTTCCCTTTGTTGATTCAACTATCTCAGGAACCCCGCTCCCGTTGCCGCTCAGCTCCCTTACTGTCTCAGGAGAAGGGTTCACTTGTCACCCGGACCTCACGTTCTGAACCTGCATGCTTGGCTCCTAGAGACATAGCCATTTTGGTCACGGGGTCTCGCAAGAGGTTGCAGAAGTCCTTTCTGCAGCCAGAAAGCAACAACGCTTGTCTTGACACACTTTCGCCATGAAATGGCGCCCGTTTTAATATAAGTCATGAGCGCGACCTTTCCCCTTTAGGTTGTCCTGTGGGAGTAATATTAGAATATTTGCTCTCCCTCTTTCATTCGGGTCTAGTCTACTCCTCTATTAAAGTGCACCTCTGTGCCATTTCGGCTTACCACCTCCCGGTGGGAAATCGTACCGTGGCTCAGGTGGACACCTCTCGGGAATTTCTTAAGGGAGTGTTGCACCTTAGGCCTCCTATTAGAGACCCTGTGCCTCCATGGGATTTGCT